>CM053404.1:42180775-42238258 GCA_028644305.1 Xerus rutilus | reverse complement strand
TAAAAATTATCACAGCTGGGATTCAACCTATTTTCTGACATGAAAACTCATGTTGAACATAATATATAATATGCACACAGCACCTGGCATGTTGTAACCTATGATTATTTGTGTTCTTATTGTTTGAGTAAAACAATAATCCTAGGTCTTATGATTGACTTTTGAATTCCCTGGAGACATTTAAATTCTCTATTGGGAACTTATTCTTCCCAGAGTCTTCCTGGGGAAAGAGAGAGTCTCTCAAAATCACTGCTGATGTTAGCTCTCTCAGGTTGAAGGATTAGAAAGTAGGTTTGGTGGCAATGTTGACTGTGGAGTTTCTGTATGGAGATAAGGGGAAAGCCCCATGAAAAGAGAACCAAGGATGTTATAGAGTAGTGAGTATTTATGAAACTTCTCAATTTTTTTTTCAATTTCCCTGCATAATTCTGCAGGTCCCCAGAACTCACTGCCATCCTCACCCAGGCACCATCTCTCTCGTGATCATCTCCTCCCAGACCTATCCCTTCCTAACTGGCCTAGTGGAGGTGAACATGTCAAAGTACCTATTGGTATGTTCCAAAGTTATTTATTTCTACTTGTTTGTTTGCCCCAGAAGGGGCAGAGCTTTCAACAATTTTGTTTGTCCATGTACCCCTGTCTCCTGGGACAGTTCACAGATCATGGGAACCTTTCAGTGAACACTTATTGAATAAATTAACAAATGTGATTTAATTTAACTCTTTGAAATTTCAGATAATAAGAGTCTCTCTTTCTGGATGAGGTAAACCAAGTTTTCCAAGACAAAACAAACCCCCACCTCCTCCCAATTTTCAGGTTATATTTAATTCTTTCAAATGACCAAGCTCCATCCCTACCAAAAGAAATGTAATGTTACTTCTGCTGCTAGGACTTCTAGCTGACTGAAAATTACTCTTTTGGAAGGATAAAAGGAAGTCATAGTAAAGGGAGGAACTTAATATTTCATTTCCTTTTTATTATTTTGAAACCTGTTTCTGTAAATTGTACGTCATATACATTCTAAATTTCAACAACTAATAGAAAAAGCATTGTAAATACCTCTTTGGATATACATTCTTGCATCAAAGCTCTGTGTCATCTATTGTTTTGATAAGTATGCCTTTATTATCATTCAAGTTCTTCATGCAAGAAAAATAATATCAATAAACACATTTTGAAAAGTCACCTTTTACTACCATCTAAGATATACTATTTATACATATACTTACATTAAATGTAAATATTGATTACTATTTACACATATTTTCTTTACTTCCTGACTAGGCAAAAATCCAATTCTGTGAGGTTACTATAGGTTTTTAGATGGCAACTTTCCTTTTCTCACTCTCACCATGCATAAATAATCTCATAGTAGTTTAAAAGAAATGAATTTCTTTAATATTTTTTTCTTTGCTTAAGGACCAGAATGTAGCTCAATGGTAGAGCACTGCTTCGCATGTGTCAGGCCCTGAGTTCAATCCCCAGTATCACAAAAAGTATTTAATTAATTGATACATGGAAACAAAAATTAGATTTAACTGTATTCTATGTGATAACTGGATATTGTATGCATTATATAATTTTTAAGTCAGATTACATGTACCTATCTCCTGAATTATTTGTCATTTCTTTGTTAAAACATTCAGAATTCTTTCTTCTAGCTTTCTGAAATATAGAGTGCAATATTATACCTATAGTCACCCTACTGTGTAAAAGAACACCAGAAAATTTTTACTTCATACCCAATGATCAGTCTTTTCCCATTTTCCCTACAAGAAGAATTTTTTTTCTTCTTTCAGGGGAATCAAGTCTCTTGAATAGATTCCCCAGAGTAATACCCAAGTTTATTAACAAAAACATCATTAAGAGTAGCATTCAAGAATGGGAGCTAGGAGTGGGGCGCGGTGGCACACACCTGTAATCCCAGCACATTGGGAGGCTGAGATAGGAGAATTGCAAGTCAAAGTCAGCCTCAGCAATGGTGAGGTGCTAAGCAACTCAGTGAGACCCTGTCTCTAAATAAAACACAGATAATAGGGCTGAGAATGTGGCTCAGTGGTTGAGTGCCCCTGAGTTCAATCCCTGGTACCAAAAAAAAAAAAAAAAAAAAAAAATGGGAGCTAGGGCATAATTCAGCAATGCATCTCATGGATGTGTGCATGGTAAAGAAAGGAGAGGATCCCTTTGCCCCATCATTTGTAAACAGAATGCAGAGTTGAATTCTGGGTTTTTAATCAATTTATTTGCTATCTTCTTGTTTGACTTGATTACACTACTTGTCCTGGGTTCAGCCTGAGTTGGACATATATTTTCCAACTTATATTTTCCAATGAGACTTAAGAAGACATTGCATTTAAAAAGTGAATTTAGAAATTTTATATTTCTTATACTGACAAACTTTGTCCAGGAATAAAGATTAAAGAAGCATTTGCTTGGAAATTCCATGAAAAGGAGTATAGATACAGGGTAGGATAGAATAATAATTACTCTGGTTTTGTAATGACACACATTTTAGATTCCTATGATGTCATATCAGCCCTTAACTCAGCAGTGTCTAAAACCCATCATATGAGGAAAAAAAAAAAAGAAAGAAAAATAATTTACTTGGATTGTGGTTCCACCTCCTGTAGCGGAAAAAGACCTACTATTATATCAAATGGTTCATTTTTCCATTTAGCTTATCCTTCTTCCTACTTTTCTCTTGTCTTCCCTAACTCAAGGGAATATCTCTTTCTTTTAAATGCTTAGAAAATTTGCAATCTCACTTATTATTTAGTATAACTAATTTTGTACTTTATAATATTTTTATGTACACACTTGATTTTTGTCAATAAAATGCAAGTTAATGGAAAGTATAATAATATATTTTTTGGATATTTTTACACCTAGCATAATTTCCTTGCACACAGTGGGTGCTCAGCATTTGGAGATGAAGATTAATGGCAGATGTATGCAGAAGTCTACATGCCAAAGAGTTAATGAATTCTTCTTTCATTAATTAATGCATCAAATATTTATCTGATATTTACTCTATATTTGGTGGTTTGATAATGAAGTTAGTCTGAGGGTGCATGTGTTCATCTTCAGAACTGCCATGGAGGAAGTCAGGGAAAGAGACATTGGAAGGACTGGTTCCTGGGATCATTTCATGTTCAAATGCAGCATACAGCTCAGCCTGTTGGAGAAAATACAGATGAGAATTCTCTGTGTTTAATATCTGTCATTAAAATGACAGCAATAAAGCCTAAAACCCAAAAAGGGAAAATCAGCTGGGTCCTTATAGATTGTCACAGCCAAGAGCAATAAAAACTAAATCAATCACAGATCATGGCAATAGATAATTTAGCTAGTACTGGAAATTAAATAAAAGGACATTTCCAGCACTCAGCCCCCATTGTGGGAGAACGAACATGCCCTCAGAATTCAGATGGGCTCATTGAACAGTCTAGGGTGAACATGGGGAAAAAAGGGAAAATTATTTAAATGAGATTTAAATTGCTTTGTATCCTAATTCCTCTGAAGGTTGTCTTTGTTATTACACTGCAGTATTTTACCATCAACATTTCTGACACACCATGGATTTTTTTTACCATTTCTACTCTTGTTCAAGGGGAGGAAAGGTGGTTTTCCTGAGAGTGGGCCTGTAGTCTAGGCAGCTGGAACCCAATGATCAGTTCATCATTACGGACAGTTCTGGAACAGAGGCAATATGGAGAGGAGCAGAGAGCACCTGCAGGAACCAGGAAATCTCTGTTCCAGGATTGTCTCTACTTGTATTAGTCACAGATCAACAAATCTGAGCATCAGAATATTCAGTGGCAAAGGGAAGAGATTAGACTCAAGGAGCTCTCAGATCTCCTCTAGTGTTAAGACTCTGCAATATAATTACAAATAAGTGTGAAGCACAAGAGTCCCAGTATCATGGCCTTGACCCTGAAGAGTTTGGCTACTAGACAGCGTAAATGCCTTGAATATGTAATCTCCTTTTCCCCTCCAGCGAATTTGGACGAATGAATAACCAGTGACTAGTCTTTTGTTCTTTGTAGACTGGATCAGTTTCACTTCAGGGTTCTTAATGAGAGATGAGTTTTCTTATTTCAAATACTGCAGTGCCTCCTTCCTTTGCTGTTTTACAAGAACTACCTGGGTCCTTTGCCAATATTTGCTTTCTCTAAAGACAACTGCCTTGTGTTTAGTTTCTGGTTAGGAGATTTCCACTGAATGTTAGGCCACCTTCCCTGATCCTTGCCCAGAATGGTTATTCTCTTAGTAATGTTACAGGTGGGACAAGAGATCATACCACTTTCAGGAGAAGTGGGTGAGATTCCTGGGTATTAAAATGATCTAAGCAGACACCCAAGGCAATAATTTAAAGAACAAAACACTTTCCCTCCTTGGCATGAATCACAGAAGTAGGCCTTAGTGACTTAAATCCAAGGGCTAAACTTAGATATCATAAGTGTCACCTGTAAGGTGGGAAGTCCTGCTGGTTGTCGGGTGTGCTAAGGGTGAGGAGCAAGAAGAACAGATGGCGAGGTGATTTGGAAGATGCCTTGGAGAATGTCAGTTGATCACTGAGTCTGAAAAGTATCCCTGAGGCAATTCTAAAGAAATGTCTTTAGAACTGAAAGTAAAATTTATTTAGTGAACAGTTGATAAGGGAAATTGATAAGGGAAATGGCCTCTTTGCAGAACTTCATGGAAGGAACACAGTTTAGGAATAGGAAACAACGTTAGACCATTGAACATTCTTCTACTTTCTATCTCCAGAATGTGACTTGCTCCTGGAGTTGGACTGGCTTTCTGTTCACTGGGATCCACTTATATCCACTAACTGATATCATTTCTCTTTCCACTTGCACATTGGGTTCTCAGCAAACTCTTCAATAGCCAGTCATAGAACTTAAATAAGGAGGATGTGGTGTCTAAACGGGCCTGTCTGTGCTGGGCACATGACATGGGTTATATGTATTTTATTATCATCACATTACATATACTATCTCTATTGACCCGCTCAATAGCCTCAAGAGATTGTTACATTATTATGCTATTTTAATAAGAAAACTGAAGATTAAATGGACGCAATCACCTTACTCAGTGGAGATGGAACTCCGACTCACGCATCCCAAATCTGGCCCTGTGACTCGAACCCATTCCAGTGTGATAACCACATTACCTCTACAGTATTGGTTACAACTGGCCATTCAGAAAGTAATTACCCTTTCTTTGTCTTTACCACACTTTTCATGTTTGCATTACTGCTAACCTGATTCCAAGCTTCTAGAGACCAAGACTCATGTCTCTTCCTTGTTTGCCATCTCCTTCCTCTGGCATCCCCAGCCTGCCATCACAGCAGCACAATGACACAAGCATCATGGGTCCCTCCAAGCCTGGTCTCCCCTTGGAGCCCTGATTAATGTCCCATCCCAACCCAGTTTCCTTCAGAATTGTCCTTTTGTCTACATCCTTCTCTCTGCTGAGCTGTAAGAAGCCCAAGAGGCAATGTGAAGTGATTAGTCCCTCTGTGTACACACAGCTTCAGTGCAGCTGGGCCACAAAGCCAGTTTATTATCTTAAGAAGAGGGTCTGGTTTAGCCAGAGTTTACATCTCATCTGCCTCCCATTCATTAGATGGGCTCCAGGGCTCAGCTTACATCGCATAAACTCAGCTGGTATGTATACAATGCCAGCAATATGGAGGAGACTAACATGTGTTGAATACATCTACTGTGTCTTAGGGCTCTGAAGGTCACTCACTAAAGTAATATATGGTGCTAGTGTTGGTGGCTGAAGGTCAAGTCATCTTGCTTTTCATAATGCATAAACCTGAAACTCACTCAGACACCAATCATATGACCTAAACCTTGGAACAAATATTTTACTAAGTAAATCAGTGAGCATGCTGGCATTTCTATTAACCTTCAATGCACTGCTGACAGAAAATGAATAATGATAAATAATAACTCAAGCCTGTAAATCATGCTTAGCATCAGAAGGAAAAAAAAATGTTCTGTGTGTGCTACCATCTGTTAGGAGGAGAGCAGGGACTTGAGGAGAGAGGTGGGGGAAGGGGGGACAGACTGTCTTGGCTGAAGTAAGCACCTTTTGGATTCAATAAACTGACCAAGAAAGAGTAAGCCACTTCTGAACAGGATTGATGGAGTGAGGAAAATTCCTTTTCCTCCTGTCTCCTGTTTGATGGGCATTAGTTTCTGACTTTCATCTGCTACTCTTGGATGTTTCCTCTTTTCCCTCTCTCCTGCCTCATTAAATCTGTTTTCACTCCATCCACTGGGTTTCTGAATCATTTGAAAAGATGTCCTCAAACTTAGCGAAACTCTCTTGGAGGAAATCCTCTCCTTCCCCACCTCCCACTTGGAGCACTTGGTTCTCATTGCCCCAGTGGCCAGGGGTAGGATCTGGAATGCTATGCTTAAGTTGCCACCCGTCTTCCCAAACACTGCTGCAGAGTGAAGACCAAGGAAGAAGGTCCAGCTTTCCAGCACAGAACAACGCATTGCACAAAACAGACATGACTCCCATGTCTATGAGGTGTGTGAAATACTGAGGTCTCCTTTGAAAGGTTCTCCTTGGAAGGAAAACCACAGTGCACTTTGCAGGGGAAAACATCCTCTTCCTGGCCTTTGGGGTATGCATTTGTTTTTCTCTCATCTCTTTCCTCTTTCTTTGACTGGGGCCAACACTCATCAAGTTGACAAGGTCTTCCAATAGGTTCTAGCCAAGAAACAAAAAAGTGCATGTTCTATGGTCAAATTTCCTGAAGTACAAAGCCATGGATACATTTTTTTTTTTGTTGATTCTGTAAGCACCTCAAGTGCTAAGGTCCCTCTGACCCCAATTCATTTAGAAGTAAGATTAGAGATCACACTGACCTTTTTTTTTCTTTTCTTTTCCAGATGACCCCAGGCTGTCTGGACAATAGGTTGGTTGCTCAATAGGAGATCAGGGATGTCAATGGACTTGCAACCTCAGACCCCTGTATTTGTTTCTCTATGAGAAAAGGGGAGTACCAGTCTCTGCAAGGGTGCCAGCTCACGGGATGAAAGGAATATTGCTGATGATAGTTTGAGGCCTCTGGAGCTTTGTCCATGTAGATTACTTTAGGAGTTAAAGTATTCTTCTCTTTGTGAATTACATAGCCAAAGACAGAATGGGTTCTTTGATCATTTGCAGCAGGATTTAGAATGCCAGTATTTCGAGTCAGTTCTGCATACTTGAGATCAGAGTTATGCTAAGTGATGATAAACCAGATAACCAGGAAAAATGGAAGAAAAGGAGTTTTAGGCTCAAAGAGGCTTTGGCTTTTGCCTTTCCTTTATTTTTTTATGGGATCTATCTCCCCATTGGGATTTGGATCTTCATCAAGTAATTGGCATGAAAATGCAAGCTAAGAACATTGAGTTTATACTGGGAAACTTACTATAAAGTCACTGTTGAGCTGAGTAATTTTTGGAAAATTGCATCCCCCTTTGGGCCTCAGTTTCTCTCCCATAAAGTTGTCTAATATTGCAAATTCTTATGGTAAGTTTCCTTCTCATAGGTTCCGCTCCCCATTTCTTTACCTTCCCCAGTTTTTTAATTAGAAGGGGAAATGGATGAAAGAAAAAAATGAAAGGAAAAGCAGAAAATTAGCATTTTCTCGGCTGTGCATTTTAGTTATTAATATTGCAATTCGATGTAATGAAATTCACAAAATGCAAAAGGTTTAAGGTTTTCCTGGTGGGGTGAACTCAGCCGCATGGTATATGGCTTGAATTTCAAGGTGAGGTTCATTATGCAGAATGCACAATGTGGCAAGCTAACAATGCCATAAACCCTTCACTTTTGCATTTCTTGACTTTAATGTTGCATTACTGTAGGTTTTGGGTTTTAATATGCTATATAAATACAGAATACATATGTGTAAGTATGAGCACTGTGAAAGGGAGGATTTTTCTGTTCTAAATCTTGGGCCCAACTCTGTTTGCTCTCTGGTTGACTTTGTTAGGAAGCAGGTGGGAGAAAGTAGGGCAGGGTGAGTTACCTAGGAACAATCCTCATTTATGCCCAAATCCATTATGAAAGGCAGAGGCTGGCTTTTTGCCCTCACTGCAGTTTGCAGAGGATTTAGTAATGGAGACCAAAGGCTCCTGGGAGGTGAGGCATCAGGATAAAGAGAAGATTGTGTTTGCCTCATCCCTGGCACCTGCCTAGTCAGCCCTGCACAGGTGTCTGAGCACAGCTCTCCCTCTGCCTCTGCCGATGGTCAGTGCCACAAAGCTTGCTTCCCATTTTCTCTCCTGTTGATGACACTGTTCACATTGAGTAGTGGGTAGGAGTCTCTGGGCAGCATAAAAGCTGTGAGCGGTGCATAGGGTATCTCTGGGAATGAGCATAACAAATTCAACAGGAATGGTCAGTAACTATCAATGCCACAAGGGGTATAATTGTTGAGTCCTTAGTGTCAAGGACTTTCCAGACCTCTGACCTGTCTGAACAGTTTCTCTCCACTGTCTAAGGTTTCTTTGTTATTCCCTTAGGAATTATCACTGTCAGCTTCTGCATACATGGTTGTCTTTGGAAGGCCTTTTGTCCATTGGCTAAGCTCTTAAAGGTCTTCCCCTTGGCCATGGATGAGAAGGGGTTTGATATTATAGGCAGACCAAGAATGTTGCAGAAGTTGGCTTGGGCAGAATGATAAAAATCAACTTCTAGAATTCAAAGAGAAAATGCTCTGCCCCAGGGCTCATGAACCTGTACCTGCCACCATTCTGACCCATGTCATGTCCCATGGTGAGAACATCTCTGCACCTTAGGACACGGATGCTCAGTGCTGATGGAGGCACTCAGGATAATACAATCCATCTTGGAGCTTTCCTCTACTACACTGCTATAACCTTTAAGACATGTACCTCTCTTAAGAGTTGGCCTGGGAAATATTACCTAATATCTTATCTCCTCTGCTCTCCTTTGAGGGACAATTCTATCATGTTATATTACATTCATTAAGGACCTACTCTGTGCCATACCCAATATATCTACAATATCCATTTCATAATGGGTAAGGAGCTCAGAGACTGTCAAGAAGAGATATTGCACAAGTAAGCAGTGCTCATTAATCGGGATGAGTGTGTGATAAATAAGCACACACGGAGAAGGGGGATTTTCTCTGCCTTAGGGAGCAGAAGTCTTCACACAGAATAAAAGTGCATGGAACATTCAAGGAATGTCAAATGATTTGATGTGACTGTCACAGTAGACAAAAGATGTCCACAATTAAGGTGAGAGTAGAAAGCAGGCTGTACCTAGGAGGTCAAGGACATGTTTAAGTCCTTGCCTAGTATTTCACATTGACATCTGGAGGTCCCAGGACTGGTTTTAAAAGGTCTCACCTTTAAAAAAAAAACTTCTTGGAACTTGTAACATCTGGAGCCATCCTCAGAATATCCTCACTGTAGTTAGTAGAGATTTGGGGGTCTGTTGTGTGTTTTTTTTAAGAGCACACACAATTCCTCTTTCTTAATACCTTCCTATGAGCTTGTCTTACAAGTGAACATTTAAACCACTGCTGTTATTCACATGGGTTCAAGCATCATGTTCTAAAGGCCTATGTTAAACTCCCAATATTTAACCTAGTGTATCATTCTACTTTGTGATCGCTATAACAAAAAACCTGAGGCTGGGGAACTTATAAAGAGATTTATTTGGCTCACAATTCTGGTGGGTGGAGGGACCAAAAGGCCTGGCTCTAACCTTCTGGCAAGGGCCCATTGGCTGCATCGTGACCTAGAAAAGGAAAGTAAACCAGCAGTCTGCAGGAAGAAGATACCACATTGTGAGACAGGGAGCAAGAGGGAGAGTTGAGACAGTCAAGCTTTCTTTATAACAACCCATTCTCCTGAGAACTACCGCACATTGCAAGGCCAGTGTTAACCCCTTCTGAGGGCTGTGCCCCTGACCTCATTACCGTCCCTAGGCCTTCCCTCTCAAGGCCTCTCAAGGCTTCCGCCACCCTCATATGCCACACTGGGAACCCAGCTCCCAGCTCAAACCCCATTCAAACCACAACACATGCCAAAGACAATGTGTCCTGATGTCAATTGTCAGAACAAAATAAGTTCTCTTCAAGACAACTGCCACCACCACAAACCTGCTGGACCACACACAGGCACGCATCTCAGGGCATCGGGGCAACTAGAAGGCACAACATCGCTGATAGGGTGAAAAGAAGCCATGGATCTAGAAGCGAAGACTGCCATCTGCTCTGGAAAGACCATCCCAGCCTTGCCTAGAGCACTTCTGCCCTAAGTTCATAACAGGGACTTTCATTAAACCACCCTGGGGAACGTGTTTGTGTGAGTATGTGTGCTAATAGGAAGGAAATTACACTCTCAATGCTGGTGTACAGAAGACTTAGCTGATACATTAGCATCCTGATCTGACATGGCTGTCAGAAAAATTATCCGTGACCCAGAAGGGGCCACACTAAAGGTGATTTATCCTCTTACTTGGCTTAGTCTGAGCTCTCCCCAGAGAAGGCCATGCCAATTAAGCAAAAAATAAGGCAAATAGCATGTGTTGTGGTGCCTGGTGTTGACTGCTCCTCCAGAGAGACCTACAAATTAATTTTTTCGTCATTGCCTAGCTCTGCAACCGGTTCCAAAATGGAAACCTCAGCAGTTGATCTCCTTAATCTCTTATTCCCTTTTTCATCCTCTTTTCTTCTCCAAACAAAATTAAATCATTTAACAACGATTTTAATAAGCACTAAAAAGTGTAATGAAGCAGATAATGAAGAAGAACTGGAATTATTTTCTTTATCTGCTTTGTTTGTAATTTATTTTGTATGTTTCCTTTGCATGCCTCGTGCCTGAGAGTGTTTCCAGCACTAGGATTTTAGATAAATGTTTCACTTAGTTCCACTGAAACCTGGTAAATATCTTGATTTGAAAGCTGGATGATGTCCTGTCCAGACCACCAATGACAGGAGTTGGAAGCCCATGCCTAGGACATGGTGTTCCTTTCTTGAAACAAGGTGTCACTCAGGATCCAATGAATCCTCTCTCAAGCCTCAGGCCAAATGAGTCCCTCCTGGAGCTCAAGAGGCCATGTGGTTTCCACTTTGAGTCTGGTTACAGCTGAGAAGAAAGTGGTGATGGTGAACTGGACACCTCCAGTCTGTGGTTATGAGTCTTGGTTGAGAGCGTCCAGATTAAGATGTGGCTAAAGCAACAGGATCCAAAGTCCAAAGTCCAGGCCTTTGTGTTTCCTAAGAGTCCTGCAATGTGCCTGAGAACTATTTGCCAATTCTCTGTAAGATGTGCATAACTGTTCCATGACATATGTTGACATATATATATTGAATAAGGGAATTTAACCAGTTATTTCTTCTTAAAACCATTCAGTGGCTCCCATGGTAATCATCTAGATGACAGGACAAGGTGTACAGATAGACCACTGAAAGAGGGTGCACTAGCAAACACTGTGTCCACATTCCTGGAAGCCCACAGGAAGAGGCAGACTGCTTTGCTCAGAGAATCTAGACAGGATGGATACCAGAGAATATGTACAAACCATCTTACTTTTTCCAAGTTTGTAACATCTGTTGCGGTACAAAGAAAACATGAGTATATTTTTAAAAACTGAATCCCCCGGGTAAAAAAAAAATTAAAAAATGGGATGGTAATAAGCTTATTTAGTTTTATATTTGGGCGATTTTTTTCAAGGAAAACTGTAGTTCTTAAATGGCAGCCAATATGACCCCCTTTGGAATATCCTTGAGGCCAGGGTCAAAGGTGAGGTTCTTGGAGAATATTTAGTGTACAG
This sequence comes from Xerus rutilus, assembly GCA_028644305.1. NCBI lineage: Eukaryota > Metazoa > Chordata > Mammalia > Rodentia > Sciuridae > Xerus > Xerus rutilus. The sequence goes on along the minus strand of CM053404.1, from coordinate 42,226,432 downwards.
TACTGTCTCTAAAGAAAGGACAGGAGATGAGTGGTTTTGCCCTCAAAGAGGCAACTAGATGTATATGTGAGAGGAGAAACTGTGCAAGAGGACCTCTGAGCTCCTGGACCCTAAGGAGATATGTAGACTGTATTTTAGAGAAATATTTCTCTCCTCTCTCCAGGATCCTCCATGGAATCCCTGGATGGACAGATGCCTTCTAGAACCTGGCTGGGCATTCTGGCTCTGCCCTTACTGGTAACTCTTTAGGCCTCAGTTTCCTCATCTGCACAATAGGCATGATAAATAGTGGTACGGACCACACAAAATTGTTATGAGAATTCTATGACCTGAAAACCACAGTCCATGCTCAGAAATGCCGGCGAGTCCCCAGAGCCAATGTGGCTCTTGGGTGCTTTCTGCGACTGAGTTTGTCTCCCTCACCCAGCCCTCCTCCTTTTCTATATCTCTCCTCTTTCTCCTGCAAATTCCTAATGTCCTCAGCTCTGTGTTAACGAGGGGTTTTCTTGAGCAGGGATTGATTAAAGCGTAGTGGCATACCCTCATTTTGCGTCACCATGTGTGTGACTAATAGCCGTGGAATTCATGCCACAGATAAATAATTGGCCCTTCAACCATCCTCCATGTCTTCAGAGACGCGCAACCATGATCTATCATAGTAGCAGACATCTCAATGAACATCATCTCTAGATCATAATAGATCATGTTACATTTGTATATGCTCAGGAACATAATTTACTATTAAATGGGGCCAAGATCAGCACCAAAGAAATTATCCTTCCGCAGAGGCGGACTCTTCAGCTGCATTATATGCACGCTGTAGTTTTTAAAATATTAATTATATTGTAAACTAAAGGTTTACTTTATGTATCATAAATCTGAGTGTCTCTTCTTTCTGTGAGCCCAATAAATACACTTCTCATCAACTTTTAATTATGCTGTTTGCATTATTCTGTCCTGAGGATGAGAGTGCATGCTAAATCATGGCCTTCTAATGTGGATTACAGCATAAGTTTAGTTAATTAAACCATATATTTTATTAGTTTTTGCACCTCCATCTTGTAAAAGCATGCATTATTATGTTGAAGGGGGGGCATTAAATAACATAGCAAGGGTGTTTTTATTGTTATTTTTATTACTTATTCTGGAGATTCAGATAATTTAGGAAAAGTTAAATAGTTTTATCTCCGGGTAGTTTTGCTGCCCTCTGGACTCTTGACACATTCTCTGAAGGCAGGGTAGACAGGATGTCAAAGGACCAGTCTCAGAGCTGATGTTGGAAATCTAAGCATGCAGTAGACCACAAACCCTCCACAAGCTAGGAGCAGCTCCCCAGATACACCCATCCACTTGACTCTTGTTCCTTTACTTTGTGCCTTTGGGTGAATAGCTTCTGATCTTTAGGACTATTTCCCCTCTGTTCTTTAATTCATACAAAAAACACAGTCATCCCTCTATATCTGAAGGGGTTGGTTCCAGAACTCCTGCCCCATGGATATGAAAATCCACGGGCACTCTCTTTCCTTATATAAAGCAGTTTGGTATTTACATATATAACCCCTCCTGTACAGTTTAAATCATCCTTAGGTTACTTAAAAATATCTAATGCATGTCAATGCTTTCTAAATTGTTGTGATTCTGTATTATTTGGGCAATAAAGTCAAGGGGGAAAATCTGTACATGTTTGGTATAGACACAATTTTTCCACAAAATTTCAATGCATGATTGGTTGAACAGGTGGATACAAAGCCCACAGATATGGAGGAATGGCAGTAACAGGAATTTAAGATACAATAGTTTTTGCACCAAGCTTCAGAGAGGTTGGTCTTGGTGCTAGAATGGAAGTCGGTACCATTTCTGAAGACTTGAGAAGGGTATGACGCAATGGAGAGGTTCAGGGCCTCCTTGGGGAGCACTGAATCTCTGCCTCTGCGTTGGAGGTCATGTGACATCAACAAGTAGAAGCTTAGGAGTCCAAGGAAATTTGTCAGACTGCAGACCAGATATGCAATGATCTAGCCTCAGTTTTCTCTTCTATAAATGCAATGAACAAAACTACCACTTCAAAGTATTGTAAAGATTGAATGAGGTATATGGTAAGCCCATTGCTGATACACAATCAATGTGTAATCATTGTGGTGCAGATTCCTACCAGTGCTGACACTATTCTTGTTGGCATTAGAGAATAGAGGGTCTGATAAGTTTTTTTAAATTTTTTTAGTTGTAGATGGACACAGATATCTTTATTTTATTTATTTATTTTTATGTGGTGCTGAGGATCGAACCCAGTGCTTCCCGCATGCAAGGCAAGCACTCTACCACTGAGCCACAACTCCAGCCCAAAGGTCTGATAATTTGAACACATAGCTCTGTGGGCCAAATCTGCAAGATCCGTTGATGGCTGTAGTACCATACAGTTGCACCCAACCCCTTCTTAAGTGAACTGACTGGCACTATAGCTAAAGCTATAGCTCTGAAAAATTGCATGTTCTTGGTTTTCCTGATGCTGACCATTGAGTTATGCTGTCTGATGGGTCCCAACCGCCCCTGGACCTGGTCCCTTGGCATTGTCTGTGGCCATCTTCCTGGCTTTCCCATATGCTAACCCCTGCCGAACTCCCCATGCCTCACAGCTTCTCATTGCACAGGCAGAGCAGACAGATGTAGGTAACAGCCTCAAGGCATTATGGGACTCTTTCAGAGCCAGTTCCTTTATAAACACCTCCCAAGGAGTGTGCTGGCTTTATCAGCAACTTCCTTCTTCTCCCTTCCCCCACCAAAAATATAAAGAGCAGAGGCAAGATCTGTTTTGTTTCAACTTTTAAAAGCCTTTGAAGGCACAACTATTTGAGAACAATAAAAAAAGGCATTTTGTTCTCTTAACTCCTGCTCAGGTGGTGAAGCCCCCCTTCCACCCACAGGGAGGGAGGAGGGGCTGCTATGTTTTATGGTTGGCTCAGGCCCCTCTGCTGAGTCCCCCTAGGAAGATCCTACAATTGTTCTGCCCTCTAGGACATAGTCCACTGCAGAACTTGCAATAAACAAAAGCAGTGAGTCACAGCAACATGACCAGGGGCGGCTGGAAGAGCCTTGCTGGCTGCTCCCTCGCTTGCTAGAGCGTGGGTGGGGACCAGGAGAAGGAGCCCCCAAAGGAGGACTCCTTGCCTGTAATGGATCCCATATGCCAAGGGCTGAGTTCTGATATTCTCCAGTCCCGAAGCACCTAGGCTTTGATTTTTATTTGATTTTTGTATGGGTGGAGGGATAGAATCAGTATGTTTGGGCCTCAGATCTCAACCTGACAGCTCAGCATTAAATAACACATTAAACATAAATGTTAATTTTTTCCCCTGTGTGCCTGCGTGTGGTCTTACCTCTCCCTCTGCCCTGTGGCTCTCAACTCCCTTTCTTTAAGTCTTTCTTTATCTACCACTTTTAAAAGTTAAAAAGAAGTTTTAACTTTTAAAGCCTGACAATTTTCCACAACGTATCATCCTTATGGGTGGAATAATACTGGGAAAGATAGGGAGCTAGAATGCTAGGGATTTCAATGGATGCTCCACATCCAAGTTTCTACATTTCTAGTCCAATGGAGTAGTTTGTTGCATGCAAATTTAATTGTTTTTTTTTCCTATTCTTTCAATTACATGTTATGTAGAGTCCTCCCCTTTCTGTTGTTATTTTGAGGAGAGAAAAACAGAGTTTCATCAAGATTTATCCTGCTGACAAACAGAAATCTGCATCTATGTTCTAAGAGTTTATAATTCCTAGGACTGAGCCAGGGTTCCTCTGGTTTGATTTTAGCAATTTCATGTCAAACTCACACTCCTTCATGAGTAAAGGATTCTCAGTAATCAATGGCTAAAGGCTGAGAACTTTTGCAAGAATGTGAGCTTGAACCACTTTAGTCTGAAAAGCCCTTACAATCCACCATAGGGATGACAAATCCAAGAGGACCCGGATGAAGCACAGACCTGGACATTTTCCATTTGATCTGACGGACACTGCATCTCCATCAGGACAAGGGGTCTTTGCAGGAAAGCAGAAGCCAAACTGAATTCCAGATGGAAAGGAAATCCAAATGTCACCCTGGGATGCTGATGATCTGGTTTAGTCATTAAGGAAGCCACAGCTAACAGAAAGCTTCAATCTGAGCCGTTAGGAATTTACTAGTTTTGTCTCTCAACCCCTACTGCGGGAGACCCCTGTGAACCTTTATTTTCCTTCTGAGGCTGTCCTGAGTTTTCTTCTTTAACATTGTCCCTGATTTATGGTATGTCCACATTTCCCTGGATAGTACCATCTTTTGAGTTATACATCATCAGAGTGACTCATTCTGATGATGTATGGCCCCAATACATCATCAAAGCTCCTTGCTCTGCCGTTGCACTAATGATATGTTAGTGTAATACATCACCAGGCTGAGCTGCAGCTGTGATGGATGGAGCCGAGGGTGATGGGAGTCCATGGAGAGGAGGCTGAGGAGCAGGTTACGGGTAGGCACAGGAGGCAAATTTGTCAATCCCAAGCCGACCTCCCTTCCTGGCACCAATGCTCATGCTGAATTAGCACTGTGGTGTGTATACTTAAAGAAACACAGAAGCATGCATTATCCCACAAAGCAGTGTGAACTCAGCTCATGTACAGATGATAGGCATGTGAGCGTTTATATATATCACTGTAATTAAGAGGTAGGAGGAATCAGTCAGATTGAACTGGGGCAAGAAAAGGAGTAGAAAAGGTGGCTCTGGAACAAGGACTTCTTTTGGCTTGAGGCTAATGCATGCTCACATAAGAATGCAAGAATCATAAGTCTACTATCTTTATTCTCCACAAAAGCTCACAAGATCTTGGGGGCTTTCCACTGCCATTCTCTCAGGTTATCTTCCTATCAGTGTGTATGCCTTCCCAGGGCTTCTGCCCAGCTCTGGACATCGACCTTAAGGAAACTGACATCTGAGCATTTGTTGGTGGATGGATCCAAGTGCTAGACTGAACCCAAATCTATAGGGTCAACAGCTGGAACTCAGTTTTCTTATCTGTAAATAGAGATAATATAGCCTACTTCATAGAGTTGTTCTGAGTATTATGGGAGTTAACTACTCTAAGGTACCCTGTGTAACCAAAAGCTCGGTCCCTGTCCTCAGTACCAATCAATGCCAATTTAATAATGAGGACACGGTTTTGAGAAAAAGAAAAAAGCTTTATTGCTTTGCTAGCAAAGGAGAAACACAGGGGATTCCTGTCCCTAAAGCTGTGACTCTCTCAATCAGGAGTGACAGGGAGGTTTTAAAGGAACTCTTTCAAGGGCTATATTCCAGGTGTGCTCTGGTAGGGGATCCCGGGGTACCTTGATGGCTGTATTAGGATTCACCTGTTAATTTGGGAGATATGCACTTCGTAGATCCTCAGCAGGCATCTCCTTCCTGTAGTGGGTGTGTTCAAGGGCAATTAACTAGAGGAAGAAAAGATAGCACTGTCTCCCTAATCTTGTTGGAAAAGGAGAGAGGGCAGAAGAGAGGGGGAAAAAAAATTTTTTTTTTAAAGAAGCCTTAGAGGAATGAGGGCTGTATTCAGAAGGTGAAGGACCACTGTTACACCCGAACACAGTAGGAAGTAAGCATCAGGCCATGACTACAACAGCTACCACTACTGCTGTTGTTACTGCCACCAGGCACCCAAGCTCTTTAAAGCTGCCTTCCCATACCTGTCGCCTCCCTATGTCCTGCATGTTTTATCTCTTGCTAGGAAGGTGTCAATGCACATTAGCATATTAAAGCATCTGAAGGATCTTAGAGTTAAAAAACGTCCTTCTTATAATTCCTGTGGACTCTGGACTGGGTACTCGCACGGGTCCACCTGCTAAACTACACACATAACTGGGAAAATTGCTACAAATGATTCTGAGAGAGGTGCTGTTCACACCACATGAAACAAATCATCTTACACCATACGATTCGGCAGCACTTAGTATATACCCAATGTCACGAGAGCGTCACATCTATGTAGTTCCAAATTCTCATCAACCCGAAGGAAAACCCTGTATCCATGATGCTGTCAGTCCCCATTCTTCACCCTCCACAATCCCTGGCAACCACCAACTTGCTCTATATCCATATTGATTAATTATTTGGGATATTGCATATGCATGGAATTCTATTTCCCCATATGAAATATGTGACCTTTAGTGTCTGCCTTCTTTTGTTCAGCATAATGTTTTAAGGTTCTTCCACGCTGTAGCACGTATCAGTTCTTTGTACCTTTATATGACTCATATTCTATTGAGTGTATCTTTATAACAGTTTTCTTATCTACTCATCTGTTGATGGACATTTAGGCTGTTTCTACCTCTTAGCTACTATAAATAGTGCTGCTATGAACAAGTATCTGCTTTAGTCCCCGTTTTTAATTTTTAGAAATATATACTTAGGAGCAGAATTGCTGAGTCACATGGTAATTTTATGTTTAACTTTGTGAGAACTGCTAAGCTATTTTCTACACCAGATGAAGCATTCGCATTTCCACCAGGAATTTACAGGGGTTCCGTTTCTCCACATCATCACTGACACTTTTTATTGTACTTTTTATTTTTACTATAGCCATTTTAGTGGGTGTGAAGTGGTAACTTATTGTGGTTTTGATTTGCATTGCCGAATTATGTTGGCCATTTTTTCATGTAATTCATTTCTATTTGTGTATATTCTTTGGAGATACGTCTGTTCAAGCCCTTTGTCCTTCGGATTCTTTGTCTTTTTATTATGGACTTATAAGAAAGACTTTATGTACTCTTGATAATAGATCTTTATCAGTTATATAAATTGCAAATATTTCCCCATTTTATTGTCTTTTCATTTTTCTATAATGTTCTTTGATGTACAAAGTCTTAAATATGATAAAGTTCAATTTATCTGTTTTTTTTCTTTTGCTGCATTCAAAATACATTTATTTCATCTCAATAGTCCCACAAGTCTTAACTTGTTCTAACGTTAATTCTAAAGTCCAAAGACTCATCTTAATATCATCTATATGAGATATGGATGTAGTTGGAGTTATAATTGATTCTGGGGCCAAGTTTCACCCCAGCTGTGAACCTGTGAAAACAGATTTATGTGCTTCTAAGATACAATGGTGAGACAGGCATGGGGTAGACATTCTCTTTCCAAAAGGAAGAAAGAGTCCCCTTTGGCTTGATGTCTCACCTTCCAGGTGCAAGTGGGTGATGGTGACAGTACTAACCCCACATCAGGCCCTTGGCTCAGCCGAGCACCACCCCTGCTGTTCCTTCTGGGGGCCCTATCCCCATGGGACTTTGCCCTTGAGGCACTGAGTTGAACATCCTCCACCACAGAAACCAGGAAGCCAAGTCTACCCTTTGCAATGGAGGATAAAACAGCCCTGTCCCTCTGACTTGTAGTTACAATGGCGGGCCTAAGAATCCCTGAGTCATCTTCACTATCATTCTTCCCTTTCTTTGAGAAATAGAGCACTATGTGAAGTCAAATAGCATTACAGTTCCAACTTCCAGAATCCAAAGAGTCTGAAAGTTTTTTTCAGTCCATTCTGCTTTTTTCTTTTCTTTTTGTCAAGCCAAAGAGCAATATTTTCAAGCCTTAATAGCCACTCATATTTGTCTGTCTAGGTTTTGGACTCTTTCTCTCTTTGTGTAATTGACCATTTTGAGGTATTTTGTGTATATGATGTGAGGTAGGGGTCCAACCTCATTCTTATGCCCCATGTATTGAAGAAACTATTTTCACCATTCAAACTATTTTCACCATTGTGGGGCTATGGAGATGAAATAAATGTATTTACCATTTTGTTACCTTTGTCAAAAAAAAATAGCCATAGTAATACAACAAATAAAAATTTAATGTATGAACATATGGGCTCCATGAAAAGTAAATTAAATCTTCAGTTGTGGAGGAAGAGAACAACACTGGCATAGGGAAGCATGAGCAGAAGGCAAAATGCCTGTATCAGGACTGTGATGAGAGTGTTGGGCTTTCATCAGGGAAGGGAAACTGAATCTAAGGGATTCTCACTGAGTCAGTTACTACCTGACTGGAGGTACACTAGCCTCTGGTAGAGGCAATCGCAAACCCTCACTGGAACAAAGACTGTAGCATGTGGTCCTCAGATTCCCTCAGATTAAGTACAATAAAATGTGAAATCACTATGTAAACCTACCAAATGTGGAAGAATTCAGAAATTAAGTCAGTCGCAGATAAAAAGAGCCGGAAGAGATTTAGATTATCAAGAACTAAAGACACTGGAACTTTCAAATACAGAATGTAAAATCATAATGTAAGGTGCTTAAATAATTGGAAGATAGAGGTTTTAAAATGAAGGAACCAGAGACCATCAACTATGGTCATACAGAAGAAAAGACTTAATTTAGATATTTAAAATATAACTATTGAAATGAAAAAAAAACGTGTGAATTGGTTAAAACACAGATTATACATAGCAGATAAAACAATTAGTAGATGTGAAATTCAATTTGAGAAAATTACTAAGAATGCAGTGCAGAAAAGTAAGGAGATGAAAAACATAAGAGATTTTGAGATATAAAGAATAAAATAAACAGGCCTAGGATTCAAACTTTAAGAGTCCCAGAGGAAGAAATTAGTAGTAATAAAGGAACAGGAAAAATTGAAGATGTAATGTCTGAGAGTTTTGCAAACCTCATCAAAATAATAAATTCACAGATATAGAAATATAGATACTACTCAATGACAGAAAGTTCACATACCAATAACAACATAATAATCAAATTGCATCATGCCAAAGACAAAATATCTTAAAAGCAGCAAGAAAGAAAAATCAGACAGTTAAAATTTATAATGAGATGGAAGCAGTAGCAATAATTGAAGCCAAAAGATGATGGTTAATACATACATAATGCTGACTGTGTGCCCAACAAAACTATCTTTCCAGAATAAAAATGAGAGAGGAAGATTCCTAAACAATTTTTATCAATAGGCATTCACCCAAACAACAAAGGTCTTTGACAGATAAGTATGTACTTATATTAGTAAATGTACACACAGTTCTAAATAATCACCATTTCTATAAAATACTCATTATAGTAATGATATCAATGGAAAATTTATGGAGTTTTAAAAAGTAGCACAGAAACTAGAAGGTGGAAAATAATAGTGTTTAAGTTGTGAAAGGTATGATCTCTTATGGTAAAAATGTTTAGGGTAAAAATGTTTCAAATAGCTGGGCACAGTGGTGCATGCCGGCAATCCCAGCTACTCAGAGGATGAGAAAGGAGGATTGCAAGTTCAAGACCAGGTTTAGCAACCTAGCAAGACCCTGTTTCAAAATAAAAACAAAAAAGGGCTGGGGGGCATAGCTCAGTGGTAGAATACCCCAGGTTAGATCCTAAGTACCACAAAAAATGTTATAAATTTTATGTTTTATAGGTTTAGGGCAACAAGGTACAATATTTTGTATGCTTTGTGTGCTAAAATTTTCCATAATAAAATAAATTTTGTAAAAGATATGATGTCATGAAAACATTCATCCAAGAAAGCTAGGATGGTTTATAGTTATACAAAATTGATTCTCGAATAAAAATTATTACTAAAGAGGGTTTCTGTATAATTTTAAAATATCACTTACCAAGAAGATAAAACAATTGTAAAATATGAAGCCTTAAATATAAAGAGAATATCATAGGACTAGAGAGTGAAATATACTAATTTACTACCATAGGAGAAATTTTCAATATATATGTTTTAAATACCAATAGTATATATGCCTCTCAATTACTAACACACACACAAAAAAACAAACACAAAAACTTGGGAAAAATAAAGAAAAATTGAATAGTATTATTAAGAAGTGGTTTCATAAGTGGACATAAGCATCACCCTACATGCAACAGTTAGAAATTACTTATTCATCTTAAGACCATAGAGAACAATTACAAAAGCTAACTGAATATTAGGCTATAAAACAGATGCCCACACATTTTTAAAAGTTCTGATATCCATATAATGCTTTCTGAGGAAATCAATTACAAAATGGTTAATATTTCAAATTTCTGGAAATTATAAGTATTTATGTCTATGTAATTCATGGAACAAATAGATTATAATTTTAGAATACCTAGAAGTGAACATCATTTTCAAACCTGTGGGTAGCCAGGAACAATGGTGCATGCTTGTAGTTCCAGCTACTTGGGAAACTGAGACAGGAGGATCACTTCAGCCCAGGAGTTCAAGACCACCTGGGAAACAGCAAGACCCTATCTGACACAAAAGAAAACAACAACAACAACCAAATGAGGGATGAAGCAGAGATAGAACTACAAGGCAAATTTATAGTTATACATTTTTTAATTAGAAAAGAAGAATAATATATAATTAGTGGTATAAGTTTTGTGGTTAAAATTCAGAAAATATCAGTTTAATAATATGAAGTGAAATAAGAATCTCAATGACAATATATGTAAGGACAACAAAGTACAAGTAAAAATCAATGAATTTAATAAAAGATAGTGATAGAACATCCATAAATTCAAAAGCTGATGCTTTGAAAACCATTTTTAAAATAATAAACTTCTATTGAGAGGAATGGAACACAAGAATAAAACATCAGGGAATAAAAAGACAAACCTCCCATAAACATGCATATGCCAATTTGAAAAATTGGGGGAAACATAAAGTCTTTGAAACTGTGATGTACCAAAATGGACTCAAACAACAAATACAATATTCCCATGAACTACTAAGATATTTAATCAATGGACAAAATAACACCCAAGTAGTAGTACTAAATTTTCAAAAACAAAAGAAGTTCATTTCAATATGCAATGCCTTCTTGGGAATAGAAAAAGATGTTAATATAAATTTGGTCATAAAACCAACTAGGAACCATAAAAGAAAAATGTATTTATAGGAAATTCTCAAAGATCTCACAATATTCTAGTTTGGATCGAGCAATGGGCAATAAAAGGCATCAGAATAAAGTCAAGTTTATGGAAGGATGATTTAAAACTAAGTACTTATAAGTGTAATGCAAAACATTAAAGAAGATCAAATATATAACTATTGAAAAACTACTTGAATATCTCAATTGTTACAGAAAAATCATTTTCTAAATTTGCTTTCTTGAATTTTCTAAAATTTGACAACTATTTTAAAAAAGAAACAAAGTATAACAAATAGAACAAACAAAAAAATAGGAAAAAAAGGTCCTTCCTTAACTTTTTAAAAGTATTTAGGAAAAAAAAAACTACAGCAAGTAGCATTCTTAATGGAGAAATTATAATTATTTCATAAGAAGTCAGCTAAAAAAAGGAGTTACAATATCACAATTTTTTATTAAATATCATAATGGAAATTCTTGTTCTTGCAGTAAGAGAAGGTTAAGAAATACAAGAATATGATGAAAAAGAAGAGAGAGTACAGACACAAATATTACAAAGGACTACAGATAAAATTCAACGAACCAAAAGACAAGTTATAAAAATTAGTCAGAGCTTTCTAAGGTGGCTGGATATAAGTTTAATATACAAAAATAAATTGTAAATTAGTGAGTGAAAGAAATAAAAGATATTCAAATTGGAAAGGAGGAAATCAAATTATCTCTATTTGCAGATGACATAATTTCAAATATAGAAGACCTAAAGACTCCACCAAAAGTCTCTTGAAATTAATAAAAAAAGTAAAATTGTAGCATACAAAATCAGCATACAAAAAACTCAGTAGTATTTTTATACACCAAAAACAATATGGCTGAAAATGAAATTCAAGAAAGCAATCCCATTCACAAGAGCCAGAGAAAATAAATAAATAAAATAGGATTAAATTTAACCAATGAAGTGAAAGAGCTCTACCATAAAAATTACATTTATGAAAAAATTGAAACACAAAAATGAAAAGACATCCCATGTTCTAGATCAGAAGAATTAATATTGCAAACATTTCTATACTACCAAAAGCAATGTACAGATTAAATGCAGGTCTCCTCAAAATTCCAATGACATCCTTCCCATAAATAGAAACAGTCCTAAAATTCATATGGAACAATTAAAAACTGAAAAGTCAAATCAATCCTGATCAAGAAGAAAAACTGGAAGCAACAAAATATCTGACTTCAAAACATATTATAGGCTATAGTTGCCCAAAACAACACAGTACTGGCATAAAAATAGATATATGGAATATAATAGAGAGCCCAGAAATTAATTTACATAGTTATAGTCAACTGATTTTCAACTATGGTGCCAAGGACATATGTTGGTTCTCCAGTCAATCTCTTTAATAAATGGCAGAAAAACTGGATATTCATATGCATAGGAATGAAACTAGACTCTATCTCTCACCATATAAAAAATAAACTCAGCCGGGCACGGTGGCACAAGCCTGTAATTCCAGCACTTAGAGAGGCTGAGACAGGAGAATCGTGAGTTCAAAGCCAGCCTCAGCAACAGTGAGGCGCTAAGCAACTCAGTGAGACTTTGTCTCTACATAAAACACAAAATAGGGCTGAGGATGTGGCTCAGTGGTCGAGTGCCCCTGAGTTCACTCTTCAGTACCAAAAAAATAAAAAATAAAAAAATAAACACAAAATGGATTTTAAAAAAGCTTAAATAAGATGTAAAACTATTAAAACAAAACACAGGGGAAACACTTAAATACATAAGTATAGGCAAAAAAGAAATTTTTAATTTAAGTCCGTCAAATCACAGACAACAAAAACAAAAATAGACAAATGGGATTATATCAAACTAAAAAGTTTCCTCATAGCAAATAAAACAACAATGAAGAGAAAAATAATAGAATGGGAGAAAATACTTCCAAAGTGTTGATCAAACAAGGGATTGATATCCAGACTACATAAAGAACTAAAACAACTCAACAGCAATGAAACAAATATTTGCCTTTAAAAGGGCAAATTATCTCAACAAACATTTCTCAAAAGAAACATATAAATGATCAACAAATATATGAAAAGAAACTCTCGATGTCACTAATCACCAAGGAAATGGAAACCAAAAGCACAATGGGATATCATCTCACTCTAACTAGAGTGGTTATTGTGAAAAAGACCAAGAAAGAAGGAAAGAAAAAGAGTGTGGGGAGGGAGGGAGGGAGGAAGGAAGAAATGCAAGTGAGGATGTGGAAAAACAGGGAGACTCTCATACACTATAAATTAGTACAGCCTCAAAGGAAAACATCTATCATATGATCTGTCAATCCCACTTCTGAGGGATAAATCCAAAGGAAATGAAATCTCAAAAATTATTACAAAACTAGAATAATCAAAATTGTGTGTTACTGGCATAAAACCAAACACAAAGACCAATGGAATAGAACAGAGAAATAGTCATCTTAATGGTCAAACGGTTTTCCACAAGGGTGCCTACACTATTAAAAGGGGGAAAGAACAAGCTCTTCAACAAGGATGGGGAAATTGGATATACACATATGAAGATATGGATTTGGATCCTTAATACATACCATCTACAAAACTAAATTCAAAATGGATGGAAGAAAGATGCAAACATAAGGCCTGAAACCATACAACCCATACAAGGAAATAGGAGAAAACCTTTGTGACCTTGGGAATTGACAATGATTTCTTAGCTATGAAACCAAAAACAGAATTAAATTTAATTATATCAAAATTCAAAACTTCGGAGCTGGGTGCAGTGGCGCATGCCTGTAATGCCTACAGCACTTTGGGAGGCTGCGACAGGAGAATCGCCAGTTCAAAGGCAGCCTCAGCAACAGTGAGGCGCTAAGCAACTTAGTGAGACCCTGTCTCTAAATAAAACACAAAAATAGGGCTGGAGATGTGGCCCAATGGTCAAGTATCCCTGAGTTCAATCCTCGGTACCAAAAAGAAAAAAGAAAAAAAAAAATCAAAACTTCTGTGCATCAAAGGACAGAATCAATGCAGTGGAAAGGAAACCTATAGAATGGCATATTTGCAATCCTATGAAGCCCAAACATCTAGAACGTAGAACCAGCTCCTGCGATTCAACAACAACAACAACAACAACAAAGTGCCTGATTTAAAAATGGGTAAAGGAAGCTGGATGCAGTGGTACAACCCTGTAATTCCAGTGACTCATGAAACTGAGGTAGGAGGATCACAAGTTTGAGGCCAGCTTCAGTAACCTAGGAAGGCCTTAAGCAACTTAGCAAGACCCTGTCTCAAAATTAAAAAAAAAAAAAAAAAAATTAAAAGAACTAGAAATGTAGTTCAGAGGTAAAGCACTCCTGGATTCTATCCCCATTACAAATATAAACAAATAAATAAATGAGAAAAAGACTCAAATAGACATTTCTCTAAATGATATTTTTAAATGGCCAAAAAAAGAAATACAAAAAAAGAATGCTCACCATCAATAGTCATTAGTGAAATCAAAACTAGGATATCACCTTACATCCATCAGGATGGCTATTATGAACAAAACAAAACAATAAATGTTGGCAAGAATGTAGAGAAATTGTAATATTTGTGCACTGCTGGTGAGAATATAAAATGGGATAGCTGCTGTTGAAAATAGTATGCTGGTTCCTCAAAAAGTTTAGAGTTACCATATGATGCAGTGATTCTGGTTTTTGTTATGTATACAAAAGAACCTCAAGTAAAATCTCAAAGAGATATTTGTGCACTCGTGTCTATAGCAGTAGTATTCACAATAGTTGAAGGGTAGAAGCAACTCACATATCTATGGGTGGATAAATGGATCAACAAAATGTGGTATATACATACAATGGCATACCATTCAGTCTTAGGAAGGAAATTCTGACACATGCTATGTCATGCACAAGACTGGAGAACATTGTGCTAAGTGAAATAAACTCGTCATGAGAAGGCAAGTGCTGCATGATTACACTTACATGAGTTGCCTAGAATGGTGAAGTTCATTCTAGAGACAAAGTAGAATGGAAAGTTGCCAAGGTATGAGGGAAGGAAAAAATGATGAGTCTTGTTTACTGAGTACTGAGTTTCAGCTTTACAAGATGAAATTGTTTTGGAGAAATCAGTATGGAGTTTCCTCAAAAGACTAGGAGTGGAAGCACTCTCTGACCCAGCCATACCATTCCTTGGTATTTATTGTAACGAATCAAAGTCAGAATACTCTAGTGATACACATTTATAGTAGCACAATTCACAACAGCTGAATTATGGAACCAGTCTAAGTGTACATCATGGATGAATGGATAAAGAAAATGTGTGATATATACACAATGGAGTTTTATTCAGCATAAAGAAGAATGAACTGATGTCATTTGCAGAAAATTGAAGGAAATTTGAGTGTATTATATTAAATGAAATAAGCCAAAGGAAGATGTGTGTTGGAGGGGATTTCATGAAAATAAAAAGGAGAAAAGTAGATTAGAGGGAAGGGACCAGGGGAAGGGAGGAGGTGAAGGGAAAGAGAAATATGGGGGAATGATACTGACCAAATTATATTGTTACATCATGTACATGAAAGAATATGTAACAACTAATCCCACTATTATGTATAACTATAATGCATCTATAAAAATATGGAAAAAAGGAAAATGTTCGTATGGGTTATTCAACAATGTGAATACACTTAATTCTATCAGACTATGAAATGATAAATTTCATGTTATGTGTATTTTACCAAATATTTTTTAAATGGTCAAAGTACTTGAAAAGCTATTCCACATGTAGTTATTATAATGACAAAATATGGGAAAATGATGAGATTAATTAGTAATCAGGGACATGCAATATACCACCACAATAAAATATTATTTCACACAGAGTGGGTTCCAAAAATTAAGTTTGATGGTACTGAGTGAATGAGATTGTGAAATTCTGAGAACTCTTACATATGACCATCCCGGGATGTGTGGGCTTCTTAGCAAATATGTTTTTCAGGAACTCTGTCATATAAACAATTAGAGTCACACCAAATCAGCTTATCAGCACTATAATGGCAGCCCAATGTCATGGAATCTTGACTTGGCTAGAAGGAGCAATGTGCTAATGAGGCTAACCCTGGAATAAGGTTCCCACCCTGGGAGCCCCAGGACCATCCCATAGATGGGGGTGTGGCGGGAAATTTGGTAAATTCTATGTGTGAAGCAAGAGAACAGGGGATGGGAGGAGATTAGAGGATCAGAGAGCACCCCAACAAGAGAGATAAGACATAGTTGTTCTGTGCAGAGAGCCTCCCTGCTTCTAGCCAGTCTTGGGCATTGACAAGGGAATTAGAAAATTTTCAGGAAAGTAGTCCAAAGTGCACAATCCTCTAATGTATGGACCTGGGAGAGACTTCTTGCCTTGATCTAAAGGAAGTACTCTTCTTTTATATTGCTGGTAAAGAATGCACCATTATAACTACTTTGGAAAATAATTTGCCTTTATCTTATAAATTTAAAAATGCACATTACTTAGGAAACAACATTTGTACTCTTAGATGTACATATTACAGAATGTCTTGTATATTGTCATGGGAGTCACATATAGGAATCTTCATTCTAGTGTTACAATAGCTACAAGTGGATAACAACTAACTGTCCATCTATAATAGTAGAATAAATAAATTATAAAGATATTCACATCATGGAACATTAACAGTTACATAATCTACAGCTGTACACAATAACATATGAATGTTAGACATATAAGGATGAATTAAAAAAACAAGTCATTTAAGCCTATTTATGGTATGATTCATTCTCTATAAAAAAGTGAACAAACAAAATTAAATAGCATCTTTAATATACACATATACCTGTACATATATACAAGGGGGCTGTTGAGGAAAATAGGGAAGAGTTTACAGGTAGGTTCAGAGATTGCTGGCAATATTCTCATTTTTAAGTTAATTGGAGATCATGGATATTTATTTTATTATGAAGCTCCATAATTTATGTATCCCATATATTCTTTTTGTCTACTAAATACCATTTTTAATGTAATTTTTACAGGGAAAATAAACTTTAAAAAATCTTTCAGCTGAGAATCTCCCTGTTTGTGAACAGGACTTTTTTCTATGGTGCCTTTGTTAATTTGCAGATCTTGGAGAGCTTGCAGTGCGTAATTGGAGAGTAAGTTGAGTTTTATCAACATGGTTCCCCAAGAGCACAGGCCAGGGTGATGTGTGATTCTCTGTCTTCATTTCAACACCAATGCCACACAGGAGATCATGTTCAACATTTCACTGTTGCAAAAACAGAAGAGGGCTATTTGGGACTATCAGTAATAATAATAATCCCAAACTTGTGTGTCCTCCATGGTTTACTTGTGTTTCATCTTCCTGGTGGGTATACATTTTTCTGTTCAGAGAAACTTTAGCTCCTCCTGAAATTATGCACATTTAGTGGCTGTTTGCCTAAGTGCAATCCATCATTTCCTTGCCCACAGCCTATCTGTTCTCTCAAAGCCTAAAATGTGAGTGAGGAATTATGTGTCAATTGCCCACCATGTCTGTGTGGTGAGCAGTGTGACTGTGTGAAGACCCAGTGATGGCAACCTAGCTCTGGATAAGGAGCTGCTTTGACTCAAAAATGTAACTTAAGAAATGAGTTATGTATAATTACACTCTCCTCCCACATGCAGGAAGAATCCCCCAAAGGAATGATGATGGCTATCATCTTTCTTGGCTGAACAGGCTCTGAATTGGGTTGTTGGCCATGTAACCAATGCTTACTCATTTCCCATTCAATTCAACAAATATTTATTGAAATCTATTGAGTGTTGCTTATAATTTTGGGACTGTGTAGTTAAAGACAAAAAGAAAGAAAGACAAAGACATGGAGGGAGGGAGAGAATGAGAGAGAAAGAGAGAAAGCAAGCAAGCTAACCGAATCTGAAATGATTCCCTATTTTCAAGGCCATTGACTGAGAGATAATGTTGGAAAGGAGGAGGCCCAGGTGGCCCCCATCTCAGCTCTGCTGCTAACTTGCTGGGTGGGCCAAAGAAATCACTTTATCTGTCTGGGGCAATGTTTTCTCTTTCATAAATTAAAGTGATAGTTCCGTCCAAAGTCAAGCATTGATGTTTATATGAATCTGGATGAGAGATAAAGCTCATCAGAGAATTTTATGACTAGAAGTCCTAACGGCCAACTAGAGATGTAGTTCCCAAATCTTGCAAAAGTGGGACCTGGGGACCTAAAGGTGATGGGACTTACTCAAGGTCATACAGCTATGATAAGGGAATCCTTGGAGTTGGGGCACTCATGAGAGAGGAGGTGTAACTGGGTGTTTTTGTTTAGGATGGACTATAGACTGTGGTCTGTATCATAAGGCCAGTAGGCAATGGGTAGCTGACCTGAGCCTTCCTACAAGTATTTCTGCAGCATTGACCCTGTATGACAAAGGAATTATATGAATTGTGATTGTGTCCAAAGAACCAATTTGAACAAAATAATTTTCTTTTAATACAGTGAAGGATACAAAGGAGAATTAAAATAGAGAATGGGTAGATAGCAAAGCATTTACTCTTCTGTTGATAGCCAAGTGCCTGCCCCTCTTTCTGGTCTCTATAACTCAATAGCATTTTAATTCTAGAATCACCTCAATTTTATTTTGCTAGTGTTCTCTCCTCATATTAACCTGAGTTAATAGAAGGCTTTATTTCATATGCCTTCTGTCTACAGTAATGTATGAACAGGAGTCACTGGACATGTGGCAAAGTGTGACAGGAGAGCTTACCAGAGGACACTGACAGAACAATTCTGGAGGAAGAATTGCGGCACTATCTTCACTTGTGCACAGGGGACAGTTATAGAGAAAAGTTACCAACTATTGAACTTAAAGATATGTCTAAATTGATAGGAGTATCAAATTCTAAGGAATTTCTGGACATAATAGAGCAGGCCAGGATTCTCTCCTCAAGTATTGATAGTTGCATTGGTTAGCAACCGCTCTGTAACAAATCATCCCAAATTCAGTGGCTTAAAATAACAATCATTTCTTATCATTGTCTACATATCTGTGGGTCAGCTGAGTGATCCTGATCAAGCCTAGGTTTGGTTTGTTGCAGCTGAGCTTGCTCATGTGTCTCAGGGTTGGATGGGGACTCTGCTCTGAGCTTGGTTAGGCTTGGGCAAATTTGTTTTGCCAGATTAGGATATCTTGATTCTCTTGGGATTAGCAGGCTAGCCTGGGCACATCTTTCCTGTAGCAATAGAAGAAGCTAATGAGACCATGCAGAAACACATATCTCTTTTGGCCTATCCTTGAAACTGATACACTAAACCTCCTCCTCATTCAGTTGCTCAAAGCCACAAGTCTGAGCCCAAATTCAGGGAATAGGAACATGGAATTTACTTCTGTAGTGATAAGAAATGAAAAAAATCACATGATAAAAGTGTGGATACAAACAAAAATGATCAATTTAACCATTAATGGAGTATATCACAGGATCCTAGAAAGAGCAGAGTTTTTAAAACAGTTCTTAAAAATCAGATCATTTTGAGTCACATAATGAAAGAATGCAAAGTCTCCTAAGATAAATCTCTAATATGAAAAAATGTATTTATGTCTCTGGAGTTTATTAATACTTTAAAGTTTCTCCATGGACCTCCTACTAAAAATTTCTGGCCAAGAAGGTCAAGTCGGTGGACAACAAGGTGGTACTCTATTTCCATTTGGAGAGATGGACACCTGCCTGACGGCTTGTCAGGAAAGTCTTCCATGTATAAGAGATGCTAATATGTTAAGAACAGGGATTTTTCTATCATAGGGTTAAAAGAATTGAGATGGAAAAGTATAAGATCTGATGCCAAAGTATATACAGAAAGAAGAGCTCTGTGTGGGTGGGCATTCTAGAATGAACCACACTTAAATCCTTTCTTGGCACTATTTTCATTAAATGCAATACTTTATGAATTCTAACTTTATTGCTTCATTAGCATAGTGACAGGAAGTTATATTTCACTTTTCAAAATAAGATTATTTGTCTCCCTTAATGGCCTACAGTTTCTGGAGAGAACATAAGCAGGGAGAGACAATTCAGCCTACAGAATAGGTGGCAGAAACTGGTTCTTAAGAAACAGTGATATCAGCCGGGCGTGGTGGCGCACGCCTGTAATCCTAGCACTTGGGGAAGCTGAGACAGGAGAATTGAGGTTCAAAGCCAGCCTCAGCAACAGCGAGGTAAGCAACTCAGTGAGACCCTGTCTCTACATAAAAAATAGGGCTGGAAATGTGGCTCAGTGGTTGAGTACCCCTGAGTTCAATTCCAAGTACCAAAAAAGAAACCGGGATTTCTATAGGGCAGGAGTCACCCATTCTCTCCTATTTCCCCAGATTCCACCCCCACCACCCCACCTCAGGCAATCAAGGATAAGGTGGGCTGGCCCAGTGACATGCCAGTCATGTCCACTGGTGCAACTGACATAGAAAACTTGAGCAAGTTCAATGAACTTGTTAGGACACCTAGGAAAAAAAAAAGTTTTCCAAAAACACACGTTAGGTAGTCTATTCTCAGTGAACTGGCCTGCTAAGTAACTAAAATAATATCCATTAGAATAGTAATCTGTTCTTGGTTAATTAGATGTCATTTAAAAAGAAACTTCAATAAACTCACTTCAAAAAACAAAATAGGTAAAGTTAGGTGACAATGTTCAATCATTTACCATTTGATACAGGAATTGCCTTATCTATGAAAGCAGAACTCAGAGAAGGAGCATTTGCTATTTGGGATGCTCATTCTGTTGGCAGGTCTTGATTCATGTCCACACACTTTCTTAGGTCATGATCACCAGGGCAGGCTGGAACTGAGGCAGCTTGTATTCTCTGCTACACTTCTTGCACCCAAGACAATGTGCAGGACACAAAGGGCACTCCATACATTTGTCAGACCAACAAGAAGAGTCCTTTCAAATTGCTTATGACAGTTCCATCCTCATAGTAGGTGCATGAGGGCATATTAGCTACTTAAAACACTAATGAACCTTCATTTATAATGAAGATCACTCTCCTTGGATTTTGCTGTATTTTTGAGATTCCTTGGGGAAGAATAGGAATTTTTTAATGGTAGCATTATAATAGTGTAATCCTGAATCAAAAATTATAATGAAACTGAATTGAACTAAGGATCTTAAAGGAAAAATTTGAAAGCTGTTTTCCCACAGAGACTTTATATCATGAAAATATTTTTGAGGAACTTTTTTACTTTTGACTTGGTGTCTAACCAGGAAATTTTAACATGTTCTATTTTACATAAAATGATGAGCTTATTTTTAACAATAGGAATATTAATTGATAGTCACTGTGAACACTCATCCTATCTAGCCTTTGGGATGTACAATTAATTATCATCAATTTTTGTTTTTATTTTAATTAAGCACTTATGCAACACTTTACATATTTGATGTATTTTATAACCATTAATTACAGAATTAATGCACAAACATAAATTATACATGTTCAGAAAAAAAGAATCATCTTTAAGCTATGAATAAGGGAACTATTAAGTTTGCGTAGTTTTTCTCTTTGGAGAGAACATTCTGCCCTGATAAAACAGGAGGTTCAAAACACTTTCCTATTGAGGATGGCAGAACTAGTAAATGTTAACTAATCGTTTATAAGAATGACTTTTTTGGAACACACTAAAAAAATGGGTATGGTATAACCTTTTAAAAATATCTGCTGCTTTGAGGAATACATGTTTTCAAGAGATCAGTGGTTCACAAACATGTCAACTCTTCTTGGGGCTGCTGGGTTACTGAGAGGAATCATTTTGCATTTTTTTTCCTAATTGGAGGATTCAGAGAAGGAGAATGGAGACATTTTTTCAGATAAGGTGCATTGTATCTTTGGAAAGTGAACAGAGGAAAACTGGGCAAGGAGGCAAAGAGGAACTTTGGAAGGGAGAATAAAGAACAGAGAGGCATATGTAAGGGTTGCTGAGCTGGAAGTACAGCATTCACAGGAGATGGGTTCCAGGATGTCCATGGGTACCAAGATCTTTGGAGGCTCAAGTCTTTTGTGTTAAATGGTATGGTATTTTCACACACATCCTCTAGTACACTTTAAATCATCTCTAGATAACTTACAATATCTAATACAATGTAAATGCTATGGAAATAGTCATTATATTATATTGTTTAGGGAATAATGACAAGAAAAAATTCTTACATGTTTAGTACAGATGCATTTTTTTCCTAAATATTTTCAGATTGAGGTTGGTTGAATCCATAGATGCAGAACCCACAGAGATGGAGGGCCAACTATATGTCTGAAGCCCGGAAAGCTTGTTCCATGGACTCTCAGAGAAAACTCATGTTCTTAGAAGGTACTGTGCTGTGGAAGGGCTGTCCTTGCCTGGCTGACAACAGTCCTTGGAACCACACTTCATGTGCTAATAAAAACATATTGTGAGAGATAAAGTACAAGTACTTTATCCCAAGTATAGCTTCTGGAACAAGATTGCCTGGGTTCAATTTTCTGAATGACAGCACAGGTTCTTCAAACTCTCTGAACCTCACTTTTTTCACCTGTGGGTTGGAAACAATGACTGCATGTATTTTGTAGGGTTGATATAAAGAGAAAATGAATGAACTCATGTCAAACACTTTGGATGGTACCTGTATGTAGTAAATTCTCAATCAGCAATATTATTGTTTATTACTATTTGTGGCAAAACTAGGACATCATTTGGAAATGATTGTGACAGATATCCCTGCCGGTAGAGTTTATCCTTGAGGAAGATGTCAGCTCAGCCCAGTTGGTCTGCTGGTCATCAACATGGCTGTGAGAAGTTGGAGCATACATGGCAGAGAGAACTCAGTGGGAGGAAAGCAACGCAAACTGTCTTAAATGAAGAGCTTTGTTTGTTTGTTTTGGTCTTGTTTTTTGAGATAGGATCTCGCTAAGTTTCCCAGACTGGTCTTGAACTTGCAATTCTTCTGCTGCAGTCTCCTAAACAGTTAGGATTACAGGCATGTGCTGTTATGCTCAACTCTAAATAAAGAGCTTTGAAAGAACTGGGAACACTTGATTGAAGAACAATGAATCTCTCAAGTTCATCCATGCTGCCCCCAGTTATCTGAAGGAAACAGTGTTGGCATATGACCCCAAGCAGACAAGCTGTAGTTGTATGGAATTGCATGGTCCAGTACTTGAGACAGAGCACACAATATAATTTTGTTGAATGGAGGAATGAATATTAGCAAATAAATTTGAAAATGAACTTTTTCATAGTCAACCTCATTGAAAGACAGGGAAACCTGCCTGTCACAGAGGTGGGCAAAAATAAATAAATAAATAAAAACTATAGATTTGAACTCTTTGAGATCATGCAGAACTGGGTTAAAATGTGACCACTTCAACTTGAAAGCTATGTGACCTTGGAGATTTACCTAACCTTTCTCAGCTATGGCTTGTCTGTAAAATGTTTATGCTAGATGTACCAATCTCCTAGGGTGGTTGTGAAGATTAAATGAGATAGTGCATACAGCATAACAGTCAATCAATCACAACTGCAAGAGCAGTGTGAGTAGTTATTGCTATCATCTGGCCCAGATATTATAGATGGGCTATGGGAATCATTTTATGAGATGGGACTGAATGACTTCTTTCAAATTTTAGATGCTATACTTCTATTCACAGTAATTCTATACTTTTTTTAAAAAAATCTTTTGAGAGTAGTGTGTGTCTATGTATTATAGAGAGAGAGGGAAGTCTTTCTGACACTAGTAATTAACACAGCTCTTGCTTAGGGAAGAGTATGGTAATAATAGGACGCTGGACAATGTATTACATCTGAGATCTTGGTTTTATTGGAACCATAATCTAAATGCTTCCATTAACCAATCAAAGACCCAGACACTAGAGGCCAGAGGTAAAAACAAATGAACTAAGAGTGGTTTCTGACCCACCATTAGCTAGCCTGACAAACTCTAAGTGACTCTGATTATTGTCATGTTCCATGGTTCCTCTGTTTCTCACACAGGTTCAATGAGAAACTCCTTCAGTTTCTGATTGGTTTGCTCCATTTTTCCTTGGTGATAGGCCCTGAGCCGGACCTTTCAATCCAGGGTGGAATCCCTTCACAAAAGAGATCTAAGCTGTTCTAGGTGGCTCCGGAGGGCACAGTGCAGGTCCAGGGCATAGTAAGGCCGTATAAGGAAAAATCTTCTCATAGCCACATTTGGGCCACCATGTTGCACAACTCCAGATTGGACCATTGACATCGTGGTTATGTGTTACAGTGTCTCCAGCCAGAAAGGATGGCCCCAAAGTTATTAAATGCCTTGTCAACAGAGATGGCCTGGCAAAGTCTGGGAGACTAGGTTTTATTAATCAACATACTCTGTTATGATGACTAGATGAAATGTTGGCTTTCTTAAGTCCAAAGCCTTTTTTGGATGTGAAAACATTTTAAGATATAATTTCTTTCTCTCCTCTGGGAACTTACATTCTCTCTAGGGAGAAGATTCAGTTAAGGCTCAGTCTTATTATGAGTAAATGTTATTATAGTTGCTCAGGGAGTTCAGTACTATTTCCCTAACCTGGACAAGACAGGAAAGAGAAAGCTTAGTCAATGATACTCAGATGTTTTGGAGAGAAAGACTTGCTAACAAAATCCTACCCATGAAGACAGAGCTTTTCTTCCCACATTTAAAAATACGACTGTATTTAATAAATGTATTTAATAATCAAATATAGATTATTTGATTATTATTTAATAATCAAATAATAACAGATTATTTGATTATTATAAGAGAGAGCTTGTCTTCCCTCATTTAAAAATGCGACTGTATTTAATAAATGTATTTAATAATCAAATACAGATTATTAAGACTAGAGCACATACAATCTGAAACACACAACCTCCTCTCAAAATCTAAGGTCATGGGCAAAAGGTAAGAAGATAGATGAGATGTCTGTCCACTTTAGCATGTTTTAGCCTGAAGAGATAGAGTTGGAGGAAGCCACAATGTGCAAGTAGGGAATTACTTCTAACACCTTAGAGTTTATTTTGGGGACCTTTGGAGAATCTCAGAAAATTATGAATTCTTCTCCCCAGAAAAAGGCATATATGTGTGTGTTTCTATTCAAGCAAATGTCACAGAGGCACATATGTATATACAAGCACTGTTATACACAAAAACCTATTCATTAACCCTGGAACCCAGGGATTTCATATAACCCATGTGTAAAATATTCTTCACTGCTTGGAATTTACTTTCTCCTATTATTTCCTGGGTAAAGATTTTGCATCTGCAACTTATTTGGAAGTTCCCCATGAGTAGGAACCTCATTTTCCTTTCTAGCATTATTGATACCCTGTGCAATGCCAAATGTGGGGTAAGTGTTTAATAACTCAAAGTCAAATGAGTAAATATTGAAAGGTCGATTCCCAAGCTAGATGCACAACTAGCATTCATCCCAGGCCTCAAGAAGAGTCACGTTTTGATGTGCTTTTCTTCTCTCATAGCAGTACACCCTAGATGAGCAAATTCTTTCAACAGCTACTCTTCAAGAATGGCAGAAATGTCTTCACTCTTTAAAAAAAAAATATCTAAAGTCTGGCTCAAAATGGAGTTTTCAAACCAGCAGGAATAGTTTGAAACATGCAAACAGACATCACACAACATCCAGATAAAATAACTTTCGAGAATAAAATGCCAGGAATGTGAAGGAATCAGAGACAGCCGCCTTGAAGGGAGGTCTCCCACAGAGGTCCCTGTAGTGCCTGTCACATGGGCTGGACTTGGGAAATGCATCTGCCCTCATGTTCTTGGCCAATCATCCTCTCAGCCAAAACTAATTGAGACACAGGAATGTGTTCTGAGGGAGAGTGAATGTTACAACCCACCCCTCTATGAGTCTTCTTGGAAGCTCAGGGTCAGCTCCACAGATGGGATACACAAGCTGGGACAAGCCTTTGACATGAACCTGGAGGCTCTTCCAGGCCATGGCTCCAGCCCCAGAAAAAGGGAAAATGCCACTGAGACCGTTGGGAGAAGTTCAGAAGAGACAGGGTGGGAATGTAGCAGTGCCCAGACCTCTCCTGAGGCGAGGCAAGCATGGGGTCAGTGAGCTGGCACGAAATAAGAAGATCATGCCTACCTCCTCATTTAAATGAGCAAAACCTGGCCTCTCCCACTGCAGAGAAATGGGGGGGACTCAGCCTCCCAGCTGCCCAGATCTGCCCTTTTGGAGCGGGGCCTGGCAGAACTTAGCCACCCAGGACAGAGGTGCTGACTTAAGTTACTGTATTTCTGCCAACACCAGGCTCTCAATCAATCCCTTGCAGTGTGCATTTGTGATTATTTGACTTTGAGTCTGAGAGATCAGGCTTTTGTAGCTCATAGTAAGTACGAGGCCTTGGGCAAAGCATCAATTTTAGCAATATGGTTTATTCCCCATTTGTGAATTCAGTCATTATTTATTGAACATTGAATTGGCTTTGAACAAAAATGAATGAAATTCAACTCTCTCCTTTAGGCATGTACCATCTGCAGGGGGCACCTGGGTGTAGAACCAAGGAATCTAAGTGGCAGAATATCATGATGTACCCAGAAACGATCCTGGAGGACACAGAGGAAACAGTACAAACTGTAATTACAAAAATCAGGGAGACTTCATAGAGAAGGAGGTATTGAACCAAATTCCTTTTTCAAATAAAAAAATCAGAGAAGAAAATAGGGAGTACATGTTCTACCCATCCTTTAGAGCCTCTAAGAATGAATGTGATTCTATAGTTGCAGAGCTGGGATGGATTTGGGGGAAAAAAAAGGTGTACATTCCAGATCCTGGTCTTGGAGATTCATGTAATTCAATGGCCAAGTACTGCTCAGTCTGCTCATCTGACATATCTCAGTAGGCCTGTGTTGCTACTCAAAGGAGCAATGAGGCCTGACGTAGTCTGTCTTCTCCCTTAGAAGGAAAGATATGAAGGTGAGAGTTGAGGGCAGGGACAGTTTTTCAGAGAGAAAACTGAAGCCTCAGATCAAATTAATGTCTTTGATGTCCTCAAGGCATAGCATTTTGCAGTGTCTGAGCTCAGTTTGAATTTTGATTTTGCTACATGGGAGACCTGAAGCAGGCTACTTAGATTCTCTGAATTTGAATTTCCTCAGCTGGGAAATAGTAGTGGTTTTACTCACAACATGGGATTGTTGTAAAGAGTAAAAGAAGTGGTGCGTGGAAAACCCCAGGCCCCATCAGCTCGTCAGTCCAGGTCAGCCCCCCTCTCAATGTGTCACAGAATCGGGACTGTTCAGAGGCCCAATTCAAGCTGCTTTTCTTTATCCTCAGTCTATAGTGATGGTCTCTTACTCTCTACCCTGACTATAGTGAGTATAAACCAAATTTCATGGACTTATATAAATTTGATGTGAGCCACAGATATATCATTAATTGAGGTATAGATCGTAGCCATGGGAACCATCAGCCCATTCCTCCTTACCTGCCCTGAAAATTTCCCACTGGAGTCTCTCCCAGAGAGTCTCTCCTGAAAGGGCTCTCATCTAATCAATATAATATGATTTTATTAATCCTAATTGTCAAAAGTAAATATAAACCTAAGGGGTATAAAGAGACAGTGGTGACCCAAAGTTTTGATTTTTGGTAGGCCTAGATTAAGCTATGTGAAGGACTAGAAAGTTCATCTTATAAGATAGTCAACTCTCAGAGAATTGATCCCATAATGGCTGCCCACAGCAGAAGCTGCTGCCAGGGGACAGGGACCTGTTGAAGAAGACATATTGAGGGACTTTGACCTTTCATGTGTGCACCATGTATATACCTTTTCATCAAAGTATGAATAAGCCTCATGCTACTAGATAAGAAGCACATTCATACTACTCTGTACAGATCTAATGGAGAGGGTGGAGAAGGGACATGTTTCTCTAGGCAATGCCAACTCCCACCATCCTTGGGTTTTTTTCATGCAAAGTCCACCCGCATCAAGTAGCAGCTGTCAACAGGGCTCATATTTCTGGAGCGAAGATGTGGCTGGAAGCACTGAGGTTAGGTTAAAGCAGAGGGTGAAGTAATGGTTAAGGTTGAGCTGCTTCTGGAAGAGGTGAGCCATGGAGTGTGCAGTTTGGGTGGCATCCAAGGACCAAACAAGACAGGTGGTCAGAATCATTTAGAGTAAACACAGTGAGGACACAAGGGTCAGATCAAGCAGCAATAAGAATATTGTCAGGCAGGAGCAAGGAAAATATGAGGTCATTTCCAGAGATGTCATGGACACCATGAGGATTCCCAAAGATGTTGCCCATGACTGCCAGAGGAGAGGAAAGCAAGATATTAGATGCCTACTCATCTAGAGGAATCAGACCAGCCTGGGAACTTGTGTACAAAATTCTCCAAGCAATCAAAGATCCCAATGTACAGGTCCTGTCACTTAGCTTTGATCATGGGACATTAAACATCAGCCACCCTTCACAAGAGTATGGGGAGCAGAGTCATGCATCAGACAGAGTGTCCTGCACATTTTGGGTATTAATCCTGACAGGAAAATCTTTAGCATTGTATGGATTAGTCAATGTTAAATTCATTAACTACTTGTCATGACTGTAATATAATCTGCCCTGACCGTAAAGACTCGACAGCACAGTGTTAATCAAATCTATGCAGAAAACAACACACTTCTGTTTAAACTCAACCACTGCTTCTCTTGCCAGATCCGAGACTGGAGCTTTAAGGGATAAAAAATAAAAGTGCTCCTTTGAACACCCCTGGGAGGATCCCTCCTGTCTACAGAAGAGTGTCACAAGTCGCCAGCAGTGACAATTTGAAGGTACCTTCCATTTCCAGCAAACTGCGTACCTCCATAATGGAAGTCCGTCAATCTTCAATCCCCATCAGCTAGAAGTTCAACAGATAATAGAGCAGAATGTATTCTGCAGGATTGAGCATTTTCTCCCAGGATGAGTAATTATCAGGTTTTAATCATGCTCATTAGCCAGCCATTAGGAACCGTGTCCAGCTTTTCACCGCCAGAGAGGAGACAGGAGAATGATCGTGGTCAGGGGCTGCACCCGACCTGGTGAAAGATTCAGCCATCTGTTCCCAGTTGTAACCACCCGTAGGAAGCACTCTGGTTTATGGCTATAGCAGTCTTACATCCCCAGCAATGAATCTACTTATTTTATTTAGGTTGAGACAGGCCTGAGTCCACCAGAACTTGAAACAGTTAAGAACTCAGCATTCACTAAGACCAGAGGAAAGCTGTACCCTCTTAGCAATCATGAGGTCTCCATGCCACTGGAAACATACATTTTAATTTCCATGGCATGGTATATTAAGGAGTCTTTAATATGACTTTGGAACAAATAAGTCCAATAGAAATGACTTAGAATTTGGTTTCTTTTGTTTGTTTTTCTTTTCATGTTCTCCAAGCAACTAAACTAACCCAGATTTTACAGGTGCAGAAAGACTGAATGTTATGATTTCTTTTTTTAATTATTATGTTTATTTGTTCCTTTTAGTTATACATGACAATAGAATGTATTTTGACATATTGTACATACATGGAGTATAACTTCCCATTCTTGTGGTTGTACATGACGTGGAGTTACACTGGTTGTGTGTTCGTCTATGAGCATAGGAAAGTTCTGTCCAATTCATTCTACTGTCTTTCCCATTCCTATCCTCCCTCTCTTCCCTTCATTCCCCATTGTCTAATCCAATAAACTTCTTTTCTTTCCTCCTCCCCTTATTGTGTTAGTTAGCATCCATATATTAGAGAGGGAATGTTATGATTTCTAAAATCTTACGGTTTGTTTATCAGTCTCTATCTTTTCCAAATTGTATTTTGGTTGTCTCTGATGGGGCTGTTCTGTCTTACCTTCTTTTAATTTATTTATTTGGTACCAGAGATTGAACTCAAGGGTACTCGACCACTAAGCCACATCCTGAGCCCTCTTTTATGTTTTATTTAGAGGCAAGGTCTCATTGAGTTGCTTAGCGCCTCATTGTTGCTGAGGCTGGCTTTGAACTTGCAATTCTCTGGTCTCAGCCTCCCAAAGTGCTGGGATTACAGGCATGTGCCACCACTGTGCCTGGCTCTTTCCTTATTTTATACAAGATCTATGTTTTATCTGAGAGAGTAGTAGCTGACAAAAGTCTTCATACACAGTAGTGGTTTATAACGTTTTGTTAAAGGACGAATATCACACAAGTGTTTTTCTTAGTTAAGAATTAGGAATACAAAATGATTTAATTTGTTTGTAACATGTACGTTTTTCTTTTTTGTACTTAGGTCTGGTGTTCCATTCATTCTGCCTGCAGGAACTGATAACATTACCTTTGCCTCCTCATCTATAACCTGCTCATTCAGAATTTTGTACTGTGGGACATCAAATAAATAAATTAGGTTTTCATGTTCTCTCTTCGTTGCAGTGAGTGTAAATCTCTTGTCCCACTTTTGTCTCCTCCTTAGACTCAGATTCTAATTCATTTTATTTCACTGATAAATGTCCCTACTGTTCCCTCTTGCTCCTCACTTGAAGAATCTACTGCAATGCTCAACACAGCAAGATGGGGCAGCTGGGTAAGCTTTTGATCACCAATTTGACCTCTTCCATCCCAGTGTGGAGAGTCCAGCAGGTGGTAAGCAGAGCAACCCAAATACCAGGGTTCTAGCTCCAGGGATGGCTCAAGAGAGAGGGTGGGTGAGCAGCTGGAATATGTTCTGGAAAGTGGAAGATAAGTCAAAGAATGTACCAGGTAAGTAGGCAACCAGGGTGGAGAGTACCCAGAAGAATCAATACCTTACCTGGTTGCTTTATTCAGTGGCAGTTGCTTGGAGAACACGAAAAAATAAATAAATAAATTTAAGGTCATTTCCATTGTACTTATTTGTTCCAAAGTCATATCAAAGATTCTTTAATATACCAGAATTTTACATTCAGGACTGTGGGAGTTCCCAGAAAAATCAGGACACAGCCACTGCTATAAACTCAGTTGTGTCCCCTGAAACTAATTTATTGAAGCCCTAAACCCCCACTGTGACTATATTTAACCAAAAGGCTTCCAAGGTTTAATTATAGTTAAGTCAGGATATGAGAGTAGGACCCAAGTCTGATAGAATTGATGACCCTACAAGAGGAAGAAAGATGTTGCTACCGCCCCCCATCCACACACGCATACCTCTCCATCAACACGCCTAGGAAAGGCCATGCAAGGGTAAGCGGGACAGTACTGTATGCATGCTGGCAAAGCAGTCTTTGCCAGAAACTGACCAGGCGGGCACCTTGATCTTAGACTTTCGGCCTCCAAAATTGTGAAAAATGAATTTCTGTTATTAAACAAAACCTATGGTATTTTGTATGGCAGCCTCAACTGACCAATTCAACTTTGGCACAGTTCCATAGTATTAAGGCAAAACCCAGTCTTTGAAAGCAAGTATGTGGCCTTAGTTGAGAGGTAATTGGAATTGAAACCCATGCTCAGAGCCAGTGGGTTCTGTGAGCATCACATCTGAGCTTCTTAGTCACCTTTTAACCTAGGAGGTGGTGGACAGGTGACCCCAAGAGTGGGAAATGCCTGTCTCAGAAAAGGTTCTTCTGAGGAGACAAATAGCATACAGGTCAGGATGATCCTGGCTGGTCAGAACCCATTAATTGACTTACAATGTATCCAGCTGGGAAGGGTCTGGAGATACACAAACCTCTGCAAATGTGGGCTGCTGGGCCCTGGTCTGACAATTCCCCAGAGGGAATGGCAGTGTTAAGATTAGAAATTAGATTACAAACAGCATTTGATTATGAGAGGAAAGCAATAATGTGTTATAAATCAACATTTAACTCCTTTCCTCCTAGGACATGCCAATTATGAAAGACATTATATATGATTTACTTGAAGAATACTGTTGGCTAGCTGTGAGTCCCTTTTGATCTAAGCATTTCTCACAAAACCTTCCCTGATAACAAAAGGATAGGATAGAAGTAAGAAGGTAGGACCTCCTACCAGACCCACTCTTCTCCACTCACATGTCAATCAACAGGATTGCTCTGCCTATTCCTACCCATTTCTATCCCGACTTTTCACTTCCACTTCTGATTGCTGGATGCTGACCAGATCCCTGAAGGAGGAGGTATCCTCTGTCTGGAGTTGGAAAAGGTCCACCAAAGGCTACCTTCCCCAAGACACAAAGATGAGCTGGGTCCATCATATTCCACACCCAGAGGGCATGTGGTTTGTGGGAAATGGAAGGCACCCTTAAGTTGTCACTGCTGGAGACTTATGATGCTCTTCTGTAGACAGAAGGGCCCCTCCCAATCAATCTTGTCAGCTTGGGCAACTCCTCTTTGCCACCATATCTGATCTTAATGTTCAGTATAGGGCCAAGAGATTACAGGAAAGGAACAAATAAGATGCTTCTGCTCTGTGAAAGTCAGTGTTTTAGATATTTTATACCATGCTACAACACTTAATTCTCCCATAAATCCTATGATGTTTTATTAGGCCCAATATAGAGATGTGGAAACTGAGGCTTGGAGATGTTATTTGAATTGATAAATGGTGAACTTGGAATTTGAACCTAGACCTCGGAGGCTCCAAAACTAATTTTATTTATTTTATAGCAAGCTGAATTCCAGAAATAATATACCAGTGTGCAAATATTGCAAGATGGGCCATGCTGTTACCCCCAGAGGGCCATGATTGCCATGGGTTCTTATTAGCACAGAAGCACCCCCATTCCTACTTTTGGCCAAAATTTGCCCATTCCTTAATTAAAACATGTTCTTATTAAGAATAAAATTCTTCCGTATCTACTTTTATCCAGTGTCTAAGGACTGGTAGACGGGTATGAGTGGCACAAAATTTTGTTTTGCTTTAAAGACGGTGCTATCTTTAATTTCCTGAAAAACATTGAGTTTGCCATTGGAAGGAAGGACAGGCAACCGATTTTTTAAACAAGGAAAGGTATAGTTAGACTCAGCAGCACTATGACTTACTTTCGCTTGACTCAGGTCCCAGTAGAATTACAAGAGAAAACTTAGAGGTTGGGTAAGGGCTGTTCAAAGCGCGAGGACACAGAAGGCAGGAAGAATAAGGAGAGAGAAAATGTGCTGACAATTCCACATGGCGCTTCTCCTGGGTAGGTTTTGGGGATCTCTTGAGTCAGATTCTGATGAGTTGGAATCCTGCCTTTTCACTTACTTACTCTGTAGCTGTGGCACGTTCCCCCACTGTTGTAGGTCTTCATTTTCTTATATTTTAAATGGGGATAATAATAGTAGTGTTATTATGAGTTTTAATGAATTGATGAATGTATGGCATT
Organism: Xerus rutilus; assembly: GCA_028644305.1. Lineage (NCBI taxonomy): Eukaryota > Metazoa > Chordata > Mammalia > Rodentia > Sciuridae > Xerus > Xerus rutilus. The sequence continues at coordinate 42,193,218 of CM053404.1, read as the reverse complement.
CAGCACAAAATTAGAACATAATTAGCCCTCAATCATTATTAGTTCTTATTATAATTATTATTATGGTCCCTTATTAAAACTACTTACTTCATTGTTTCTTCATTTGGTGGGAGATGAGGTTATGACATTATGGAAAGAGATGGGTTCTTTTGGTGTCAGTAGGTCTTTGAGAAAAGCCTTGTATTATTTTGGAAGCTATTAAGGTGAGAGAAAGCATCCAATTTAGGTACTGAATTCTCTGTGTGATATATGTATTTCCTCTCATGGTTCATCCATACTGGGGACAGATTCAGGCTGTGAGAAGATGTTGAGCCCCTTCCTTTTGCTCAGAAGGAAGTCAAAGCACAAAGAAGGAAGATGCTCTTATGGAATTACACAGCAAGTAAGACTCCATCTCAGGTCTTCTGGTTCTTGATCTGAGCCAATGTCCAGCTGTTTTGTAAGGTGGGCAGACCTCCAAGGGCGGGCCCTTGGGGTCACCTTCCCTGTGCACAGAGATGCCAGCTGAGAACCTGTTGGCTGATTAGATCTTTGTCTGAAGCCTCCACAATGATGCTTTCCCCATTATTCCTATTCTGGCCCCAACCCAGGCCATCCTTGTGGTAACTTGGCACCTCCTCATGCCAGCTATGTGGCTTTCATTACAGCCAAGTCCTTGCTGCCACTGCAGATCTGGCCTCCTACATGGTAACTGCTTTCCCATAATGTGGTCAACACCTCCCACCCCCACCACGTACCTTCACTTGTTATCTGGACAGAATAATGTATGTCCAAGAACGTGGACTTTAAAAGTAAACTGACCTGAATTCAGATTCCACCATGTAACTCTGAGACCTCAGTCAAGTTAGTAAACTAGTCTAGGTCTTGGTTTCTTCATCAGTAAAATGGAGAGTAATCATAACTATGTGTTCATAGGAAGTGAATTAGATGGAACATAATTAGATTAAATTAGGTGAAGTGTGAGGCGTGCTTGGATCATCGAAAGTGCTGAAAACCTTATAACTATTAGTTATAAGGTGCATCCATAACAGAGATGGAGATTTTGACTGGCAGAATTCAGAGCTAGAATACTCTATTTTAAGAATTTCCACTCTTTTTTATTCCTATTTTCTGATATTTAGTCTTCCATGTTTTCCAATCCTATTTTCTCAAATTATCTTGAGCTCAGATATGGAAATTCAATACTTTCTCTTGCTTAATAATACACATTTATTGAGCACCTGCTGCATCTGTCAAACTGACAGACAGCAGACACCCTGCCTCCAGCACTGTGCCTTTTGCAAAGCTAGGTTTTCAAGATTAAAGTTGTTCACTGATTCTGTGGCCTGGGGGTTCTTAGGGGTGAGATATGACAATTGTTGGATGTAGGGAAGTACAGCATTCAGCTAGGGAGTGTGTCTGAAGGACTGACTCTTCCTGACTCTTTAGGCTCCCTTTGTCTACCTAGGGGAGAATCTCAGTCCAAATGACAGTATATTTACACTTCCTGGAATATAGAGACCCTATGCTTATATAGCAAGCATAAGGGGGAGGGACCTCTCTGTGTCAAAAAGAGGAAAGCCTTCAGGTTGCTGGCACTGTGCTGCCATGGTGACATCCCAGTCCCTCCATGGGCCATGCCTTAATCCATTCTCTAGTTGAACCCTGGCCTGAGACCTCCATTTGCTGAGGAGCTCAGGTATTCAGAGCAGCCTGAATCAAAATAGTAAAGAAACAGCTATCAGGAGATATCCTCAAACCCAGGAAATAAACCCACTCTAAACAATAACAGCTTTTACATCCTAATTTTGCATTTCTTCTAGACTAATGTGAGCTACACGAAAACAAGGATCACTCTTGTCCTATATTGCATTTATATACAGTGTCACCTGGCACAGTGGACATTCAGTAAATATTTGCTGAATGAACAACTCCCAGGGTTTAAAGGACATTCAAAAAATAAAGGAGCTTATTATATACTAGAGACTACTCTGAGTGCCTTACATGAACTAACTTCTTTTGTCTCCATTTCTTCATCTGTGAAATGAACTTAATTAGAATGATATTTAACTGTCATGTGTTTGAGATAAATTGTCCAAGGTCACAAAGCTAACAAAAGAAGAAGCCAAGATATGACCCAGACAATCTGGATCCTGGGTCCAGGGTCTCATGGGTTAACGGTCCTATTGGTGCTCAAGTTGTCCAACTGCCACACAATGGGTGCAAATGAAGTAACTTTAAAATTATAATTTGGAGTAGCTTGATGGAAGAAAATGGGCAGTCAATCATCTACATGGGGTGGAATTTATTCCTAGCCTCTGCCACACAGTAGTTCCTATGGAAAATTATGGATTTGAAGCATGCAGGGTTCTTTTCTTTTTTTCCCAAGCATGTCTTCATTAGCTTCATTAGCTCCATTGCAAATACAAGTCATCAAGCAGTTTGTGAGCTCCCTGAAGGCAGGACCTAAATTCATCCCATTCATCCTGCATCCTCACTGCCTGGTACGATGTCTGCCAGTAGTAGGTGAAACAAACAAATTTGTTGAATGAACAAATGAATGAATGAAGAGATTGCTGTGAGATGAGCAGGGATTTGTTTTGTTGGTTTTCAAAAGAAAGGGCATTTAGTGTAAGTGCCCAGGATTCAAGGAGAAAGGGGCAACAGACATAGCTTTCTTTCTTTCTGTTTTTTTTTTTTTGAAAGTCAAGTCTTGAATTAAATCCCAGAATTTAGATTCCAGAACAGATGACAAGAACAATTATCTTTAAAATTTCTGTTGTGTGGTGTGACTTCTCTTTGGAAATTTTCAGGATATAATTGTGAGACTGCCAGCTGGGAGGGAGGATTTTTATTCCTAATAAAATAGTACAGACCACTTCAATTATTCCTGGGAAAAGGAACGTTTGCTCTTTGCTCGTCCAGTCTCTTGCTGAACTCTGACTGTCTCATGAAGAACTATGGGAAACAACAGGCTGTCCTGCTTCTTCCTTCTCCTCTAATAAAGCTTGTCATTTATTGAAAACTGAGCTGCCATCCTCTTTCTGTATTATTAATGCCCAGGCAACCCCTCCAAACTTTGAGCCACTGAACCACCAATGAAGACTGAACCACCACTGCCTCCCTTCCCCTGGGGCCTGCCACAAACTGCACATATGCAAACACAATGCACATGCCACATGCGAGAGCTCACCTACACGTGAGTGCTCACAAGCATGCAAGACCACGCACACATGCACGTGCGCACACACACACACATGTGCACACCCCAATTAGCTCCATGCTGTGTCCACCTGGGCCAATGTGCTACCTGAGGGAGGAGGGTTTTCACTTATTTTCCACTTATGGGCTCTTAGGATGGTTTTCTTGGCAGCAACAGCTGAACCTTTCTCTTCTTTGTGAAATGTAAAGAACATCAGAGTGAGCTGTCTTGGCTGAGGGGGCATCCTGGCCTGCTAAAAAGACACAGATGCCATTCCCTCCCCTTGCTGAAGTGTAGCCAGCACCCCTGGTGTGCTGAGAGCCCAGGATCCACAAAGGCAGGCCAATTTGTTTGACCTTAAGTCTCTAAAGTGCCAGGATATATTAGGTGCTTAATAAATACATTTTTGAAAGAATAAATAACAGGGGATGTTTTTTAGACAACTGTATCATTTTTCCTTACATAACACCATCTGGAATATCCTTCCCTCTCTTGCCCTTTTCCAAAGCAAAAGTTCTATTTGTATTTTAAGGACAAGCACATTATCACCTTCTCTTTGGTGCTTTGGTGTTATTTCCACCACAGGTATAGGTGATCACTTCTGGCCCTGAGCCCTTTGTGTGTGTGTGTGTGTGTGTGTGTGTGATGGTGCAAGGCCTTGCACATGCTAAACATACCCTCTACCTCTGAGTTTCTTCCCATGGACTTCATAGCATTTGATTTACTCTGCTTTTCTTAAACAAATGGACACATTGAGTTGCAATTACTCGGTTACATATTATTTTCTTCCATTAGTACGAAAGTTTTTCTAAGTCAGACATCTATTTTTTAAAATTTTCTGTGTCCCCCACATCTACTAAAAATGAGTTAAATGACAATTCTACCAGTCGCTGTGGCACAGTGGCTAGAGTGCTGCCTATGGAGCTGGACTTCTGTGGTTTTTGAATCTCAGCTCTCAGGTTTGCTAGTTGTGAGGACTGTGGTCAATTTATGTAACTTCTTTTTAATTTTCATTTTCTGTAAAATGGAGACAGTAAAGTCTAGAACCTCAGAATAGTTGTGAGGAGTTTAATAAATTAATTTATGTAAAACACTTAGAACTCTGCTTATTACCAATTAAGCCACTTGCTAAGTATTTATTTTTTATTTAAAATTGGTTCTTAAAATTGATATTTGTTTTCTATTTTCATTTTTTAAATCTTCTTTTTTTGGCATGGAGAGACTCAGCTTCCCCAAAACGTCAGGCCCTGGGGCTTCCCCACAGAGCTACATGCCCTTGACCCTTGTTTCCAGAAGCTTAGCAATCAGGTCTGGCTAATCAATGTTGTGAATTTCCCTGGTTCTATGATTGGTTGTAAATAGAGGTATGACCTCACCACAGCCAGGGTAGCCCTATGAAGCTTTTGTTGGAAATCCTGGGATTCTCACTGGAATGAATCTGGAAAGATTCAAGTCACTACTGTTATTGTTTCACTTCCAACAGGGTGGAGCTCATCTGAGAAAATCATCAACAAGGAGCATCTCCAATGATAGAGAGCCCCTAATCAGTCCACACCAGGAGCCAGGAACACATCTAGATGCTTCCTTTTATGAGCTTTGTTCCAGTGATGACAGCTGCAAAACAATTGCTTCTAAACGCAGTGGCTTAAAACAATGACCACATGTATTTTGCTCAAGAATACACGAGAGAGCTCTGATACACTCCACAGGGGTCCACAGTAGTGGTTTGGGGATGAAGACTGGGCCATCTGAAGTCTTAGTGGTGGATGCCAGTAATCAACTGGGGTTGCGGTTCCTGTCCTCACAAACCTCTTCATGTGCTCTTTCCTCAAGGGCTAGTCTGGGCTTCCTCACCTTACGGTGGTGATAAGTTTACTTCAAAGGATCTTCCCACCTCACCCCTGATAAAAGAGACAGCAAGACAAGAAACCAATCTATTCATGACCCAACATGTAAAGTCATACAGCAGTAGTTCTACTAGCCTCCATTGGTTGGAGCATTCACAAACTGACTCAAGTCCAAGAGAAGGAAAAGAGCATGTGGGACCAGAAATTGAGACAGCTCACTTTTGTAAAATGCAGTGTGCCGCAGGCCTTTTTGATAAATGTGAATAAGACTTTTACTCCTCGTAGAAGGAATTCCAAATATATGTGTTAGTCAACTTCCCATTACGGTGACCAAAATACCTGACAAGAGCAACTTAGAGTAGAAAATATTTATCTTGGTTCACAGTTTGAGAGGATTCAGTCCATAGCCAGATGGCTCCAGTGTTTAGGACCTGAGGTGAAACAGAGCAACATGGTGGAGGCATCAGAACATCATGGCAGAGAAAAAGAAGGAGGGAGGGAGGGAGAAGCCAGGAAGAAGGAGGGAAGGAAGGAGGGAGGGAGGGAGGGAGGGAGGGAGGAGAGAGAGAGAGGAAGACAGAGAGAAAGGAAGGATGGGAGGAAGGAAGGAAGGAAGGAAGGAAGGAAGGAAGGAAGGAAGGAAGGAAGGAAGGAAGGAAAGAAGGAAGGAAGAGGCAGACACAGAGAGACAAAGATAAATCCTTCCAAGAGATGCCCTCAGTGACTTATTTCCTCCAAGTAGGCTGCATCTCCCACTAGTCCATCTGAAGAGATCGGTGCTCTCATGATCCCATCACTGGCTAAAAGTCCCATTACTATAAATATGAGACTCTGGGGATGGTCTGGATCAAAACCATAACAACATAAAAAAATTGAGAAACATTTAATAAATAGATTAATTAATTGTTGACAATCTGCCTCTTTCAGCCTCTGAAGTTTATTATTTTCTCCTTCAATCAAATAACAGCTTTTATCATCTTATGTTTGCTCTCTAATTTCTTTTTCAGGGAAAAATAAAAAATCTGTCACTGTAAGGGAGCCTAAAGAAATGGTGGCATATTCTGGATAGATTCGTTCAACTAATTAGTCACACTAACTAGGGCAGGCTCACTTCTACCACACCCTCCCCCCCAAGCAACATGAAAGCTGAGAGTTAGTTGTACAAACATTCTAAACCTCTCAAACTCTTTCCTATTCACAAAAGTTCTCTGCCTGCCCAATCAGAAGAGGCATGCATTTTTGTCTTTGAGTTACCTGATTCTGTTTAAATATTAACAGAGCTTGATATCTAGAAAGGAGATGATTAATATTGCTACTTATTAGACTGTAATGAGTTTAAAAGAAGTTCCAGATAAGATAGCTATATGCTCATGTCAATTAGAGGAAAGTTAAACCCAAGCAAAACTTTGTTCATCTTAACTCTCAAAGTCCTTAATGTATCATTTTCCAACAGGTACGGTAAAGGACAGATTATTCTGAGCTGATTTTGAACTAATATTTTCTTCTAGGAACTTCTTTCTCAATTCTAGTGTTCCAAAGATTTCAGTTTGAGAAATAATGACTTTCTTAAGAGAGATCTTGGAGGCAACTATAAAACCTTTTATACTTTTTTTCATACTTGCCTTTTTTAAACATTTTGTTTGTTTATTATTTCCTCCAGCCTATTAAGCTAAATTTCATAGTTTTCACATAAACTCTCCACAAATGGTGTCCATATGAGTCTGGCCTCCTGTGATTCATATGGGGGAGTAAGGAGTATCTGCCTGGGTGGGATAATGTCTTTCATCTGTAGAATGTGAGACTCTATGGTGTGTGGTCACATTGACATGGCACTGAGCAAGATAAGTGCCTGCCACTAAGAGAAGGGCCTCTTCCCAATTCAGAGGGGCTCTAATTCTTCCTGACAGTCCCACGGGTGTGCTATGTCTGGTACATATTTACTAGCTCTCAATATTGGATCCAATTCTTCAGACAAGGACTTCCTTTTAAAGGCAACCCCATAGGACCCAAACCAAATGGCAGATATTTCCTTTTCTCTGAGTATCGCTTTGCTAATATTCCCTTGATTTGTTTAGTTACAATTTGCTTGGAACTTGGTCATTTCACAATTGATTTTTCTAAGTAGAAAGAGGAATGAACCAGCACTCCCAGTGCTGGCTTCCTCTCACCTTTCTTCCTTTCTCTATTACTTTCCTGGAACTTGTGCCCCTTAGGCATTTTTGCCAAGAAGCTCCTCTGTGGTTTCACAAAGTTTTGGAACCAGTTACCGTAGACTATTTACTATCTGCCAGCACTCAATACATGACATAGAGCAGACCTACACTGGACTGAGCATCTGCCCACAAGTTTATAATTTGCTGTTGTTGTTGTGAATTTCTGATGCAGAGAATTTCACAAACAGTAAGGGGAATTTTTATGTATCAGAGAGATGATACAAAAGAATTACTCTTTTCTAGATATCTCTTTATTCCAGAGAAAACTCAACTCAGTAATAGAGAGGCATTGAGAAAAGACTGGAATTCTTGTTTAGATCATGGGGGCAATGGTAAGAGGTCAAAGATGTAAATAATGGGCAGAGAGAGAGAAAGTGTTGGTGTTGGAGGTCCAGCAATGCTCAAAGTATTTTCCAACTAATAAACATTCTGGATAAAATTAATAGCTAGTAATTGTAAAAGTGGAAATATTGTTTACCTGAATGAATTTAGAAAAGCTGTGATTAAGAACTTTATCATAGGACTTATCAGCATTTTAAATACACAGTTTTATGTATTTCTAGAAGGGTATCGAGTTTGTGAAATGTTTTGAGTAAGGAATGCTTTTCTCAAGAAACAGAGTTTAGGACTGGTGATCCAAATAACAACAAGCATTACATTCTAGAAGAGCATTTCTCCAGTTGTTTTCTGAGGGCATAACTGTCAAGCTAAAGAATATTAAGCAGAAAGAAGGACAAGAAGATAGATTGGCAAGGCTGTCAGGTCATAGACCAGTGATGAAAGCACACCTATCAGTTGCTAATGACATTTGGGCAACAGAAGGAATTCAATGGTGTGTTCCAGGCAACGTCATGTTCACCTTACATGAATTTACTGACTTTAGTCATCACAACTCCATGAAGTAGGTACTATTGTTACCTGCATTTGACAAAAAATGAGAAAGCCAAAGCATAATGTCCAAGGTCACTTAGCAATCAGAAAAAAACCTAGGCTGTATGGCTCCAGAGCTTTTTCTGTTACCCACTGTACAATACTGACCTCACAAATATTAAGAAAAATGTGAATGCACTGTGGAATTAATTTCAGGGAAATAGAATTACAATACCCACAAAGGGTTTTATAGGAGATGTATCACAGAGAATCTCCAACAGAAAGATATTTCACCACTTGATATGACAGTTTTGTTCTTGCTACTTTCTGCAATAACACTAACTTCTCCCAATTGTGTTATGCCTTAAGCATATAACAAATGGCACGTGAAAGGCAACTCTAGCTCATGGGGTTATGTCAGATTGGCTCCTCCTTAAAGTGGACTTGCATATATTAGAAGAAGAAAAGTCAAGATCAATAATCCAAGCTTCTATCTTAGAAAACTATAAAAATGAGATCAACTTAAATGAAAAGTAAGTAGAAGAAAAGAAAGAATAAAAATTACAGCCGAAAGCAATGAAATTGAAAGCACAAAATCAGTAGGGAAAATCGATGATAACAAAAGCTGTTTCTTTTTAAAAAAAATCAATAAAATAATCAACAGGGTAATACTCTAACCAAGCTTAATCAAAATGGGGGAAGATAGAAGATCCAAATGACAAACATTAGAAATGACAGAAGGGCCACTGCTGATCCCATACACATAGAATATTAACAATTCTATGCCCATATAGTATATAACTTAAAAGAAATAGCCCTGTTCTTTGAATGATGTAAGTCTACCAAAACTCACACAATATAAAAAACCCTAATAGGCCTATATATATTAATAAAATTGATAATAAATAATTTCTAAAACAGAAATAACCTGTCCCAGATTGTTTTACTGGTGAATTACATCAAAAGTTTAAGGAAGAAATTATTTCAAATATATGTATGATCTTATTCAGCAAATATAAGTAGAAAGCATACTTCCCATCATATTGTATGAAACTAGAATTACTCTAATACCAAAACCAGACAAAGACAATACAAGAAAGAAAAACTTTAAAACAATGTTTTATGAATATAGACATAAAAATATCCATTAAAATATTAGACTAGCAAATCCAAAAATGTATAAACAGAATTACATACCATTACCAAGTTATATTTATCCCAAATATTCAAGGGTGGTTGAACATTCTAAAATCAAGTAATAAACTTCATCACATCAATAAGAAAAAGAAGATGATCATATCAAAAGTTGAGGAAAAGTATTTGATAAAACCAAATACCATGCATGATATTTATAATATTTTAAAATTTCTTTTGAAATTTCTTTTTGACTCATGTTATTGGGAAATATAAAGCCTAATTCTCATATATTTTGGAATTTTTCAACTATAATTTTGCTATTAATGTTTACTTTAACTTCATTGTGATCTGAAAGCAGACATTATGGTTTCTATTCTTTTAAATTTGTTAAGGTATGTTTTATTGCCTAGAATTATGGTTACATTAGTGATTGTTTCATGTAATATTTGGAAAAACATGCATTCTACTGCTCTTGGATGAAGTATTGTATAAATGTCAACTAGACTCAGTTGATTTACTATTCAACTATCCTTACATAGTAAATTGCTGGATGTGTCCTTACTATTAAAGTTATATTGAACTCTTCAACTGTAATAGTAAATTCACCTATTTTGTTCAGGTGCATCAATTTCTGTCTCATGTATTTTCATGTTGAGTACATAAGGATTACTATGATCTTGAAAAACTGACTCCTTTAGTATTAAGTGATGCCTCTCTTTATTTCTGGCAATTTTCCTTGCTCTGAATTCTGTATTATCTGAAATCAGTATGGCCTTTCCAGTTTTCTTTTTATTAGTGTTAGCATGGTATATCTTTCTCCATCCTTTTACTTCTGATCTCTCTGTTTCTTTATATTTAAAGTGAATACCTTTTCATTTTTTATTTTTCGTACCAGGGATTGAACTCAGGGGTACTTGACCACTGAGCCACATCTCCAGCCCTATTTTGTGTTTTATTTAGAGACAGGGTCTCATTGAGTTTCTTAGCACCTCACCATTGCTGAGGCTGGCTTTGAACTCGTGATTCTCTTGTCTCAACCTCCAAAAGTTCTGGGATTACAGGTGTGCACCACCACACTGGCTTAAAGTGAATAACTTAGACAACATGCAGTTGAGTCTTTTTAACAATGCAGTCTGACAATCTCTGCCCTTCACTTATTATATTTAGACCATTCACATTTAGTGTTGTTATTGATATGTTTCATTTAATATCTGATTTATTTGTAATATTTTCTATTCATTGCTTTTGCTATTTGTTTCTTTTTTGTCTTCTATTGTTTTTTGGCCTTCTTTACTTTCAATCAAGCATTTAATGGTCCCATTTTCTCTTGTCTCGCCTCATAGTAATTATACTTTAAAAAAAAACTACTTTAGTGGCTCCATTACAGTTTAACATACACTTACAAATGATTTAAGTCCACTTTCAAATAACACTATATCATTTCATAGGTAGTAAATGTATTTTATAAATAATTGTCTTTACAATTCTTCCCTGTCATCCCTTTTAACATTGTAGTCATTCATTTCACTTATCTAAAGGCAATAATAATAAAAGAAATGTTGATTCTATTATTATTTTTTAAAATATTTTTGTTGTAGGTGGACACAGTACCTTTATTTTATTTATTTATTTGTATGTGGTGCTAAGGATTGAACCCAGTGCTTCATATGTGTGAGGCAAGCACTCTACCATTGAGCCACAACTCCAGCCCTCTATTATTATTTTGAATTAACTGGTATATGTTAGATTGATTAAGAATAAAAAAAATATAAAGGATTGGGGTTGTAGTTTAATGCTTGCCTAACATAGTTTAATGCTTGCCTAACATAGGACCCATGTTCAAAGAAGGAGAAGGAGGAGGAGGAGGAGGAAGGTGAGGAGGAGGAGATTTACCTTCACAAATCTTTTCTCATGCTTTTTCTTTCTTTAATGTATATTTGACTATCTGATCTAATCCGTTTTCCTTTTCTCTAAAGAATTAACATTTCTTTTAAGGTAGATCTCCAGAAAAGAATGTGTTTGATATGTGTTTATCTGAAGACATCATATTTCTTATTCAATTTTGAATGATAATATTACAGAATAAAGAATTTCAGATTAATGAAGTATTTGAGGGGGGACTTTAAATATTTCACTCCACTTTTTTCTTGCTTGCATGGTTTATAAAGAAAAGTACCATATAATTCTTAACTTTGTTCTTCTATATGTATGTTGGGTGTTCTCCCCAAATTTCTACTTCTTTCAAGATTTTCCTTGTCTTTTATTATCTGCAATTTGAATACGATATATGTAGGTATAGGTATAGGTTTCTTGGTATTTACAGTGCTTGATTTTCTCTGAGATTTTTGCATCTAAGAATTATTGTCATTAATTTTGACAATACTTGTCAGACATCATTACTTCAAATATTTCTTCTGTTCCTTTTTCACTTATTTCTCCTCTAATATCACAATTCTGTGCATTCTTAAACCCTTTGCAATTACTCTGTGGTTCTTGATTGATTTCATCTATTTTGTTTTAATTCTTTTTCTCTTTGCTTTTTAGCCTGGGAAATTTCTATGGACATATCTTCAAGTTCAGTGATTCCTCCCTCATTTGTGTTCAATGTGTAGACTTCAAAGTCCTGGGATGTAGTCAGCAGTACTAAAACCATTTGAAGACAGATTAATTCAAATAAAACGGGGAACTTATTATCTAAAGAGGAAATATGTACAAAGCATATAATAAGAAGAGAAGCCAATTGTGGTTGCCTAGGGGCAGGGGGAACAGGCAGAGGATGGCTTACAAGGTAAATATCACAAAATAATAACTAGAGTTCAAGGGAAGCAATTTAAAGACAGCTTGGAGAAGCACATGCTGGAGAGGAGTATGCAGTATGTTTAAAGTATGGAGTCTGTCAGTCCTTCCCACAGTACAGGCTCAACACCAATATTCTGATAGCATGATGAGATGCAGTGGACTTGACTTTTATTGTGGTTCCACATTTGTGCTTTTCTAGGCACATGTAGTTATTGAAATTTAATCTACATGAAAAATTTAGTTCCTCAGTTGCATTAGCCATGTTTCAAATACTTAAGAACCACGTGTAGTTAGTAGCTACCATTCTACATAGTACAGAATAGGATTTTTTTTTTAACTTTTCTCTGAGGTAACACTGGATTAAACCATCACTTCAATCATTTCAGTTATTTTTTC
>CM053404.1:42136988-42180275 GCA_028644305.1 Xerus rutilus | reverse complement strand
TAGCTCTCTTGTTTGTCAGTTTTTCATATGGTATTCTTTAGAACCTACTGTCAGCCTGTGCAAAATTTGAGTCTTTTAACTTTCTTCTTTCCCTCTTGCTTTTCATATATTCCTTTAGTTATATTATTTTTATTTATAACAATAAATAATATTTGTTATTTTCTATATTCATCCCTGCTCTGCATGAAACTTAGATCTATAATCTCTTTCTCTCTCTTAGTCATCATCAGTCTTTATTCGTAAGTTTTGCCAGTCTTTTGTCAGTCAATTTAAGATTTCTCTCTAGTAGATTTCTGAAGAGTGCTAATGGTTACAGAATTCAGTAAGTTCTGGTAGGTTTATTGTTTGTTTGAAGTCATTTCCTTGAGGGACAGCTTTTTTGGAAATAAAATTCTTTGTTCACGCTTAATTTAATTGATTTTTTAAACTTTTTCATTGGTGGATTATAATTATACATAATAGTGGGACTCATTGTGACATGTTTATACCATACATAACATAGTTTGGTCAAGTTCATTCCTCAGTACCTATCCTTTCCCTCCCCTCTGCCCTCCCACAGATCCCCTTCCTTTATGCTATTGGTCTTTCTTCTAGTTTAATTGAATTCCTTAAAGCACGTAGCCATTGTTGTATTGCTTCACATACTGTTTTGAGAAGCCTGATGCCAATCTGTATTTCTACCATTGTAAGCTTTTTTTGTTTGGTTTGGCTTAGAGGCCTCAAGGATTTTTCTTTTGTCTTTGATATCTGAGAGTTTAACAAAATGTCTTAGTGTTGATCACTCTGGGTTAATTTCCCAAGAACTTTATGGCCCTTTCAATACATGGATTCAAATTTTCTTTTGTCTTTGGAAAATCGTATTTAATTACAGTTTTAAATATTAGATATGTTCCAAACAAGGTCTCAAATTACATGTTTGCTATTCTTCTTTGTCTCTCTTCCATCACCAACAATTTCTCTGACATTTTTCCTTCTTTCTTTACTTCTTTTTTACTTCTTTACTTCTGTTTGTTATTTCCCACCTTTGTTTAATTCTCCATAAAATTTGTATTTAAATCTCTTTTCCTTTAAATCTGTTATAATTTTATCTTCATTTTTTATGTAATTTTTATTTTTCCCCTTTTCCTGTTTTGATCAACTCTCCTTTTACTCTTTCCTGATTTTTATCTACTTGTTTTATCTATTGTTGCTCCTTGAACTGCTGATTCAAAATTTTTTTCCATATTCCCTAATGCTTGCTCAAGTATATTTAATTAATTTGCAGTATTGTCTTACAGGTTTTTTCTGCTTTGTACTTTTTTTTTAAATATATTTTTAGTTGTAGATGGACACATTATCTTTATTTTATTGCTTTGTATGTGGTGCTGAGGATCGAACCCAGGGCCTCACGCATGCCAGGCAAGCGCTCTACCACTGAGCTACCATCCCAGCCCTGCTTTGTACTTTTTTTGATGGAGAATTTTCATTAGCTGAAATGTGTTAACTCCTGTTTCCTGGCATTTTATAATAAATCTGACTAGATTTTTTAATAGTCTTCCATTCATTTTTAATGATGTACTGATATTAAGCCTGGTATGGTGACATTTGTCCTTAACCCTAGCTACTTGAGAAGCTGAGGCAGGAGGATCCCAAGTTCAAGGCCAGCTTTGGCAACTTAGTGAGAAACTGTCTCAAGATAAACTTTTTAAAGAGAAGGCTGGGAGTGTAGCTCAGTGGTAGAATGCTTGCCTAGCATGTGCCTAGGTTCAATCCCCAGACCCACAAAAAAGCAAGCAAGGGAGCAAACAAAATATCTCTTAGTCAATGCTACTCTCTTCTGCCAGTGTAGCAAAAACCAACTTCTTCAGTGGAAGAAGAAAATTGCCTTCCTCTTCTTTTCCCTTTCACTACACAATTGTCAAAGGGCTCCTTCTTTGCCTCTTCTCTTCCTGAAACCAGGCCTTTTAAAAATTGCCATTTCAAATCATGTGTACTTCTAAGAAGCTTTCTTGTCATTAGTAATCTGATCTATCAAAAGAAAAATTTCACACTAAGGTAGAATTTCTTTTTTGGCTGTGGATTTAAACAAGTTGATGTCCATCTTTAACTTTTTTTTTTTTTTTGGTAGCATTTCTCAAACTACCCTTTCATCTCAAAAACCTTTTGTGGGATCACAAGTGATATTTCACTGGGATTTTTTTTTCTTTCTACAAAGAGTCATTTTGATGTTTGGCAAGTCTCTGTCTTCTAGTTACATGAGAGTGTAGGTTTTGTAAGTTTCAGTTATTATTCTCATTGTTCTTGGTTGCTTTTGCAGGGCATTTGGGATGATGTAGATCTAAGTTGCTGCTATTATTTTTAGCTACCCAGAATTCCTCCAGGTGTCACTATCAAACAACACTATCTCATTTTATAATCAAAGATACAATTTTGAGACTATGTGAGTAGTATATCCCACCTCAGGCAACTAGTAAGTAAGAGATTCTAAGAATGATACAACGCAGTGATTATGAGCCCAGACTATAGGATAAGGTAAATCTGGTTTCACATATTGGTTTTCTGGCTGTGTGATCATGAATAACCACTTAATTACTCTAACCCCTTATTGTCTTCATCTAACAAATAGAGATTACAGTGCTCCATTGTTCTATAGTGAAAATTCAATGAGATAAGCAGTAAAAGTCTACAGTATATTCTCTAACATGTCACAATAAATATACATGAAAAGCCTCTTCCCCCAAAAATGTCTCCCTATAATTTTTTTCCAGAGTTCTTCCCACAACATTATGCTGACTATGTAGTCCGAAAGAGCTTTGACCAACCCAATCTTGGCTTATCATAAAGAAGAGTTAAGTTCATCTTGGAATGTGAATATTATACATGGCCCCAACTTTTTTAGACATCAAATATCTCAGAGTCGGGAGAAACTTTTGAACTCTAATATTCCATTAGATGCTTAAACCCCTCCACACATCCCCCCTCAATTTGTCAATCAGTGCTGTACTGGTTCTACAATTGCAAAATTTTTAAAAAATCACTATTTCCTAAGAACTTCTTTTCCCATTTTCGTATCTGTGACTGTCCAAGAACGTATTTTATATCATCTTGACAAATCCTTCCTTTAACTTTCAGCTTACCTACTAAAACTCATTACAATAACCCTATATTCCAAGGCTCTGATGGCCTTATTGCAGCTATTTAAAACCAAGTGCTTCATTAATTCTTTCTTTGCAGACAATGGAACCTTCATTGTTTTGAAGGTTGTTTCTGTTCTATTTGTAGAAATAATTGGTTCTTTTTGATTGTCAGGTTGGATGATCTTCATCGATCCTTAAGTATACCAGAGCCCTCTCAGCAATGCCCTATTCTAGATCTTCTCTAGAATCCAGACTTTCCATGCAACAGAGCATCTGTGGTTTTGCTAAAGTGATTACTTTTTCTGGAAAAGTTTATTGTCTAGTTATAGGCTATAGACAAGTGCCCATCAGGACTCAGGGCCAGTAATGAGCATTATCATAACTGATTTTCTCGCATGTTTTTCTCTTATTCACATTTTTTGGAATGGATTCTCTCACTCTAACTCTCCCCTCCCTAATTCCTGCCAGCATTTTGTTCTATTTGATTGAGTAGGTCAGTAATATAAACTGATGAGCTACATTAAAATATGAAGTACATATAAAGGCTTTCATCAAACAAGTTTAGAATGGCCTCAAGTTTAAAAATAATTGTAAATAGACATGTCATCGGACCCCATTTAGCAGCAAATATAACAACAAAATAGAATATTGTTTAATAGACTTAGGTTGTCTGCATAACCATGATACACATCATGTCCCTGATTTCAATATTTTTCTCCATTTCAAGCCTATGTCATACACTTTGCACTTATTTAACACAATCACCAAACCCTTAGAGGAAATGATATTCTTATTTCTCCAAACCAGTGATTGTCATCCACAAAACTGTGGTACTGTTATTAGTAGTAGTGCAAATAACCATAATAAGACATATTGGATACTGATGTGTCCACTGGGCTGAATGTTCCATGCACATTATTAAGTAATCATGGCAATTCTATTTGTCTTCCATGGGCAATATGTTTGTCTAAATTTACCATAAAATACCTCTTTCTCTTCACCAAACTTCTTGACAAAGTCTCTACATCATGACCTTCCTTTGCATCCCACTACACCTTAGTTCCTGCCCCCACCATTCTGTTTATCCTCATCAACCATAGTCATCTTATTGATCTATTCAAACACTTCTCATATCTTATCCTGTTGGGTCTTTTCTCAAGCCTTTGATATTTTGACTATCCACTCATCATAAATTTTTCTAATAATTATGATAATCCCTATTTTACAGATGAAGACATTGAGGCTCCCTTGGATTAAATAATTAGTAAGTAAAAGAAGAGATTGTTTAACAAGTTTACGTTTAAATTCTTTACCCCTCTAGGCAATCCTACACTCCAAACTCAGACGTCATAGCTCTTCAGCTAACTCTACCCTGGAGATGGTCACTTTCATTCCTGGGCAAGCCACCTCTGTGGCTGTACTTCGAGGACTTGAGGACCTAATGTGATCAACGAAATCAAGACTTACTAATCACATAGTTCCTCTATAGCCATATCTCCTTTTCACTATTCATTTATTTATATTGCATATATTTAAGGTGTGAAACATGATGTTTGATATGAATATGCACAGGGAGATGATTATGATACATTCTCATCATTGATCAGTTCTTTTTTTTATGGTAAAAGCATCCAAAAATTTACTCTTAGCAAATTTCCAATCTATAAACAACATTATAAACCACAGTTCTTATACTATACGTTACATCTCTAGATTTACCCATTTTACCTAACTACAAAAGTGTCTGCTTTGGTCTACATCTCACTGTTTGGCCCCACGCCCATCACTGGTAACCACCATTCTACTCTCTATTTCTATTAGCCTCTGTCGAGATTCAACACATAAGTGGGACCATGCGATATTCTTTCTGTGTTTGGCTTATTCCACTTATACAATGTCCTTCAGGGTCATTCAAGTTGTCACAGATGGCAGAATTTCATTCTTCTTCAAGGAAGAGCAGTATTCCATTGTGTAAATATGCCAAACTTTTGATCCATTCATCCATTGAAGGACACTTAAATTGTTACCATGTCTTGGCTCTTGTGAATGATGCTGCTGTGAACACAGAAGCATAAAGCACTGATTTCATTTTCTTTGGATATATATCTGGAAGAAGGATTGCTACATCACATGCTGCTTCAGTTTTAATTGTTTTTTTGAGGAAATTTGATGCTATTTTCCATAATGCCTGTACTAATTTATATTCCCAGCATGCCACCCTATTAAATGGTGTTAGGAAAATTCTCTCCTAGTCCTGAAATTCTCTTTTCCAATTGATACATTTGCTCTGCCAACCCTAGCACCAGGTCCACCCAGGTACTCTAAACAATTGACTTGTACTGAAAAAATCATGTCATGTTAATGGCAACCTTAGGACTCTAAAACCCCATATTCCTGTCCATTCTTTTATCTCTTCCCTTAAATCTACCACTCTACTTCTGCCAAGGAAGCATGAAACCACTGTAGTTTCTTCTCTCCTTTCTCCAGGCTGGTTTTCAGTCACTCCCATCTTCTTAAATCTATATCACAAATTTGGCTACACTTTTGAATCCTGAGTAAATGGTAATATCACCAACATCCCTGAAGAACCCCAGACCAATGAAATTAATGTCTATTGGCATAGAATCCAGGCATTGGTATGCTTTTAAAACCTCGGTTTATTTCAATAAGCAGACAAACTGTGTCCCACTGTTCAGATCTGAAATACTGTACAATATTCTGAGAGCAATCTTCCAAATCAGGCTGGATATAAGATTGACCTGAGATGGATCTTAACTGTTCAGATCTCCAGGCCTCTCTGGTGGAAACACTGATCTAGAAGATCTGTACTGGGGCTCATGACTATAGTTAACAAGTAACCATAGGAAATTCTTTTTTGCAGGCTAATTTAGGAAACACTACCATAGAAATTTCATATCTCCTCTGTAATATTTTCATACTTTGTAAATATTGCTCATTCTTAAATAGTCTTCTCTATGCTATAAATCTTCCTAAAGTTACCACAGTGTCTCTGTTCTCTTCATATCAACAAAAGGCATGACAGTGCCTCCTATTGAGAGGCCCTGAGGTCAGTCCTCAGCCCAGAATACAGGTGTTTATTTACAGTACACTTGGAGTGAAGGGCTGCCAACAATTAGAACAACTTTTAAAAAAATTATTCTGAACTCACTTCCCTATAGCTTTTGGCCTTAACTATCCACCCTCTATGGAAATGTTATTCTCCTTTGACTTTCTTCCTACTTCTCTGACCAGACTCTTTCTCTTTTAATCCCATTAGTTCTCTGTACCATACTTTCCCCAAGTGTTCTTCACAGGATTCTGTTTTCTCCCCTGTTCTCAGACATTCTGTTTGGGTATTTTCATCCACTGTTATGGCTTCAACTGCAGCTACGTACTGACATGTCTCAGAGTTAGATCTTCAGTTCTAGGCTTCACATCATCGTCTTTAGCAAGCCACAGATTTGCATGTAAGTGCTTCTAATTCATTATACCCAAGAATAAATTCAATATTGATCTACTTACCTCTTTTTCTGTCCTTGCTACCTCTGTTAACATCACCTACTTTGCATTTACCCAGCTAGAATTCTTGGAATCATTCCTGGTGCTACCAGTCATATATGAGTTTATATGAGCCCCTGCTATAGATCATCAAATCTCCCCACACCAACATGAAATCCGAGTGAGGAACCACCTATACCTTGCTCGCTTCTGTTCTGAATAATTTGCTGCCACTGTATTTTCAGCTCTGCATTCTGACCTGCACCAAATTGTATGAATTTCTCACCTCAGTGATCTATGACCTCACGTTTACCTTTGGATCATCTTCCATACTTGGCTCTAGAGACTGTTTCCATGGTGATATTGTTGAGTCTCCGCTAAGACTCCATTTCTCCCTTGGCTGTGTTGCCTGGGTTAGCACTATGCAAATTCTTCTCAAGGTTCTACATTCCCCCAAGACCAGCTTTCTTGGAACAGATGCCATGGAAACCCTCCAGTCCTATTTGCCCTATCCCTAAGAGCAGGCACTTGACAGATTCTATTTATAAGACAATTCTTATATCTTTGTCCTTCTTTGTATTCCCTGACCAACTCTAATCCAGGATTTTATTTTATTGCCTGGAACTATTGTAATAGTCTGCCTACTCCTTTTTTGTTTTCACACAGCCGGCTAATAACATTGTTCCCCTGCTTAGAGTCCCCTGCTTAATTGCTTTTTATTGCCAGTGGACTAATAAATCTGAATTCTTTGCTGGACACACAAATTCCTTCATGTGACCCAGTGTGCCTTTGTAGTCTTTTCTCCAATCACTTCATCCCCCTCTCTTATCCCCTATTCATTTTACCTGTCTCTGTCTCTCCATGGCTTTCTGTCTCTCTCTGTGTTTCTCTTTCTCTGTCTCTGTCTCTGTCTCTGTCTCTCTCTCTCTCTCTCTCACACACACACACACACTTTAAGCTATGGCCACACTGACTTTGGAATGTCTTTCCCCACCTTACTTATCTAGGAATTCTTGAATGTGTAATCCAAAAATCTCTTCTTTTCTGACATGTTTTCTGACCTTTTTGCCTTAGGAAGATGGTGTTACTTTCATTTGTATTTTTTGTTGATTTGGGTCTTCTCTCTGGTTTGTTTGATTTGGGAAGGCTTTATCAATCTTGTTAATCTTTTCAAAGAACCATCTCTTTGTTCCATTGATCCTTTGTATCTTTTTTTTATTCTCTATTTCATTAATTTTGATTTTGATTTTATTAATTCTTGTCTTCTACTGGTTTGGGGTTAGTTCATTCCTGCTTTTCTAAAGCCTTGAGATGTATCATTAGATTTGTTTGTTTGGGGCTTTTATTGTTTTTTTTTTCATATTTGCACTCAACACTATAAATTTTACTCTTAGAACTGCTTTCTTAGTGTGTGCCTTTCTGTTCTTGATTGTTTCTAAGATTTTTAAAAAAATTTCTTCTCTAAATTCTTCTAGAATCCATCTGTCATTCAATCTCTGTGTTAAAACAATTTTTGGAGTTTTTTTTCTTGTTCTTTTAACCACCGCACCTAATGTATTATAGTCACATGCTTCAGTGGCTGTCTTCTCCATTGCATTTCAGGTTCTTCAAATGCAGGGACTGTGTCAACCCATCTTCTCTGCACAGCTAGTCCCATGACTGTTAGTTGGCTGAATGGAATGACTATACTCTATTTGGTCAGGGATCTGCCTACTGTAGCCAACCCAGCTCACTGCCTCTTTTACTAAATAAAAATTTTCTTGGAACCCAACCATTCCCATATTATCTATGCCTTTTTTCAGAATATTCAAGAGTAGAACTGAGTAGTTGCAACAAAGATGATAAGGTCTATAAAACCTAAACTATTTACTATCTGGCTCTTTATTGAAAAAGCTTTGATGACCTTTGTTTTGGGTCATTGAAGTATTCTTAGGAAAGGTTAAATGTGATGTTTTTATAAAAAATGAATTTTTCACCCTTGATATTGTTCCAATTTCATTCTAATAGAAAAAGACAGGCTAATTCCCATGCCTTTAATGGCATCAAGGATAGAAAGTTCCAGTAAATGAGGGGGAAAAAAATTAAAATTTCAGTCCAAGAATCTTTCAAACTGCTCATTTCCTTCTCCAGGCAGTCTGTTCTCTGCCATGAGGCACTTCTCTTTTGTGTGCTGAACCCTTGGATAGTTTGTAAGAAGCTGTTATGGAATCATGGATATAGAAGATTTAAAATAAAGCAAAATATTTCTCCAGGGAAATATATTTAAAAACCCTGTGTATTTATGACTTTCTCCAACCCAGATTCACAAGTCTGAAATAATCAGCCCTTGCCACTGGGAAGAGCCCACTTCCGGGCTGCTGCAGGGAAGAGCCACGTTCAGTGAGCGCTGAGCATTCCTACATGTTGCTTTGGCAGGGTGTTAATGGGATTACCCACGCTTCATTTGGACATGGCTTGGCCCAGAATATATATCTGGATCATACCTGAATACCCAAGGAGAACTTCCTCTTCCTGAACATTTTTGAGCCCTTGCCGAGATGTGAAAACCTTGGGTGCCTTTGTTGTGGTCCTTAATTCTGTTAATCGCCCTAGGTAAAGATTAGCTGCTCTTGTCAATTTAATTCAGCTTCAAACAAAGCAACAAGGTCACTATTTTTTTCTCTTCCTTCTCTCTCTCTCTTTCCCTCTCTCTCTCTTTGCCAGCAAACAGGATTGAGTTGTCATGTAGCTCTAATAGGCAGCGCGGGGAATCGTTAGTCCACCTCAACGCCCTGACTGATGGGCACTTCACTTCAATCATCTGCCTGAGCAGTGGTGGCCCAGTACTATTGACACTGTGTCAGCTGCGAGAGAAGATGCCTTAATCGGCCCCGACACCCTCTGCATTGATTTGACAAGTTGCTGTAATGACCTTCTTGTTTTTCTGAAGGATTACTGTTTACTCGGGAGGTGCTACTGACTAAATGGACTGCATTGTCATGGAAACGCTGCCTCCCCACCAGGCCTGGGTGGAGGGTGACATTGATAGGAGACTCTGAATATTTCAATGAACGGGTCTGTCCCAATAGTACTAATTCCAGCCTATTAATCAGACCGACTCTGAAGAGCCAACCAGAATGAGAGACCAGCCTTCTCAGCTGGTAAAAGACGGTTTGCTACAAAACTCATCGGGTTCCCAAAATTCACGTGTGGGGTTTCCTTGGGGTAAGAAGGCACTGTTGGTTGTGGCCACCATGGACACATGTCAGCACTGGAAGAATAAAAATGGAGGGAAGGAACACTACCCTTGGACCACCTTTCATGTAACTGACAATGTGTTCGGCACAATTACCCATGTTAAAGAGAACTTCTCCGTGAATGTCTGTGAACGTTAGCTATTTTTATTATCTGATTTCATTGATTCTAAGATAACCAATTTTTCCATCCTAACATTTCAGAAATTGGGCACATCTTCTAAATCAATTGTGGTTTACGTTTGTCAGCCAGGTGGCAGTTGTGACATAGCCGAGAGAAACCTTTCTATTGACACCTTCTAGTATGAACAAAACAAGAGCCAAGTGTCTTCGATTCAGTGCTGTGATTTTGCCATGAGTGCTTTATATGGATTAGTGTTTTGAGTCCTTAAAAAAATCTCACACAATTACATGTTGTGTTGTTTTCTCACAGATCGAGAAGTTCAGAAGCCAGAGGTCGCAGACATTGCTTTAGCAACTCAAGGATGTCAGAGCCAAAGTCTCACCAGTTTCTTTGTCTTTTCCTCATGGGCCCAAGATTGCTGCTGAGGCTGAAGTCATCATATTCTAATTGCAGACAAAAGACAAAAAAAAAGAGTATGGCTCTCAGCCCCATCAGCTCCTGCTGTGGTTTGACTATGGTGTGAGCATGTTCCCAAGAGTTTACATGTTGAAATTTAACCCCTATTGTGAGATATTACGTGGGTAGAAACAATCTGACTGTGGTATTTAGAGGTAGGGCCTTTGGGAAGTCATTAGCATTAGATAAAGTCATTGTGGAGTTCCCATGATTGAATCCCGGTGGCTTTTTGAGAACATGGAGAAAGATTAGAACAGCCAAATACCTGTGCTCCTTGTCTTCTTGCTCTCTGATGCCCTACTCTGTCTTGGCACTCTGCTAGCAAGAAGCACATCACCAGATGCAGTCTTTGAACATAATGTGAGCTAAATAAACTTCTTTCATGTATAACTACCCAGCCTCAAGTATTTTGTTATAGTAACACAAGATGAACTAATATAGCCCCCTTTAAAAGGATTCTTCTATTTACTCTGAACACTTTCCACTTGTAACTCACTAATCCATTTATAAGGAAGCTGAGACTGTTTAAAATCATGGTATGTTGCTATACTCTACTAAAACTAGGATTACAGGACTAAGGGTTAAGAGTAAAATGGTATTGAGTAGACTACTCTAGGCTCTGCCTATTGTACAGATCATGAAGTTGAAACTTTTTTTTTGGTACTGAGGATTGAACTCAGGGGCACTCGACCACTAAGCCACATCCCCAGCCCTATTTTGTGTTTTATTTAGAGACAGGGTTTCACTGAGTTGCTTAGCGCCTCGCCATTGCTGAGGCTGGCTTTGAACTCACGATTCTCCTGTCTCAGCTTCCCTAAGTGCTGGGATTACAGGCTTGTGCCACTGTGCCCGGCTGAAATTAAAACTTTAAGGGCTTGAACAATTGATCCTTATTACTGTTCCACAAAATAAATATTGGCATGGGGATAACCACGCTTCGGATAAAGGATGAGATGAACTTACAGAAATCAGTAACTTGCCTTCATTGTCCCAAGTCTATCTCATCCTAGTCTTCAAGCACTGAGTATTCAGCCACACAATGCTATATAGGAAAGGCTCATATTCAGTAGTTACATATAAAATAATTTGTGGCAAAAAGCAGCAACTGAGCTAGGAAACATGATTGAGGACACATTTGTCTTCTCCTGGGGATCTGGCCAGTGGTCATGAGCAGAACCCACCTGTGTACTTGTCTGTTGTTTGCTTGGTGTTCGTTAAACAGGCCCAGCATGTCTGTTTGCTTTCCTAAGATTACTAAATGGAGACCATGTGCCCACCCTCCCCTGCCTATTCTAAAGCTTACTGGCCATGCACGAGTTTTATGTCTTGCGTCCTGTTGATTTGTGACTCCCTCGGAACGTCACTGTAGTTGCGATAAATTGAGAAGTGGTTTATTCTTCTAGTACCCATCTTCTGTGGGAATTTCTCTGCTTCTCACCCCTAGTGCCCTCAAACACACACACATACACACCATTCCATGCAGTTCTGGTGGGGCTGTTAGTCATGGAACCTTATTTAAAACTCTGGCCCCAAACTGGGCTCACGCCATCATGGTAGACCTAAGGTATAAATAAGTCTAGTGACTGGGGTGTGACTCAAGTAGGGCCAGTCAGAAATCTCCCTTGAGTTTCCACATACGAACTCTGAAAAGAAGGAATCTTCCTTTTCCTTTCAGATCATGAGCCGTGAGGATGGAGGTTGGGGATGTCACCTTACCTAGCATCCAGGTAGAACTTGTCTGAGAATGACACAATCACATCCAGGAGGGAGGTAGCCAAAGCTCCAACAACTTCATGTGAGTTCCTGGATTCAGAAGTGCCTAAAGCTGTGTGTCCTAGCAACCCTTTCCAACCAGGTTAAACAAACCAACAACAAAGAACATCCTTGTCTGATGTAACCAGAAAGTCTCAATCACTTTTAGTCAAAGTGATTCTAGTACTCTAGGAATGAAGCATCATCGCTAAATAAAGCCAAAGCAAGTCAACTGAACAGTTTAAAGGAATGTGAAAGGGGCTATTATCTAGGGCTGGTTAAGGACGAGTATGAAATGAGTCAAAACGAGTTGTTCAAAATAAGATTGAGAGCATGGAGGATGAGAGCTAGCTTTCCTTCACATCTCTCTCTCTCTCTGGGATTGATAGACCTCCACATGATCCCGGAGATGACATCTGTATCTGTGTCTATAGCTACACACATGGTCATAGACATTTCAATTTTCTCAAGGGTCTTTTTGGTCATTTACTCAAGTATCAAATTAACAGAAAAGACCACCATTCCTACACTCATATAAGGGGCAAGGGAGCATTTGGGGGGCTGTTTTTTGTTTGTGAGTTTGCCATGGTTTGGTGGTCGACTGCAAGCTTTCCCCTCCTCTCTTTCTCCCAGAAACACACAAGCTGACGCACTATTCCCAGCTCTTCAAGCCACTTCTTTAGACTGTTTCCTTTAATGAGTTTAAAAATGTAGTGGCTCTGCATACTGGAACAGAATCAATTGTGTCATCCGTGTTTAATTTTTTGACTATCAACATCATGTATTTATAAATATTTTCGTGGGAGGATGCGAGCTCGTTTCAGATGCTATGCTAGATGTGCTTGCTATGCAGGATGTCAGGAAGCAAAATACCAACACATAGCAATGTTCAACGAGACCATATGAGACTCTGTTAAATAAATACTAAGATGACAGACTCTAACGGTGATTCACTGTAAAACTGCTAATAGACTGTGCTTTGTCTGTTATTCCCATACTGTGATACCACTGAGTCAAATTAAAGGATGAGGAAAGTTAGATTTGTGTGTCACTTTAAATTGAAACATGCTTCTATGTGCTACTTGAGCATAATAGAAGAATACCTATATACCATCCCACGTTGGCATGGTGATGGATCAAGCCAAAGTAAATGAGGCCGTCAACTGAAGCAGGAACTAATGATGGCTAAATCAGCAGTTAACAAGCGGGGGACTGACATACATCAGGTCGTGTGGGAGAGAGAGCACTGGCAGTCCTCCTATCAGCATCTGATGAGGGTAAAAGTTCACTGGGCTCCACCACCAAAGCCTTAAGGAAAGAGTTTCTTTTTGTACCAGCTGTGGTTGTGATGGTCTGGAGCATTAGGACATTCTACCCACCCCTCCTCAGGCCTCAGCCCCGCTGTCATTCCAGATTAATTGGCAGGTACCTTAAGGTACTCACAGAGGAAACTTCTTGGCAGAAGGAACGTCAAAGGCTTATTCATGTGTTAGAGGTTTTTGCAAATGATTTTCTTTCTTCGTGTTTGCTATGGTTTGAGTATGGTTTGTCTCTCTGAAACTCTTTGTGTGATTTTCCATGTGTTTTTTTTTATTTGTTCTTTTTAGATATACATGAGACTAAAATGACATATTATATATACATGGAGTATAACTTATTTTATTTAGGATCCCATTCTTGCGGTTGTACAAGATCTGGAGTTTCACTGGTTGAATTTCATGTATGAACATAGAAAAATTATGTCTGATTTGTTCTATTGTCTTTCCTATTCCCATCTCCCTCCCTTCCCTTCATTCACCTTTGTCTGATCCAATGAACTTCTCTTCTCCCCGTGCTTATTGTGTGTTAACATCGTCATATCAGAGAGAATATTTGGCCTTTGGTTTTTTGGGATTGGCTTATTTCACTTAGCATGATAGTCTCCAGTTCCATCCATTTACCAGCAAATGCCATAATTTCATTCTTCTTTACAGCTGAGTAATACTCCATTGTGTCTATATACCACATTTTCTCTGAAACTCTTATTAAAATGTGATTTCCATTGTGGTGGTATTGAGAGGTGGGTCCTTTCAGAGGTGATTAGATCATTAAAGGGATTAATGCTTTTCTAACAAGTTATGGGTGCTATAAAAAAATTCAGCCTCACATTTTGTTTTTTTTTTTATACGTGCCTTTTTGCCTTTCTGCTACAGTTTAAAGCAGCACAAGGTCCTCACAGGAAGTTGAGTAGATATTGGTGCCATGGTATTTGGACTTCTCAGCCTACAGTACTGTGAGGCAAGATAAACCTTTTTTTCTTCAAAAATTACCCAAATGCAGGTATCCTCTTATAGCAATAGAAAATGGACAAAGCCAATGTTCAGCAATGTTTTTGGTTTCTATCTTGATAAAATAGTTTTCCTACAGCACCATTCCAGACTCTAATGCTGACTCATTTAGAGAGCAGGTTAGTAATACCATGCCCCTACTGGGCCCACGACCAAGCCTACTGATCCATATAAATCCAGCCCACTGCTTCTCCAACGAAGGAAGAGTTTTACACTCGATACCCCATTACTGAACCATTACTCTGTTCCCTGTTTCCCTCTCTTCTATTTCACTTCAAGTTTGCTCTACCCTGTTTCTTCATTCCATATTTTTGCTTATTCACATTAACCCCTCATCTAGGTACCCACCCTCACATTCCACTCCCAAGATACGGCTCCTAAAAGTTTGTTGTCCATGTGTGGTTAGGGCCATAAAAACAAATCCAGAGAGAATGTGTATGTCTAACCCAGGCCTCTATCAAACAGACTGAAATGAACTTTTCAATAAATACCAAATTGGATGTGTAAACAGATGATCCTGGGCACACCTGTGTATGTATATCTGTCACAGTGTAGCCACTGAAAAGGGCAGTGGTCACTATGTGGGTGGAGCTGTTTATCTGGGAATGCTGATACCCTCTGCTCCCCTGAACTGACCCCAGCCCAGACTATGGGTAGCAACTACATTATGTGATAAAATCCACCCTAAAACTGTATTTATGAGGATTAATAGGTGACCTAGGCTGTGTACATGTTCATGTATTAGTAGGAGTCATGTGGTGACCTCACTGCTTCATGCAAATGAATGTTATCAATAGTGGAAACTGGAATCTCTTAGAGAGAGAGTGGAACCTGCCAATTCCTCTCATGACCTTCTGCAAAAATAACCACCTCTGTGGTTTCCATCAAAACTGACTTTTACCATAGAAAATTCCCATCATCAACTTGTGAATGTTTACTAGTCTCGTGCAGCAGAAATCCAAGCTCAGACTTGTGTATAAAAGATCTCCAAGAGAAGATGGGGAAGGACAGACAACATGACTCTCATATTAAAAGACGACTCTATGTTTTAGAAAAAATGAACTCTGTGTAGTACTCCAGTGAGATTTTGAGAGGAGAGTGACCCGCCTAGACTGGGTGAGAACTCTTTGAAATTTATCCCTCCTTGTGTTGCTTCTTCTGCATCATTTCCTTTCACTCTCAAGTTTTAAACTTCATCTTCCAGCCACAGCATTACCTCCATTTCCCAAAATGATATCTGCCTGTTTCCTGCAGAGTTGGAGACAGTCTCTCCTGCCTCTTCACCTGGAAAACTTTGAATCACATTATAAGTCTTACTTTCATCTCTTTTTGCACAGAGCTCAATTTCCAACTCAGCTATCCTCAAAGCATGATCCCCAGGCCAGCAACACAGACATCACATAAAACTTGCTAGAAGAGCAAATCCTTGCATCCCTCTCTTGCTTGCCCTTTCTATGCATGGAGACAAATGACCAAGCAACTGCCATTTATTAAGAAATATCACCAGTCAGTGCAGTTGCTCTTCAAATCAGACAGTCTACCTGTTTTCACGTGTATTTTTTGTGTCCAAGTGGTGGTACAAGGGGAAATTCCAAGCCTGACTGACTGGTACCAAGCAGAAGCTCCGTCTATCTACTAATGAATTATTCTAAAGTGAATGGGTGGCAGACTCATGGTGGTCAAACACCTGGGCTCTGGGATCCAATCCTGACTCCTGCACTTCTGGTCATGTGATCCTACATGGTTACTCAGCCTCTGTGCTTCCAGGTAAATCAGAGATTGTAAGGCTTCCTGGTAAATTAGATTGCAACGGCTCCAATTTTACAGGTTTGGCACGTGGATTGGACACATTAACACATTAGTACTTTGAACAATGTAGAATGTCTAGTAAACACCCAATATTATATTAGTTTAGAAAAAGATTTAATTCTGATGTGTAAATCAAAGGAATTTCATTGGATTTTCCCAAAGGATACCTGGAATGAATACACACACACATACACAAGCATGCACACACAATACAAATATGTATGTGTGTATGTGTACTATGCATATACATATGTGAGTATAGATGCTGAGACCCTCTGTATGTATGTGTGTGTGTGTGCATGTGCATGAGTGTGTACATATATCTCCTGATTCCATGTCTTAGCACTTTTTGACACAGTGTCTAAAGAAGAGCAGCTTCGGGGCTGGGGTTATGGCGCAGTGGTAGCGTGCTCGCCTAGCATGCGGGAGGCACTGGGTTCGATCCTCAGCACCACATAAAAATAAAATAAAGATATTCTGTCCACCTATAACTAAAAAATAAATATTTAAAAAAAAAAAAGAAGAGCAGCTTCTTTGGGTGTTATTGTTTTCCACCCAGGTAATGGTGGTTATAAATTGGCAGCAGAGTTGATAAAAGCAGGGATTTGATTTATGGTCTCTCACTCCTCCCCTTCTCCCTTTTCCTTTCTCCCCTCCCCTTTATTTTTTCTGTCTCCCCTTACTTTGTTAGCTTCTTTCCTGTTGTCTTTCTGTCCACCTCTCTCCTGTCTGCCCATCATTAATCTCCATGCCTACCCTCAATGATTTCCTTGCTCCTCTTTCCCTCTGTCCCCCAAATGCTTCTGGAACTATGATAGTTGGTTTCTGCCCAAACTTAACAAATGCCACAAAGACTCTGAGATTCACAAAAGTCATAAAGCACTCTCAACCATCTACAGTTCTTAGCTCAAACGAATGTGCTAGTAAAATGTCAAAGAAAAAGGAAAATGAATGCAAATAAAACCATCAAAATTATTTTGTTCACCAAACCTAAAACTGAGTTTCTTTCCTGGGCTTTTGGCTGAGGCTTCCTGCATAGCTGTGCACAAAGCAAAGGCAGGAATGGCCACCTTTTGTGCTTTGGGTCTCCCTGCCTGACCAGCTGGATGCCCGTCTCACCAGGGAACACGAGGAAGACACACTACAGTTCGCTGGGCTCTTGACCTGTGTCACGTGCTTCATAGAGAGGCCTCTAATGGAAGAGCAATCTCTGGAGGTAGTGATCACACTGTGCCCGGGGACTGCGCCAGCCTCCTCACATGTTCTGAGGAGACGATTCTCACGTTTGATGGAATGTTGGCCAAGATGACTGTTTTAGTCAGATTTTTCACCACTATGACTAAAAGATCTGACCAGAACAATTTTAAAGGAAGAATAGTTTGAGTTCTCACAGTTTCAGAGGTCTTAGTCCATAGAAGGCTGGCTCCATTCCTCAGGGCTCGAGGTGAGGCAGAACATCATGGCAGGAGAGTGTGGCAGAGGGAGGCAGCGCACATGGTGATGAGAAGGTAGAGAGAGCCTCACTCTCCAGATACAAAATATACACCCAGTAGCCACATCCCCAATTAACCACTTCCTCTGGCCACACCCTACCTGCCTCCACTCACCACTCGGTTAATCCCATCAGGGATCAATTCACCAATTAAATTAAGGCTATAACCCAATCATTGCTTCTCCAAACCTTCTAACATTGTCTCATATGTGAGTTTTTGGGGGACACCAAATAAATCTAAACCACAACAATGACTTCAGAGATTCCTTTAAAGTAGAAATCCTGCCATTGTGTCACCTCTTGACTACAAACTTCTGTTGGGGGGCACTGAGATTCTGCTGTGCTCCAGGTCACTATCTTCCCCACTCCCCTTCACATCTGAGTACAAAGGTCCTTCCTAGTGATCAGCATCCTGTAAGCCATCTAGCAAACAAAAATGTGCCTCCTTTGAGTTCCATCTTAGCCCTTAGGCTAAATTATAGACACTAAGCAAATACCTCCTTCCAAAAGTGACCAAGAAGATGGTGGCATTGCCCGCCGGGGCCAGGTAACAATTTGTAGGCTCAGATGGGGGTATTGCTCTCTAGAGGAGGTTAGTTATGGTGACAAAGGACCATGCCTTTCTTTGTTTCTCCTTTCAACAGAGGACCCTCTCTGCTGCTTTTGGGGTTGTGTCTTCCTCCTTCCTTAAAAATCAAATCAAATTTATGCCCCCACCCCCTGTCAACCAGTGACTCCTTCCAGGGCAAAGAGAAAAGGGACTTTATCTGCTTCTACCTCTGGCTCCCCTTCATTTCATTGAGCTCACGCGTCCCCTCTTCATGTCACTGAAAATGTTATTTATCGATCCTGCTGACAGCGGCAGTAAATAGAGCCGGGCTGTTTTACATCGCTGATGAGAAGGCAGGCTCCATAACTCATCAGGCCCAATCTGACTCCACATCAGTCCTCTTCCTCTTTTTCTCTTCTGTATCTCATTACAGAAACAGGAATTAATACACACGGACAGAAGAGAAATGAGTTCAGCTGCTCTTAGGGCTTTTGTGGGGAGGCAGGCACCCTCAATGGTTCCTTAAGAAAATTGATGGGTGGGTCAGCCTGGTTGCTGTCTGTCCACACTGTCATCAAGGCCCATTAGCTGTGCCCTGATGGAAATGGCTTGGCGGGGAGGGGGCATCTCATTCTCAAGCTTGACCTGAGATTTGGGGATTACTTTAGGGAAAGAGCACCCCACCACCACCCCTCCTAATCAGAATTATCAGAACTACTTAGAGGTAGGTTGTGGGGATTCTGAACTGTAGGATAAACAAGGCACGTTTTCTTGGAATACCATTTAAAGAGTAAATGTGCATAACAATAAATAGGTCTGTACCTTAATGTTCAATGGAAAAGGGTGCGAATTTTAAGGGGAACCTTTAAGGAAATATCATCCCATTTTAAAATGGTTTTTTTTAGCTGTAGGACACAATACCTTTATTTATTTATTTATATTTATTTGTTTATTCATTCATTCATTTATTTTCATGGTTTATTTCAAACCCTCACACGTGCTGGGCAAGCACTCTACCACTGAGCTACAACCCCAGCCCTATCATTCACTTTTGTGTTTATCCTCTTGGGCTGAGCTAGCTTCACACCCTTTGTGAAAGGCATCCCTTCATTCCTGTTTGGGGACTTTCTCACATGAAACACACTCAGCAACTAGCCAACCGATTCATCCTGATCCTCTGAAAGCACCACAACCATGGACGACGAGTCTGCATGGACAGGAAAGGGGCTGCGTGGCATTAAAACCTGCGTGATGTCAGATGGGTATGCTGAGATATTTTTCCAGACTGAACTCTTTGTTGACTGGATTTCAAGCCCATCACTTCATTTGCCTCCAAACTCCATCTCTTCTTCTATTAAGTGGGAATGGTGTTGCCTGACTGCCTGGGACCTTGTGAGCATCAACTGAAATAAACAGGAGATTTGCTTGTTAATATTCTTATAAACAGAATTCTTCTGTCACATGAAAGCAAGCATTAGCACTGCTTCTGATGGAAGGAACATCACCGTCAGTAGGGACAAGTGAAAAGACTGCATGTTCTAAGTGGCACCACCAGCTGGGTGTGTTGGCACATGCCTATAAGGCCAGTGACTCTGGAGGCTGAGACAGGAGGATTACAAATTCAAGACCAGCCACAGCAACTTAGTGAGACTCTAAGCAACTTAGTGAGACCCTAAGCAACTTAGTGAGACCCTGCCTGAAAATAAAACATACATAAGTAAAAAGGATGGGAGATGTAGCTCAGTGATAAAGCACTCCTGGGTCTTTTTTTTTTTTTTTTTTTTGCTCCATTACCAAAAGAAAAAATGTGGCAACACCACCTAGAAAACTATCTATTTGTATCATTATTGAGCACCTACTAGTTAAATTAGGACCAGGTGCTGGGAGATACAAAGTAGGACTAAATGTTAGCCCTAATCTAAGGAACTCAACACCTAAAGGAGACGTTAGCCCATTAACCCTAGTGCACAACTAGAAAACAATAGCAAGAATATTGAAGCAGGTTTGTGTTCAGATTTTATAGTTAAAAAAAAGACAAGCGTGAAAAATGTTTATGGAGGTCTAGTATATGCCAGCTGCTGTTCTAAGATAACCTGTAGTTATCTCCTTTAAACTCCATAACAAACATAGATGATTTATCTTCATTTTAGAATTGACAAAACAGAATGGAGAAATTACTTTCATCTTTTAATTGAAGAGTTAAGGGATGATGAGAAAAAGAAACTGACTGTAATTTACTATAGTTTGGACCCAGATTTGTTTGACTTTATAGCCCCTACAGGTTTTCCCAGGGAGCTGTGGCCATGTGGGTCGGGTGATGCAGAAAGTTGCCTAGTTTTCTCCATCTCTCATCCATCGAGATACTACAGATCCAGATCCCTCACTGTGCGTCAGTTTCTTCACTTCCAAAATAATGGGATTGATTTAGATCATCTTAATTCCAGGAATCCAGACATACTTTCAAAGGGAAATGAGGTAGAATTCAACTTTGAGTCTACAAAAGATTCTAGTCAGTTTTGACGTCTACTCTAAATGAAATGAAGAAGGGTATCATAAAACCCTAAATTACCCTGGGCTCAGTAGCACATGCCTGTAATCCCAGCAGCTCCAGAGGCTGAGGTAGGAGGATTGCGAGTTCAAAGCCAATCTCAGTAAAAGCAAGGTGCTAAGCAACTCAGTGAAACCCTGTCTCTAAATAAAGTACAAAATAGGGCTGGGGATGTGGCTCAGTGGTCGAGTGCCCCTGAGCTCAATCCCCAGTACCAAACCCCCCCCCAAAAAAAAACTTAAATGAGGCCTCATTAAACTCAAGATGATAATGCTTCATATTTTGGAAAAATAGGGGCAGGATGACAAATCCCACAACTACTCACTCTCGGTGCTTCAAAATAGAGTTTGAGGAAATAAATGTGTGTGTGTGTGTGTATACACACACACACACATATATATAATACATAGTAATATATTTACTATACATTCACATGTAATATATGTTCATATATTATATACAGTATGCATATATTTAAGTAAATGCATATCCATACAAATACTTATCATTATAATCATTTTAGATTGACTCCTCTTCTCCTGTGCTCAGAGCTTGAAAAAAAAATCTCACCTCTTATTCCTTTCTTCTCTCTCTTTAAAGTTGCTGCTCCTTGTTTCCCAGCGATTTCATAGTTCTAACTTTGCTTAAAAGCATTTCTAATTTCTCACATTGAAAAGTGGATTGCAAATGAAGTTTAATACGGAATGTTTTGTACCAAGAAAACTAATGCCCCATTTTTCCCCCTTAATGAATGCCAAAATCATCACAGACTCAAGGCTCATGAATAATGTATATCATCCAATTAATTGCAAATGCTGTTCAGTTCTTGCAACTGGTATGTGATGCTAGTGCTGGCCTTAGAATGGGCACCAAAGCTGGTGGTAGGAGGAGGGCTTGGATTTGGCTCCTGTGGTTGGGTGCCTGTGTGTGTGCATCTGACAACTGAGCCCGCACAACTTGTAGCATGCTTGTTACCTCCTGGGAATTCAACTACCATGCTGGAGTCCTCAGAGAGATGTGAAAATTTTTCCAACCATAAATAGAACTTAGCTTAAATTTCTAACTCCTAAACTTGCTCCTTAAGAGGCTGGAAACTCTTGTTGGTCACCCTGCCCTCTGCTTGCCAAACCATCAAATCTAATTGGCCAGAATATACCTCCTTTGTCCCAGAAGCTGGATTGCTTCAGATGGCCGACCTCTGGAAGCCTCCTTTCCAAGGAGACTGTTGTGAGTACTGTGGGTAGCTCATTTCTTCTTTCAGCTCCAGATGAACATGTTCTTCCTTCTCCAAAAGATCCTAGCAGTCCTTTTGAGGCTGTTGAACTGGGCAATTTTTTTTCTCTTGATCTTCTACAACCAAAACCACAGTCAGGAAGACCTGATACAAAGACACATCTGCCACATGCCCAGAATGTAGGGTCAATTCACATACCTAAACCTCAATTTCCTCATCAGAAATAGGAGATGGTAAACAATTGTACCCATGATGAATGTGTAACTAAGTGCAGTATTTTCTGTACGTAGTAAAGCCCCATGCAAATGTTAGTAATTACCTCTGAGTGTATAGTCACCCTCACTTACAGCTTCATGACTGGACATGACAAATCCCTAGGGCTTGGGCTGGCCTCATCCTGATTAATGCTGTTCATAAAAATATTCATCCATCAGGGTTTCCATTTGTAGCATTTAGTTGTGCCAAATAACAGAGCAAGCCAGTGGTTTCTTAAAATTATGCCGTCTAATAATGAATGCTGGAGACAGATTTTTTTTTTTCCAGGCTGAAATCTCTTATAACTCAGGGCTGATGAGTGCTGCCCTACATTTCTCGATGGATCCAATTTAACACCAGACGAAGCAGTGACTCAGACTAACTTAAATATCTCAAGACGAGTTTCACCTTTTCCTCTGAGGCCGTATCAGTTCAATTGCATAAGTGCAAATTTATTGAAAGTGGTTTGGTGCTTAGCTTTTCTCTATTGGCAGTAATGGAGTTTAAATTTATAGCAGGCTGATGAATTTCAGATAAGAGAACCATTACCTTACAACAACATTAAGGAAAAATATATAACTCCGATTGCTGAACCTCGAATGCGTATTGTTTGAATGAGGGGAGATGGATGAGGTAGGCTGACATTTGCAAATGCAATTCCTTTCCATCCTCACGGCGCTAGCCCAGGAGTTCGAAAGCATGGCATATTCCAGAAAGGCTCTGGGACAGCGACGCATTACAAGTGCTTTATAACAAAGTAGCAGGAGTAGGATATGATCTGAAGGAGAGGGATTTTTCTTTCTCTTTAGTAATGTAATTGGAGATATCTTTTGGCAATGTACCAAAGCAGTTACAGGGCTCAGGTCATTCGTTCGGTACTTGTAATATCCCTGTCCCATATGTTATTCTCCTTTTACAACAGATTTTTTTCTTCCTTAAAGGTAGGACTCTGGCATTGTGAGATTAAAATGAAGGATACATAACACAAATGTGCAGGGTCTCAGAGAGACCCACAGAGGCTTGGGATCCTGTATTATTTTAGGGCTCTGGGTATACGGAAAAATAAAAAGAATTAATATTAAAACAGGGTTGTGAATGTCCTATTGTGTCTTTAAATGGTTACACCAGATTAATTCTTTATGTCAAAAATGCAATATTATTGTGCTGTGCGTAAGGTAATCACAGAATTGATAAATATAGAGATTATGGACAGTATGTTTTTCACAATGGTACACAAGTTTATGACTATGTGGTGAACATCATTTTCTTCCCCAACTCTGCCCATACATCTCAGCAATTACCTGAATAATGTCCTTTAGAGATCAAGTCTAAATTTGAGGTCCTTGATGGATTTTTGAGTCTTTCTACTTTTCTATTTCTATTCCATTCCCTGCTAGACTGTGGCTGTATAGATTTAAAATGTTATAGTTTAAAAACATGCTAAGTCTGTGAGGTGATAGATATATTAATTTGCTTGATTTAATCATCCCACTATATATGCTTAAATCAAAACATCACACTCTACCCCGTAAGTATATGCAATTATTATTGGTTTTAAAAATAAAAATTTTAAAAAGAATATGAAGTCAAAAATAGTTTTGTTCAACTTGAGCAAGTTGCCTCTTTTCTCTGGACTTAACTCTCCTCATCTATAAAATACATATAGGTGCATAGCAGGGATAGAGGTGGGATATTCTCAGGGCTGCAGTTGTCCAAAGGGAGACTCCAATCCTAACACCAGAGATGGTTTCCTGAGCCAAGGAGGAGTAATTCTTGACACCATACAAAAGGGAGAGCAGCTCCACACAGACTTCCTAGGAATCCACTCTTGCGGTGGTTTCTCTCTGGTCCTCTCTCAGTTTGAACAAGGCTCCTTTTCTGAAGTGTATAGAGTACAAAGAAACTCTCCCTGAGGATGAGAAGAAATGGGGCTAAAGGACATTTCAATTCAATTCATCCTCCTGAGCTTCCTGAGAAGGGTCTGGCTGAGGGAATAAAGCCTCTGTCAGTTTCAACAACAGAACCTCTGGTACTTCCTTGCACACTGCAGGCAGGGCTGGAAGGACAGGATTTACCATATACTCCTAATTTCATGTATGGGTCCTTTCTATTTGGCTCACACTCTGTGTTCTAGAACATCAGAAGAAGCCCAGCACTGAAATTGCATTTAGCTCTAAGAAAGAAACCTCGGTTTTCTGTAAATAACAACAGAGGGATTTGTGTTGAATGAGACATTCATTTTGTGGTTGTGCACGCAGCAAATTTAAAAGAAAGAGGGCTGAATTCGGTTGGCTAGTCATTTATTTTGAAAAGAACTAGCTATTAATTGAACTCAGCAAAGTCTGAGTGAAATTAAATAAGCAAACAACTTGATGTTTTGCCAACAGTTTTCTCAGCTAACAAATGGCTTTTGGTGTGGCCTAATCTTGGAACGGTTGATACTGTCATTCTGGGCTGAAGCAATAGACTGTGGGTCCTTTTTATAATAGCTCAGTAGAAGAGACCCAGACAGAATGTAGCCTTTAATGGAAAATAGCATTTTAAACACAAATTGCAGAATAACAGCCAGTGTGGCTCCAAGGATGTCAGTTACAATTTTAATTTGGAATCTTTGAGGCTCTATCAGTAAGTTTGTTTTTTAATGTAAAAACAATGGTCACATAGCAAACTAATAAAAATCAAAGTAACAATAATGTCGTATTTCATTTTTTTCATGGATTAATGTAATTTTAAAGGTGAGAGATTATTCAGTTCAATTATTCATTCATTTTCTTTATTTTGCAGATGGAGAAACAGTGCTGTAGAAATTATTCTGCTGTCTTCCATGGGACATATATTCTGGCCCTATCTCTTTTTTGTGACTTGGCTCGCAGAAATTGACATTGTAGAGCTTCTGAATTAGAAAGGGCAGATTACTTTTTCTAGTCTCATTTTAATTTTTCTCAAAACTCATAAAATATCATTAGAGTGCTTTTTAATTTTTTCTGAAAAGCAGGAAATCGTAAGATTGATAAATAGTTTAATGTGGACCTGATGGCTTGATTAATTAATCACCAAGCTGAAGAACCACTACAATTCATATGTCAATTCAGACTATTTTCGGGAAATGATTTGAATCAATTGCTAATGAAATTGAGAAATTTAGGAGCCGCTTTCTGACTTCTAAATGACAGGGCTCATATTTAACTCAAGAGATGTGACAGTTAATGACAACATAAAAGTGCCATGAATTATTTTCCAGATCATGGGAAAATTACAGCATCTTCCCATTGAAACAGCTTTCAGCTCATCAGCATGAAAATAAACAGCCTTAATCACATGGTAAGAAATCTATGATGCTGTTTAAAACCTAGGTTCTTTCTGAAATAAACAAAGACCATAATCCTTAGGAATAATTGTAATATTTCATATCTTCTTCCTTAGCACAGAGTGATAGATGAACTTAGTGTGACTGATATTACAACCAAAACCCTATGGAAAAAAATTATTGTGGAGCATTGTTCTTCTGACTAATTACTTTAAACCCTTAAAATAGGTAGAGTTTAATTTTTCTTCTCTGCTTTGATTCATAGGCTGTGTTTTCCAGCTTTTTTATGTTCCAAAGAGCTTGTTTTGTATATCTTTCCATAAGTTTTCACTCAGCCCAGACTTTTAAGTTAATTTAAAGTTACATCTAGATATAACAAGACAGTTATTATGTGTTAATGAAACATCAATGGAAAGTGCACTGATCAATATTTAATCTAATTAAGGTGTATACAAGGCAATATTACTATGTAATTAAAGAAGCATAAGTGATCCATGTATGTTTAAATTTTTATTAATATATTTGTTAAGAATTTTTAGATCATGCTGTTTTATGGGCTTACTTGAGAGATATAAAATTAAAATGTTTGTCAAGATGCTACTGGAGCAACTATTAAATGTGGCTCTTAATCATCTTAACAGTCCTTAAGGTTCCTGTGCAGTTCTAATAGTCTCACTAAGAATGAAAGATGGTTTTGCCACAAATGAGAGTCCACATGTAAAATCTTCCTGGAATGGTCTTTTAATTTTTAAAAAAATTCTTATTTTGTTTGCATGGATGATCTATGACAGAGTTGATACAGGAAAAAAAATTTATCTTCAATATTTGTAAGAACATTCTCTTAAGTGCTACATGTGCTAGAGAAAAAACTATTGAATAGTAAATATCATTGGATTATTTTAACATGTCTCATGAGAGTTAACACACAAATTCTTATGAAATTACAACTTGGGGCATAAACTTTGGTGGGACAATATTCGTCTTAACCAAGCACCACAAATGATGATTTTCAGAGCCCCATATATGCAAAGTTATGGGGAAACATCTAAAGAGGGTCTTCAGTTCAAATCCAAGAACAGGCTATGGTGCACAGACCATAACAGGAACCGTGCTACGCAATGTACATCTATGCTGAAGTGAAAGTGATGAATGAGCTCGAAGCTACAAAGTCCAAGCTCTTTTATAGAGTTGTTGCTCAGGAAGTTTGCAATATCATAGTTTCCTCAATCCCTCAACCAAATTCAACCCTTGAACCAGACTATCTGAAGCTGCCTATTGCAAGGGAAAGGAGATGTGTTTAGACTTTCTGTTTGTGGGAACACCCAGACTCGGAGAACCTTTATTTTATTTTTGCAAATAAATATAAAAGTGAATTTGGTGAAGTGATGATTTTATTCCAAAGGCTTATGTTGCCTTCCTCAATCGTGCCATTTTATTGTGGAAAGAATATAGTTGTTCCTGGGACAATTTATTATTCTCCATCATTCTTAGTATGTATATCTTGCCTAAGTGCCGGGATGGCATTTCTATGTCTTTATCTCTGCGAATGAGGAGGTGAGGGATAACTCATACTCTGCAAGTCCCCGTCTTGGCCATGAGTGATGACAGCTACAGGGATCAGTCATCATACATTATATACATCACATATTTCCTCCTCTCTCTTGAGAAGGGCTGCAAATGCTGAAGATGACAGTTAAGAAAGATGAAAAAGCCATAAAAGATGTGGGATAGAGATGCTCCAAATAGAAGTGAACTTTTAAATACTTCTATGTGACTGCGTTGGTAATGAAGCCATTGAGAAATGTGTGGCAAGCTAACAAGGAGGGTCAAACAAGTTGACCTCCACCTCCGGTTTTCCATCTCAACACTGTGGTACTTAGAAACACCTTGAGTCCACATTTTCTGTGTTACAGATCTTTTATAGCTAAATAGCTTATCAGACCAAGAAACTGCAAGGCACGTGAGGGGAAGATTCCTAAAGCCCCTGGTTCTATAGGCTTTTATCTAAACTCAGGTTGATGTCAGGGTGGGTGGTCAGGGAAGCCAATCTCAAAGCTGCAGGTAGCATGAACCTGTTTTCTGTTGGGATGGGGAGATGGGGAAGGACTTTACCAGTTGGGCCACAAACTCTCCACGCTGTGCCTTTAAAGAAATGAGGAAAATGAGATCCTGGGATTTTCTTACCTTTTTCATATCAAAACTGAAAATCTATTTTGCAAATAGATGAAAAGTTAATTTTTAATATCAAGAAAAAGAAAAAAGATGGAGAAGATATTTGAGTTTTCCTAGTAGCGTTAACTTCTGAGTGTGATGTGATAAAACTATCCTGATTGGTTTATTATATTACTCTCAGTTTTTTCCTCCAAAAAAGTGGCTCTTTCTTTTTTCTATCATTTATAAGCCTTTCTTTTTTATTACCAGATTTCTTGAGTCTTATTTTAGATACAAAAAAAAGTCATCCATTTTAAAAGCATGATGATTCTGTGAGTTTGGTGTGTGTGTGTGTTTGTGTGGATAGATGGAGAGACAGATGGATAGACAGATAGGTAGATGAATAGATAGACAGATAGACAGAGTCCTATAACAGTAACACTCAAGATTCAGCACACTCCCATCATGCCTAAAATTTCCCTCTTGCTTTTTTGCTATCAATGCCTTCCACCACTGCAGCCAAAGGCAACTGTGGATCATTTGATGTCAGTATAGCTTCACCTTTTCTGGAATTTTACCTCAATGGGATCATACAATTTGTAGTATTTTCCATAGGGCTCTTTTACCTCCCATAATACTTTTGAGATTTAACCCATCATTGATTATTTCCATAGTATATATGGTTGGGTAGGATTCCTTAAGTTGACCTGCTACAGTGTGTTTATCCACTAACCAATCCACATGCCTTTGGTTTTTCCAGTTTTTAGCTATTTTAACAAAGTAGAAATGAACATTTGAGTTCACATCTCTTGATAAACATGTTTTCAAGTCCCTTTAATAAATACAGAGAAATGGGAAGGCCAAGTTGAATGGTAACAACATGTCTAACTGTTAGAAACTATCAAGGGTTTCTCAGTATGACTCTGTTGACACCAGCAAGAAATGAGAAGTCCAGTCACTTTACATCTTCACCAATATGGATGGCTGCCCTTCATATTTTAACAGTTTTACTGGAGGTGTAATAGTATTTTATTCTGATTTTAATTTTCATTTACATTTCATGGAGACATTTACTATCTCTTAATGTCTTTTAGTCATATAGACTCTTGGATGAAGAATTTATTCAAATCATTTGCCCTTTTTAAAAAGCATGTATATTTTGCAACTTTCCACCCAATGAATGGCTTACCTTTTCATTTTCAAAATTATGTGTTTCTTAATTTTGATGAAGTTCATTTCATCATTTTTTCCATTTTATAATTCATGATATTTTGTGTCCAATCAAGAAAGCCACATGTAGATCACAGAGGTTTTCTCTATTATTTTTTTTCTATAAAAAATATAGTTTTAGCTCTTAGTTTTACTTGTATGATCCATGAGGATATATGTGTTATATACAGGGTGAGATAAAGGTTGAGGTTCATTTTTTTTCCACAAAGAGGTTCATTTGTTTGAGCACCCTTTGTTGAAAGGAATTTTCTTTTGCCCATCGAATTACCTTGTCACGTTTGTTGAAGATCAATTAACCATATAGGTGTGAGACTATTTCCAGATGGCCTACTTTATTCCATTAAACTATATGTCTATCAACCTGTTTTAATTATTGTAGCTTAATAGTAAATCTTGCTAACAGCTTATATACTCCCATGGTCAACATTTTCAGAGTGGTCTTGACCATTCTGACGTTTGCTTTTCTATAAAATCTAGAATCAAATTTTCATTATAAAAAATCTTGCTGTGATTTTGATTTGCATTGAGGTTGCACTGAATGTATAGATCTAGTATGAAAAATCTGACATACATTATTCAGCTTCCCGATGCATGAGCAATTCTGTCATAGGTTTACAGTGTTCAATATATTATGCTTACATAGATTGTCCACTCATCTGCAAACAGTTTATATTTATGACATTGCAAATGGTATTAATTTTATTTCAATTTCAAATTGTTGATTGCTAGTGTATAGAAATACAACTTTTTTTTTTTGTATATTGTCATAATATCCTACCTCTTGTTAAAATAACTTACCAGTTCATGTAGCTGTTTGTGGTAGATTCTCTGGATTTTCTGCAAATAAGTACAGTCTTTCTGTTCCTTTTAAATCTACTAAGTTTCACTTGTCTTTCTTGGCTATTGTACTAGTCCAGATCTCCATGCAATGTTACATAAAAATGGTGAGAGCAGAAGTTCTTGTTTGTTTCTGACCCTAAGGAGAAAGCATTCATTCTCCCCATTATGGATGATGTCAATAGTAGATTATTCATCGTGTTGAAGAATTTTCCTTCCTACACCTTGAAAGGGAAAGAGACAAAAGGAAATGGAGGGTATAATGTACTCATGGATCTGAGAAGGCAATATCATTTTGATGTCAGCTCTCCACATATTGAAGTATAGATTCATTGTAATTATAGTCAAATTTCCAGAAGGCTTTTTTGTAGAAATTAAGAAGTGTTTTCTAAAATTTCTATGGAAATGCAAAGATCTTAGAATTACCAGAAACAAACAAACAGATACTCTGAAAAAGAACAAAGAGGAATCATATCATTGACTTGAAGATGTATTATAAAGCTAGAAGAATTTTTAAAATATTGACATGAGAGTCAAGATAGATGAACAATGAAAAAAAGAAACTAGAAATAGACTTCCACATATACAATCAGCTGTCTTCCAAAAACAGGGAAACAAAATATTGAGTGGAGAACAGTCATTTCAAAAAATGTTGCTGAAAGATATTGATATCAATATGTAAAAAAGAAATTAACTTTAATTCATATCCTTCATTATTTATAAAAAGTAAGTCAAGGTGTTTTATAATTTAAATGCAATGCCTAAAACTTTAACATTTTTGGAAGAACTTGTAGGAGAACAGATTTCTTAGCTTCAATACTAAAAGGAAAAAAACATTTAAAAGTTGCTAAGCTAGGGCTGGGGTTGTAGCTCAGAGGTAGAGCACCTTCCTAGCATGTGTGAGGCTCTGGGTTCAACCCTCAATACTTAAAAAAAATGATAAACTGGATTTCATCAAAATTAGGAACTTCGACACTTTGAAGAGTTTATTCTACCTAATAAACTATCTGTATCCAGAATATGTAGAGAATGCAAAATATTTCATATCAAGAAAACAAAAACCCAATTTTAAACATGCACAAGCTA
Organism: Xerus rutilus; assembly: GCA_028644305.1. Taxonomy (NCBI): domain Eukaryota; kingdom Metazoa; phylum Chordata; class Mammalia; order Rodentia; family Sciuridae; genus Xerus; species Xerus rutilus. The sequence goes on along the minus strand of CM053404.1, from coordinate 42,149,270 downwards.
TTATAAGGATAGAATCAAAATCCAAACATACACATAATAGGAATTTGGGAGGAAGGAATAGAGAAAATGAAGGGAAAGCAATATTTTTTGAAAAGGCTAATAATTTCTAAGAAATGAAAAGAGAAAATCATGTTTAAATTACAAAGAAAGACAGACTAAGAAGAAAACACACCACACAATCCATGCTATGTCAGCATAGTATGGATATATCTCAGGCATTAACAGTAGAGAGAAAATTGTAACACCCACCAAGAAGAAAAGGTTGCCTCCTACAGTAACTGCTTCTCAGTTTCCTGCTTGGCTATGTAATCTTAAATGCAATGATTTGAAAACAAAAATGGATGCCACACAAGAAGCAAACCTAGACCAATGGGTGACCAAGGGTTGGAGTACAAATATTCTAGTTCTCTCACCTTTAGAGTGGATCACTCTGAAGCAAAGGTTCTACCCTGTTTCCCAGACTTATTCAAGGGAATTAAGCCTCATTTGCCTAAAGTGACAACAACATTGAGAATTCACATTTTGAGGGGCTTCCTTCCCTTCTGCATCTCACGTTTTTACTATTGTTTTCTGGGATCACCTCCCAAATAAATTATGGATTCTCACATCTTTGCCTTAGAACCTGCTTCAAGAATTCAGAGCACTAGATTTGAAATCAACAGTACTGGATACAATGAGATAATGAATTAATGTCTTGGAAGTAAAGAAAATACTTTGATTCTAGAATTCTATACTTACATACATTGTATTGAAAGGCAAGTTGCGACTCAGAGGTCTAAAAACTGTAGACTGTACCTAAAACTAACTACTTATTTTTGCATCAGGAAAAATAAATTAAATCCAGAAAGAAGAGGGAGTATGTGCGAAGAAAAGTTAGCAAAGACATGGGAACCACTGGTGGTTAAGTCTACATAAGTACCTATTATGAAAAGAAAAGGGTTTTAACAATAATATGAACTCAAATTCCAGGCAGTTGCCACATGGGTATTGGTGGAAGCTAGGGACAAACTGAGAAAAATGAAAGTCTGCTATGACTTTTACATTGCTCTAGAGGAATATGGTTCCTAATTAACTGGTCCCAGACTTTAAAAGAAATCAAAACTGTAACTAATGACAGAATTACTTCACATAGGGATTGCTTAGTTAATGCTGTTTTACCGTAATAGCTTTTGAACACAACATACTATTTTCTGGACATAACTTCTTTCCGTTTTTGTATAATGACTTTTTCATAGAAACACAACAAAACAACACACTAAGTAAATACACTCTTAAGATGTGGTATTGCAACATTACAGTTTCAGGCAGAGGCACATTTGCCAATTTTCAAGACACACTTTCTAGTAGGCAAATATCGAGTGGAACATATTTAAACTGCAGATTATAGTTCAATGAACCAAAACATTTTATCTGTGAATGTTTGCCAAGTGAGAAGGATACATAAGCACTGCTTCTTCGACTTAACAGACTGCCCAGTATGTGTGCTTTTTCCAGGACTTTCAATAGGCCTTTGGATTCAGCCTTCATTTCCCTAAATAGGTGTGTTTCTGTTCTTTGATTTGATTTCTAAGAGTTTGAGTGCAAGATACAACATGAACTCATAAATGTTAACCAAGTGCAGACTGATGACTTGTGTACTTTCCCTAGAGTTTCCCCTTGCATCCCTCAACCAGCCCTGCTCTGAAATTATCTCCTCATCCTTTGGCTGGTGTAATAAACCTATATTACATGATGTATTTATTGGGTTTTAGATCATTGCTGTTATCTTATATAAAGTTGCTTAATTGTTTAATTTACTCATTTTCTTATTGGGTCAAGCATGTGGGTCTCTAGGCTTACAATGGAGCCTCTATTTTTTTCCCCATTAAAATTGACAGATATGGTATCTTCCATCTTAGATCTGACATATGAGGAGCTAGAAAGTCATCACCCTTGTCATTGTGAGAAAAAGTTGGGGAAATAAAAATTAACAACTATTCTTGACCTCCTCAGAGAATTGATACCACAGGGTAAACAGCCACTCTAGAATCTGGAGACATAGGCACACTCACAAAGATGAAACTCTAGATTTGTTTATGTGGAACAGAAGCCAGTGAATACTATACAATGTAGAACTGCTTTACTTACTAATAGTTTTGACAAATTAGTGTAGGCTGAGTGCTGACTTTCTCGATCATTGCAAATTCCTGCAGGCTATAATCAAAGGAGAGCCCCCCACTTTTTTTCATTTTTGATCCAGAAACTCCACCAGGCATCACAGTGAGGATGCAGAAAAATCTCCTGTTGACACTGATAAGGAAAAAAGAAAAGCAACAAGTGAAATCCCCTCCCTTTTCCTTCTTTATCACAAAGGCTTATTCTTCAAGAAGAAATACCTTGCCATAGAATAATACCAAAAACCTATTGAAACCAGGGAAAGGGATTTCCTTCCTCTTTGTGCTTTTCTAGCCTTGTATTTTACCTACATGAAAAAATAAATAACAACAACGAAAAGAAACCCAGGTAACACAGAACTTCTGGAAATATAGAAAGAACTTGGTAGCCAAGGAAGCTGGGAAAGTATACTCCTGGAAGAAGAAGAAACACATTTGTGAAGGCCTGAGACAGGTCCACTAGGAGATGGTGACCTCCTCTATCCCTCACACTCACTGCCCCACCAACAGACCTCCAGTAAAATAACAGAGTATCACATCTGAAAAAGATGAACTCCTTCTGAGGAGTAGCAATAGAAAAACCTGAAAGCCAAGAGAAGAAACAAATAAAAATAACTCTAGAAGAATTAGGAGTTGCTATTACTTACAGATATGACAAACATTAAACACAGCCCAATACAAAGCCAGATTAACATAAATCCCCCCTCTAAAGAGCTACTACTGATACTACATGTTGACTTTCAACCAAGAACTAAAAACATACTACAAGGAAAGAAAAAAAATAGCCTGAAGGGACAAAGAAATCATCAGAACCATATTCAGATATGAAATAGATATCACAGATAGGGATTTTCAAATAACTGAGGTTAATATATTAAGGGTTCTAATGAAAAAAATAGATAACATGCAAGATCAAGTGGATAATTTCAGCTGAAAGTAAAAATGATTAAACATAGTTTAAAACAGTTAAGAGTAAAAAGAGTATGATAGAAATTAAAAACACAGTGGCAGAAATAAAAAAATTCCTTTAAAAATTCATTAGTATATTCATTGAGTTGAAGAAATTGAAGATAGGTCAATAACAACTTTACAAACCAAAACACAAAAACACCAAAAAAACAATATAATATTCAAGAACTATAAGGAAATTTACATAACTGGACCACCAGAAAGAGAATGAGGCAGAAGAAATTTTGGGAGTCATAATAGGTGAGAAGCTACTTAAATTAATGACAGGTAAATCACAGATTACAGAAGATCAGAACACACCATGTAAAAATTATTCACATGAGGGTCTGGGATTGTAGCTCAGTGGTAGAGCGCTTGCCTTGCATGCATGAGGCCCTGGGTTTGATCCTCAGCACCACATACAAAGCAGTAAAATAAAGACATTTTGTCCATCTACAAAAAAAATTATTCACATGAAATTCTATGTCTAGCAAAAGCAATGAAGAAACAGAATTTTCCAGACAAACGAAAATGAGGAAATTGGTCTTCAGCAGAATAGCCCTACAAAAATATAAAACACTACAAGAAGTACTTCTGGCAAGCAGAAAATTATATAGGTCAGAAGTATGGATCTTTCATTACTCTAAATTTATCTAAAAGAAAAAATATTTTAAAAGCAAAAGTAAGTAACAATGTATTGAATAAATATAGCATATGGAAAAGTGAAATATATTAACAAAATTTCATAAATAATGGTAAGATGAATTGGAAATACTTTGTTATGAGATCCTTGTATAACACACAAAGTAGAGTAGTGTGATTTAAAAGTATTTAGATTATTTTAACATATATATTGTGAACTTTAAGGCAGTCACTGAGAACATTGTTAAAGAAAGTGTATATTATGCAGTAAGAGAGAAGATAAAGGAGAAACATAAAATGCTCACTTGAAGCCAGAGAAGACACAGAAATGAGGTAAAAAGAAAAAAAAGAATAAATATGATGATTAAAAAAACAGTAACAACTTATACAAAAATTAACTCCAAGTAGATACAAACAAAAATGTAAAGTGCAAAACCATAAAATATCTAAAAGAAAATCTGCATATTAGGGGTTAATGTGTAAATGCAAAACCAATAGCATGACTCATGAAAGAAAAAACAGATAATTTGTATATTATTAAAATTTAAAAATCTGTTTTGTAAAATACATTGTTAAGAGAATTAAACAACAAGCCACAGATGGACTTTGCAAAAGATATTTGAAAATTGCACATCTGATACAGGACCTGTATCCATAATGTGCAAAGAACTCTCAAAGTTCAGAATGAATGAGAAAATAAACAGCCTAATTTTTAAAAGGAGAAAATGTGTATCAAACACATCACCAATGGGGATATATAGAAAGCAAGTAAGGTGAAATGATATTTGACATCTGATGTGATTAGGGAAGTGCAAATCAAAATCAACAATGAGATAACACTACACACCTGCTGGGTAGCTAAAACAGCAACAAAGACAAACTGACATCATCAAGTGCTGGTGAGAATGTGGAGCAATAGGAACTCTCATTCACTCATTTGTGTTACAGCCATGTCAGAAGACAATTTGGCAGTTTTTTGCTTTTAGTTTTAAACATTTTAAAATTATGGCAGAATATATTTAACATAAAATTTTCTATTCTATTTTTAATAATACACCCATCAATATTTAGTACATCCACATTGTTGTGCAATCATCACCACAATTCATCTCTAGAGCTTTTTTCATCTTTCCAAACTGAATTTTTTTCTTTGTCCATATTTTTATTGTGCCTTTTCCACAATGAACAACATAATGTTATAGTATGGTATGGATGTGAGATGCTCCCCAGAAGCTCATGTTTGAGGAAATGCAAGAAAGTTTAGGGGAGAAATGATTGGATCATAAGAGCCTTAATCCAATAAGTGAATCAATCTCCTGATAGAGATTAACTAGGTGGTAACTGAAGGCAGGTAGCTTATGGCTGGAGGAGGCTGGTCCCTAGGGGCATGGCTGTGGGGTATAAATTTTCTATCTGGTGATTGAAGTCTCTTTCTGCTTGCTGATCATTCTGTGAGCTGCTTCCCTATGCCACATTCTTTCACCATGATGTCCCACCTCATCTCAAGCCTCAAGGAATGGAGCTGGCTGTCTCTGGACTGAGACCTCTGAAACCATGAGCCCTCAAATAAACTTTTCCTCCTCTACAATAGTTCTGGTCAGATAGTTTAGTTACAGCAGTGAAAAAGTTGACTAAAATACATAATTTAGCCAATATTCCCAGTATTTCCCTTGCCTCCCATTCTCTGTTCCCCTGCTCCCTTTCCTCTATTCTACTAATCTCTCTTAAATTTTTATGAGATCTCCTACCACACACCTTTATTTTCCTTTTTCCTCTCTAGTTTCCACATGAGAGAAAAATATGATCCTCGCCCTTCTTCCATCACTTAACACAATGTTCTCAAGTTTCATCCATTTTCCTACAAATGACATAATTCCTTTTTTCCCTTATGACTGAGTAAAACTCCATTGTGTATATATACCACACTTTCTTTATTCATTCATCCATTGATGGATGCCTAGGCTAGTTGGATAGCCAAACTGAAATTGTGTATCTATTAAAGAGTAACATCCCATTGTTCCCTTCCTTCAGCCCCTAGAAACAACCATTCTATTTTTTCCCCATGAATTGTACTATTCTGAGTGGAATCATATAGTGTTTGTCCTTTTGTGTCTGGCATATTTCACTTAGCACAATATCTTCAGATTGGATCCATATTATAACATGTGTAAGAATGTTCTTCCTTTTTAAGGCTAGACAATATTCCATTGGATGTATGTACCATATTTTGTTTATCTGTTCATCTGTTGAGTTGTTTTCATTTTTTGGCTGTAGTGAATAACATTGCTATGAACATTGGCATACAAATTTCTATTCAAGTTCTTACTCTCAATTCTTTCAGCTAAGCTATTTTTTACAAAGCTAAACATAGTCTTACTATAAAATCCATTAATTGTTTGCCTAGATATGTACCAAACTGATTTGAAAATCTATGTCCACACAAAACCCAGTACACAGATGCTCATAACAATTTATTCATAATTACTAAAACCTGGAATCAGTCAAGATGTCCTTCAAAAGGTGAATGGATAGGGCTGGGGCTGTAGCTCTGTGGTAGAGCGCTTGCCTCGCATGTGTGGGGCACTGGGTTCAATCCTCAGCACCACATAAAAATAAATAGATTGTGTACATCTACAACTAAAAAAATTTTTTTAAAAGTGACTGGATAAGCAAACTGAGGTATACATATACAATGAAATACTGTTTGGCAATAAAAAGGGAGGCATTGTCAGTTCGAGCAATTACATCCATTCATCTTAAATGCATATTGCCAAATGGAAGAATCAGAATGCAAGCACCAAATACAATATGATTTAATTTCTATGATATTCTGTAAAAGGCAAAAATATGGAGATACAAAATAGATCAGTGACTGGTCATTGAAAACAAGGATTATCTAGCTGGGCATGGTGGTGCACACGTGTAATCTCAGCCTCTTGGGAGAGAGGCAGGAGGATTGAAAATTTGTGGCCTCCTGGGGCAACTTAGTGAGACTTGTCTCAAGATAAAATTGAAAATAAAGGGCTGAGAATGTGGCTCAGTGGCCTAAGACTTGCTAGCATGTGCAAGGCTCTGGGTTTAATCCCCAGCAGTGCGGGAGGGGGGGGAGGGGAGTAATATCTGAGAAATTGTCACTGCCAAGAGATTCTAAGTAATCATGATGACCAAATAGAATATACTATGCCAGATGGAATTCTGGAACAGTGGTTGCTAAAAGCTTTCAAGAGTAGTGGAAGGTGTAGGGGGCAGAATATGTAAAGCACAGCAGATTTCCAAGGGTGGTGAAATTATTTGCTATGATAATGCAATGATGATGGACATGACACTATGAATTTGTGAAAACCCATAAAATTTTACAGTGTGAAGAAAGAGCCTTAATGTATGTTTAATATGTGCAAATTTTAAAAAATCATAAGGTTGGGGGATGCCAGGATTGAATATAGATTATATCCAAGGAATCTAACTATATTACAAATGTATGACATAACTTCATTGAAGAGGGTAGGGAAAAAGAGGTGCTGACCTAAATTACTTTGAAAATAAGTGGAAACTCTAAGACCAAAGACAAAAGAAACTATCTATAAGAATTGTCCTCTAGTTGATAAAGTTGTGTCTCGTGAGGGTATAGGTTAACAATTCAAGACTTATGCAAGTATGATGAACTTGAACAAACAACTAAATGAATGACAGATCTCAGAAGTCAGGTTTCTTACTACTAGAGTTGGAGGTTTCGGACAAGCAAAGGGAGAGGGCTTGAATGGGTCATGTGCTATATTATAGGAATTGGAAATACCAATATGATCTTTGGTTTAGCTTAATATATAGATAGATGAATAAATGTAGAAATAATTGTAGATATGTGTGTTAAACACAGGTAAACATATATATTTCCAACCTTGGTCCACTGAAAGGTTCTAAAATCAACGATGATGTCTTAGCTAGCTTTTTGTCACTGTGATCAAAAGATCTGTAAAGAAAAATGTAAAGGAGGAAAAGTTCATTTTGGCTCTTGACTTTAGAGGTCTCAGTCCATCGATGGTTGACTCCATATTTCTGGGTCTGAAATGAGGTAGACATAGGAGAAATACGTATGATATACAAATGTCATACATTTGTAATATAGTTAGATTCCTTTGACAAAATCTGTATTTAGAAGGGCATGGTGGATGAAAACAGCTCAGGACATGGCAAATAGGAAGAAGAGAGAGTTCCACTGATCAGAGATAAAATATATACCCCAAAGGCAAGTCCCCAGTGACTTATCTCCTCCAGCCACACCCTACCTTCCTACAGTTACCACCAAGTTAATCCATATTAGTGGATTAAGCCATTAATTATGTTATAACTCTTATAATCTAATCATCCACCACTGAATGTTCTTGCATCATCTCACAGATGAACTTTAGGAGAACTCTACATATTCAAACCATAACAGGTGTTTCTTAGCAAAGAGCATACTCAGCACCCAGACATTAATTTTAAATGCCATTCCTTTAATAAAGAAACCAACGCTCTTGGGGAAAAAGACCGGGCTCAGGAATATTCAGGATGATCCTGGAGCACACTGTAACTTCAGAAGTGCTACAAAAAAAGGAAAAATGGAGTTGTGTCAGAGGCACACAAGAGCCAACCGAAAGAGCTCCTGATGGCCAATGCTGAAAAGCTTTGAGTAAGGAAATAAATAGCATGTACTGAAATGTGACCTGACTATAACATAAATATTTGTGAGTTCATTTTTGAAGTAAGTAAGTGATTGGATGAATAAATCGGAATAGTCAATTCTTTCATAACAGAAGAATTCCAAACCACTTATATAGATTCTCCCTCTTCAAAAAAGTGAAGCCTAACTCTTCACTTCCTTGATGTCAGTTTCCCCTACTGCCTTTCTTCCAAACAGAATAGTACAGAAAGTAGGCAGTGGGGTGGGAAGACTGCCCCTCCTCAGTGGAGAAGACCTACACACACCATCTCAGCCATGCAATCAAGTCCAACCTTGTCAGTGGTAAGTCATGTTGATAGCATGTACACATGAGAGGATATGATAACAAAGACACTTTGTAAACACCGTGGTCTTTCAAGAATTTACAATTAACCATCTAATCATGAGAAAAAAAATATTGGACAAACCCAAATCAAGAAACATATTGCCTAATTCCTGGCCAAACTATCAAGATCATCAAAAATAAGAAATATCTGAGAAATTGCCACAGTCGAGACAGCTCCAAGGAGTTATGATAACTAAGTGTAATATTTTATTCTATGTGGAATGCTGGAACATACAAAGGACATTAGTTTTTTTAAAAAATATGTAAGTCTGAATAAAGTTTGGACTTCAGTTAGCAATAATGAGTCAATATTGGTTAATTAGTCTTGGCAAATGTATTGCACTATTGTAAGATATCTATTTTATCTCTGTGCATATCTTTATGCATTGCTTATTAAGGTCTATAAAATATATTAACATCAAGTCCCCATATTTAACTATCCTGATGTTTAATAAATATAGTGAATTGTTAAAAATATATCTGATCTCTTCCTTCTTTCAGTGTTCCATATCTCATTTTCTGTGGTTTAATACTCACAGCCAGGAATATTCATGAATAGTCCAAAATTATAGTCATTTGTTTTGTGACCCAATAAAGTAGATCTATTGGTTTCCAGACAATTTTTCCTTCTGCAGCTCTTTGTGAAAGCTTGAGCAATGGGCTTGTGATATGGCTCCAGTCCTTCACTCTCTGGCACCCTCCACAATGAAAGAGATGCAGTCTTAGAGGGAACAGAGGGGACAAATGTCTCTAAGCAAAATATCCCTAAGTCTCTTCAGAGAAAACTTCCTAAAGAGAGGATGAAAGCTTATTCAAAGAGGACACTTTTATCAAAGGAAGGAATCAAAGATTATTGGAGTTGAAGGGGGGAAAAAAACATGAACAAGATCCCTGGACAACATAAGAAGACCAAGTCCCAGAGGGTTGAACAGGTTTTTTTCCATGGTCATAATTTGTTAGTATCAGAGAAGAAACAATACATTTTTCTAAAATAGCATGCTTCTCACAATTTATTCTTCTAGCAAATTTCACCTTTTCCACACAGCTGTTGAGATAACCTACTGATCATACAAACTAAATCAACACGGGGATGTATCTCAGAAAATGTCCCCAAACTGCCTCCCTTTTCATTATTGAAAACCACGAGATGAAAGTCTTTAATAACTCACAGCACAAGAGGACCATTACTGTCAGCATATACCACTCAGCCATATATTATGGCTTTTTACTTCTCCACACAAAATTGCTTTGAAATTTACATTTGCTATAAAGGATTCAAGTCCATCACTATTAATTTTCTTCTACAAATTATGTTTAATTATCACCTCTTTCCACCTCGGAAGAAACCCCTCTTGTACTCCTGTCTCTATAGAGCTCTCAAGAAGAGTTTCCTCAGCATGAATCTTGGATAGTGATTTTATATCCCTAACTTGCCCTTCCTTGTCAAGCTCACATAGCCTACTTAGAGATATGGAAATGAACAGTTTGCTTGGCTCCACATTTCCTGCATGCATATGAAATCTGTCTCTTTAAGCAAGGGGAAGAAAAAGGGAACACTTTCCAGGGTTAACCTATGGACAATTAGGCTAGAAACATTTCATTTTAAGATTCCAATCAACTTGCAAAATCCACCCATGATTGATAGCTTAACAGTTCCTACACTCCATCACAAAAGAATCTTCTTAGAGATTCAGCTGTCTTTATGATGCTTTGAGAAACATCTTTATTCTCTCTTCCAGTTTTGGAACCCTAGATGAAACTAATTTAAAAGAGATAGAGAAATCCAGAAATTACATTTTATTATTTTAATAAATAATAAAATAATAATAAAATTACATTTTATTTTAAAATTTATTTTCTATGCTCCTTTACTACATTGTACAATATAAATAGCACAATCTTTGGAGTCAGACACATTAGCAGGGAAATAATAACTCTACAAAAGACATAGGAAACTTCAGATAGATCACTTCTCTCTCAGCCTCACTTCTGTTAATCTGAAGCATAAAGTTATTTTAAGTTCAACCAAGACTGGCATGTACTATGCTTGGCACTTGCAAGAAATTCAAATTCTAATTGTCTTTCTCTTCTACATTCAATGAGGCAATATTTTTATTTATAACTTTTTGCTTGAAGCTGATCAAAACCCAGCTCAAACTATCTTTAGCCAACAGGGAGTTTATTGACTCACATGACTTATAGACCAGACTTGTCTCTGGTTTAAGCATAGCTGGATTAAAGTTCTCAAGCAACGCTCTTGGCTCATGGCTCTTGACTCTTGTCTCTGCTTGGAGTTGTTCTGAACATAAGCACTACTGAATACCCAACATAAGCTGTAGATCCTTAGCCTTAGTACATATTTTTAATACTTATTTAAGAGCACCGGCATTCACTAAATTCTCTCAGACTCCCAAGTTAGAGGCCATCTTTGATTCCTCTATTTCCCTTACTCCTCCTTCACCCATATCTTATGGTGTCTTTTTAGATCTACTTTCAAAATAACCCTGAAGGATGCTTCTTCATCCTCTAGCTTCCTTCCTCATGCAAGCCAGCATCATTTCCTGCCTGGACTGATGCAATAATTCTCTAACTCTCACTTCCATTTCACCCTCCATAATCCCCTCAAAAGCCAAAAGAGACCCTTTTAAAAACAAATCAAATAATATTGCTCCCCTGTCTAAAACCTACCAGTGGCTTCCCCTTTGAGGCTTAGATGGAACTAGAACCTCATGTTCATGGAATGCAATTTATGAGGTAAACTGGCCCCAGCCCACTTCCTACTGTCAACAAGATTCACCCTCACCCTTTCACCACAAGCCAGCTACAGAAGTCTTCTTTGGTTCCTAGAACATACTGTGCTCAGTCTCACATTAGGGCTTTTCAGCTGCTTCCCTGGGCCTGGAATTCTTTACTCCCATTATTACATGGCTGGCTGAATTTGCTGACTGATTCAGGAATCAATTTAAAGGTCATCTTTTCATTGGACCATTCAAAATAAAGTATTCCCTCACCACCACCACCCAATCTCTCTCTCACACATCACTTTGTTTTATTTCTTTTATTGAATCTCTTGCTTCCCTATATTTCCTTTTTCTTTGTGTCTTGTTTTCCATTATATTCCTTGTACCTAGAAGAATGTTGAAACCATAAGAGAAAATACATAAAAGCTTTTTGAATGAATAATTACAAAACATATTTTCCCATAACTTTTATAGAATATATAACATTGTGATGTTAAAAGTGGCATTCTATTTTCTATTCAGCTACCAAATGCATTATGAGATCTTCATTATGTATAAATACAAAGCAACATAATACAAATAAACTTGTTCTTTTATGAATTATCATCTACTTGTAATTAGATTGACATCCTTACATGGTCCAAGTGGTGAATGGATTAGTATGAACACAGTGGTATGTGGTAGGTGAATGACTCTTAATGAGAAGCGACAACATAACAGTCATATCTTTCTTATTTTCATAGACTTTCACTA
>CM053404.1:42117608-42136488 GCA_028644305.1 Xerus rutilus | reverse complement strand
TTTTTTTTTAAATGGCAAACCCTTGGAAAGGAACTCTTACAAAATATTGTAAAAACATTTTATTTACTGGTACCAGGGATTGAACCCAGAGGCACTTAACTGCTCAGCCACATCCCCAGCCTCCTTCTTTTTTTTTTCACAGCATCTAACCAAGCTGCTTAGGGTCTAAGCTACTGAGGCTGAGGCTGGCCTCAAATTTTTGATCCTCGTGCCTCAGCCTCCTGAGTTGCTGTGATTACAGGTGTGTGCCACCATGCCTGGTGTAAAAAAAAGAACATTTTTAAGGACTATAGTGTATATCACCAAAATGGAATTCCATTTATTCATCTGAAAACTGAGACCTAGCTGAACTGTCAGGGTTGAGACCAAAAGCCAACTGTATCAATACGATATTACTCATTCTTCCAGGAAATTATTGCTTATTAAGATAAGGTTGTAAACCAATGAATAACTTCACTGGTAGCTCAGAATATTTCTGAAAACTTAGTTTTATGAATAAGTAATTTGTCCATCTGGACAAACAGACCCCTTGACAAAACAATAGACTGCTGTGGGTACAAATAGCTCATGTATCAAACTACTTTGACTTGCTGAGAACTTGTTTAAAGATCCTTATCTCACTATTTTTATTCATTAGTATCAGCTACTATTATATCACACACTTTGGCCTTTCTCAATAAAATCCTCACATTGAAAGACCTGCCTTAGACCACTTGAGCCCAGATCTCGAAACCCCAAGGATTTCTACCCATGACCACCTTCTTCTGAGACATGACATGATTTCTGTTACTATAGTAGTTTTAATAAACATTGCTTTGTCAACACTTATTATTAGCAGCCTTTTGCGAAGTCAGTAGTAAAGATATACGACAAATTTGTATCAACTCTCTTATTTTCTAGCATCTTGTTAGACTGTAGGGATTCTATGATGACAGAACGGTGGTATGGCCCAAACCATCCTATGAGGGAGAAGCATGTTAATCAAATAATTGTGAATGTATAAATCCTGATTGTGATTAGAGTTATAAGGAAAAGTTACAAGGTGTTATAAGAGCAAATAACCAGATAGTGTGATTTTTGGTGGGAGAATAAGGAGTCTACCTTGAGGAAGTTATGTTTGATCTGAAACTTCCAGGATGAGTTAATTCTGAACTAGGTAGCATGGAGGAGGAGGTGGAGAGAGAAGAGAAGAGGAGGATCAAGAATGGAAAGGGAGGAGAGGTAAAAACACGGAAGAAGGGAAGGAGCAAGGTAATAAAAGAGTAGGACAAACCGTGGAAGGAGAAGGAGGGAGGAAAATGAGAAGGACGTGAGAGGGAGGGAAGACGGGGTAAATCTGGGAGTTTTCTAGGCATATAGAAAATACATTTAAGCCGGGCGCGGTGGCTCACGCTTGTAATCCCAGCACTTAGGGAGGCTGAGACAGGAGAATCGCGAGTTCAAAGCCAGCCTCAGCAACGGCGAGGTGCTAAGCAACTCAGTGAGACCCTGTCTCTACATAAAACACAAAAAAATGAGGCTGGGGATGTGGCTCAGTGGTCAAGTGCCCCTGAGTTCAATCCCTGGTACCAAAAAAAAAAAAAAAAGAAAAGAAAATACATTTGATGACTACTGAAAAGATATCCCTGGACAGAGAGTAGAGGAGGATATGAGAAAAGAATTTGAGATAAGACCGGAAAATCAGTAAGAGCAGCATGACAGGCCAGAAATTTGTATGGTTGTTGTAAATATTCCTTATTAGTTGTTGATTTTTGTATTATTTTATGAAAACAAAAATGCAACACAATAAAACCAGAATTTTTATACATTAAATTCATAAATATTTTCTTTGTTTGGTTTTCCCTTTGCTTTTCTTCTTATCAAGTCTTTCTTAATTCAAAGACTTGAATAATATTTATCTAAATGTTTTGAAGACATTTATTAATTGCATTTTTGCACTGAAATCTTGATCTATTTGATAATTACTTTGGAAAATGTCTTCTATTAAGGATTCGTCTATGCTTTTTCTACCTAGAGTTTTCTTAGTAATTATTCAATTGCTTCCGTCATTTGTTTATCCTTTTCCATCACTTCTCAACAAGTTTTTGATGCATCCTTTATCATATTTTATTTTTTCAAACACTATAGTTGGCTACAAAGCCATCTTTTCTACTTCATTTGGATTTAATTACTGGAGTTTTACATAAAGTTTTAATATCTGGTGCCACCTATCTTATTTCTGATGTGGTTATCTCTCCAGAGACCCTTTAATAGTACAACATTCTTAAAAAACACATCCTTTAGAAGTGTTAATTTGGAATGTAACAGATTTACCTTATAATTCTGGAATGCTATTTTCGATAATTCACGAAGTATACATACAACTTGACTTGCTAATTCATCTTGCAGAGCTGTAATTAGAAAGGCTAAAAACCCAAAGGCCAGCCTCTGAGGGACTGTCTTCTCACTTTCTGACATCACTACTGCAAGGTGTCATTTATTTGCTACTATGTGCATAGATAAAATGGTGGTCCCTGTGAATCTCATTGAGTTAGTATAAGGATAAGCTTTTGTGGGTTAGGAGGTGTGATTTGGAGGCACTAGGCCAGGATTTGTTCCAGAGTCCATTAACAGGCTTCACCTTTCTATTGGAGGCTACAACTGTGTCATGGTCACATCAGTTCCTACCTCTTTACCTCCTTTACTCTCCAGACCTTATCTGGCCACATTAACCCACAACCTCATGATTTTCAGGATTGATTTTGAAATTCATATTTTAAGAGAAAAGACTTCCATGTTGCAAGAGTATTACAATTTAATCCTTCCACAGAGGGAAGAGCCTTAAACAGAATAGAACAAAGCAAAATAATGACCATCCTCAAATCAAAGTCTTTGAATTTGGGAATTTTTTTCCAAAGCAGAGGCTAGTTTGGTTCCCTGTTTATCCTGTATGGAGAAAGGAAACAGGGAAGAAAGACCAGATGCCATAGGGCCAAACAAATAGCTGATAGAAAAAGAGAGAGAGACAGAGGGGCGGGGGAGACCGAAGCAGAGGAGTGTAGCCTTTAAAATTCAGCTAATCTATCACTTGGGAGGAGGTTATTTCAATGAGGAAAAAGCCCCATATCTTTGATGATGAGATCTCTTTTCCTGCAGCCAGAGTGCTGTATGCGCAGGTCCAGCCTCACAGGAAAGGCGAATCCCAGGGAGGCCTCTCTGAAGCCACAGCTGCCCTCCCCTCCTCTGAGGCTGGCCCCAAGTTGTCACACACCCCAGCACACCCGAACAAGTTAATTTGTAATCTTAGGGGGAAAATGATGGTCGCGCTGTGTCTGTCACTGAGCGCTCTCCCTGCCAGTTTAAACAGCTGATTAGTTAGCGCCACTGGAATCGATCCGCATCAGTTCCACCTGCATGCACCCACCAGGAACCACTTTATTGTAAATCAATCATTCTGAAAACATCTCACAAAGGGGCCAGGCTTTACTAACAAGCCGTCAATTCCTGCTGCCTGTTGGCAGCGCCCAGCAAATGAGGAGTGCAACCAACATTTATTCAAAAATTATCTCTTCAGGTTCTTTTGAGCCTGGGCAGGGGGTGGAGATGCCGAGAGGAATTGGAGCTTCCTAATGCATGCACATGCGCACATGTGTTGTGAATCTGTCTCCCTGGAAAGAGAGCCAAGATTTGACCAGGCTCTCATTTCAAAAAAAGAAAAGGACAAAAGATTTGAATAGACACTTCAAAAATAGGATAGATGGTTGGCTATTAGCACATGAAAACGTGCTTTACCTCATTAATCATCATGGAAATGTAAATAGACACCTCAGGGAGGAACCTCCACCATCTTGGAAAAGATTGACACTAGCCAATGTCAGCGAGAATGAAGCACAATTTCTAGTTTTATGCATTTACCCAAGGGAAATGAAAACACAAACACACGGCCACACCAAGATTTCTTCACAGACATTCATAGCAGTTTTATTCACCACAGCCAAAATCTGGAAACAGCCGAGGTGTTCATCACCAGGTGATAGGATGAAAAAATTGTGGTATATCCTTATAAGGGGAAGAGCTCAGTGACTAAAGGAATGGATTGCAGATATGCACAACAACATGGCTTAATCTCCAAAAAAAAAAAGAAGTTATAGCAAAGAAAGAAAACTTACACACCTAAAAAAAAAAGTCTACTTGATGACTCCAAATAAGTGGTACTCAAGAGCAGATAAAACTATGGTAGGAAAAAATCAGAATAGTGATTGACTCGAGGGAGATAGGGTTGGGCTGGGCAGGGCATGGCATGAGGGAAATTTCTCAGGTGATGTTCTATATCTCATGTTGTACAGTTCATGTTCTAAGCTTCATGCTCTATATATCAATAGAAGTTTGATATATGTGGGTAGATGGATATATAAAAACTGCCGTGAAGGGCCCACTTAAGATGTCTATATTATGTTGTATGAAAATGTCACCTCACAACTAAAAAGCAAGATAGAAGTATAAATATTGAATTTAATTAGTGGTAAGTATTTGGGATAAAGTGCAACAGAATTTGTAATTTGAAGTGCATTTAAAAATAAGATGGATTGATAATTGGATAGAGGGAAGGATAATGAATAGATATGGCATAAAACAAATACATAATAAAACCTAAGTGGGGTTCAGGGATAAAACATGGGTGTTCACGATAAAATCCCTTCAACTTCTCCATATGTTAGAATATCTTCATACTATGATGCTAGAGGGTATGTTTTTAATAACAGAATGAGATGGAGGGTCTTGCATACCTAGTCAGCATCAATAGCACAAAGGGACCTTGTACCCTGTTTGAACAACCCCACAGGTCTCTGAATCAATCTTGACTATTAAAAATGATGAGATTTAGGCTATCAGAAGAGCAACGTGTCATATAACCTAGTCAGGACAAAGATGTGCAAAGAATATTCAAATTGGCTTTTAAGAGCCTCCTGCAAAACACGTTCAACTCCTTTCAGTTAAGGAGACAGGACAAAGGCATTTTGACTTGAGATACATCCGCCCTCCTTTTGTGGCTTCTAGCTGCATCTCAGTGTGTGGGCACAAAAGACAGAGAAAACTGTGCTCCCATTCTGGGTAATGGAGAGCTCTGTGGTTCTCTTTTGGTTAGAAGGCATCCTGGTAACAACCTGATTTTGCCAAGTGGTCCAGACAGCCCCACGCAGGAGCTGCTCAGGTCATTTGCTGGGAGATGATTACATTGTCAGCACTGCATGGTGGAGGGTAATTGTGTGATTACGACTCCCTTGTAAACCTTGCATCAGAAGGCAAAACTCCGGGAATAGTTTGAGCAGTGGGGAAGAGGGAAATTGGACTGCAAGGGAGAGCAGCTGAATGCCTGTGGCCCATCAACTTCAGTGGGGGTTCCTAGAGGCACAGATGGGAGAACCAGCTCTGAACCACTTGGGAGAAAGTTACGGTAATGAAACAACACAAGGTAATGGTTAAACACATAACGTGGTTAGAAGGAACCCTGGATTTATTGGCACTTGGCAACCAAGGAGGAGCAGGATTTAAGAAGACTGTAGGTGAGCTGAAGCGGCGGGTACCAGTGCAGGGGTTAGGCATTCTGCTGGTAAATCTAGTTTTGCCATGTTTCAAGTTCCTGCTGCTCTTAATTCTGACCTTGGGCAAATTCTCCCAGCTCTCTAGGTCTCTGTTTAATCTTATCTGTAAAATGATTTAAATAATTGTAGTCCTCATATGGATGTTTCAGGGATTGGTTGAGCACAGTACAAAAGCTGGAAATAATGCTGGGCAGAGGAGCAGCACCATGGAAATGTTCATTATGACTTTAGGGAAACCATCCTTCTCTGGGCTTTGGATGGTCTTAGGTTAAAGCAATACAGTGTTAGGCTCCAAATAGTACTCTCTGCTGCTTGCCTACTATCTGCCTTCCCTTCAAGCTGGATATCCTTGTCCTGGGTATGGGCCATGACTCATCACAGGAAACAGGATAAATGTAAGATATGAGCAAGTCTGGTTTAGGGGTCTTTTTGGGGGGAGGGGGCATACTGGTTCAATTCACCCAGGGGCACTTTACCACTGAGCCACATCCTTAGCCCATTTTAGTTTTTATTTAGAGACAGGGTCTCACTAAGTTGCTGAGGCTGGCCGTGAACTTGGCATCCTCCCGCCTCATGTTCCTGAATCACTGAGATTACAGGCATGTGCCACTGCACCCAGCTGAGCAAGTCTGTTTTAAGCTGAGCAAGAATTTCCTGAGGATCCTTTCAGAGAATTAAGGCACAAGGTCCCTGTATTTCTGGGTGGTTACTTAACATCTTTATGCTTTAGTTTCTTATTCGTAGAATGGGGATAATAATGCCAGCTTTTCAGGACTGTTATGAGGATGATAATAATATACATCAAGTGCCTGTCATGATATTTGGCATATAGTGCACAACAAATGATACATGCTATTAAATATATGTTTGTGTATACACAGTCCACACAAATACACAATACAAATATGAACACATGCATAGTTGTACTAACAATAGTTATCACACATATAGTTATAGAAGGACAATTATAATTACAAAAAATATAACCAGAAGAATGAGACTTATAGGTGAATGTTTCAACATACAGGTAATCTTTTGTTGATGCCTAAACAACATAGAAACCAAGGATTCAGCAAATGATCTATTTACCTGTGTTTTGTACTAGATTCTGCTTTAAAAACTGTATGTAATAAGGTAATAAAATGTGGGAGTTATTTAATACCACAATACAGCAAGGGTTAAAAGAAATAATTTTCCACAAAGCACTTATTATCCCATTAATTCCCAAGTTTTCAATTCTGCGGACATAATAATTATTTCAAAGTTACCATAAGTGGTATATTTGTTGCTCAATTTAATTTTTTATAGGTGCTGCACATCTGGGATGATGGGACAAAATGGGTTAATAATAGTAGAATGGCATTGTTTGTAATGGTGTTGGTGACACAAGCCATACCAAGTGTTTTACAGTTTAATGATTCATGTTCATTCAAATACTTCTGCTCAAAACTTTAAAGCCACTAATCAAAATAACACGTAATCTTTACATATCATGGAAAATCATAACTTTCATTAAACATATTTAATACCCTATCATATACTCAATAGAGTGCTATATGTTTTGGGCACCAAGAGGACTACAAGGCAATAACTGTGTGCCTGCGTATGACAATTTACTAAAGGAGTATGTTTCAATGTCCCTCTCAATGTGCCCTAAAAATAAAAGTAAAATTAAAAATAAGAAAGTGTGTGGATTTCTACCTCCCACATATTCCCCTGCCTAATATATATGGGAATAATAAATGCACTAACAAGTCCTAGAGAAACTTCTTTATTTATTCTGCTTGAATAATTTTTTGACTACAGAATCTTTTTGTCAAAAAGACTTTTGTTCTTAGTGCTTAGGAAATCCATAGTAGAAGGAGGTGAACATGCAAACCCAAGCACTGCCCTGTGATGAGGGCTGGGACAGCTTGGTGGACAGCACAACTTGGGAGCAGAGAGGATAAAAGGGTCCTATCTACCTCTGCATTAACCAAGGGGTCAAGAAAGTTTCCCACCTTTGAGCTAAGGTCATATAGCTAAATGGTAGAAGTCTTGGATCATCCCAGATGGTCTGGACCTAGACTACAGTGCTTCTAGTAAGAAAAGACAGTGTGATGTCTCTAAGGCTTCTGGGTCCTTTTGGGAAGTTCAGTCTTGGTTACTTAGCATATAAAACAAGGAGGGGGAATTTGGTCATTTCTAACTGCATCCTGGTGAACCATGACTCTGCTTTAAACATAGAGTCTGCATGGCTCAATTAAGGGCCAGTGGCCCAAGGTCCACATGTTTTTTGGAGCCTCATCCCCAACCAAGAGCCAAAAGCAAAGCTCTTTACAAAGATATGCATCTAATGAATGGTGAAATGTATTGATTTCAGATGGTGAGGATCACAGGCTGCATCTCAGTGGATGCCTAAGATATATCTTAGGGCATATCTTCCTAAAGAAGATTATAGGTTAGAATTGACTGTAACAGAGTTTGAAAAGCTATAAGATAACTATCAGAAAGCTATAAGATAACTATGGTGAAACCTCCACTTATGAGGGACTTCATCATACCAAGAGGTAACTCCAGGTTCCATTCAATACAAACACAAAAAGAGGTACGTGTGTGAGAAAGTGCCCTGCAGGATCATCTCAGCAATAAGCTCCCTCATGCAACATCCCTATTGACTTCTCAATGATTAAAAGAATATATAGGATATTGCATTGCTCATATTAGAGACTCACCCCCTAGAGTCTGAATACATATTCATATATTTGGGAGGAGAATTTTTATTGTGGGCAAATTTAGATAATTCAGAATTTACCACTTTAGTTATGTTGAAATGTATGATTCAGTGGCATTAATTACACATTGTGTGATCATCGCCACCATCCATCTTTTCATATTGACCAACTGAAACACTGTTTCCATTGAATAATGGTTCCCCTTCCCCTGTCTCCCAGTCCCTGCGAATGTCCATTCTGTTTTTTGGTTTCTATGACTTTGACTACTCTAGGTACCTCATATGAATGGAATCATACAGTATCTGTTTTTCTAAAATTTGTTCTAATTAGTTACACATGACAGTAGAATACATTTACACACTTTGATATAGCAAACATAAATGGAGCATAATTTCTCTCTTTTTTTTCAAATTGTATATGTTGTAGAATCACATCAGTCATGCAGTCATATATGTATGTAAGGTATTAATATCTGATTCATTCTCCTATCTTTCCTACCTCGCACCCCCTGCCCTCCCTTCACTCCCCTTACCTAATCTAAAGTAACTCTATTCTTCCCTAGCCCCTGCCCTCATTGTGAATTAACATCCACATATAGTAGAAAACATTCAGCCTTTAGTTTTTTGGGATTGGCTTATTTCGCTTAGCAGCATATTCTCGAACTCCATCCATTTACCTGCAAATCCATTTACCTGCAACCTGATTTTAAGTATTTGGGGTATAAAGTGAGGAGTAAGATAGCAGGATCAAATGATGTTTGCATTCCAAGTTTACTGAGGAATCGCCATACCACTTTCCATGATGGTTGCACCAATTTGCATTCCCACCAGCAATATATGAGTGTACCTTTTCCCCCACATCCTCCCCAACATTTATTGTTGCTTATATTCTTAATAATTGTATTTTAAAAATGTCTTTGAGATTCATCCATGACATAGGAGAGGGTGAATTTTTTAATGTTATAGTGTTACTGCACATACATGTATGCATGTGCACATTTTTCTATATATCTATATATAACTATGGGCTTTTAAGGTCTGTTACATGCTTTGTGTCTATAATGTTTCAGGATAATGAAGGAATAATGGCATCATTTCATACCTGAGAACTGAAAGGGATTTTTGTTTGTTTGGTGTTTTGTTTTGGTACCAGGGATTGAACCCAGGGGCACTTAATCACTGAGCCACATTCCCAGCACCTCCCCCACCTTTGAGACAGAATCTTGCTAAATTACTCATGACCTCACTAAATTGCTCTTGGCCTCACTACATTGCTCAGGCTGGCTTTGAACTTGTAATCCTTCTGCCTCTGTTTCCTAAACTGTTGGGAGTAGAGGCATGTGCCACCACACTCAGCAAACTGAAGGTTTTATAGTAATCTAAATAGAAAATAATGCTGAAAGAATTAAGTAATCACCAGAACCTATGAATATGTCACTTTGCATGACTAAAGGATGTCACAGATGTGTCTGAAATTACACCCCTAGTAGTGGGGATTATTCTGGTGGCCTCTGTCTAATCATATGAGTACTAAATCACTCAGAATCATTGACTGTAGTCAAGAGAGAGACACACAACTAAATAAGGGTGATAGAGGCACAATGTGAGAAGGACTTAACTTCACCACTGCTGGTTTTGAAAATGGAAAGATGGAGCTATGAGCCATGAGATGGAAGAAGCCTCTAGAAGTTAGAAAGGGCAAGGAGATTGGATCTCCTTAGACCTCTGGAAAGGAATGCAGCCCTGTTGCCATCTTGATTTGAGCTCAATGAGACCCATGGCAGACTCATGACCTACAGAATCTAGGAGAATAAGACTGTGCTGTTTAAGCTGCTGAATTTTTAAGAATTTGATACAGCAGCCATGGGAAACTAACACAATGTGTCAAATGCAAAAGAACAACATTGCAACACTGCAACAGATGTTGGGTTCACTCTTTAAGATGTATTACCTCCATCCCATCTTTGTATGTACCAACTGGAAGCACATTTTGGAGTTAAGGTAGTCATAGATATAACATGAAAAAATTCTGATCTGAATTCCATCAAAAAATGGATTTCGATCAAACATTTATTCATCAAATCTTTTAAGTGCCTACTATGTACCACATGCTGTGTGAAGTACAAGGTACTCATCTGTGCATGAGGCATCTGACCTGATGCCTGCTCTCAGGGAGATGGCACTCTTGCCTAGGTGTCAGAAAATAAGCAGATAAATGAGTCATTGATCATATGTTGTGACAAGTGCCATGAAGGAAATGAGCAATGTAGTACACGGGAGAACAAAAGATGAGCCTGGGGAGCAAGGAGAAGTTTATTAAAGATGTCTGAGAAGGCTTCACTGAGGAGATAATTTTTACACAAATATCTTAAGGATAAGAAGGACCTAGCCATGTGAAGTAAACATTCCAAAAAAAGAGGAAAGGTCATTGTCAAATACCTCAAAGGCTTAAGAAGTCTTGACTGTACTTGGGAAGAAATGTACACAAGCTGGCATGACTGGGAATGGCAGGTGAGGGGAGATGGTCTCTAGACAGGTTGAAAAGAAGGGACGTTCCCAATAATGCCAGACCCTTCAGGTGGTCAGATTGTGTGTGTATGTGTGTGTGTGTGTGTGTGTTTAAACATTATTGAGATACAATTCATGAACCACACAATTCACTAAAGTGTATAATCCAAAGCTTCTTCGTACATACAGAATTGTGCGATCATCACCATGATCGATTTTAAAGTTTTTTCATTTTTATAAGGAAACTCGGGAGCATGTGAATAGAGAGTGAGGATATTTATGAGGAAGGACAGGGAAACAAAGATGGCTACTCAGTAGATAAAAGGAGAAAACAAACTCAGAATATTTTGAAGGTAAACTTGTTAGGATTAGTTCAGTTCAAGGTTGGGAATAAAGAGGTGGAAATTATGAATGGCCCTCACATTTCAGCCTTGAGCAACTTAGTTATTTAGAGGTCATTTTCATGCAAGTTTCTCCAAAAAATGTGTTGATGACATTATCTTTAATTAAAATTGGCATTCCAGGGGTGTTCTCTGGTAGATGGCTGATAAAGAACAAGACCTGGTTCTTCTGAACTAGCAAACAAAATCTTGAAGATATTCTCAGTGTTCTGAAAAGCTTACTTACACACACAGACCTCCTCTGTGAGTATTACTGAAGTCAAAGATATAAAAGCAAATTCAATGTAGAACCAGATCTGAGGCTAACTCTATATAATGATGACAACTGCTACAATTTAGTTTCAACAAAAACAATATTATGTATCACACTGAATTATAAATTTGAATTTTATTCATTTCATAGTTCTGTTTTATCTTGATTTTCCAATTATTTTGCTTCATAGGTGAGTAGTTTTCAAATCATCTTTTGTAAGTAAGTTATATGCATGAAAGTTTATTGAGTTTTATGCTTATAATCTATAAAAATTTTTATAAAGAGCACCTATTTCATTCCAGGCACTAGTTTTAAGTACTTTAGAAATATCAACTCATTTAATTTTTATAATACTACATGAACATAGACGATGATGATGATGATCATCATCATCCCTACTGTGTTCATTTAACGGATGAGGCAATTGAAGTAAAGAGACGTCCAATGACTTGGTCAAGGTCACATAACCAATAAGTGGCAAATCTGAGATTCCAACCCAGGTAAAGTGGCTCCTGAGTCTATGCTCTTAAATCACATTAAAATTTCAAGTTAACACAGGGGATATCTGACTTTTTTCTTTTGAGTTTATTACTCAATTTTTTTTTTTTTTTTTTGTGCTGGAGATTGAACTCATGGGCACTCGACCACTGAGCCACATCCCCAGCCCTATTTTGTGTTTTATGTAGAGACAGGGTCTCACTGAGTTGCTTAGTGCCTTGCCATTGCTAAGGCTGGCTTTGAACTCGCGATTCTCCTGTCTCAGCCTCCCTGAGTGCTGAGATTACAGGCTTGCGCCACTGCGCCCGGCTTGAGTTTATTACTCAATTTTTATAAAACTGTCAGAGTCCATTTTATCCTTGAGCCAAACTTAGAGAAGATTTAGTCTTCTTTTTTAACATGAAGAAGCATGTGCCCAAAGGGGAAGAAATTAGTTCCTTTTAGAATTATCCATTTGTTGCTTTGGAATGTGTGGGAAGCTATCTGTGGAATGTGTGAGGACCTTCTCGGCATGACAGCCAGGGAGGAGACAGGGCTGGCATTGCGAGCCTCCTGTAGCATTCCTACAGTCAAAAGACTGCCGATGCACGTGCCTTTCTCTTCAGCTCTGCTGGGAAGGTCCTCAGTGCAGTACCAGAAATGGACATAACCAGTCAGGAACTGAGCAACCTACGTGCCCTATTTTGGTAAAGAATATTCCACGGAAGGCGTTTGAAGTTTCCCCCTTCTGATCCCGCTTTAAACAACTTTTTGTGTTCTGTGGTTATTTTGCTGTTTTATTTCTCTTGGCTTTTATTGCTCAGCCAGCTCATTCCACGAGAAGGAACCTCGTTTCCATCGCCTGTGCAGGACACGGGCGATAGGAATGTTATTCCAGTTATGGAGAATATGATTGATAGTCCTATCTAGATAGTGAAAAGACAGGGTCAGTGTCTTTTCTATCCTCCAGGGACCCTAGGGCAGCACTGCACACAATGTAAAGACCCACAGAATTCACCAAGGCTCAACCAGGCTCCAGTGAGATTTAAACCAGTGAGGGGTCCACTTGGCTAACAGGGGCTGCAGCACATTTGTCTCCTCCCAAATATCATAAGAAGTCATTACTATGAGTCAGCCAGTATTGGTCTGCAGAGGCCACTGCTTTGGTCCTAAATGTCTACCCTTATGAAAAGCCCTTCCTTTTCCTCATCCTTTCCTGTTTCCTCATCCTCATGCCACCACCTCTGGTAAATTCTTACCAAGACTGCAAGACCCAGTATCAAAACCATCCTCCTACTGATACCACCTGTGGGCCTGTCAAGTTGACTTACAGTTTTGCCTCAGAGCTCTCACAGAAGTCTAGTGTCAGTCCATATGGCCATACCTCTCACACTGTAGTATAATTAAGTTAACTTCTGTCTCAATGACTGGATCATTGAGAAGTGGTTTTGCTCCATTTAATCCGGAGCCTCCGAACCTCATGTTATGAACCCAGTGTGTCTCCTCAAAAGTTATATGCTGAAGTTCTAGTCCAACTCAGAATAGAACTGTATTTGGAGACTAGGTCTTCAAATAGGGGATTAAGTTAAAATATGGCCCCTATTAGAAGAGATAAAGTGTGCACTGAAGACAAGGCCATGTGAGAACACGGTGAGAAGGTGGCCATTGGCCAGCCAAGGAGGGAAGTCTCACAAAAAATCAAACCCACAGACACCTGGATCTTGAACTCCTACCCTCCAGAATTGTAAGAAAATAAATTTCTGTTTTTTAAACCATTCAATCTGGGTTCTTTTGTTTTGGCAGCTCTAACAAACCAATATCCTTTGCATAAAATATTTATACAGTTAGTGCCAAAGTTATATATAAATGTGTATTGGTATTGATACTTTTATTTATACTTATGTCTATATTTTAAAATAAAAATGACTAGTCCAATGTCACAAGTGAAAGACCAGTCCTCTAGTTATTAAGATTTGAATCCTGCTTCCAACTCCACATTTCTGATTGAGTCTTCAGTTTATATGACAACCCCTCAACAATGTGTTAACTTTGACAGCCTAAACCATGTAACCAAATCCTTACACTATGGAAGATGGTGATGGCTTTGATTATATTAGGATCACTTGAAATAAAGTATGACCAGGGGGAGGGAGGAGAGAAAGGAAAGAGACGTACTGGGGAATTAAATCAACCAAATTATGTTATGTGCAAATAAGAATATGTCACCATGAATCCCACTATTATGCATAATTGTAATGTAGCAATAAAAATATTTTTAAAGTGTGTGTGTGTGTGTGCATGACCCTTTTTGGAACCATGATTTCATGCATTCTTTAAGCACACTCACACTTGAAGACCTGTTCTTTAAACAAAAACTGTAGAGAAGGGGTGGGAAATATACAGCCATCCTATAAGGACAAAATAAGAGAGAAAATCAGCAGAGGCAGCTATCTGGGTTCCTGGCTGTGTGTAGCACTGGGATAGCCAGTGCCTGAAGCTGGACTCACATGAGGTAAACAGGAATGGAGGCCAGCGAAGAGTGATGGAGGGAGCCGTCAAAGCCCATCTACGTATCTTCTCCCCTAAGCACCGTGGATAAGTTCCATGCTGCCCTTTCTCAGACTTCAAATGCATTCTGAGTCTTACTCTGCAAACAGTGGAGGCTCAATAAGTATTTGTTGAATGGATGAATGAATCAAAGGAGCTGATTTAACTAGGAACACACTTCAATGTTGATCATAGAAAAGAGAGGTGTGCTCACATACCAGCCCTCAGTGGAGAAAGCAATTCAATTACCAACACTAACAGACAATAAACTCAGGCTAAAACATGGCAATTTTATGAGACACTTGGCAGCGGCAACTTTTCTTTTCTTGGTTTCTCCTTTCCCTTTCCACCCCCTATTGACTATTTGTAAGCACCACAGCATGAAATCCCAGCTTGTTATTTTTTTCCTGTATTTCCTTGTCACTGTGTGGGCTATGGGAAGGCTGAGTTGGATGTTTAGTCATTTGTTTTTCTTTTTCCTTCCCATAGAGTTGAATAACTCATATGGTCTAAAGGCTGAGGAATTTGGCATGTGCAAACACCACACACACAATGAATAGGAACCTTATTTGTTTCGAACTGGGAAATAGAGTTGGGGAGAGGTTTAAGACACTGAAAGAAAGGAGCCAGAATTTTGTCCTGACACCCTGGTGGTTGAGT
Organism: Xerus rutilus; assembly: GCA_028644305.1. Taxonomy (NCBI): domain Eukaryota; kingdom Metazoa; phylum Chordata; class Mammalia; order Rodentia; family Sciuridae; genus Xerus; species Xerus rutilus. The sequence continues at coordinate 42,121,347 of CM053404.1, read as the reverse complement.
AGGTTTGAGAATAAATGTAACCTTGAGATTTCTGGGTCCTTGCAAACAGGGAAAGGTATTCAGTTCAGGAGGATTAGCTAGTCCATGAGTTAACACATGAAAATGCTTTCACAACTTTCCCTGCAGGAGGCTGCAGAAGGGCTGGGAAGAGGGATTAGTTGGGAAGAAAAGAATCATGAGGAAGGATGATGGATGATGGTTTTTTTGAAGCAAAGAGAGAGGACAAAATCAGAACCACATTGGAACCTATTTCTAGGATGACTGAGGATAGGATGGGACTTTGATCTATATTTAGTCCCCAAAGCGCCTAGCTGCACCGAAACCTTTGTTGGTGGCACAAACTCATGTTAAGCACCAGAACAAGGACAAGAGAGGACGATGGGAGGAAGAATGACAGAGGAGGAATAGGACACAGAAGCAGGGGGTGCTGTGGGGGATAGGGGAGCTTGCTCGTCCCTCCTTTGTGAACACACAGACAAGTCCATCACACTCGTGGCAGGCTGCAGTGATGAGAAAGATACATAATATGATAAAGCTTGGTAGCAGGCATGTGTGATTGAACAGACCAATGAAGAGATAACATTTGAAAGCTTTACTGCTTGGAAAGCTGTTAGCAAGCTGGTGTCCCCTTCATCATGTTTAATTTTACTTTTACTACCCTTCATTTGCTTTGACGGGTTGATGTTGCCATGGTGCGGTTGGAATTCTCATAAAAGTGCTGTTACCCTTTCAAGATGGCCATTTTTTTCTAGGGTTTATACCACATTTTATAGTTATGTCAGAAGGTTTACTTGGTTTATGAATTCTCCACGCTCTAAGATTGCTCTCAAAAAAACTCCGGGTTGCCTTCGGTTCTTGCCATTTAATTTGTGATCTTTTAACAACAGAAACATCATTGGGTGATGTCCTGACATAATTAGAAATGCATCTTTTGGTTCAGGCATGTAAACAAAAGGCATGCAGAGAAACCAGGCCCACTTTTCCTATATAAGCCCCTCAGTTTATGCGACTGTCTATGTACTCCTAAGTATTGTATGTTACACATAAAATGGTAATAAATTAACTATGAAGTCTAATGATTAATACATAACCATGTGCTCTGATGAATCTTATATTTCCTAACAATTCAAAGCTAGTAAACTATATAGCAAAGAGATAAGAGAATGTCCAGATTACAGGTCAAGAATTATCATTTCAATAGATTTCCATCAATTATTACCGTCTATTCACTCAACAAAGAAATTTAATTAATCACCACTTCTATATGTATGAATTTTTAAGAAACCAGAGGAAGTCAAGACACCATGCACGAGCACATTTGAAAGGCTACCCAAACTGAGACAGCCAAAGCAGAACCCAATTGCAAGATAATGTGGTGAGATCTGTCATGTCATATAATTTCAATGGGTTGGAGTATGATTTTCCATTAAGATTGATATGCATCCCAAAGTCTGTCTTTCTGGTCTATTCTGGTCAATACATATTTAGCTTATTCCTCCACATTGCCTGGCAAAATCTGGAATGTGGAAGACATTTTGGTAAGTGGAGAGCTACCCATCTGTGTTAGTTTCCTATGGGTGTTCTAACAAATTACCACAAACTTGGTGGCTTAATGAGAATTCATTATCTTAACAATTCTGGAGGTCAGAAGTCCAAAATGAGTCTCATGGTGCTAAATCATGTGTCAGCTTTGTTTGTCTGAAATCTCTGGGTGCATTCTGTTTCCTCACCTTTTCTGACTTCTCTAGCAGACCTACTTTCCTTGGCTCCTGCCCGCCTTTTCCTCCATCTTCAAAGTCAGCAATGTGACATGTCCCTGATCATTGTTACAGAGTCATGTCTCCCTCTGACTTCCTGATTCACATTTTTTGGGGGAGGGGACTGGAGATTGAAATCATGGGTACTTGACCACTGAGCCACATCCCCAGCCCTATTTTGTGTTTTATGTAGAGACAGGGTCTCACTGAGTTGCTTAGCGCCTTGCTGTTGCTGAGGCTGGCTTTGAACTCGCGATTCTCCTGTCTCAGCCTCCCTAAGTGCTGGGATTACAGGCTTGCACCACCGTGCCCAACTTCCTGCTTCACTTTTAAGGACCTGTGATTCTATTGGATGCACTACACAGTCCAAGAAAAACTCTCTGTTTTGAGGTCAGTGATTAGCAACCTTGATCCCATCTGCAAACTTCATTTGTCTTTGCCATGTAAAATAATATATTTACAGCTACCCAGGATTAGGAAGTGGATAACTTGAGGGGTCCATTTTTCTGCCTGTTACACCACCCATCAGAAGTAGAAAACATATTGAAGGATCACCTGAAGTAGTATGCAGAAGCCCCTCTCATGAATTTGAGTTGAATTAAATGGCCAGAAGTCAGTCTTCTTGCTTAGAGGTTATGACACTTTACCACTGTACAGGGAACTAAATTCCACTGACTTTGGCTTCCTCACTAGTGATATGGGAATGATAACTTTTACTACCAACAAGCAAGAATTTTAAAAGCTGCAGAGTATTTAATTATATGTACCCAAAGTGCTTATTTATCTTCTCAAACTATTTTACATTTTAATTGCTTTGAATTTTGTTATTAAAATAACACTGCAATATGCATCCCTGAATATCTCTGGTTATTTTCCAATGACAATTTCCAAATTGTAGTCATACTAGGTCCAAAGGCATGAACATCTTCAGGGATATTTTCCAAAAAGCCAGCAGCCTGAGCATGAGGGCATGTCCTGGAAGAAGCACAAGATGAGGCAGAAGAATCCTCATGTTTAGTCCTTCGTGGTTCCTGAGGCCTGTCATGAAATGTTCAGTGACGCACACTGTCGTACATCATCACTAAATGAAAAGGAAATATGTTTTTTGGTGATCAACCAAAGAATACATTATTGAATTATCCCCCACAGATGTCCAAGTGGTACGGTTATTTGTTTGAATCTACTGGTTCTTCCCCCATTGTGTGTAATTTCAATGGGACTGGTAATCATAAGACTCTTCCTCTTTGACTTGAGGGTAGAATGATAATCTAAGTGAAGCTAATCAGAATAACTCCCCTATGATTTAAATATTTGTTTAATCAGAGTAGACATACGGAGATGTAACATCATAATGAACCTCAATAAGGAGGAGAGATGGACCCACCACTCCAAACCCTGAAGAGGACTTGGTCCCTTCCCTCCCAGCAGCCCAGTTATTCCATCTTCCTTTTATTCTGTGAGCCTTTGTTATTCTTCTAATAAATCTCCTCTTCCCTCAAACCACCATTTTGAGCTTAAACTAGTCAGCATTAGTTTCCACAAAAAAATTCTAACAGATAAACAGTGGGTACAAGAGCTGACTATATCCACCACAAGAAATCTAACCATGTTTTCAATCATGTTTCTTCTTTCAAAATAAAATAATATAATGGCAACATCATAGGGATCTTTGTCTACATTTAATGCAAATTTATTTTTTTATTTTATTTTATTTTTTTTAATTTTTTCTCAAAAATTGCATTTTAATACATGTTATCAAACATAACAGAAAAAAACAAATTTTCAGAAGCTGTACACACTATTCACTGAAAACATCTGTTGAGGCAAATAGAAAAAATTATTACAATCATAATTTTTCTAACTTTGCACAAAATTATAAGCAGATTAAATTCTTCATATTAAACACCTTTATATGCACTTTCAATGAACAGTATATATATATATATATATATTTATAGATGGTTGATAAAAATATATATATA
>CM053404.1:42097624-42117108 GCA_028644305.1 Xerus rutilus | reverse complement strand
ACAACCCCAGCCCCTCTTACTTATTCTTACTTACATCTTTGATTTGTTGTTGTTATAAATAACTCTTTAGTGGTTATTCTTGAACATGTTTCTACATGCACATATACATATATATGTGTATATTTAATGGGTATACTTACAAGTAGAATTGCAAAAATACTTTTCAAAGTCATTAAACTAGTTTGGCTCTCATCACCAGGGTATATGACTCATTATTTCTTTACTTCATGCCAACATTTCATTTTGTCAAACTTCTAACTCTGATGATCATGAAATATCTCAGTTTTAAAATTTCAATTTTCCTCCGTATTATTACCTATCTTTTCCTACATATTGGCCTCTTGGTTTCCTTCTCTCTAAATTGTGTGTTTTTGCTACAAGTTTTTGAGTTGAGAGCTTTTTTGAATTTTTCTTTTTTTCTCAGCTTTATTGAATTTTATTGACAGAAAAAACATTTGTATGTTCAATGTATACAAAGTGATGTTTTGGTAGATGTATACATTATGACATAATTACTACAATCAAGTTCATCAATCAACATTTTCGTTCCCTTACATATTTAATTTTTTATGTTTTGGTGGAAAGGATAAAAAATGTGGTGAATATGTGTATAATGGAATTATTTTTCAGCCTTACAGAAGGAAATCCTGCCGTTTGTGACATGGCTGAACTTGGAGGACATGCTACTACATGAAATAAGCCAGATGCAGAAAGACAGACCCCACAGGATCTCAATTAAAAGTAGAATGTAGAAAAGTTGAATTTGTAGCAACAGAGGGTAGCTGGGTGGATGGGGTTGGGAGGTAGTGAGAATGGCGAGGTGATCGTCAAAGGTACAAACTTGCAGTTACAAGATAAATGAATTCTGGAGACCTAATGTACAGCATTGTGAGCACCATTAATAATACTGTGCTATATCCTGGAAATCAGCTAAGAGAACGTATCTGAGGTTTTTCTTATTGATTTTCAGGAATCTGGGTGTTTCAAGCATCTTCTCCCTGTTTGTGGCTTCTCTTTTCCCTTTTTTTTTTTTTGTGGAGACTTTGGCTAAGCAGATTTTAATGTAGTCAAATCTTTTCCTTTGATTTGTGCTTTCTGTGTCTTAGGATATCCTTCCTGACCATAGCCCCATAAAGATATTCGTAAATTTTTACCTATAGGTTTTAAAGTTTCTATTTTCCTACCCTTAGTATTCTGGGACAGAGGGAGATTATGAGGCCAAGACCTAATTTCCCTTGTTTCCGTGTGGCCCACCAGTACCCTCACCTTCACTTACTAGTCATCAGTTCTCTTCGAACTGATTTGAAGTTGCCGTTGGCAACTCCCATACACCAGGTTCCTACATCCAGGTGTGGGTCTACATCTTGGCTACTCTAATCTGCTTGTTAATTTTCTATCTGTGCACCGATACTACAGCATCTTCACAATGGTCACTTTTAATAAGACATTACTTGACAGGTAAGATGCCCCTCCTTGTCTTAATTTTTAAATTGATGTTGTTAGCAGTGGTGCAGTGGTGCACACCTGTGACCCTGGCAACCCTGGAAGCTGAAGCAAAAGGACCATAAACAAGTTCAAGGCCTGTCTCTGCAACTTCTTGAGACCCTGTCTAAAAGTAAAGTTTCTAACAAAAGCCTGGAGATAGAGCTCAGTGGTAAAATATCCATGGGTTCAATACTCAAAGGCAAAAAATAAAAATAAAATTTGGTTTTTATTATTTCTACTTGGCTGATTTGTTTTACTTTTTCATACAAATTTTAAAATGGTCTTAACTTCCATGAAGATCACTCCTGTGACTCTGCATTATTTCACATGGGTTCTCGGTTGAGGAAAGGAGGCCATCCACAGGTACTCTACGTTTCTGACTTGTCTACAAACATATACATTTGACAGAAGTCAGGTGGCTATGAGCATATCAAGAACATGTGCCAAAGTGCACATTTTGAGTGTTAAATTCTTGCTGCCTCACCATTCCTTTATCCTTGGGAATGTCATTACATGCCATGAAGATGCAACACATCCATCCAGGGGAATATTTGTTGATGCTGGTCTGTCTCAGTATTTGACAACAAATTCCCAGCAAGCATTCTTGATCATATTATTTGCTGTCTACTTTCTAGCATTTCTAGAAGTTGTTTGTCCTAGCACATTTTGATGAAAATTGCATGTAACATATATAAATTTAGAGAAAATTTTTAAAAATTGGGGATATTGAAAATTATCCTCAAGAAACATGCTATGTGTCCCCATTTATTTTGTTGTTTATTATATTCACAATATTTATTTTATCCATGATATTTTAAAACCTTTATTGCTGTTGAAAATTATGTTTTTGAATGAGTTATTGCTAGCATATATCACAAACTTTTTCATGCTGATCTTCTACCTAGCAATCATACTAGTTCTAATATGTTAAAATTTTTTCTTGGATATTTAAATATAGAAGTAATGTTCATTTAAAAAATTTGACCCCTTATTTTCCTTACTTATACTTTTTGTTTCTTTTTTTTCTCTTATTGCATTGATTAGGAATTCTGATAAAGTTAAATAGAAGTGAGTAGAAATACTTGGTTTGCATCTACACATTAAAGTTTCACCCCATCATGCTATTTTGAGAAATTTTGTTTATATGTTAGGAAAGAGTTCCTTCATTTTGTATGTCAATAAGATCTTTTCTTTCTGTAAACTACATAATGAGTATTATATTTCATTAAATTCCTTTTATATGCTTGTTAAAATCATCATGGAAAAAATAAAAATAAAAAGGTAAAAAAATCATCATTCTGTTTTCTCCCTACTTTTCTAATTTTATAGTTTATATAGATAGATTTTCTCATATTGAACTATCCTAGCTTAATTTAATACATATACAGTTATATATATATATCCAAGTGTTTAATACTTAACATCTTAATAGATGTTATTAATTATACAATATGTAAGTATATATGAAATATTTAATATCTAAATATAATACTTATTTGATATATTCAATGAGAATGTGGTGGAATGCATAGGTTTTTTTAATAATGAATTACATTTACATAGCTTTTGTAAGTAAATAATCACATAAGCCATATACAACAATATATCTAGAATTTCCACATAACTATATATTTATATTATAAACTTAATATAAATATTGTATATTTAATATATTGTTGGCCTGTAATTAATTATATTATGTATAAGATTCTTACTTCTATGTTTATGGTCTATAATCTTATTTTCTGGTCTTATCCTTGTTTGAATATATTATCAGAGTGGCATTAAATTAAGAAATGGAGCTGAAAAATTTTCCATCATTTATTCTCTGAAAAGATTTATAATATATGGATTTCTTAAAGGATCACAAGCCTTCCCATAAAATTATGTTTTGTTATTTGAGGAAATGAGATGTTAAAAATTGATTGATTTGAAACAATTATCACTTATCCAAGTCTTTAAGTTTTCCTAAGACAATTGTAGAAAGGAGCAGTCTTCTAGACCATTGTCCATTTTATGCAATTTTTCAAAATTATCTCATAGCTATTCATAACATTTTAAATAATTTTTATTTCCTTAGTGTCTATGTTTCAGCTTTCTTTTTCATTATTAACATTGTTTATTTTATTTATTTTTTCCGATCTATATTTTATTGATTTTTTTTAAAAAAAGCTTTTCGTTTATTGTGTTTATTGTCACTTCTTTAGGTTTATTTCCCCTGCTACTAACTTTATTTGTTCTAACATTTCACTTACTTTGATGTGCACTTGTATTTTGTTTTGTCTTTTTCTTATATGGATGTAATATGCTCATTTTAAAAAGACAAGATGGGGACTGGGGTTGTGGTTCAGTGGTAGAGCGCTTGCCTAGCATGTGTGAGGCACTGGGTTCGATTCTCAGACCACATATAAATAAAATAAAATAAAGATCCACTGGCAACTAAAAAAGTATTAAAAAAAGAAAGGATAACTGAATGGAAAAAGCAAACTAATTCAATTATAAGCTAAAATCATGAAAATTGATGCAGAAAAGTCAAATATAACAATTTGGAAGAAAAGTAAACCAGGGAAATATTACCAGAAGAAAACCAGTGTGGCTTTGACAATATCTGGAATATAAAGTTAAACATAAAAATTATGACTGTAAATACAAAGGACTACATATAAGAGTGGAAACTTTTTTTAAAAAAATGCGACACAGTCAAAAGTATTTTACAGAGAACTGCTGTATAACAACTATGTAGGTTCCACCATTTATTTTTTTATTATATTTTCTTTTTTAAAAGCTACTTAAGAGTTTTCATCTGCTGAATCTAACATTTGGGCCAAACTGGTTTGTTTCAACTGACTATTACTTCTTCCTTGATTATGAGTTACATTTTTCTTAATTATTTTCATGTATTACAGGTAGTTCAATATCTACTAGATACTGTTAAGGGTACATTTTAGAGACTCCAGACTTTATTATATTCCTCTGAAACTAGTTTATTTTTGTTCAAGTAAGAGTTCAATCATGAATTGATCTTGATTTTGTGTAGGCTTGGTTTTATACCACGTTAGACCAGACCTGTGAATATTCTTAATTATTTCTTAAGCTGTTCGTTGTTGTTGTTGTCCTAAACTGTGTCCTCTATGAATTTTGTCAGGTCTTGGTTTTCTACTTTCTTTTCTTTTCTTTTCTTTTTTCTGGGTAAAACCTATTTCTTATTTTTATTTATTTATTTATTTATCAGTTTATTTATTTATTTTATTAGTTCTAATCAGTTATACATGACAGCAGAAAGCTTTTTGATTCATTGTACACAAATGGAACAGAGTTTTTCACTTCTATGGTATAGAATAATCTTTCTGGAATGGGTCCTTATTCTTTCTAGTATCTCATTCAGATGCATAGGATGTCAACAGAGTCATTGAGAACTCTCCATTACAGCCCAAAGACTCCCATTTTTTTCTAGCCTTTAGTTACCTGTTCTGTGCTCCTCTCAAAAGATCCTGCTCTTTGGAAATCCTCAAGTGATCTTGTCCTGTGAAAGGGAGCCTAGCCTGTATTACAGACTTCCAGAGAATTCCCACAAATACTTCTGAGGCCTCTTCTGTCTGCACAGCTTCCTTTTTCATTTCCATCATCAGATTCCAGATTCTTTAATTCCCCAAACTCTGGTCTCTATTCTTTCCATCCAGCATGACTGTTAAACTCTGCCTTGACTTCAAATTGCTGTACCATGATCTGAAAATTGTCATGAACAGAGATCTAGGACAATCAGAGTGTCACACTTCAATTTCTCTTCTGCAAGGATCACAGTTCTATACCCAGTATGGTTTCATGCCTTATAAACTTTTCTGGTTTTGTGTTTTTATATTTATTAATAATGGCAAGGCTAGTTAAGTATCAATTCCTTCATAGTGGCTAAAAGCTAAATTCAGATATTGTATTTTTGTTTTTTGGTTTCTTGTGGTGCTGGGGATTGAAACCAGGGCCTTATGCATGCAAGGCAAAATATTTCATTGAATCTATATGACTTCTACTTAAATTTTTATATATTTTGGTTCCTTAGGGAAATTGTCTTTGAATTTATTTGGCCTACCTTTATCTCCAATGTCCCGAATAAGTTTATCATATTTATCTTAAAGCCTTTAAATAATAATCAGTGAGTTTCTGCTTTCCATATTACTTTTCCCTTTGTGTTTGGTTATACAGTCCTGTTGTTTTGTATGACCAGTACTTTTTTTAAAATTTATTTTTAAAACAGAAGAATGCATTTCAAGTACATATATGGAGCACAATTTTCCATCTCTCTGACTGCAAACAAGAGAGAGTCACACCATTTATGTCTTCATACATATACCTAGGGTAGTGATGTCCATCTCATTCCACCATTTTTGCTACTCCAATTCCCCTTCCCCTCACCCATCTCCTTCCTGTCCCATCCAAAGTTCCTCAATTTCTTCCATGCTCCCCACCCCCACCCCCATTATGTATCAGCATCCACTAATCAGAGAGAACATTCGGTCTTTGGTTTTTTGGGATTGGCTTCCTTCACTTAGCATGATGTTCTCCAATTCCAACCATTTGCCTGCAAATGACATGATTTTATTCTCTTTTATTGCTGAGTAATATTCCATTGTGTTTATGTACCACAATTTCTTTATCCATTCATCTGTTGAAGGGCATCTAGGTTGCTTGCACAGTTTAGCTATTGTGAATTGAGCTGCTATGAACATTGAAGTGGCTGCATTACTGTAGAATGTTGTTTTTAAGTCTTTAGGTATAGGCTGAGGAATGGGATAGCTGGGTCAATGATGATTCCACTCCAAGATTTTTAAGGAATTTCCATACTGCTTTCCAGATAGGTTGCACAGATTTGCAGTCCCACCAGCAATGTTTGAATATGCCCTTTTCCCCACATCCTTGCCAGCACTTACTATTGCTTGTATTTTGGATAATTGCCATTCTGACTGGGGTGAGATGAAATCTTAGAGTAGTTTTGATTTGCATTTCTCTAATTGCTACAGATGTTGTGACCAGTACTTTTTTAAAATGATGTATAACACATACAACAAAATACAAAAACTGTAAGCCTATAATCTGAGGAATTATTACAAATGTGCAATGACTGTATGACCACCTCTTTGTTTAGAGTATTTCTTACTTACATTTCCTCAAAGTCATTAGCCCCCCTAGAGAGAACCACTATTTTGATTTTTCATTTCTACAATTTTTCAGTTTTGAAATTCCATATAGAAGAAATAACATTTTATGTACTCTTCTGTGTTGATTCCTTTCATCCATATTGTTCTATGTATCAGTAGTTCAACTGATTTATTATTCAAAGTGTTTATTATTCCATTGTCTGTATTTACTGCCTATTGTTTACTATTCTGCTCTGATGGACCCAGAATTGCTTCTACTTTGGTGGTGCTGTCAGTATAGCTGCTGTGATCATTCTTGGATGAATTTTGATAGGTAAACACTTTCAATTCTGTTGGGTTTTTCTCAGAGTTGAAATACTGAGTTATAGTATCCATGTATCTGTAGCTTTAATGGGTATTTCCAAATGTTTTTCTGGATATTCTGTTCTCATTTTCATAAAACCTACTCTGGAAATCCTCAAATAATCATGTTTTACGCAGGCATAACCCAACTATCCCGTCAGCTACAGAGTTTCAGAGAATCCCCAGAAACACTTCAGTAGTGCTTCATTCTCTTTAATATCTCTTATTGCAATTTGTTTAAGGTTAGCAATTCACATGGGTGTATAATAATATTTATGATATTTTCACTCTGCATCTCTCTGAGTGCAGACCAATGGTGTTGAGCATCTTTTAATATGTTCATTAATTCTAACAATTTTTATCTTATAAATACATAACAATAATGTAGAGATGCAATCTTATACTAACTTCTTTAGCAGAATGATTCCCACCCTCCTGTAACCCTAGGGCAGAGAGAGAGAAAACTAATTTTTTTTTTCTCAGATCTAGGACTGGTTGAAGCCCTGGTAAGACACAGTCCCAGGTTTACTCCTGAGACTTCATGGTTTTCAGCCAAGAGCCTGGGCCTTTCCCACTGGCATATCCTGAATTCTGATCTTTCTCTTCCAAGCTCACCCAAAACTCTCCTTTTCTTTTTAAAAGACTTGTCCCTTGGGCTTTTAGTAAACTACCCTGCACAGTTCCAGGATTCAGCAACTATCCTGAAAGCAGACTGATTGTTTGCTAAAGCTCCCACTTCCTCCCTTCCTCTAACCTTCTGCTCTGCCCAAAGCCCTGCTGTCTTCTCTCTCCTGGTCCAGTGTCCCTTTGCCCAGCTTTGTTCCAGCCTTTGCACTAGTTTCTCAACCTCTTTCCCAGGACTGAATTCTTTCCCTTCTGCTCTTCCCCATCCTCCACATAAAATCAGCTCCCCTTAAAAAAAAAAAAAAATTGATGAGGCAGAATTTCCTCTGGTACTAGATAAAACAGCAACAGGCTTCTTTACTGACTCTTACATCATAGAAAAATGCATGCTCACTTTAGTTTTCAAATGCAGTCTCAATTATGTAATTAAATATGCCCTGCCCCACTTGGGTAGCCAGAAGCCAGAAAACCCATCAGGAAGGCAGTTGGAGTTGTCCTACTCACTCTTTCCTGCTCACCTCCCCCTCTACTCACTAGCTCCACCCCAGGTGGAAGCAGGAAGAGGAAAACGAGATCACCAAAGTTATTGTTTGAGGAATGCCATTGCAAGATGGCGTTATGTGATTTCTGCTAAAGTTTAAGGAGATGACTTATACAAGTGATTTTGTTTTGTATTTCCTTTTATTCCTCTGACTGTAATACTGTGTGGCAAGAAGTGTATATCTTCTTCCTGGCCTCTTTTGGGCCTGAGTTTTTTGGAGAACTGCTCCTCCCACAACTCTCTCTTTGGGTCCTATAACCCTTCCAGGTTGTACTCAATGATAGAATTTTTCTATGGCCAAAGACTTATTCTTTTTCTTCTAGAGGGGGTACTTTTGTTTTAGCGTTATTTTAAAAGGCAGATCCCTTCTTTCCTCTGGTCCTGCTACTCAGGAGCCAGAGCCCTTTGTTGAGATTCCTCAGACAAGGGCCCAACAGTGATCAAACACCCATGGACAGACATCAGCCCCCAAATAACCTGATTCCTGAAATACAGAGAGTGGAGCAATAGGTTCCTCTCCTTTCCCCTGGGGAAAGACTTAGCCCAACTTTTACCAAACAAATGCTGCTCTCAAAATCCACTATTGACTGTTTTATGCCCTCAGAGTTCTTGAGAGGTTTCAAGAGTCATGAAATCCAGCTCAGTTCTTTGCTTTGAAAATTTGCATTTTGGTGTGCCAGTTCATGTTGAAATTTTATCTCTGTGCTACTATGGTAGGCTGAGTGATGGTCATGCAAATGTATCTACATCCTAAGCCTCAAGCATTTTTAATATATTACCAATCGTGGTAAGAGAGAGTTGGCCAATGTGATTAAGTTAAGGACCTTGACATGGGGAGATGACCCTGGGTTTTCTGGGCAGGCCCAATGTAATCATCAGGATCTATACCAGGAGGCAGGAGTAGCAGATCTGACAATATGAACAAGAGGATGGAGGGAGGTGTGGAAGAGACATGAGAACATGAGGAATACTGGTGACCTCTAGAAACTGAAAAAGGCAAGCAAGCATATTTTCCCCTGGGGCTCTGAAGAAACCAGCCTGGCCAATACCTTGACTTCTGTCCACCGAGACTGATGATGGACTTCTGATTTTTTTGTTTTAAGTCACAAAATATGCAGCAATTTGTAGCATAGCAATAAGAAACTAATATAGGCATCATGGTGACTCAGGCAAAATTTCCAATTTTATATCTTGTAACCTAGCACCAAATGTCCTCAGATAACCAAGTTTTTTGAATAGTTGTATTAATAACAAATAATGTTTATAACTGCAGGACAGACTTGAAACACAGAGACAATCTCCTAAGTTCCAAGTCCTTTTAACCCATAGTACTGTTGATGCACATAATGTGATAATTGCTTATCACATTCATATCATGCATGATGCAATGATGACTGGTTCTCCGATTTGTACCAACCGTGTGACTTTGGGGAAGTAATTACCTATTTTTCTTTTTTTTAATCTATCAGAGGGATAACATTATCTTCCTTTACAGATTTGTCTGAAAGTTAAATGAAATTACACAAAATTGGGAAGCCCTTAGGCAGTATTTTCCATGTAGCCAGTGATTGAAAAGTGATAGCTATTTAAAAATCAAATAATCAATGATAAAATTGGTAACATTTAGATTCATGGTGAAGTCAATTCACAAATGTTTATTGAGCATGTATTTACATGGGATTCAAGATAATCTTAGGTGCTGTGATAGGCTAAAAAATATTTGTTCTTGAGAAGGTTTTAGGGGAGCTTCCTTATAGCCCTATAGGGTAAATACTGGACTTCTCAGTTCCAACCCAGTAGGTGAGATGTCACTCTGATTCTAGAAGATAGAGTGTGTTGATGGAAGGTAGTTAGTTTTGAAATATCAGTTTCCCTGCCTGGTAAAAATAAGTGCTTGCAGCATATAAAACATATTTAGGAGGGCTATTGATGGATAAATCATGAAGGATGCACACTTGAAAGGTTAATATTGACATCCTGTAAGACATAACTTTATATGCAGCACAACTATTGATCTAGCTGTGGTGATGGGCTAGCAAGTGCTAGTGTGGATCGTTTTTAGGAGGAGCAAAGTGAATGCTCAGAAGGGCTCAGGCATTGCACAAAGAGATTTTCTTTAAACATATTTTGGAATTTCCAACCTGGCCCATGAACCAACATTGGTTCAATCCTTGCAACAGCAATTACCTGCATCCAAGAAGAAACATTTGCTTAGCATATATGTTTGGTTAATTATGACCCTTCCATTGACTCAGATAAAGGAGTCCACAGGTAGCTCCCAGGTGAAGAAAACTATGCATTTGCATTGTTGAACAACAATAAACCAAAAACAGATGAACAAACAAATAAACAAAAACTTAGAAAAAAATTTTGGTAATGTCTTGTGCCCTTACTGAATTTTTTTTTCTGGCTAATGGATAATGATGAGTTTAACTATTTTTTTAAAAATATTCTCTCTCAGAAAAATATTTATTTCATTATTAAATTGGAAAACACAGTGAATGGCCAATAATTATACTGGATAGGAGAGAAAATAAATATGCTCAGCTTGAAAATAACTTACAGTTATTTTTCCTAACTGCTACACATTAAAAAAAAAGAAGATGTAGGAATCAGTGGTGAGATCTGATGGTATTTTGCATAATTACGTAAGGAAAAAGAAAAAATGCTATCATATACATCACTTAAGCATATGGCACTGAACATGAGAAAGAAATTAGATTATTAAATTGTCTGGTTCTTTTACTTTTCATTTTTAAGTAATTTCAAACTTAAAAGAATGTTTCAAAAATAGTACAAAAAATTCCTGAAGGAATTTCACCCAGATTCCACTAACATCAACCATATAATGATCAAACTCAAGATATTAGTATTAATACAATAATATCATCTCAACTATGGATCTTATGAAAATTTCATCCATTGGCCCACTCTGAACCAGGGTCTAATCCAATACAGCACATTTAAATGATTTTGTCTTGTTAATATCCATTGATCTGCAACAGTTCTTACCTGTTTTTCATGATTTGTCATGTTTGAAGGGTACTGGCTAGTTATTTTGTAGAATGTCCTTCGATTGGATTTGTGAGACATTTTGTTATGATTAAGTTGACATGCGTTTTTGTCAACAATACAATGAAAATGATGTTGTATCCTTCTCAGTGCATAATTCAGAAGCTTAAAATCTTCCTTACCAAATGTATTGGCAAATGTGTCTCATGACTGGTGATGCAAACTCTGGTTACTTTATTTGGGTGATAGTATCAGTTATCTTTCTTTTCTCCACTTCATATCTTCTAAGAAGTTTCTTTGAGACTGCAGGAAAATCCTGTTTGTCATTTAGTTTTTCTTGCAATTCTCAGTTTTGGCACTTGTTGTACCTAAAATGACCACTACTGTGGTGGTTATTTATTTCTATCATTTTTTCTATGTTTATTACTTAGAATATAACTATAAGACAGAGCATTCCTGTCTCCCCCATTTTTATCTATTAATTATTTATAGTATTGTGGTTTAGTGAGTTCTTGATTTATTCTCTAAGTTATAAACCAATTTCTGGTTTGTTCTTCCCATGATTCCTGTGCTTAACATGTATATTTTGTCATTTGCTCTTATGCAAAAAACCATAGCATAATATAGAAACTCTTTTTTTTTCAAGACATAGTACATATATAGAGCTCAATTTTCCATCACTCTGGTTGCAGACGAGAGTCACACCATTATGTCTTCATACACGTACCTAGGGTAGTGATGTCCATCTCATTCCACCATTTTTGTTACTCCCATTCCCCCTATCCTCCCCCACCACTCCCCTGCCCCATCCAAAGGTCCTCCATTTCTCCCATGCTCCCCACCCCTACACCCATTGTGTATCAGCATCCACTAATCAGAGAGAACATTCAGCCTTTGGTTTTTTGGGATTGGCTTCCTTCACTTAGCAATTCCAACCATTTGCCTGAAAATGCCATAATTTTATTCTCTTTTATTGCTAAGTAATATTCCATTGTGTATGTATACCACAGTTTCTTTATCCATTCATCTATTGAAAGATATCTAGGTTGCTTGTGCAGTTTAGCAATTGTGAATTGTGCTGCTATGAACATTGAAGTGACTGCGTTACTGTAGTATGTTGTTTTTAAGTCTTTAGGGTATAGGCCGAGGAGTGGGATAGCTGGGTCAAATCGTGGTTCCGTTCCAAGCTTTTAAGGAATCTCCTTACTGCTTTCCAGATAGGTTGCACCAATTTGCAGTCCCACCAGCAATGTTTGAGTGTGCCTTTTTCCCCACATCCTTGCCAGCACTTACTGTTGCTTGTATTTTGGATAACTGCCATTCTGACTGGGATGAGATGAAATCTTAGAGTAGTTTTGATTTGCATTTCTCTAATGGCTAGAGATGTTGAACATTTCTTCATATGTCTGTTGATCAATTGTATATCTTCTGCTGAGAAGTTTCTATTCAGCTCCTTAGCCCATTTATTTATTGGGTTGTTTGGTTTTTTAGTGTTAAGTTTTTTGAGTTCTTTATATATCCTAGAGATTAGTGCTCTATCTGATGTGCATGTGGCAAAAATTTGCTCCCAGAATGTAGGCTCTCTGTTCATCTGATCGATTGTTTCTTTTGCTGAGAAAAAGATAGTTTGAATCCATCCCATTTATTGATCCTTGTTTTTATTTTTTGCACTTTAGGAGACTTGTTAAGGAAGTTGGGGCCTAATCCAACATGATGGACATTTGGGTCTACTTTTTCCTTTATTAGGCATAGTGTCTCTGGTCTAATTCCTAGGTCCTTGATCCATTTTGAGTTGATTTTTGTGCATGGTGAGAAAAAGGAGTTTAGTTTCATTTTGCTGCATACGGATTTCCAGTTTTCACAGTACCATTTCTTGAAGAGGCTACCTTTTCTCCAGTGTATGTATTTGTCACCTTTGTCTAGTAAGAGATAACTGTATTTATGTGGGTTAGTCTCTGTGTCTTCTATTTTGTACCATTGGTCTACATGTCTATTTTGGTGCCAATACCATGCCATTTTTGTTACTATAGCTTTGCAGTATAGTTTAAGGTCTGATATTGTGATGCCTCCTGCTTCAGTCTTCTTACTGAAAATTACTCTTATTTTTCCAGATAAATTTCATGATTGCCTTTTCTATTTCTATAAGAAATGACTTTGGGATTTTAATTGGGATTGCATTGAATCTGTATAGTGCTTTGGGTAGTATGGCCATTGTAATAATATTGATTCTGCCTATCCCATGAGCATGGGAGATTTTTCCATCTTCTAAGATCTTCAATTTCTTTCTTTAGTGTCTTGTAGTTTTCATTGTAGAGGTCTTTCACTGCTCTTGTTAGATTGATTCCCTAGTATTTTTTTTTTTGAGGCTATTGTGAATGGAGTAGTTTTCCTGATTTCTCTTTCAGAGGATTCATTGCTGATATATAGAAATGCATTTGATTTATGGGTGTTGATTTTATATCCTGCAATTTTGCTGAATTCATTTATTAATTCTAGAAGTTTTCTAGTGGAATTTTTTGGATCCTCCAAGTATAATATCATGTTGTCTGCAAATAATGATAGTTTGAGTTCTTCTTTTCCTATTCATATCCCTTTAATTTCTTTTATCTGTCCAATTGTTCTGGCTAGTGTTTCAAGGACTGTGTTGAATAGCAGTGGTGAAAGAGGGCACCCCTGTCTTGTTCCTGTTTTTAGAGGAAATGCTTTCAATTTTTCTCCATTTAGGATGATACTGGCCTTGGGTTTAGCACAGATTGCTTTAACAATGTTGAGGTATGTTCCTACTATCCCTAGTTTTTCTAGTGTTTTAAATATGAAAGGGTACTGCATTTTGTCAAACGCTTTCTCTGCATTAGTTGATAAAAATCATGTGATTCTTATCTTTAAGTCTATTGACGTGATGGATTACATCTATTGATTTCCATATGTTGAACCAACCTTGCATCCCTGGAATGAACCCCACTTGATCGTGGTGCACTATTTTTTAAATATGTTTTTGTATGTGATTTGCCAAAATTTTATTGAGAATTTTTGCATCTATGTTCATCAGGGACATTATTCTGAAATTTTATTTCTTTGATTTGTTCCTCTTTTTCTAGGGCTTTGAGATCTAGTGTCAAGTCATTTATTTGTTCACTTTTTCTTCTTTGAATAAATGAGCTTACTGCAACGAACTTTCCTCTTAGCACTGCCTTCATAGTATCCCAGAGATTTTGATATGTTGTATCAGAGTTCTCATTTGCCTTTAAGAATTTTTTTATCTTTTCCCTGATGTCTCCTGTTCCCCTTGCATTATCCAATAGCTTATTATTGAGTCTCCAGGTGTTGGAGTAGCTTTGTTTTTTAACTGTCATTAATGTCTAATTTCATTCAATTATGGTCAGATAGAATGCAGGGTAGTATGTCTATTTTTTTGTATTTGCTAAAACTATCTTTGTGGCATAACATATGATCTATTTTGGAGAAGGATCCATGTGCTGCTGAGAAAAAAGCATATTTGCTTGTTGATGGATGAATTATTCTATATATGTCTGTCAAGTCTAGGTTATTGATTGTTCTATTGAGTTCTATAGGTTCTTTGTTTAGTTTTTGTTTGGAAGATCTATCCAGTTGTGAGAGGGGTGTGTTAAATTCACCCAGTACTATTGTATTGTGATCTATTGGATTCAAGAAGTTGAGAAGGGTTTGTTTGACATACATAGATGCCCCATTGTTTGGGGCATAGATATTTAAGATTGTTATGTCTTGTAGATGTATGATTCCCTTAAGCACAATGAAATGACCTTCTTTATCCCTTTTCACTAACTTTGGTTTGAAATCCACTTTATCTGATATGATGATGGAAACCCCTGTTTGTTTATGCAGTCCATGTGAGTAATATAATTTTTTCCATCCTTTCACCTTCAATCTGTGAGTGACTCTTTCTATGAAATGAATCTCTTGGAGGCAACATGTTGTTTGGTCTTTTTAAAAAATCCAATCTGCCAGTCTATGTCTTTTAATTGCTGAGTTTAGGCTATTGACATTCAGTGTTATTACTCAGACATGGTTTGCATTCCCAGACATTTTGGTTTGTTTTTAGTTTTTATCTTGACTTGGTTTCTCCTTTGATTGACCTTTCCTTTAGTGTAGTTCCTCCCTTTGCAGGTTTTCATTGTTGTTTTTTATTTCCTCCTCATGGAATATTTTACCAAGAATGTCTGTGTGCAGGCTTTCTTGCTGTAAATTCTTTTAATTTTTGTTTATCTTGGAAGGCTTTTATTTCATTATCAAATCTAAAACGTAATTTTGCTGGATATAAGATTCTTGGTTGGCATCCATTGTCTTTCAGAGCGTGGTATATGTAGTTCCAAGCTCTTCTAGCTTTAAGGGTCTGGGTTGAGAAGTCTGCAGAGATCCGAACTTGTCTCCCCCTATATGTAACCTGATTCCTTTGTCTTGTGGCTTTTGAGATTCTCTCCTTATTCTGAATACTAGGCATATTCATTATGATGTGCCTTGGTGTAGATCTGTTGTGATTTTGTACATTTGGTGTCCTATGAGCCTCTTGTATTTGATTATCCAATTTGTTCTTCTTGTTTGGAAAATTTTCTGATATTATATCATTGAATAGATTGTTCATTCCTTTGGTTTGAAATTCTATGCCTTCCTCTATCCCAATAATTCTAAAATTCAGTCTTTTTATGTTATTCCATAATCCTTGGATGTTTTGTTCATGATTCCTTACTGTCTTCACTGTGTGGTCAACTCTATTTTCAACATTAAATATTTTGTCTTCATTGTCTGAGGCTCTGTCTTCCAAGTGATCTAATCTTTTGGTGATGATTTGTATTGAGTTTTTAATTTGGTTTATTGTTTCTTTCATTTTGAAGATTTCTGTTTGGCTCTTTTTCAGAATTGCCTATCTCCTTATTGAAATAATCTTCTGCTTCCTGTATTTGCCTATGTAGCTCGTTATCAAAATGATCTTTTGCTGCCTGGGTTTGCTATCTTATATCATTCTTTTTTTTTAATATTTATTTTTTAGTTGTAGGTGGACACAATATCTTTATTTTATTTTTATGTGGTGCTGAGGATCGAACCCAGTGCCTCCCACATGCTAGGCGAGCACGCTACCACTGCGCCATAACCCCAGCCCCTCATTGTTTAACTCACAGAACATTTTAATGATGTACATCCTGAACTTCTCTGACATTTCTTCTGCTCTCCTGACCATGGATTCTGATAATGTAGTATCTTGGTTTTTTTGAGGCATTTTATTCCCTTGTTTTTTCATGTTGTTTGTGTGTCTTCCCTTCTAGCACTACAGATCCAAGGTGTTACAGTTTTTATTCTATAGGTTTATAGATTCCCTATAGGGTTCCAGTACCTCTCCTTTAAGGAGGAGGCCAATATTGACAGATCTCAATACAAACAATATATAGTTTTAGACCAAGTAGCTCCTAATAGCTCCTAAATACATTTATGCCTTTATCACAATATGCATAAATTATGAGTTCAATTAGCATCTACTATATAAACAACAGGTTTGCACAAGGGTTTACAGTTTCTACTGTTGGACTAGAGAGAACCGGGGGTTGGGTGTAGAATGAGATGCTAGGGAGGTAGGAAGTGAGGATATAGTTATTAGATCCTAGAAATTAGATTCTTTTAGGAATCCAAAAGCAGTTGGCTAGTAGTAGCCAAGAGAGAAAGAGATTTGGGGAAGAACAGTAAGTAGGAAGAAAATAGAGTACAACTAACAAGGAGACATAAAAATTAAGAAAAATAAAACATGTAAAGATGGAAGTTACAAGACTATATAATACAACTGTAGTATACTAATCAGACATCTCAGTCCACCACAGCCTAATGCATAAAAAATACTTGGTTTCACAAATGTTGGGGATGTGAGGGCAGGAAAAGAATGAGAGAGAGAAAATAAGAAAAAGGAAGAAAAGAGAAAAAAGAAAAAAGGGGAAAAAGGAATAATAGAAGGAAAAAAAATAAAAAATCTCAATGTAAATAAACAGGATTGCTTCCCTTCTCTTCTAGTAGGTGGAGTTTTCTGTTGCTAACTGGTATCTACCCATTCAGATCAAAGATGGTAAAGCAGGAGTCTCACAAAGAAGCTGTCTGTTACAGAAATAGTGTGAAGGGCCAGGCCAGGCAGTGGTGTTGGGTGATGTGTTCGGAGATGCATCTCTGTGGTGTGCTGTGCAGTAGTAAAAGCTTGTCTCCAGATCCTGTCCCATGTCCCCAGATATAGGCAAACAGGGAAGTTCCACCCTAGTAGATGGAGATCCACACAAGAGCAGCAGCCAGAGGTCCTGTGCATGAGCCAGAGGTCCCACATGGGAGCAACAGCCAGGGGTCCTGAGTGGGTGGGTGACCCAAGGTCTTGTGGGGTGTGTGGGCACTGGAGCTGGGTATCCTGTGCGGGAGTGGGTTTTGCACGGGGTGAGTGGTGAGAGTCCTGCCCTGGAGTGCCTGGCTGGGGTCCTGTGCAAACGCTGGGGCCTGGTGACCCTTCAGGCATGCAAGTGGAATTTCTGCATGGAGGTAGCTGTCAAGTGTCCTCTAATAACTCATTGAGAAACAGTGTTTCCACTACTTTAAACCCCGGTCCTGGAGAGACTAGGAATGCTGCATCCATCTAGGGCTCCATCTTGTATCTCCTCCAAAAACTCTTTAGATCCAGATCTTTGATACAGACAAGCTCCTTAGAGTTTATTCTTAAAGATCATTTGATGGAAATGATCTTTTCGAATTGTTATTCAATTGTCTCAAAACCATTTTTAAAAGAGTGCATCTGTCTATATGATCCTGGGTCTGTTTTTGAATTTTTTTATTGTAGTGTTCTGTTTGCCTGTTTATGAGACTTCCTAGCACTTTTTCAATTATAAAGGATTTATGGCAGGTTTTAATGTCTGATAAGGCTAGTTACCACCTTGACCCTCACCCTATATATTTTTCTTTATGTTGGTTTTCCTGAGGATTTTATCATGTCTGATTTCAACATAAACTTTAGGAAGAACTAGTAAGTCTAGCTTCATATAAAACTTGTGCTATTTTAATTGGAAGTATAGTAAATGCACAAATTAGTTTGAGTACCAACAAACGTATAAAGTTCAGCATTTTTATCCAAGAACCAGGATATCTTTCCATTTATTTAAGTTTACTTTTTGTCTTTCAGAATATTTTAAAAGGTTTTCTTATGAAAATATTGCATATTTCTTGTTCAGCTTGCTTTTAATTATTTAATATTTTTGTTGCTATTGTAAATGGAGTTTCTCTATTATAATGTCTTCTAATTTATTGTTTATATAAGACAATTGATTTCTACATATTTTTAAATTTTATAACCTTTGGTTTTTTCTAGGTTTTGTCATTAATTTCCTGAGTTTTCCTAGATTTGTTATCATCTACAAACTGAGAGAATTTTGTTCCATCTTTGCTTCCAATTGATTTCTCTTGTCTAATTGCACTGGCTAATGCCTTATAATGCATTGTTGAAGTACTGGAGATAAAGTGATTCCTTGCCTTGTTCTTAATGTTGTTGTAAATGCCCCTAGTGTGTTCAGTGTTTTCCCAATAAAAAGGATGTTGGGGCTGGGGCTGTAGCTCAGTGGTAGAATGCTTGCCCAGTATGCGTGAGGCACTGGGTTTGATCCTCAGCACCACATATAAATAATAAATGAATAAAATAAAAATCCATCAACAACTAAAAAAAATTTTAAAAAAGAGATGTTTGTTTCATTATGAGCATTTACATATTTTTTGTGATAAGAAGGTATCAATCAGTTTATGTATCCTTGAGTTATTCAATCAAGAAGAGTGATGGGTTTTGTTCAAAGATTCTTCAGCATCTGTAAAGATACATTTTTTTCCTTAAACCTCTTTGTATAGTATGATAAACTAATAGATTTTCTAATATTGAGTTGAATTTGCATCCCTAGAATAAGTGTCACTTGGCCATGATATAGTATTGTCTTAATGCAGTGAAGTATTGGATTATATTTGCTAATATCTAACTTAGTTCTTTTGCACCAATATTTGTATGTGGTATTGGTCTGTAGTTTTCTTTACTTGCATTGATTTTTATCATGTTTAGGTATCCATGTTATATTTGAATTATAAAAATTAGAAGTTTTCCTTCATTTTTAATGCTCTGAAGTAATATGTGAATCACTGGAACTATTTGGTCTTGAAAGATTTGATAAAAGTTGCCTGTGAGGGCTGGGATTGTAGCTCAGTGGTAGAGCGCTTGCCTCGCATGCGTGGGGCCCTGGGTTCGATCCTCAGCACCACATACAAAGCAATAAAATAAAGACATTTAAAAAAAAAAAAAA
>CM053404.1:42052268-42097124 GCA_028644305.1 Xerus rutilus | reverse complement strand
GTTAATCATAAATATCTTTCATACACCATTTAATATTCTTTCGTAAGTTATCACTCAGATGGTCCACTTATAGTTAGTTACCTTGAATAAATATTCCACAGTGCATCTGACCAGTTTCCTATCTTTGTGAACATTTTTTTAAAGTTTTTGCACTATTCAAATCACAGGTGAAGAGATTTGCACTGTGATGGGCTGCAATCGGAGTTTGGTGCCCTCTGGATTTCAGAAGGTATGATGAATGTGTGTAAAGCTTTGAAGGCTTATATCTATGCAGTAGTCATACTTTCTAAGGCACCATAGATACCTAAGTCTTGCTTATAGGACCCAGGGTCCAAGAGGGACCACTGGACATTTCATCTGTATAATAGGAGTCAGACCTGAAGAGATCTGGGACTGGAGTGAATTAGAAACAGTATTGCCTAGAGAGATCTGAGGCATTCAAGCTAGTATGGAGAAGCAGACTCACCCTTGGCAAGAATCAAAGTTGTGCCAGAAATTAGTGAAAAGTAAATAGGCATAACGTGAATAGGAATAGAAAACTGAAAACTGGAGTCCTCGATTGGGAAATTCAAGAAAATGTGAAATGCAACATGCGGTTGCAGCGCAGAGATAAGTTCATAGCTACCAAGTGGACAGTGGGCACCATATTAAAAGATGCCTGACTGCTAAAGAAGTAACACAGGCTATATAGTTCTACTCTTTTTTTTCTGATTTTCTTTCCAACTTTTAAAGAGTAAAATCTTATTTCAAATAAAATTTTTAAAAAAGGATCACTAAAATGAGATGGAGCCCTTCTCCTATATTCTTGGTCCTTCTTTTCTTCTACCCCCATGGGAATGTCCAGTGGATGTCAAGGGAGCATCAAGTATAGCACAGCAATCCTTGGAGCAAATCAGAGAAGCAACAATTCCCAGTTCTCATTAGGGATAAAGAAATGAAATCCAATAACCTTAGAAAAACATTCCCATAAGCACATATTTACAAAGCTTCTCCCACAATTTAAGATTATAAATAAGCCTGCTTTGTGAGTGATTACACTAAAATTCAGAGAGTCATAACTGCATCCTTCTTATCTCTTGCTGCTTATCAGTCCATTCTTTAGAATTATATTCTTGGACCCCAGCCCATGACCGTACATCTATATGTCTAAGGGGCTCAGGATGTGTGGAGGTGAAGTCACTATGGGACATTCTTTCCTATGGGCTCAAAGTTGCTTATGACCAACAAGAGTTAAAGATTAGAGGTGAAGACGGAAGGCAAACCACTGTGATGGTCCTCAACTTATGTTGAGTGCCCAGTAATTCACACTGGTAGACTCCCATTTCTCTGTCCAGGTGTTGTCAAACACTATCCTCAGAGTAACTTACCCACTGAATCCCTAGGTCTTAGAGGATTCTCACACTAAATAACATGCCTCACACTCTTTGGAGTAACCATCAGTTACTACACCATTCCTCGCCTTCCTTAGTCCATCGCCGTTTTCCCTATAAGAATTACATTCATCTTCCTTCAAAACTCACTCTACATTTGTGAATATGAACTTTTTACTCTATTGATCCTCTTCTAGATGCAGTCTATGGCTCATAATTTGCTCCTATCCTTGGCTTCTTTGCAATGATGTCTTTTATAGGCAAAAGCCCCAAAATAGGGATTCACGGAGTAATAGACAAAAGAAGAAAATCTACCAAACAAATACAAAAAAGTCAAGAACTAAATTTAAAGAACCTATTACAAATATCAGTTGAGCTCAATGGGATAGAAAATTCACAAAGGGTATATAAGCCAGGTCAAGGCTCATAGTGATACCTGGGTTTAAGCTGGAACATGAGGCCACTACATTTATGGAGCTTACCACCTGCAATTCTCTGTGCTAAATATCTCACTGTGCAAACTCTCTTAATCCTCAAAGTAACCCAAGGAAGGTATTATCATTATACTTATTTTCAGAGCAGAAATCAAAGCTCAGAAACATTAAGGAACTTCCTTAACATCACAGAACAAGAATTTAAACTCAGATTCATCTGATGCTAAAGATTTACCAGACTCCAGACCACTGACTGATAGTACTTGGCACATATAAACTTCTCAATCAATATTCATCAAATTAATGAATGATAGAAGGCATGCAGCAGTGATGTGAGAATTATAAAACTTGGATATCTAGTAATGTAGATTATACACTCATGGTGGAGGAGGGAAGCTTAATTGGTGGTGTTAGTAACATAGCCACCGAATTCCTGGTATTTATGGAGTCCTAGCTTTGTGCCAGGTTATGTGCTATGTGCTGTAAGACTCAAGACAATCCTTTTTAAGACAAAAGAAATACACTAAGCACTATATTTCTGGCTGGCCCTGTCTCAGGCCCTCAAGGTGGTGAATTATCCTCAGTATTCACAGCCCAAATGCAGAAGAAAGACTAGTAATGTACTTCATACCATGGACAGGGCTATCTGGGGATTTAATTTACCTATTCTCTACTCACCCTCTACAACTATGAGCAATCCATCATGAGTTAGGTTTCTCTGGCCCTGGGGATTTTAAAGTGATCAATGGACTCTGGATAATAGTAGGAATCCACCGTCCCCTTCCCCTTTCTCATGCACTCCCTGTAATAGACTCCCATATAGTGTGAGCAATTTACAGTATAATGAATTTGTTTTATTCTGGTTCAGTCTGGGCACTGCAGCCCCTGCCTGCCTTCCTGTTGTTTTATTTACTTCTCAGCCATTCTCATTTTTGTAGCTATTCCCTTTAGCTCTCCCTTTCTTTAAGGTCATTCTAAGGACAGGATGTTGCCATGGCTAAGATGAGTTGTGAATAAGTGCAAGCCAGGTGTGTTGGTGATTCTCTCTCTTCTTTGGACTCTGAAATCTGGCCCATAAAGAAAAATATCACATGCTCAAGATTTAGAGCCCAAATTTCGATTTTGAGGTTGGTGTCACTCAGATGAATGCCCCTGAGCCAGGCACAACGGAACAGTTACTGGGCGAGATAAGGTGATGCAGTGCCATACTTCAGTGAGCCATAACTCACCAGGGGTGGGGGGAGACATTTTTGTAACCACTAAACTGTGTAAGGCCAGCTTCGGCCCTATATATTGCTATTTCCCACAATGGTTGTTTCCTGGAAAATCCATCTCCTTCACCAAAGGGTGCTAGGTGCATTGAAAATTAGTCAGTTTGCTATACTGGTCTTGTTAACCCTGGTGGCAGGATATTAATACAGGGTAACAGTAATCGTGTTAAATATTTGCAGTGTTAGGGCAACAGCTTTGAATCTCAACTGACTATGTTTGATTAATAGAGTTGCTAATGGTGGTACCAGGGAAAATGGACTCCTCAGCCATTTTCTCCAGACAATATAAACACTCCTCTGCTAAATGATTCATTTATATGTGAATGTAATTAAGATTAGCTTCTAATTATTTCTGCCACATGCTCTTTAATATTGGAGACTTCAAGTCACAGTGGTCAAAGGGTAATGCATCATAACAGGTTACAACATCTCCCGTGATTTCTTGATTGACATAAAAATGGTTTATTCTTCCAAATGATTGACACTGTGGCAGGTGGAAAGCGATGGTCAAGCTTCTAGCTGTCCATTAAAAGATCTTAAATCAAGAAGGATGGGGCTTCAATAATTAGCTTCCACATTTTGAGGTGAGATCAGCTGGATTGTGTTTGTCTGGGGACTGAGGTACCTTGGGGATGATGGTACAACAACATTTCAGTTGAAATTTATATAAATATCTTAATAAATTGATTTCCAAAATCTCTGGGGTATCTTTTTTCCTTGGAGGGACATAAATGGAAATCAAAGGTTTATAGTGAAACAACAGGGTAAACTAGATAGAGTAAGGAAATATGTTCATGGGAAGTGTTTGTTTCTACATTTGCCAGAGATAGGAGGGGAAATACATTTGCCTTCAAAAATTGCACCATATACTTCAACCATTCACTGGGAGAGGAAGCAGTTGTTATTTCTCATGAACTATAAGATACCTCCCACTGTGTTCTAAAGTTCTCTGTGCAGAAAGACAAGATTTCCTTGACCTTCTGTATCTAATCCCCCCCATACCCATGTTACTTGCACTACATCACTGCTTTGGTTTGAATAGAGGATCTTCAAATACAGGTTTGTTTCCTATAAGTGCTGAAAGTTTTGAAGGCAAAAAGAAGAAAATAAAAAGAAATCCATGAATTTGCCATCAGCTCTCCCCTGAGAATCCCTAGGAGACAAGGACTTCAATTCTTTCTGAGTCTAGGACAGATGATCCAACAGCAGGAAGGAAACATTCTTATGTCAAGATGATTCTACTATCTTCAAAAGGCTAACCATCATGTTTTAGCCTAAAAATGAAAAGCAGGCATACATATTCAGTGTGTGTGATTGTCTTAACAGCCCCAAGTTTTCTTGCCTCCAGGCTCTCCCCTCAATTAAAGCAAACAAAAATTTGCAGCATGCCAGCTATGAGTGCTGGAAAGAGAAGAAGATGGGTTCTTTAAGGAGCTCACTTTGTGTTGGAAGAATAAGATGACAATAATATATCAAATAGCAGATCTACTGTGCCAAAGCATTCGGAAACTGCCATTTAAGAAGAGGTGCGAAAGTACCAAAAAAAGAAATTATTAATATCTCTGGGAGGGAGAAATGATCAATGAAGGCTTAACAGAGGAGCTGACATTTCATTTGAGCTTGAAAACAAGTATAATTGTGTCAGGTGGAAAGCATGAGAGCTTGGATAGCCATAGGACATTCCCAGTGGCAGTGTGCTTAGGATAGTGGAATCATGTGGTTATTATTCATTCGATAAGAGTGTCCCAGGAATGTGGCAAGAATACAGCAGCAAAGCCTTCAGGGGTACAGCATTTCATTAATTCAGTGAATTTTTCTTCTCCTTCTCCCACTCATCCTCTTCCTTCTCCTTTGGAACTCCTAGGCTTTGAGCACTATCCCATCAATAAATCCCAGGATGATGGGGCCAGGATATTGATAGCCTTCCTTTTGTCCTCTTTCAAAGCAACATTATTGAAGGAGTTCATATACATATATATTCTAAACCTCTTATTTTTAAATTATAACAAAAATTCTATCACATCAAAGTTGCTCATGCCCTCAAGTATATTTCGCTAATGCCACTGCTGAGCATTTCATAGGACTGTTGGTGAAAGAGGAAAAGAGAAAAGATGAATGGAAGGTTAGTGCTAGATGTCCTAGTCCTTTGAATATCATCACCTGCAGGAAATGTAGCACTATTACATAAATACCTAAGGTGGAAGGGTGACATAATGACATCGAAGTTTTAGAAATAGGATATTGCTAGAAATGGAAAGATAGGAGACTAGTAATTAAGAGGGTAAGACAGTGGTGAGAAAAGATGAGACGGTCAGATGGAAAAATATTCATCAACTGAGAACTGACTCCATGGAGGAGCTGATGGCTTGGAAGGAAGATCCCAAGAATAGGACTTAGGTATCTGTCTTAAGAAAAGTTGTAAATGTTGTGCTAGTATCAACACAGGAAATTCAGGAAGAGGGATAGTTTTGGGAATAACATGGGTACATATTTCTTGATGTTGAGTATCAGGCTTCTGTGGAGTGTTAAGGAAGATTATAAAAATGTTTTCAGATCTGAATACATAAGAATTAAGGAACTACTAGATTTAAAGGAAAGTATAGAAAGAAAAGTCATGGAGAAAAAGAAATTGGTGAGAAAGATAGGAGAAACTAAGTGTTGGGGACTTATATGTATCTAATTCTATTTTAAATCAAATACTACTGGGAACTTAACCTGTGTTACAGCATTTAATCCTCATAGTGAGTCTAAAAATAATTGATCCCACTTTATCCAGATGATTGTAAAGTTTTGAAATAATAACTGACATTTCCTTGCAACTTCTTTGTACACAGTGTCCTATTCCTGCATGGCATTCATTGACTCAGAAAACAGAGATTAAAAGAAAAAGGAAGAAAAGGCTTGTGATTTTTTTAAAGAGCTTAGACTTTTGGTTCTCAAAAACAAATAGCTTTAGTAAATTTGTAAGCAACGAAATTTGGGTCTCTGATTCTCAGAGCCCTAGGAAGCAGGAGGGCTGAAATATAAATGGCACTTTTGTGTGTTCAGGGTGACAGACCACAGGCAGCCTCCATGGGTTACTCATGTGCCCACAAGGAGAGTGTACGCAAGTTGAGAAGTTCTTGAAGATCCCCACGGAGTTTCTTGTGGGGTGTATGAAGCCAGGGAGCAGCAGACTAGCTCTTGGACACTCAAGAAAAGCATGCAGATAGCTCAGGTAGGGACAAACTCGAGGAGATCTTGCATTCAGGAATGAGGCATGACACCTACATGAAGTGAGAATGAAAGACCAGGTGGCAGTGGGCATCTCAGCAGAGATCAATGTGGAGACAGCCCGAGTAATCAGAATCAGAAATCCTCAACAGGAACCCTAGAACTGTGTGAGTCCCTCAGAAAAAAACTTTATGGGTCTCGTTCCATGGCCTTGGAACAGGAGAATGGATACTTTGAAAAGATCAAGTTTGAGTATTTGCCTTCTGGTAGGATGGAGGCTTTAAACCATGGAGCCAAAGGTAAAGGAAGTTATATTTTTTGCATTGCTAACTTGTGGTCAATGATTTGTAACTGCAATACTCAGTAAACCTGCTTGTTAGGAGAAATATATAACTGATTTCCAAAGGCCACACAGTGAGACAATGATGGAACTTGAAAGAAGCTTAGTTCACCCTGGCTCCAGAATCCTTCCTCCTGCTGTAATTCCTTTTAGATTGTACATTCCCACTGTTGACAGTCAAGAGGAAAATGGCCAGGTTTCTAGGTCTGTCCAGGACGCAGTCCTTCATCTTTCCTGCTTCCATTTCCTGGCATGTGGAGGGTGGACATAAGTAAGGGTGGACAGTGTAAGTCAGCTGATGTCCTGACCCAGGGCTTCATCTGAAAAACTCCCATCTACTCTTACAAGAAGCCACCTTGTAAGAGTAGTCACTAATTCTTCCTCTCACATGTGAAGAGGAGGGTTTGGGATGGATAAAAGCATAAATTGAGGGGGACAAGAAAACAATAGAGTCTATATCTTCAGTAGTTTTTGTTGTTATTTCCAAGTATAAGAGGTCTATTAAAGTGAAGAAAGGAAAGAATTGAGGTTTTTCAAATACAATTTTTTAATAATATCTTTATTTATCCATCTTTATGTGGTGCTAAGGATCAAACCCAGTGCCTCACGCATGCGAGGCAAGTACTCTACTACTGAGCCACAATCCCAGCCCCCAAATAAAATTATTTAATGGAAATTTACTATGTGCCAGGAGTTTGATATTCTTGCTACTAAAATCATACCTCAAGAACCATTATCATTGATATCACCTGGAAACTCATAAAAAATTCTTGTCTACAAAATTTTAGACTCCACCTAATAAGAACTGCTTATGGAACTCTGTTGAAATAGGGCCCAGAAATATGTACTTTAACAAGCTCCTTGACTAGCTATTATGTATGTTCAATTTGGTGAGGTGATGTTGTAGAAATAGGAAAAGCAATTGGCCCGGAGTAAGGAAGTTGATTATAAAGAAATACAGATCTAGGTGGAGTTGGAAATGATAACAAGTAAAGTAGCTCATCATCATTGACCATGGGTTCTCTTGGTAGGGAGCTTGAAGATGGAGTCAGTGAAAAGGGAGGGGTGTATTGATTTAGATCATGCAAAATTAGCAGGGCACATGAGCAAAAAATCAAGAAGATAAACCTGAAGAGACTAAGAGATAACTACTAAGAGAGTGTAGGTGGTTTGATAAACCACATTAACTACACAGGTAGAGTAGAAATCATCACAGGATGGAGTAGATTGACAAGGTATGTATAGCCAAGGTTAAGGGTCTTAAAGATGCAATGACACCTAAGTGTCAGTTGCTTTGTGGTGAATGACAGGAGAGGTGGAAGTCAGGATGGTCAGATAAAGATGTAGTGCTACAAGTAGTTTCCTGAAGTGAAATGAGAGCTAAACATGATGGAAGCCTCTTGCTCTCTTATTCACTATTGAGTCCAGGGTTGTTTTGTTTTGTTTCTGATATCACAAAGAGACTTATTTCCAATATGGAAACAACTTAATGGGGACACCAGAGAAATCATCCCTTTTCTCAGATCTTTTATTTGACTTTATTCCTCCACGTTCCACAGCTGATTCTACTCTTTCCTGAAGGTGAATAAATCTGTAATCTAATTCCCTTTCCCCACTTGGGAATTAAAATGGCATGTGAGGATATGCACACACATTTCTCTATGAGTTTATTTTTTCTTTTGTCTATCTAGAGAAATCACTTGATTTCTCTGTGTTGCATTAGGCCACTGTCATTAACCACAATAGTGTCATTTGATGTGTTCTGTGATGTCAGGAGCTGTGAGACGGCATTTTGAAGTTGGAAGATAGAATAGACATGGATAAATAGTGCTCCTAGAAGTCTGCTCTTGTGCGATTATTGCCAGCAGTTATTTCACCAAGTGACACATCTGATAAAAAGTCTAACCACTTTCCTCCAGGAAGGTATAACTAGGGACTTCTGCCTACTTGCTTGCTTTCTCTCTTTCTCTCTCTCTCTCTCTTTCTTTCTTGGATGGAAACTTGTTATTTCTCCTGCTGGAGGCTTCTGCTTATCCCTCTGTGGCTCTGTCTTCATTTTTGTGAGTGGAGTTGAAGTTTTTTGATGCTGACTTTATAGAAGCCATGCTATTTCCTGGGATGGGTGATGGAGTGGCCATTTTTCCTCTTTAGGTTTCTTATTTACTCAGTCCCTCCTCAGTTTGTCATTATTCTTGGTTTTCCTTTTCTGGTTTTTGGTAATGCAGATGTGATGGCTCAGAGACTGAACAGCTCTGTCTAGGGAAGACTTAACATTTAATGGGCTATTATTTTGATCAACACACTCAGGACTCACTATGCACAAGACATTGTCTTAAGCATGGTAACCAGTATTACCCACTCAATACGTATAATCATGGTTGCAGGTACCATTATTATCATTGCCATTGTTTTCAAACAGGGAAACTGAGGAATCAAATGAAATAGAGGCCCTATAGTTAATGATTAGCAGAGCAGGATTCAAACCTGGGGAGTTTCCTGGCTGTGTGGTACCATCATTAATACTAGAAGCCAGAAATGGACAATTAATTTCTGGTTAGAAAATTGTACATGCACATATTGATAGGGAAGGAATTCTAATTCCATGGATGGAATAATATCCCATGTCTAGATGAAATGCTTATAGATACAGAAGATATGAAATGCAGTGTAGGGTGGGGCATGGTGGGTCAGGACTCAGGGTCCTATTTCAGGAGCTAGGTAGAGAGTTATTGTAAAACATTCTTGGGGATTGGCTACTAAATGGTTGGTTCTGTAGCCATGATGAGTGACTAGCCCAGTCTAAAGGGGAACATTTTCTGAAGTGCCTACATCTCTGTCTCCAAATATAATTTCAAAGGAACTACTTGTCTGGATTGTCCATATCTATATGTATTTTCTTTCTGTATGTATTTTTATAAAATTTATTATTTAGGTAGACATCTTCCTATAAGCAGGATATGGGGACCTGAAAATATTGTCTATGCTTGACTTGCTGAAATGACTTAAAGACTGTGGTTTAATCAGATGGCATGTGGGTGATTACCATCAAGTCTGAAAACTGTTACCTAGAATTGAGGAAGAGTGTCTTCAGCCAGCTTTCACCATAAATGTGGCAGAGTTCTTTCTATTACCTCCCCACCACCTTCCCTCTTTTCCACATTCCCTGTCCTCATTGGGAATTGAGCTGTGGTAAAACTAGCTAAAGATGTATGAAAGTGTGATAAGGTGAAGGTTGGTTTGTCTAGTGGGTCTTAAAACTGTCAATTCATTGTTGGTTTTATTTATGGACAATATTCTCACATATTTCTTTCTTTTTTCTTAGTTTTCACTTTCAAGCTTTTAAAGGTGAAATCAATCAAGGAGTGAGAGTGTGTGAACATAATTTTTAAATGATGCTCATGGAAACCTAAATATTAGGTCCTTCTTTGCAGTACAACAGACACTTCACTGTTTGCAAAGGTTATTTCTGAATTGCAAAAATTGCCTCCATGCTTTTCCCTGGATCACTAGGGTTTTCCCCTTGTTATGGTATACATATGATGGGTCCCCCAAAAGCCTATGTGTGAGAAAACACAAGAAAGTTTAGAGGTGAAGTGATTGGCTTATTAGATCCTTAACTTAATCAGTGTGTTAATCCCTTGATAAGGATCAACTGGTTGGTTACTGTGGGCAGGTAGAATGTGATTGGAGGAGGTGGGCTGCTGGGGTGTGTCCTTGGATTTTACGTTTTGTCTGTGGTGAGAGAAGCTCTCTGCTTTCTGATTATCATTTCCTGAGCCATGCCCTTCTGCCATAGTGTTTTGCCTCACCTCTGGCACAGAACTATGGCATTGACCATCTGTGGACTGAGACCTCGGAAACCATAAGACTCAAATAACTTTTAACTCCTCTAAAGATATTCTTGTCAGGTCGTATGGTCACATCAACATGCAGGCACAATCAAGACAAACAGAAAGCTCAAGGACAGTTTTTCTTGCACTTGTAGTAGACACCTTAGCATCAGACAGTAACTGTTCCAGATATCAAATAGATGCATTGCAAGTAATTTATAATACAGAAAGAAAAAGAAATAGCTTGCAAGTCTAATTTTCAAAAGCATTACTAGGACACGAAAGCAAAAAGTCATTCAGTGGCAAAGATAGGAGAAATGTGAACTAAAGATGTATACTAAAACCCAGAGGTAATACAAATATCAGTGTACCTCAAAGTAAGCAGACTACATAGGAAACAGGAAATTTTAATTTTACCCAAATTGTCAGGGAGAATCCATTTATCAGCCTTGGAATCCCAAGGCATGTGGGAGTAGAGGTGAAAAAAATCAGGGTGAGCAGAAAACACTGTTTACCAAGGAACTTAAACATTTCTTATGTAAACAAATTTTAGGGACACCTAAAGGTTTTTGTGCACCCTGGATACATTTTTCCTGTCTTGTGGAATAGTTCTGCTCTCATCCTCCAAATTATATATTGAAAACTTAATCCCCAAAACAAGTGTGTTGAGAGGTGGACCTTTGAGAGGTGATTAGGCCACAATTAATGCGAACTCTAAAAGAGGTTTGAGGCTATACATTTGATGTCTTGCTCTGTCTTACAGCTCAATCCCCATGTGAAACCTGTGGTAGCTTCTGCCATATTATGACATTCCAAAAAGGTCTTCACCAAGTTCATTCTTCAATCTTGGACTTCCTAGCCTCCAGAACCATGAGCCAAATAAGCTTCCATTATTTATAAATTTCTCAACTTCAGATATTTTTCTATAGCAGCACTGAATGGATAGATACAACTCTTATAATTTTCATCTGAAAGAATTACCTCTTACACTTTGGGGTCACATTTTTAAAGGAGCTGTGTCCACCCCCAGAGTCAAGGAAGGACACTTGATCCAAGTCAGGATAAGGAATTCATGTCCTTGGACATATTCTGCAACAATCATGAAAGGGATGTCACACAATTGCTCAGTTATAAGCCTGGAGCTTATAGTCAGTCACCTTATTAATCTTAACAGGAAAGCTTGCCTAAGAATGAAATCAACAGAGAGGAATCATGATACCATAGAATGCTTGAATCATGCTGTGTCTGAAACCATTACATTTGCCTTTCAAACTTATAAGCAAACAATTCACTCATTTCGTTTAAGATGGCTTTAGTTACCATTTAAAATGTAACCATCTTAAGATATCAAAACCATTCTTAGACTTCTGGCTGTAAAAAATGACCAACTTCCTGAGTATAGCCTGCAAGCCCTACAAAAAACAGTGATGCCTCTTACTTTGAACTTTCTTACTGTTTATCTCATAACAAAGTACTTATTTCATTTTCACCCTTTGAGAATCAGCCCAAATATCTGCTTACCATGGAGATCTCTATGACTACCGAGGCTGGGTCCATGTTCCCTCTTTTCAGCTCAAACTTCACCATGCTCTTAACCTTTGCTTTGTTCCTTCCTTCCTTTGACATCTTAAAATTGTAAAGAGTCATATACATAAAATGTCTTAAGAATATTAAAATACATACTTGCATATTATGTGCACAACTGAACATAAAAATTAATGTATTATCAATGCAATGTTTAACTTTTGGTGTCTGATTTTATTGCATTATAGTTATCTATAATATTGAGATTCATTCTGACATAATATACAAACATGGAATACAATTTGCTCTACTTCAGTCCCCAGAACTTCTCCTTCCCCTCCCCTTCTCACTGCCCCATTCCCCTTCCTGTATTCTAGTGGTTTTCCTTCTGTTTATTTTGAATTTTTAAATTAGTGCTTACTAGATAAACATGAGTGAAATTCACTGTGGTATATTCATTTATGAAGATAGCATATTTGGGTCAATTTCATTCCATTGTTCCTTCCTTTACCTGTCCCTCCGCCCTCTCCCTCAACCTCCTTCCTCTACTCCACTGATCTCTTTTCTATTTCCATTGGATCCTCCCACTTATTTTTCCTTATTATATGTGGAATGTGAGAGAAAACATTTGACCCCATGACTTTCTGAGTCTGTTTTATTTCATTTAACACAATGTTCTCCAGTTCCATCCATTTACCAGCAACTACCATAATTTCATTCTTTTATAGGGCTATGAAAAACTTCATTGTGTGTGTGTGTGTGTGTGTGTATCATATTTTCTTTATATATTTATCTTCTCAAGGGTACCTTGGCTGATTCCATAGCTTGGCTATTGTAATTTGCACTTACAAACAATGATGTGGCTGTATCACTGTAGTATGCTGATTTTACATCTTTTGGATAATACTGAAGAATGGGCTAACTGAGTCTTAGGGTGAGTTTTTTGAGGAATATTCATACTGCTTTCCAGAGTGGTTGTATTAATTTTTGGTCCCACCAACAATGTAGGGTTGTACCTCTTTCCCCACTTCTTTGCCAGCAGCACTGAATATTTTTTGTATTCTTGATAATTTCCATTCTGACTGGAATGAGATTAGATTACAATGTAGTTTTCCTTTGCATTTCCCTGATTGCTAGGGATGTTAATCATTTTATTATATATTTGTTGGCCATTTATATTTATTCTTTTGAGAAATGCCTGTTTAGTTGTTTTTCCCATATATTTATTGGGTTATTAAATTTTTCATTTTAAGTTTTGTTGTTTTTTTTTTTGGTACTGGAGATTGAGGGGCACTCAACCACTGAGCCACATCCCCAGCCCTATTTTGTGTTTTATGTAGAGACAAGGTCTCACTGAGCTGCTTAGCACAGTGCTTCGCCATTGCTAAGGCTGGCTTTGAACTCGCGATTCTCCTGTCTCAGCCTCCCTAAATGCTGAGATTACAGGCTTGCACCACCTCACCCGACTTCATTTTAAGTTTTATGAATGTTTTATATATTCTGGTTATTAATCCCCTGAGGAAGAGCAGGCAAAGATCTCCTGTTCTGTAGGCTCTCTCTTAATGCTCTTAATGGTTTCCTTTGCTATGCAGAAGATTTCTAATTTGATGCTATCCCACTTATTAGTTCTTGATTTTATGTCTTGCACTTTAAGAGTCTCTTTTAAAAAGTCAGTGTCTATGCCAATATGTTGGAGCGTTGAGCCTGTTTTTTTCTAGCAGTTGAAATTTATGGTCTAATTCCAAAGTTTTTGAACCACTTTTGTGCAGGATAAAAGATAGGGATCTAGTTTTATTCTTCAGCACATAGATATCCAGTTTTCCCAGCACCATTTGTTAAAAAAAACCTATCTTTGCGCCAACATATGTTGGAATTTCTGATGCGCATCAACTGACTGTGTCTATATGGATATTCTGTGTCTATATGGATATATTCTTCTGTCCCATTGGTCTTCATGTCTATTTTTGTGCCAATACCATGCTGTTTTTGTTACTATAGCTCTCTTGTATAATTTGAGCTCAAATATTGTGATGCCTCTATCATCACTCTTCTTGCTCAGGATTGTTTTGGCTATTCTGGGTCTTTTGTCCTTCCAAATTAATTTTAGAACTGTTTTTTTTTTCTTGTTCTGTGAAGAATGTAATTAGTATTTTGATAGGGATTGCTTTGAATCTATATGTTTTTGATGGTATTGAGATTTTGACAACATTAATTCTGCCTATCCAAGAACATGGGAGATCTTTCCATCTTCTAGGTTTTTCTTCAATTTCTTTCTTCAGTATTCTATAGTGAAACTTATGGTTTTCATTGTAGATGTCTTTCAATTCCTTGGTTAGATTGATTTTCAAGTATTTTTTAGGTTATTGTAAATGGGATAGTTTTTCTGATTTGTATCTCAGCAGATTCATTATTAGAGTATAGGAAAGTGATTGTATCCTGCTACTTTGCTTTATTTTAAATTAGTTCTCGATAAAAACTCTGTGGAGTTTTTGTCTTCTAAATGTAGGATCATGTCATCACTAAACAGAGATAATTTATCTTCTTTATTTTTTCCCTAATTGTATCCCTTTAATTTCCTTGCCTGATTGCTCTAGCTAGAGGTTCAAGAGCTGTTGCTTAAGAGTGTTAAGAGTGGGGCTAGGGTTGTGTCTCCATAGAAGAGTGCTTGCCTAGCATGTGTGAGGCACTGGGTCCGATTCTCAGCACCACATATAAATAAGTAAAATAAAGGCCCATTTACAACTAAAAAAATATTTTAAAAAAAAAGAGTGACAAGAGTGGACATCCTTGCTTGTTTCTGATTTAGGAGAAAATTCTTTGAGTTTTTATCCAATTAGTATGCTGTTGGCCTTGGGTTTTCCATATAGACTTTACAATATTGAAGCAAATTCCTTCTATCCAGTTTCTATGGCATTTTTAACATGATTGAGTGCTAGATTTTAAATGCTTTTTCTACATCTGTTGAGGTAATCATGTGATTTCCATCCTTAACTCTATTTATGCAGTGAATTACATGTTTTGGTTTGCTATGTTGCACCAACATTACATACCTGGGATGAAGCCCACTTTGTTGTGGTGTGCTAACTTACTAATGTGTTTTTGAAACTGGTTTATCCACATTTTACTTACATAAGTAAAATGTAAGTAAAAGTTTTTGCATCTAAGTTCGTCAGGAATATTGGCCTAAAGTTTTGTTTCCTTAATATGTCTTTGTCTGGTTTTGGTATCAGGGTGATACAGGCTTCATAGGACTAATTTGGCAGTATCCTTTCCCTGTATAGTTTGTGGAATAATTTAAGAGTACTAGCATTAGTTTTCTTGGTAGAACTTGGCTAAGAATTCATCTGGTCCTGGGTTTTCCTTTATTAGAAGAATTTTAATTGTAGCTTCAGCCTCATTTCTTGATATTGGTATATTTAAATTTTCTATATCTTCATGATTCAATTTGGGGAGGACATATGTGTTTAGAAATTTGTCAATATCTTCTAGATCCTTTTTTTTTTTTTTTGGTATGGGGTATTGAAACTAGGGGCGCTTAACTACTGAGCCACATCCAAATCCTTTGTATATTTCATTTTGGGTCTTGCTGAGTTGCTCAGGGCCTCACTAAGTTGCTGAAGCTAGCTTTAAACTTGCAATCGTCCTGCCTCAACCTCCCAAGTCACTGGTATTACAGGAATGCACCACCACATCCAGCCAGACTTTTTATTTTATTAGAGTATAAATTTTGAAATAGTTTCTAATGGTTCTCTGGATTTCAGAAGTATCTGTGGTTATAGATCCTTTTTAATCTCTAATTTTTTTATTTGGGTCTTCTCTCACTTTCTTTTGGTTAGTTTGGCTAAGAGTTTATCAATGTTATTTGTATTTTCTTTTTTTTTTTTTTTTTTTTCAGTGCATCGATTTTTTTTTTATTATTTTATTTTTTTTTCCCAAAAGTTGCATTTTAATACATGTTGGCAAACATAACAGAAAAAAACAAATTATCAGAAGCTGTACACACTATTCACTGAAAACATTTCAAAGAATCAGTTCATTATTGCACAGATCATTTGCAGTGTTTTTTTTTAATTCTCAATTCCATTAATTTTGGCTCTGATCTTAATTATTTCCTATGTCCTACTGATTTTGGAATTAGTTTCTTCTTTTTTTCCAGGGACTTGAGATATAACATTAGATTATTTATTTGGCATATTTCTATTGTTTAATGTAGAAACTTAATGCTGTAAACTTCCTCTTAGAATTGCCTGCATATTGTCCAAGAGATTTTGATGTATTTTATCTCCATTCTTATTTGTTTTTAACAATTTTTAAAAATTTTTCCTTGATTTTTGCTTTGACCCATTCCTCACTCAAAGTGTATTATTTAATCACCAGGTGTTAAAATGTTTTCAATTTTTTATCATGCTGTTCATTTCTAATTTCATTCCACTGTGATCTGATAGTGTGCAAGGAAATATCTCTATATTTTAATATTTGCTAAGACTTGCCTTGTGCCCTGAAGGATGATTTATTTTAGAGAATATTTCATGTGCTATGAGAAAAAAGTGAATTCAGTTGTTGATGGATGAAATACTCTATAAAATCTGTTTGGTTAATTTCATTAATAATATATATTTTTTAATTCTGAAGATCTTTTCTTAGTTTATGTCTGGATAACCTATCTAATTGCAACTTTAAAAATTTTATCCTTACTCTATATATGTGTAATTTTAATAATAATGTGTCTTGGAGAGAGTCTTTTTTTATCTTGCCTATTAGGGCACTAAATGTATCTTGTATTTTTATTTCTGTCTCATTACTAATGTTTGGAAATATTTTTGTTGTTTCTTTGAAAAGGTTGTGCATTCCTTTAGTTTGTATTTCAGTGCCTTCATCTATGCCAATGATTCTTAAGTTTGGTCTCTTAATGTTAAGTATTGTCCCTCAGATATCTTGAATATTCTGATCATGGTCTCTTAACATCTTTTCTTTATTTTTAACTTTATTTTCAAGATGATATATTTTTCTCCAAGGTCTGATAATCTGTCTTCAAAGTGACCTAATCTGTTGGTAATTCTTTTTTTTTTTGGTACTGGGGATTGAACTCAGGGGCACTCAACCACTGAGCCACATCCCCAGCCCTATTTTGTGTTTTATGTAGACACAGGGTCTCACTGAGTTGCTTAGCGCCTCGCCATTGCTGAGGCTGGCTTTGAACTTGCGATTCTCCTGTCTCAGCCTCCCTAAGTGCTGGGATTACAGGCTTGAGCCACCGCACTCGGCTTGTTGGTAATTCTTTACACTGAATTTTTAATTTGATTTATTGGATCTTTCCAGGATTTATTTGGTTTTTTTTTCCAGAATCTCTATTCATTTATTGAAATGATCTTTCTCTTCCTTGATATTCTCTCTAAGTTTATTCCTTATATCTCATTTTAGTTCATTGAACACTTTAACTATAAAATTTCTAAATTCTTTCTCTGACATTTCATTCACTGTGGTGTCAATGGGATCATTTGGTAAAGTGTTGTGAGCTCTTTGGGATGGTGTTTTCTCCTTACTTTTTCATACTGATTGTACATCTACCCAACTGCTGGGATAATTATAACTTTCATTTTACACAAGGGAATATTTTGTAAGCTTCTTTCTCTTAAGTGCCCTCAGATAGGCAAATATGGGGGTGCTAATTCTTTCACTAAAAGTATGTTCTCTGCTATTCTCATTATCAGCAACACTAAAATCTACCACAGTTATCTTAGAACAAACCCACATGCTAATCAACCTTAATTATTGAAACTATTCTGCACAGTTCCTCTAATCCAGTTATAAAATTGTAATAATGATCTGGAATAGGTTGAGAAATTAGGTATTAAATGTAGGAAAGTTACTATTGTATTATATAGAGTCCAAAAGAGGAGGAGAGAAAAACTGTGCAAAGGAAAAAAAGAAAGAAAGAAAAGAAAAGAAAAGGTAAAGAAGAATAACACAAACCATGGCAAAAAGAAGAAAAAGATGGATGAGGGAGTATCAAGTAATGCAAGAGGGAAGAGAGGAGCAAGTATAATCTTAAACTAGGAAACAAAGGTAGAATTATTCCAATTAATGCTTTAAGACATTAGAAGAAATGCAATCAAATGGGTTGAGGGCACCATCTTGAATAATAGGGGAAATATTATCAATTCAAAATGAAGAGTAATATATAAAAGATCAAAATTTATATCAGAGCTATTTATAATAATCCAAGACAAGGGGGAGAAATTTCTTATTTGAATCTTTCTGGTTTGAATTTAATCAGGATTTGGAACCTTTAGAAGATGATTTTCATTCTTTAGTTTTGGGTTCAGGAGCTATTTTCTGGTTGAGCCTGCACCTGCATTCTTGGTGACTTTTTATTGGGTGCAGGAGCATAGGATGCAGGGCTTAGGGCTTCACACTGACTGCTGTGGGATACTATGCACACCCATTCCTTTTCACAGAGTCTTCTTTAAAATGGCATATAGCCTGTGGCTGTCTGCAAGTGTGGAACCTTTGGGTGGTCTTTGGTACAGAAATCTCCCTTCTGATTGATTTAGATCACCAGGGTACTCTCTCTATGACTGGGATCGAGCTGGTTGGCCAGCATGCATTTGAGCTCTTCCTGTTTGTGGTTCTGAGTCAGGACTCCCACTCTCCACCACTGGGGTTCTTCAAGATAGTGCTTTCTAAGCACTTGGCAACTCTCTGCAACTGTGGGGCCTGAGGGTGGAGGCTCTCTGTGGGCCATTCATGGCACAGAAGACTACACCCTAGCTAGTGCAGCTCACTGAAGTTTTATGCACAACTGTGGGGGTAGAATGTCAGTTGGCCTGTCTTCGCCTGAGCTCCTGTAGGGTTGTGTGGAGTGCTGAGTTGGGGCTAGTACTCCCCAGGAGTGATTAACTCTCAGATCTGTTTCACCCCACTCTATCTGTAGTGAGGGGAAGGGTATTTCAGTTGCTTTTAGCTAGCAGCAATTCTAGATGAATTACCGAGACAACTCATTTCAGAAGTATTCCCTCGTTTTATTTATTTGCTGCTACTGAAGGTGGAGAGAAGCTTTGTTGATTTAATTTCTTCTAGGGAGGTTGGCTCTACAAAATGGCTACCATGCCCCACTTAATTTTCTGTCCACAATTTGAGTTGAACTGCTTCATCTCCTACAGTGTCTTTGCTGTTCCTGTCACATTTTAACCTGGTCTGCTTTTCTGTCCAGCTGTTGTTAAGGAAATAAGCCTATGTGCTTTTCCTCTCCCTCTTTCTCTCTTAGTTACCCCTCCCTAGACTGCAGCTTTGTCAGGGTTCAGGGTCAAGGAATTCTGTCTTTATTTTCTGCTATTGCATTATATAGCAAGTCCCTCCAAGTCTCAAACTATCTAATGTTCACTTTTAGAGTATTTACTGTTCTCTCACTGCTTTTTTTTTTTAGGCTGGGGAGATGTTAAGTGTGACTGACTAGATTCACTCTGCCATCTTCTGTCTCTATCAGTGCATTTGCAGTTCATTTGGTATCTGTTCCACATTTTCTTTCTTCCACATATGTACCTACTACCCATAATTTGGCACCTATCATTTCTTTGCATACCATTGCAAGTTTATGGTATCTGTAATGATTCATGCAAGTGTGAATATATCTTTGTTAAATATGCCTAAAGCTTTATATAAAATATATGGATTCTTCTAAAATTTGCTTTTTCCTCTTTTTTTAACTTTGTACTTGTGCTATGAGAGTCATCACAGTTGATTTATGTAGTTGTAGTTCATTAACTTTTACTGCTTTATTGAAATGCATTTGATGAATATACCACAATCTGTCTATTCTCCTGTTGATGGACATTGCAGTTTCTTCCAATTTTTGGCATACATAATATGTGATGCTCTGCAAATATTTTGCCTGCCTCCTATGCATTTATGTGAGGGAACCTCTCTACCATCATCGTCTGTAAAAGAGCAGAATTTTTTGATTGTAGGTTATGCACATCTTTGAATACACTATGGATTACTCTTTTTATACCCCAAAAGTAAACTCATTGTCCTTCTTCCCAGAAATCTGTAAGAGTAGTAGTGAGTAAATTTTGGTGTTGGAAACTATTAAGCTTTTTAATGGAAAATTTCAAGCACAAAAAATAAAAGCATAATGGACCCTCTGTATCCATCACCCATTTCAAGAATTGTCATCTAACAATCAATATTTTTCATTTGTACTTCTATCCACTTCCCCTATCACTTATCATTCTCAAGCAAACCTCAGGCATAGATATCATTATCATTAAATCTATAAATCTTTTATTATTATATTAAAATAGTGAAGAATCTTTTTTAAAAATGACCATCATGCCATTACCATACCTGAAAAACTGACTTCTTAATGTCCAATAGTGTCATGATCATAAAAATTTTAGTATTTTTCTTCGATTAGTAGCAAATAAATTGGCATATTGTAATTGATTGATATGTCTCTTAGTTTTTTAGCTTACATATTCCCTTTCTGTTTTTCTCCCCTTCCTTTACTTGCTAAAGAAATGAAACATTTTGTCCTGTAGAATTTCCTACAGACTGGGTTTTGCTAATTTAATCTCCATGTTATTATTTGATATGTTCCCACAAATTACTGGTTAGTTCTACAAGCTATAGTGTGGGTATTGTGTATTTTCATCATAATATCAGGTTGTCTGACTCCTTGTGATTTTAGCAGTTGGTGCTCAATCTTTAAATTCATAATTCATTTAGTGCCACAAAATGCTGCATTCTAATTCTTTTATTCCTTCTTAATTGAGTAGCTGCAATACTTCTATAAAGAGGAAATTTCCCTTCCTCTATTATTGGATTACTTAGTAGTAAAGTATATTATATATAGCAAAGTTGAGATAAAGATGATTAATTACATTTATTTACCAGTTCTGGAAAAAATGACTCGGTTTGTAATCATCTTTAATGATGACTAAGTTATTTTTGTGTTATTTTAAATACTCCTGCTCATCTTATATTTATCCTGACCCAGACTTGAAATCACTTACTTACCCCAGGAATCCCTGGTTCTTTGTAGTGGAAAATGACATGTGGATTCCACAATCTGGACACTGAGTTATTTGTATAGTATTTTAATTCTTGCTAGTCTGATAGGCATATAACATGACTTCCCTGTGGTTTTACTTTGCATTATCTAGATAATTATTTAGGTTGAGTGTTAGTAGGTGTGTCTTGACTATTTTATTTCCTACTCCAAAATATTGTCTGTTCACATCTATTATTAATTTTGTTTCATTGGATTCATGTTGTTCTTATTGATTGTAGAGGGTTCTTTATTTAATCTACATATGTGTTCTTTGCTGGCTATCTTTGTTTCAAAAAGAGTTTTTCCAGTTTTTTTTTTATGGTTTAGATATTAGTCATTGCCAAAAAGCTCATGTGTGAGACAATGCAAGAAAGTTTAGACTAGAAATTATTGTTATAGGAGCTTTAACCCAATCAGTGAATTAATTCTCTAATTGGGATTAACTGAGTGGTCACTGAAGGCATGCAGGGTGTGGCGGGAGGAGGTGGCCATTGGGAGCATACCTTTAGGGTATATATTTTGTAACTGGTAAGTGGAATCCCTCTGCTTCCAGATCATCCATGTGAGCTGCTTCTCTCCACCACACTCTTCTGCCATGATATTCTGCCGCACCTCAAGATCTAAGGAATGTAG
Source organism: Xerus rutilus (assembly GCA_028644305.1). NCBI lineage: Eukaryota > Metazoa > Chordata > Mammalia > Rodentia > Sciuridae > Xerus > Xerus rutilus. The sequence goes on along the minus strand of CM053404.1, from coordinate 42,075,457 downwards.
CTGGCTATCTATGGACTGACACCTTTGAAACTATGAACTCCAAAATGAACTTTTCCTCCTCTAAAATTGTTTTTGTCAGATGACTGCAATGAAAAAACTGAATAAAACACAATCTGTGACTTATCTTTTTACTATTGCTATACTTTCATTTAAGAGGATGTCTTAATTTTAACATAGTTAAATGTTTTTCCTTTATTTTGCAGCTTACTTTTTCCATATTGCTAATAAATTTTCCAGGTGCTGGAGTTATGGCTCAGTACTAGAGTGCATGCCCTTAATTCAGTCCCCAGCACACACACACACACACACACACACACACACACACATACAAATCCCACATAAGGCAACTTATACAATGTCAGTGTTAATTCAATGCTTTTGACTGAAATAACTGTAATTGGTTTATTGGTTTTAAAAATGTCTCTTAAAAAATCATCAAAGTCTCTGGAAATTGTCTTAAGGGCAACTAAAGTTGTCTTCAGCAAAGGAAGGAATATTTACACAAGGAAGTCTATTAAACATTGGAAGGGACAGTGAGTCTCTGTGGCACTAGAGCCATAACTGTCTCCATTCTTTCTCCTTCACAACTCAGTGAAGCATTACTCTGCTTGACTTAGGTCAGTAAAGTGGGATGCCTGTCTATCCAGTCCAGAATTACTTTATCTCCCTAGAAGATGCAGACTACCAGCATTTTTCATCCTCTTTTCACTCTGTGTTAGAGAGGCTAAATTTTAGTTGAATGTGATCAAGAGGTTAGGGCCTTTCTTTCTGCACTCAGGCCCTACTAATAGAAGTCCTAGCTTAGGTGTAAAACATTAAGAATACTGTTTTCTTGATTGACTTTGCCTGAGCATGCTAATAAGGTGAAGTTTAGGTGCCAACAGAGAAAAGAAAAGATGAGGGTGCCTTTACCAGCGCTCTGCTTATGATTCAGAGATACCACTCAAGAGAAGAATGACATTGTCACCACTACAGCTCTGGAGCAGGGCCTAATAACTCAAGAAGAGAAGCAAGTCATGAAACAGAGAGTTCTAAACCTCTCCTCATGAAATGGACTTTATTTAGAACAGAATGTAGGAAAGCTAAAGACTGAAAGCACTCTCAAAAGTGATGGAGATTTTGGTTGTGAGCAATTAAAAGGAGGCTATTATCTCCATAGAATCAACAGTTTAACTGTAAATCAGCTAGTTACTAGTTACTAAGAGAGAGAAGATAAAGGGAGTGGAGGAGAAAAAAATTGAGAAAGAATATTTAAAATGTTCCCCAATTTGATGAAAACCATTAATGCAGACATTCAGAAATCCCAACATACTCCAAGTAAGACACACACGCACATGCACACAAGATTCACTCTCAGACACATCACAGTAAAAATGCTGAAAGACAAAAAGAAAATGTTGAAAGCAACAAGAGAAACACAGTTCTTCACAAAGAATCCTATTAGCATCTGACTTCTCATCAGAGATGATGAAAGTCATTAGGCAATGGGATCACAATCAGTCAATTCCCTGTATCCCTGGATTCACTCACAGATTCAACCATTGGTAGATCAAAAATGTTTCTTTTAAAAAATTATCACTGTATTGAAAATGTATAAACTCTTTTTCTTGTTGCTATTCCCTAAGCAATATGTAGAACAACTATTTGCATAGTATTTGTATTGTATTAGGTATTGTAAGTAGCCTTGGGGTGAGGCGAAGTGTACAGGAGAATGTGCATAGTTTCTATGCAAATACTATGCCATCCAAGATAGGGGACTGGGCATCTGTGGATTTGAGTATCTTCAGGAGGTCCTGAAACCAACATTTATAGATACTGAGAGATAAATACATGGAGAATGCTGAAAAAATAAAACTGGCAAACAAAAATCAGACATCCAGCAAAACTATTCTGCACAAATGAAGGAGAACTACATTATCAAATAAATAAAACTTAGATGTACTCACAAGGTTTACTAAAGGAGCTATTTCATGCTGAGGGCAGATTATAAGATCCAAATTAAAAAATGGAACAACAGAAAAGGAAATTTGTATTAATACATATTTATTCTATTTTTTCTCTTAACTAATTTCTGAAATGACTGCATAAAGTAATGTGTAAATTAGTATGTTTTTGATCATATAACACAGAAATAGAATATACTATACAATAAAAACACAAAGTATGCAGTCTGAAATAAAGCTCTATTGGAATAAAGAAATGACAATAGATATTAACTTAAAAAACAAACAAGAAACCAGAAATGATTCCTATGTAGGTAGCATTTTAAAATTCTATAAATACATACTATTCTCTTCAACTCTATCCTTCTTTAAGAAACATACAATATATTAAGTAGTAACTATAATAAATTAACAATTGCATTATTTTTAATCATTTATAGATGTGATATATATAAAGGAATAAAAGAAAATATGAAGAGAAAATAGAATTATATAACAGTAATATTTCTGTATCTCATTTGGATTAAGTTGATTCTGATATGTATTATAAACCAAAGAGCAACCATTAAGAACTCAATGAAAAATACTGTCATTACAATGTTATAATAATAAATGTTCATTTAATATAAAGAAAGGCAATATAAAGGAAATAACAAAAAAGACATAAAATGAAAACTAAAAAGTAGAAATATCTAAAAACTAACTCAAATATATTAAAGACTGAAACATAAAAGCTAAAATTATAAAACTCTAAGAAGAAAATAAGAAGTAAGCCTTCATGACTTTGAATTAGGCAAATTCTTCCTAGAAAAGATATTAAAGCACAAGCAAAGAAATAATAGATAAATCAACTTTAGCAACATTCAAAATTTTCATATTAAAGACTATGATTCTATTAAGAGAATAAAAAGACAACCATACTATGTATGTGAGAATTTTTTTGCAAGTAATCTATTTGATAATGAATTTATATCTACAATATATAAAGAATGTTGTGATTTGGATATGAAGTGTCTCCCAAAAGCTCATGTGTGAGACAATGCAAGAAGGTTTAGAGGAGAAATGATTGGGTTATAAGAGTCTTAACATAATCAGTGAATTAATCCCTGATAGGGATTAACTGAGTGGTAACTGAAGACAGGTGAGGGTATGGCTATAGGAGGTGGTTCATTGCGGGCATGACTTTAGGATACACATTTGGTGAGCTGAGCTTGATCTTTCTCTGCTTTCTGATCATTTTGTGAGCTGCTACCCTCTGCCACACTCTTCCACCATGATATCCTGCCTGCCCTAGAGCCCTGAGGAATGCAGCCAGCCTTCTATGGACTGAGACCTCTGAAACCGTGAGCCTTTAAGTAAGCTTTTCCTTTCCTAAAATTGTTCTTGTCAGGTCTTTTAGTCACAGCAGTGAAAAAGCCGACTAAAACAAAGAATAATTACAACTTAAATAAAATTCAATTTAAAATGAACAATCTAAACATATATTAATTTAAAGAAGATAAAAATGTCCAATAAGCACATGAAAAGATACTACACATCATTAGTTATTAGGTAAATGTACAAGGTGATATCACTTCACATCCATTAGGATAACTATAGTTATAAATAGTAACAAGAGCTGGGGTTGTGGCTCAGTGGTAGAACTCTTACCTAGCATGTATAAGGCATTGGGTTCGATCCTCAGCACTACATAAAATAAATAAAGGTATTATGTTCATCTATAAGTAAAAATATATTTTAAAAAGTAGTAACAAGTGTTGATGAGTATATGAAAAATTTGGAATCCACATACACTGCTGGTGGGAAAGTCAAATGGTGCAATTCCTTTGGAAAACAGGCCGAGAGCTTCTCAAAATGTTGAACACAATTACCACATGACCTAGCAATTCCACTGCTAGGTGTTTACCCAAGAGTAACGAAGATAATTGTTTATGCAAAAACTTGTACCTGAATGTTTACACCAGCATTATTCATAATAGTCAAAAAGTATAAACAAGTAAAATTGGTGATTATAAAAGTAAAATGTAGTTTATTTATATAATGGAATATTATTCAATCATAGAAAGGAATGATGTGCTAATTAGTGATACAACATGGTTGAACCTTTTAAAATATTATGGTATGGCCAAAAGCATGAAAGGGCAACCTATGGAATAGGAGAAAATATGTGCAAATAATATATTTGGTAAGTGAGTAGTATTCTGAACATACAAAGAATGCTTATAACTTAACAATAAAGAAATCAAATAACCCAAGATGTATTCTGTTTCTTTCTCCATCAGCCTTCCTCCTTCCTTCCCTCACTTTCTCCTTACCTCATTTCCTTCCTTCCTTCATCCCTTCATCTCTTTTTTCCTTTCTTCTCTCCCTCCTTCCCCTTCTCTTTTTCTTTTCTTTTCACCGAGCTCTACCCCCACCCCCACTCCATCTTTCTTCTTTACTAAACTGGTCATGACTTCCAGAATAACTTAGTTAAACAGAAGTAATGACAATAAAAATTCTTCTCTTGTTCCTATTCTTACAGTAGATGATTTTAAATTTCTACCATAAAGTAACATGTTTTCTGTAAGTTTTTTTAGATGTCCTTGATCATTTTTCAAGTTTCTTTTTTCCTAGTTTGCTGAGGCTTGAAAAAATAAATGAATGATGACTTTTTCAAAGACTTTGCATCCTCTGCCATGATCAAAAACACATTTTCTTTTTAAAAAAAAATAATTTAATAAGGTCTGTGATACATATTTTTAAAAAAATGAAACCAAACTTGCATGCTTGTGTTAAATCTAGCTTAGTTTTGTTCTTTTTTTAATAACACATTACCAAATTTAGTCTGCTTGTATTCTGGGTAGGAGTTCTGCATGTTATATGTTAATGAGTGTTATTAGCATGTAATTTTCTTTTCTCATTTTGGAACCATTCTCCTTTTCCTATATTCTGAAAGAACTTGCATTATACAGAAAAAATTTATTCTGCAAATATAAATATTTTCCCACACAGAAAACCCTAAGCTCTGATTGGCTCACCAGAGTCTCTCAATATTATTAATTGTATTATATCTGTTTAATTTTTCTGTTGTTCCTTAAACCAATATTTAATTTTTAATTAATTTTTTAAGTTACTAGCATAAATAGCTATTCTTATTATTTTAATCTTAAATATATCTCTAGCTGATCTAGCTTTGCTACCATTTTTTAAAATAAGTTTTCAATTGGCTAAAATGCCTTCAGACATGCTCTTACTCTCAACTTTGTTTTTTTTTTTTTTGGTTTGCTATCTTGTTTTGCTCTGGTTTTTGCATGATGTCAGCAATTGAACTCTGACCCTCACAAATGCCAGGCGAGCAGTCTGTCACTGAGCTACATTCCTAGTCCTGATTTTTATGTATTTATATACTATGTGTCATATTTCCCATCATATCTTTCATCCTTTCTATTTTTACAGCCTCTTTTGATTATTAATCTTTTCCTGTAAGTCTATGTTTGCTTTATATTGTGTAAAGTATGCTAGTTCTGAAATTTCATAATGTATAAACTCCACCTTCAGTACCAGTAGCACTACTCTCCCTTAACAGCAGGTTTTTTTCTTTTTTTCTTTTTATTCTGATAAGAGTTATTTGGATTTGGCCGAGCAGGGGAAGAGCTCTGACCTACAGATCACAATCATTAAAGCTGTAAGTTGTAACCTCACTCTTAATTGTACCCATTTGCTCTCTTCAAGGGAGTAGTGACCCTCTCAGTCAGAAAGAAAGGCAATCCAGAAGGTGGAAGAGTGGGAAACAAAATGTGAACATCATAAAATGTGGGTGACTTTTAAGCTGTAGGGCATATATATGCCCTAAAGTTATATATGTCCTTGTTTTAAATATATATATATATATATATATATATATATATATATATATATATATACATATATATATACACATACACATAACACATATATATATCCTTTTTATATATATATACACATACCTATATATACAATATTTATATAACATATATAATTTATATGTTATATAAAATTTACACATATTATGTAATATTAATATTAGAGGTCTTTTGTCATAATTTAATTTTGTTATTTCATTTTTTTCAATGGGTAAGTTAATTAAAGTAAGCTAAATGTGCAGCTATTCACCTGGAGAAAATATACTTATATGTTTGGGGTGGGGTAGATACTGAGGATTGAACCCCAGGACACTGAGCTACATCCCCAGCCCTTTTATTTTTTATTGTTAGGACATGATCTCACTAAGTTGCCCAGGCTGGCCTCAAACATGTGATCTTCCTGCATCATTCTCCTGAGTTGCTGGGGTTACTGGGGTACGCCACCATGCGCCACCAGTTAAATGTTTTCAATAAAGAAAGAGCAAATTGCAAATTCCTGTTATAGTGTAAGCTCTTTAATTTTTTGCCAAAAAAGTTATTTAACATTTCTCCTCATATTTTTACATATTTGCATATGTTAACATTAGTTTCAAATTTTAAAGAGTAGAGAATACAGTGGAGGTGGAGATTGCTGATTTATCTTTTCACTGTGATGAGCATGTGCTACTTTTGACATTTTAAAGAGAAATTTAATAACAAATTAAAGAAGTGGATAGCTTTAAAATAAACTATGCTGAAAATTCAAAAAGAACAATATAAATGGGAAAATTCACTACAAAAATGTGAAAATATATTTAACTTTGTCTATAATTTAAAATTTTAAATATAAATGAAAATGAAATCTACTTCTCAGACTGGTCACTATTTGGTGGCCTGTTCTATGGCCTTTCTTCTTTCTTTGTTTACTGGATCCTCCATTCATATAATAAAATAGATAATTACATCTCTGATCTAACATGGATACACTGGAATGGCTCAAATTCATGCAATGACACACAATTAAATCCTTTTGCTGTGCAGAGGCTCATGCCTGTAATCTTTGTGACTCAGGAGGCTGAGGCAGGAGGATTACAATTCAAAGCCAGCCTCAGCAATTTAGTGAGGCCCTAAGCAACTTAGTGAGAGCTTATCTCAAAATAAAAAACAAAAACAGCTGGGGATGTGGCTCAAAGGTTAAGTGTCTCTGGGTTCAATCCCTGATACAAAAAATAATAATAATAAAATAAAATTTCTTTTCCAGTTATTATCTGAGATGTGGTCATTGAACTCCATCTTGGCCAATGGTACCTGAAAGAGAAGTGTACAAGTGACTCCAGACAATGTTTCTTCTGTAATATAAAGATGACCTCTGAGGGAAATCCCTCTCCTAAGGTTCATAGGACCTTACTGTGTCTATATGTGGCCACTGACATGGCTGTAGCCATCCCTTGGCATAGGCACAGACACTTCCATCATGCTGAAACAGCAGAACACAAAAATGGAAGGTACTTGGACTCTTAGTAATGATGTTGAGCTCTGGAATCAGCCAAGCCTATAACTAACTCCCTGTTGGACTTTTAATTACTAAGGCCAACTTTTAGTAAGGCAGTAAAAGCATCCTAAGTAATATACCATGTCAAAGAGAATGTGGAAACCCAGAGGTTTTGTGATGGTAGAGTTATGATTTAAGGTACTGTCTTTTGGGGATTATTTGGCAATATCAATACACTTGAAATATTTTCTAAAAGTAAAAGGGTAATTCCACATCTGAGAATTAATTTTATTGCTTCATTCACATTTGTGCACAAATATATATGCACAGGATGTTCATCGAAGCTGTAGATAAAATAGTAGAACAGTGAAAACAACCTAATTTTGGTAAGAGGAGAAAAGTTAAGCAAGTTACTTTCTATGAGGAATATTATGCAGCCCTTAGAAAGATCAATGGATAAACAAAGATAATCTGCATATTATATTGTTACGGAAGCCATTTAGACTGCATACAAAGTATTACAGTGTGTAATACGCCATGCTTGGGTTATTTATGTTTGTACACGTGTAGTCCTTCTGGTAGGATAAGGGAACAATTAACTATGGTTGTTTCTAGAAAAGTGAGTTGAGTGTCTAAGTCAGAAATGAAAGGTGAGATTTACTTTTACCATTTATTTATTGTATACCTTTAAAATGTATGCCATGGTTATGTAAGATTATAATGAACTAATTAATTTTTGTTTTAGTTATTAGGTAAAAGGGCATATCATTCCTTGGAAAGATGCCTCGATTAAAAGAGACAAAACAAAATAAAATGAGGCCAGGTCCCAGGTGGGGTTGGCAAGATGAGCTTGAGGAGGAGCACAGCCCCAGGCTTGGAGTCAGGTGGCTCTGTCCTACAGACTCCTTCTGCAAGTGTGTAGAGGGTGCTGTGTTGGTGCTGGAGATGTAATTACAGGAAGAGCGACTCATTGTAGAATTGAGACAGATTGGCTAGCCTGGCAGGTCCTGACCTCAACAAAAACTGTGGCAAACTCAGAATGGTGGGAAAACTGTCACCAACTCCTGCTTTCCTGCTGTTACAGGCCACTGCCACATGAACAGCTCTGAGATGAACAGTCTCAAAATAGTCTGTGGAAGAACTGGATTCCCACTCTGGAAAAGCCACTGACATCCAGGGGATCCCTGAGCAGTTATTAATTTTCCCTAAAAAGAAGTATCTTTAGCCTTTATCCTGATGATAAAAATCATGCATGTCCGACCAACATAAACCTGAACAAAACAGAAATGTATAAAGTAAATGGCAAATGTTCTTCATAAGTCTCTAAATCTTTCCCCTCTGCTTTCTGCCTACCTTGATAATTATAGTTTAAAACTTGACTTTATTTCCCTCCAGATTTTAGTGAAGCTATAAATATACCTAATTGTTTAATCCAAATGGAATCCTATTATATTTTATTTTCTCCCTATATGCAACATAGATCAAGAGTTAGCAAACTTTATTTTTTGTACAAAGTAAAATAGTAAATATTTTATGCTGTACAGGTTCTGTAGATTCTGTCACAATTCAACCCTGCAGGAAGTCAGCCACAAACAATATGTAAACGAATGGGCATAGCTGGGTTTCAATAAAATTTAATTTAGAAAACAAGCTTCAGGCAGCATTTGGCCTTTCAGACAAAGTGGGCCATACCCTGATGTACTTAGGTCTACCTTGTCTTTTTTATTGGCTGCCTGGTACTCTGTGGAATAGATGAATCAACCCATGGCACTAACTCCCCATTGATAGATGCTGAAGTTGGTTTCTACTCAAATCTCTCTGTACCATGCACAATTCCTCAGCTAGCCGGATTGGCTGGTGTCTCTCTCCTTCCCCTGTGAACCAGTTTGCTGCTTCCTGTGGCCACAGAAATTATATGCCTTGCAGGCCACATCTTATTTCACCGTATTCTGTGCTTTTACCAGCAGAGCTTAGCCATCCCAAGGTAGTTTAAATATTTGGACTTGGATGCCATTGAATTAAATAGCATGTCAACCAAGAAACAGAAGTGCAAGAAAGAGATTATTGGTGTCTACAAAAATTTAAGTTGATTATTTTTGGAAACAGCTGATTAAGACCAATTTCTTTTTTAAAAAATCTGCCAAATTAAGTCTGGGTCAGGATAATCATCACAGACTTAAAATCAAGGAGCTCTCAGTGGGAAGAAAGGTGAAGGCCAACATTAACTCTCTGGAAAAAGCCAGTCATGGCATCTGACTGAGTCTGCACTCAGGCACTGTCCTGCTTCCTCTGGGACTTTTCTGAAGCTGGACAGGGCTGGGGAGCTGCTTTCTCCCCCATGATGCCCTGTGCTCCCACTTTGTCCAAACATCTTTTCCGGATCTTGGGATTCCTTGTATCTCTGACTTTTAGCCTGCATTCTCAGAATGTGAAAACTTAGTAAGCAGGGTATCCTATTTCTCCTCTCAAAGACCCAGTCCCTGCAACATGTAAAATAGCACTAAGTTCATATTTGCATGTGGAAGTCATTTCTGCTTTGTTCCCTTAGCATACTACCTATTCTGTTCCCCTAGTGTTTTTCTCCCAGGCAGAATCTATCTTCTGTGACATTGCAAAGTAGTTAACATTGATTTTGGTGAATGGTCTACTTTGATTTTTGCTAGAAAGAGATTTTAGTACAAATTCAAATATTTTGTTTTCTCAACAAATAGAAAAATATGTTCCATGCTCATTGTGCTGGGTTTGCCGAGCCTGCTATTTTGTAACTCTCTGTCTCATCTCTCTATTTGCCTTCTCTGTCACTGTCAATCTTTCCCTAATACTTCATCGTTTATGCAGACTCCTTCCTCAGAGCTGAACTTGGCAGTGGAGTTTGCCTAACTAATGGGGACCATATGCTCTGCAATTACATTCCCCAACAACATTCAGTTTTGTTAGCAAATATTGGAGAAGGCAAGTTGAGAATCTGTAGCTCAAAGGACTGTCAGGAACTGGCACATTCTGACAGGTAAGCCTGCATTTACTGACCCCTGGGAGTGAGTTCTGGTTCGGGCTGTTATTGTGTTAGCTAGGCAGGGGATTTGTTTTTGAAAGTATCAATCAATTGGAGGATTGTTCTTCAAATAGCTAAGTGCCCCTCTTATGTCTTCCCCGTAGCACGCTGTACTTACTCCTGTAGATCAGTTTTTCATATGTGACTAATACCTTCTGATTGTTGGTACCATCCCTCCCTAGCCTGGGGAACTGGAGTCATCACATTACTTGCTAGCCTATCCCCAGCTCCCAGTAGAGGATTGTGAATATTAACAATGGCCTAATGAATCAGTAAGACCATCTCTAGAAGACATTAAGTACCAATAGGTTCTATACCTTATATATTCAGATATAGAGTACAAAGACCTAAATTGTAGACCTCAACTTCAGGGTTGAAGAAGTCTTTCCTTTTTTTGCCTAGAAACAAAGTTTCATCCATGGACCTATTAGGGGTTAGAGATGGCAATGGCGGCCTGGACTTGGGGGCTGGTGGGGAAGGGAGGTGCAGGTGTATGGATCAAACCAGCTGCAGGCAGTCCTGGGTTTCGACAAGCCAGAGGCAGGAGAAACCAACATTTCTTCTTTGTGAAGATTCCAGAAAAGGATAACTAGCTTGAGAGCAGGTGGCTAAAGTGAGACTATTCTTGCTTCTTGAAGGTCTATCACATGCTAGCCTGCTTGCTGGAGGCTTCTGTAGCAGCATGTGGCCCTCTGGCCATGATGTGGCCCTGCTGAGCTCCTAGGCATGACACCAGTGGTAGCAGCTCTCCCTCTCTCCCAGGACCCCTTACATTCTTGAGCAGCACCCAGTCTTCTTGGAGAGGTGAGTTCTGTTCGTACTTGCAGTTGGGAAGACAAGCACATGACTGTTTAACTTCCACAAGTGTGCCCTCATGAGAGAGAGAGAGAGAGAGAGAGAACAAGAGCAACCCAAAGGGAACCTAGGGACTTTGCCACCACCACCACATGCCCCATAACCCGCAGCCACGTAACTGCTACAAAGACAACAAGAAACACTCCTTGTTTAGAACACAAATACATAAATTTTTAATCTGCGAAAAATACAAAAATGAAACCATGTACAAGTTATGTACAAACCCTTTTTACAAGACGAGAGAGTTATCACTGGTTGTTACAGATGACAGAGTTGGGCAGGTCATTTCAGAGCACCAGCATTTATTCTCTTCTCTAATTCCTGTTCAGCCATAGTAATTCATCATAACCACAATCATCATGCCAACGATCAAAGTGTGAAAGACAGATGAATAAGCCACGCTCTTTTTCCTTAATGAACCTGTGGGCTGACCTCTGCTTATGTGCACTTTTTATTTTTTTCCTTTGTCCCCTGCGGAAACCTTGAGTGTAGGGTTTGGTGTTAAGTAGGGGGAAGTTTCCTTTCGGAGTCTGGGGGGTGGGATATGGGCCAGAAGCTTTAGGCAGGATGTGACTGTGCCACCTGGGAGTGGAACGTTTTTAATTAGGATTTCCAGGCAGATCTTGGTTTATGTTTGAAATGTTGCAGTTCTGGTCAAACGCGTGTTCAGCGGAAGGAAGGGGAGTGAATGAGTCACTCTGGGGCGGCAGGGCTCTGGTTTAGTATAGAAGTGGGGCTTGGTCCCCCTTATTAGCAGGGCTCCCTTCCTTGCAATTGCCTTCTCACGGTGACCCCAAATCCCATGTGACGGAAGGCCTGGGGTCTCTGGCAGGCGTGTGTACTATATAGGTGCATTTACAGGGGGGCCAGCAGAGTTTCCTAAGGCAGGCCGTGGAGAGCTTTGGAGTCCTTTTCATCCCTGTTCTGCTGAAAAGCAAGGTAGAGGACAAGAGGAAACACAGAGGTCCTCAAGGGGATAAATTTAAATTCTACCTAGAAATAAGGTCATTTTTCACCTGGCCAAAACATCTCTCCTCATATTCCCAGTCCAGAAAAGCCATCAAAGCAAGGTGATTGTAGGATCTGTCTTAAGGTCTCTAAAACCAAAGCTGCCAATGTGCACTCTGCAATGAGGAGCATTGAAATGACATGAGCAGGAGAAGAAAGGAGGGCCACCTCAAGATCCCTCTGCTTTGAGTCCTCCAGAAAGAGTGCATCCTTTGCTCCCTCCAATTCTAAGGTGTCCAGAGTAACCCAGAGTGACCAGCTGTCTGCCTATCCAGGCTAGGCTTTGTGACAACCTCTGGAGCCCCTGCCTTCCTTCAAGCAAGTCCTATACATCTGAGTCACCATCTCCAAACACCTCATTGCTGACCTCATAAATGACCTATCCTCTCTTTCTTAGAATTTTTTTCTTTGTTTCCTATTTCCCTGGCACTTGAGTATCCCAGATCTCTTATCCCAAGAACATCCATTTATTTTGCTCTTTTTAGCCCCTAAAGTTATGGTTTTATCCCCCAAACAGTTCTACTAACTGATCTTCCAAACCTACAGTTTCTCTTCTGGAGAATTCATCCAGGCTCCCTGTGTTTCAGGCTCTGTAGGGATCCGGCTTTCACATCTATGAGATCTGCCGCAACCTCCTCTCAGCTGCAGCTTCTCCATCTTTTGCCTGTGGAGTCTTCCCTCATGGATGGCTCTCTGCCCCTTCTACTCTGGATGCACACAGAACATTTCCCAATTGTCTGCATTGGGTCATTCCCCTTTCAGTCTTCTTTTCTTCTTTATAGTCCTCTGCATGGCCCTGTCCTTAAGGTCTGAATGAAGCGTTACCTTCATAAAGAACCCTTTCCAGACCCACAGCCTTGCACCAACACCCATCCCTGCAACCCCAGCCAACGTCCATAGCCATTTGATCTATGACCATATTTACTACTCACTATTATCATATATTCAAAAAGCATTTATAGAACACCTGTTTTATGCAACATCCTCTTCTTCATGTAACTGTGTCTTGCATTTCTAGTTAGGCAGGTGTGTTATCTTTCTCTAAAAGTTTTACCCAGCAATGAGTACCCAGTGGCTACTCAATAAATCTTCATTAGCTGTTACTGATTAACATCACCTGTACTCCCACATACCAGATGGTCCTGTCTTCAGGCCTGCGATGCTGGCCCTCTACTGACCTAACTCCTAAGCCCCCGTATGATTTACAAAGCCCTTCTTGCTGAACCACTTCAAATCGTAGCATATCTCCCTTCTTTTAACTCCTGCCATTACTGTAAGGTAGTGCTGTCTCTAAGGGCTCTGTGTGTTTCTGGTGTGGGTTGGATTATAAGCTTACTGATAGCAGGACCTTTACTGTACTCATCTGGCTGTCCTGTTCCATTTCCCTTCCAAATATTGACTGAATGGCTAAGTGGTTACTGAGCAATGACTACCTGATTACTTGGCAGGATGTTTTAATAATAGGAATCCATACCTGGCAGTTCTAGACTAGGAATCATACTCTACAATTTGTTCATGGCCTATCTCATATTCTTATAATATGAATGCTGAGAAAATAGTATAATTGGAAGATTTTTTTTAAAAAAAAAATCTAAAAATCTACTCCTTCCCTTTAATTTACTTGATGAATCTGTGGCTGACATTCTAGGAATTAAATAGTGCAGGAGGTCTGTGCATGTAGGCCCCACAACAGGGAGCAAAGCGTGTGAAGCAGGCAGGTACTGACATGGCGAGTGGTCAGCAGGGACACACAGCCCTTAGGACTTCATGCTGCTCAGGAAATGTTCAGCCACAGAGTCCACACTTTCACTGAGATGTCCAGGAAGAAACAATAGCTCAATTCCCAACCTAAAAAATGCACAGGATTTTTGTTTAAAACCTTTAGTGGCTTTCTATGACATTGAAAATCAACTCTAAATTTTTTAGCTTGACCCTTGGACTCCTTGCTCCTTCCATTAGGTCTCATTTAGTTTTCCTCAGCTCCCCTAAAACTTATCACTGTAGACAAAATGGTCTAGCTAGTGGTCTTGAAATCACATTCCTACAAATGCTCTGTAGGCCATTACACCCTTCTCCTCGGAAAGCACTCACAGTCCACATCTTTCCAGTCTAGTCCCCCATTTCCTATTGAAATACTTCCAAAGCCCATCAAACATTATATTCCTCTGCATTCTTCTGAGCCCATGGGTCAATGCAACCTCTTCTTCCTTTCAACTCCAAGCTCTAGCTCTTGGCAGCACTTGCATGCCCTTGGCTCAGGGCACCATAAAATGCTGCTTGTATCTCTTCCATTTTGTTCTTTCATCCCCATTCTTTGATGTATGTCCTGAGTTTCCCCCTTAGATAAAGAGTCTCAGGCTCATTTTCATGCTAAAATTAAACAACAAAAGAGCAAGGTTTGTAAAGACAGTCTGACTCAGAATTCTTTCTCTAGTCTAGTCATGTGGGACTATGATATCATGGAACCTTCAACAATTGTGGGGCTAAAGGCATTGCTACCTTTGAGCACACAAAAGATTTAAACAAGTTCACCATAAGGATGACAAAGTAGATGCTATAGTCTCTTGAGAAATAAAATTTTGAATTTCTCTGCATTGTCTTATTTTATGGTAATATTGAAATTATTTACAACTGGTCCTACATGGGCAACAAGCAATCAGGATAGACTCCATTTAAATAATCAATATGGCCACACTAATACAAATTGGCTAGAAATCATTTCTAACTACTACTCTCTCATAAATAAAGCCAAAGGACTTCATCACTTCCTTTAGTGATCATGAGATTTAAATGTTGAATCATCTCTGCTGGATAGAAGAAAAATGCCCTTTGGAAACACAAGGTAAATAGAAGAGGGGTAGAAACATCTTTTATCAGAAGTTTAAAAGTGAATTCTCTGTTCCTTTTGTTTTCTAAGGAAAGTGGGTCAAGCCCTAAGCAGTGAGCACTTTTTAAGGTGATTGGTGGCTTGACCACCATTCCAAAAGCAACATATAGGAACAGAATAGAAAATGGACAGATTCAATACTGAAATTCAGTATCCAAGTTGAACACATGTCAAGGTGGCTCACATACCAATTTACTGGATATTCTTTTTCTCTCTTTCTCTTTCTTCTTCCTCATAGTCCTTCATTCTTTCATCAAAATTCTCTTTGATGATAAAAGTGATAGATCAAAATTACAATGAGATGGTTGGTGTATTGATGAAAAAAATCAAATACAGAGGAAATGGAATGAGGAGTAAGACTGATTACTTCCTGAGGCCCAGTTCTACATGGGAAAACATAAAGAGGAATAATGGCAAGAATTGGAGGGGTCTCCGGTCTCTAAGTGCATACTAGAAATTGGAGATGTGGGCTCAAGATGAGAAAATTAGCCAAAGTGGGGTCTTGAACCAAGGGAAAGGGAAGGTAGGGATGAGATTAAGAGTACAACCCTAGGGCTGGGATTGTAGCTCAGCGGTAGAGCACTTGCCTAGCATGCGTGAGGCCCTGGGTTCGATCCTCAGCACCACATACAAAGCAATAAAATAAAGACATTGTGTCCATCTACAACTAAAAAAATATTAAAAAAAAAAAAGAGTACAACCCTAAAAACAGGCAGAACAATTTGGAACAATGCAATTCAGATGCATTTGAACTTAGGCTTCTGCATCTTGAATCTAACAGTCTTCCAAACTGAAAAGCATAGGAATGAACCTGACTAGCCTATGTCCAAAGCAGAAAACACACACTATGTTCAGGTCAGGAATACCACATGGATGACCCAGCTGAATGGACCATTTTTCCAGCCCTGGACAAGATTGTTTCCAAGGTGGCCAAGGACAGGCAGCCACTCCTATGATCCCACTCCTACTTTAGATCATGTCCTTCCAGATTTGAGAAGGGCCTTGGAGCCATCTCTATGAATTACCTTCATTTTAAAGTCACTGAGACTTGGGGAGTTTAAAATACGTTTTCAAAGTTCATAGCTAGTTGTTTGCAGATGTTGCTCTTGAACCCTGAGACTATCAGTAGGGCACATTTGCTTCCCACATGAAAATATACCTAATTTCATATGGATTCTCATTTGCACCCTTTCTAACCTCAACCAGAAAGCTATAATTCCTTGTCTATTTGAAGTGTTTCATCAATTTACTTTTTATAAAGTATGTTTTAAGATGTCACAACTCTTAGGAGGAAGGAGTTCCTGAGTGTTCTCCAACATGTATTAATCACACTTTTATGTAATGTGGTTTATATTGGTTCAAAGCAATATTCTCAAATATAAAATTACTTAGACAAAATATTTTTTTCTCATTGATAGAGGTGATGCTGGTGCTTATGAACTTCTAAGTAGATTTTTTTGCCTTCTAAACAGTCTGTTGGAAGTCTGACTACCAAGAACCTAAGTAGCATTAGTTTGGGAAAATGGCTTTTCTGGAACCCTGGACTGGGATGAGAGATCAGAGCCTTATAGCAGAGACTATGCCAAAGAAGACCACCACTAGTCTCAGGTGGTTGTAGGTTGGAAGACAGTCTTTCATAGCAGAGATGGATGAGGACTCAGGGACAAAGAACTCAACACAAACATAAATCAGAAAGCTCTGGTATTCCCTTGAGCACCCCAGGGACCTGACAGATTTTATTTTTGTTTCCATTTCACTTTCAACTGACCAGGTGCCAATGTTTATCAAAGGGACCACTACCTAGTGATTTTGACATACCTCTTTTTAAAAGAAATGCCTGATTTTGCCTTCTGGCCCAGTGTGATTCATTATCCAAAGGCAAAACAGCCTGAGCTTATTGCTCTATGTTAGAAGAAAATGGATTTCTACCAACTTGGTTTTTGGAGGATGCTTGATGAACCAAGGAGCCCTTCACTGCGGGAAGCTGTTTTTGCCATTATGTTTTTTTTTTTTTCAAAGTTTAGATTTAAATCTCTACACATAAAGGGACTTGATTTGGGTGGAGTTTCCACTTCTGTTTCCAGCCTGCCTAGGTATGAAGGGACAGGGATGAGGGGATTGCATAGGGCACTCTGCCCATATTCCTTTGATAAAAGATTCTTTCAGTGGTCATCACTGCCTGCCAGAGGAGACCAATGAGCTACAGCACATTCAGAGGTGGTAATTAGGAACAAGAGTGAAATAGAGCCCACTATGGTTCATGAAGGAAAGAGGAGTGTGCACAATACAAATGTACTAAGGTGACCCCAAGGCAAAAATCATTATGTAAAAGAAAGGCCCTCGCTTTCAGGAAAGTTGTCAATATCCTAGCAGGGGATTCTCCCCAGAAACATGTTTGACTTCTGTTGGAAACCAGGAAATGTTTATAAGCCTGGATATAGACTGTTGACATCATTTTAGTCTGCTGCGTAGACTAGTGATTGATTATAAGTAGTTTTTTTTAACAATCCAATTGGACGTACATTATATTCACAATACTTTTATAGAACTAATTCTACAAAATGTGACAACAGAGTAACCACAGTCTGACAAGTCACTGCAGGACGATGCCTACGAGGTGGAAGCACAACTAGATTGGCTCTGCAGGGAGTGGACAGAGGTGGAAGCTCGTTTTGCCTACGTTGGTAACTGGAGTACTCGGTGGACATGTTTCCATGTGATTGCATTACTTTGCTCTGATCTGATTTGCACTACCATCAGTAGGTACCACAGGATCATGGCCTGAAGAGTTAATGGAATAGATATCTTGGGAATTTAGGGGACATTTTGGTTATTTTGGTTAAGTGTCCACAGTTTACATTTTTAAGAAAATGAAAATCACTATCACGTTCATGCTTCTCCAGAGACCCTGATGAGCATATCCAAGATGGATAACTTTGAAGTTGAAAGACTTGCGGAGTCCTTGGAGCAAAACAGTGGTGGGGGCAACTAGACACTGGGCATGCAAGTGACAGCAGAGCTCTGAGACATTGTGATCACATCTGATGGCTAGAAAAATCTTTTGGACCACCATTTGAAGTGGCAGATACATTTATTTCATTGCTGGTAATTTTCAAAGGCCTTTTTCTAACAGTCTATATTAAGTGCATTTGTTGCTTTCCTTCTTGTTATTATCTGAAAAATCATTTTAGCAAGTTTGTGTGGGTTTTGTCCTACTAACTAAATCTGGAAAGCCAATAGATTTAAATCTGGTCAAAAGTTTTTTTAAACAAGAAACTCAATGAGAAGAATGAGTGCCTCTGAGATTCTATTGTTGAAACTACTGTTTATTGGTGTTTACCGACTTTCAGGCTAAAAGCTCTGAGTTTTAGGGTGGGGAGAGAAAGTTCACCGGATCCTCCCAAAGTTGAAATTACTTGCTTGTGTGGTTTGGAAATATAAAAATGAGAAGCAGAACAACATGTAGGAGTCCCCGCCATTAGAACAACCAACAGAGCCATGTCTTGAGTGAATCTCAACTTCCACATCCCAGGCAGGCCCAACCTTCCCAGCCTAATTGGCTGGCTAAATCTGATCTGAAAATCATAGAAAAGCTATAAGAAGGTCTTCACTTTAAATATCTGAACAGAGGGATGAGAAATACAGAATGAAAACTAAAACTACAAAAACTTTGCTTTCAATTGTGAAAATAAATAAGTTTCCATTTATTAAGAGCTGGTGTCAATGCAGATCAAAATACATACCCATCCAGGAGAGGAGCAGGTAGTTACCCGCCCTCTTTTCTTCTTTTCTGGATTTACTAAAATACATGTATACACCGTTGATCATTTTAAATTGTTTTAATAATCTATTCCCCTTAATCATAATTAATTGTGGTAGTGACCATCATTCTCCTCAAAGAAAAAGAGAGAAAGAAGAGAAATAGGCATTAAGGAGTCTGGCCACTCATTCATTTTGATTTTGCATTGTTTTGATACAGGGAAGATATCTGACAATGGAAAAAAAAAAGAAAAAATATATTTTCTTTCTAATAAATAAAAATAATTTAAAATGCTAGAGGCTATACATGACTATTTTAGTATGTTCATTTATAAATGAAATCATTTTCTTTTCCAAAATACATGGAAGCAATATTCAAGGCAGACAAAGAGAAAAATCTGTCTACTTTATTTTCTTGCAATTCTTGCTTATCCTAACGTCTCCACCAGTGAGTCAGCATGTAGGAGGAAGAAAAGTCACATCACCATTTATGAAGTTTGTCAGGCTTTAAAAAAATAGTTCTGGTCTCCTGGGAGTCAACATTCATCTTCAACTTCTCTGATTGGAGGAATCAAGCTGCTTGTGGATTTATATTGGTTGATCTGGTTAGCCATGTGGGTACTCATGGGCTTGATTTGAATGTTTCTGGGATAGGCATTATCCGGTTCATCTGTAAACCATTTCTTTTCTGCTAAAGGGCAAAATGGATAGAGAACAAGAAGGAGAAATGAGAAGCTTAATTAGTCCTAGGGTAAAGCTTTTGGAAAGTTCATTGAAAAATGCAAAAGGTAATCAATAGAAGCTGCCAGTGAGGAATTGCTAAGAGAGACAGTGCAGTGTAGGCAGGACCCCAAGATCTGAAACATACCTCTGCTTCCTGTAGCCAGTGAAGAACAAGATGTGCCATTAGGACTAGGAGCCACCATGGGTGGACCTCAGAGAATAAGGACAGATTGGAAGATGAGTTCTGGCAAATTTCTCTGGAGTTACTTTAGTGGCCTGGAAAACTGGTGGGGAGGAGATGCTGCATGTATCAGATATTGTGTACAGACATGATGCCTAAGGAAAGATCTATGCCTCTGTTGGATGGAGCAGAGGGATATCATCTCTACTGCAGAGCAAATGGTCTAGAATCTTATGCAGCATTACCTCTTCCCAGTCCTCTGCTTATAATAAGCTGACAGAAAGGCATATGCCAATTGTACCCCTTGTGTTTCTTTTGTAGCCACCTTTGGGGGTCTTAAAGGAAATCCACAGAATTTGCTGGTCAATGAGAGTGAAAAACCAATATAGAAACCAGTATTTTAAACAGTATTTTGAGATAGCTTTTATTTCAAAAATGAGAACTCTTGTTTGTGTAAAGTTATCGAAAGGGTTCCAAGTGGCACTATCTTAACCGACTATAATAACCCAAGCTGTCAACAAGAGAGCTGGATGAAATTTTGGCATCTCATTTCCACCCTGAGCACAGAAGTGGCTGAGAGAGACTGCTGAGTCAGGGTGTTCAGGGGCTGGGGTGAGAGGGAAAATGGTCCATCATCCTCTTAGCAGGGCAGTGCAATTTTACAAGACTCTACTCTCATCCCCGCCTCTTTCTAGGATTGAAATTTTCTGGGAAATTGGCCATGTGTAGAGATAGGAAAGGACTGGGCAAATGGGATGTTCTAACTTGGGAATCATATGCTTCATTTTAGTGGCTTAGGGAAAGAAAAGTAAAAGGGAAAAAGCTTTCAGGCACACTCACTGCCATGGAGACAATGGCCTCTCCCGTTTCCTTTTCTGCCTACAGAATAATTCGTAACTGCCTTCTCAGTGGTCCTGGACTAACATGTCAATGAAAATGGCTCCTGGCTTGGTGTGTGTGTGTGTGTGTGTGTGTGTGTGTGTGTGTGTGTGTGTGTGTGTTTGGCTGATGGTTTATAAATGAAGCATCTATGATTAGCTCATGGCCACTCTGCTCTTTTCTCTTTGGCCCAAACTATTGGTATTTCCAGTATGCTGAGCCCTGTCGGCCATCTCTGGAGCTTGGGATGTGCCTGGGTAAAAGCCTTACTACTCTTTGTTCAGCAGCTCAGTTTACCCCTCAGGACACTTGCTACCTCTTGCATCGTTCTCCCCACACCCGCTCCTGTTCTGGCTCTCTCACCTATTATAATTAAGTTCACTTTGATTTGAACAGATTGGACGATAGGAATTCATAATGCTACATCCTCACAGTGAAGCTAACTGATTAAGTGCTTTAAATTATTCCCCCTGACAGAATGATAAAGTTACAATCTGTTCTGAGATGATCTACAGCTTGCCAGACTCCTACAGCTTCTTTCTACATTCATTTATCTTTTTGTCAAGCAGAGTTTTTTTTTTTTTCCTAAGCTTCAATTCCATAGATCTTTTAAAGTCATCAGCACATCTGAATTATTAATGAGGCTTTAGAGGCAAGACTCCTGATGGGCTGGTTAAAAAAGGTTGTATAGAAATCCAGGACTGTGTACACATCAAAATAATTTCAGCTCCATTTAAAAAACCATTTAGTTCAAGTGTGACATAGATGAACCATTATGCATTTGTGGAAACCAATTTTTTGTGATCTATGATTAAACTAACCTTTCAGAGAAGAGTAAAGTGTGATGGTTATCACGTTTTAAAAGCATTGCCGGGCCTCTGAAACAATTCCAAACTATGACTTTTTCAAACAGTTTATGTGTAAAGATGATGTTTGGAGTTGAGCCTGGTGTTTGTGCTCTGTTTTCTGGAGCTGCCGTTGACTGTGGCTGTCCTGTTATGTGCAACGATTTTGCAAGGGGATTTAGTGCTAGGTTGGACATGCCAGGTCGGAAGAGTGAACTCTGCTGATGGAAACGAGGAGGTCTTTTGGGTGAAAGGCCTAAGACAGCTGGAATTTGCTGAAATTTTTACAACTGTTGCAGAGAATAATTGTTCAGAATTTAGTCTTTACAGTTCAATTCAAAGATGGCATTTTGGCCTTTCACCACAGAGAGAATATCAATTTCCTTCTGCTGTCTGTAAGAAAGAGAGCATTATGTCTCCATTTAAGCTTCTTCTCTCTTTCCCATTAAATGTCTTGCCTAAATAAATAAATAAAATAAATAAATAAATAAATAAAACATAAGCAAAGGAGCCCCTATGTTTGAGCCTGCAGCCTCACCGCACAAGGGGTGGTGTGAAAGCCCCTTCCAGTCAAGAGGTGAATTTCTCATGATGCCTGACACATAGCTATTCATTGGGGTGGTTCCTAGGATGCATATGTGTGTGTGTTTAGATTCTTGGTTAGAAAGGATGCTGAGGAAACTGAATGTCTGGGGGCAAAGGTCCTTTGTGAAGACATGCCTTTTCCTCCGGAAGAGCTTCAGAAGAACATGACTGGTAATGGTTGCCAGCCACTAAGCTTCAGTGGACAGTGTATTGAGTATGACAATAACAGTTTGGCTTACTGAATCTTGCCTTTCAAAGAAGAAATTCTGCCTACAGACTTGTCCACAAGGAAGAGGACTCAGATGAGGAATTCAAGTACTGATAAAGTTGAGAATAAATCCAAATCCCTGAGTTTTTCTCCCCTCTCTACCTTGTCCCATGTGCCAGAAAAATCTCTGGGTACTTTCTTTTCATCCCTAAGATGAGAAGAGTAATTGACCTGGTTGTGAGGGCCTCCTTACTACCAGAGGAAAATATTGCCATCTGTCCATAAGGTTCCTGAGGATGAGATGCATGATGTCATCACTTTTAGTTCAATGTGTGACCTGCCAGGAGCTCTCTCCGGAGGCAGTTAGTGGAGTTAGGGAGGGAGTTGCATTTCCCAGTCAGTAGCAAGTGGACTGGAATGACAGAATGAAGCCAGGAGAATAACTGCTAAAATGGCAAAGGCCTTTGATGAAAAGATGCCTCAGAGGACACATGGTAATGGTCACCAAAGCTACCACTGGGAGATGTCACCTCTCTAGAATAGCTATGACACAAGCTGTCTACCATGGACACTCCATGAGGAGCCGGCAGGGAAATGGTGTCAGGGAGCAGGTGACAGTCAAGTGGATCTGGCTCTCACAGGAGCTAGCTGCATGGCTCTGAACAAGCTATTATGTTATTTATCACAGCATCATTTCTCTGCTGTAGAACAGAGTGATAGCTATAACCTCGCCAATATTATCATTTAGATCAATGGAGCTAGTGTCCACAAAGCCCTCAGCATGGGTCCAGCTACATGGTAAGCAAGTATGAGTTGCTAAGGCTGTGAACATTATCGAGAATGTTAGCGATGTGATATCACAGTGGCCAGCTTCATAGACTTTAGTGTCCTGCAGATTCTACACCTGTC
>CM053404.1:42034582-42052168 GCA_028644305.1 Xerus rutilus | reverse complement strand
TGGCTTTTTGAGTAGATAGCTTTGACTAGGTAATCACTCTCCCTAAAATCTCAACGATGCCTCCTAAATGCCAAGATTAAAGTCTGAGTTTACTCCCTACCTAGAAATGTTAAACTATAAGTTCATTAGTTTGCTCTCTGCTTCTGTATGATGCTTGCCAAAATCCTACTTTTGTAACTCTTGGAGATATAAAAACCTCTCTGCTCTGAGACCAGGCTACTGATTTCTGGCCATGTTTGCAGAAAGAGATAGCCACTGTACAGCTAATGTGCATACAATATAAGCTTGCTTAATTTGATTTCAAATTGGAGTTGGTGGTCCTTTCTTTGCATCCTGGGTTCAACACTTCTACTGCTAGTGTCATCACTGAGATCAGAGGATTCAGAGTAAGGTCAGGGCTTCCTATAGCTATACAACTGCGAGCCCACCAAGAGCCAAAGGAAAGGGCTATGGAGAAGAGGCTGAGCTGCTTGGGACACCAGCAGCAGAGAAAGACACAAGCTGCACTGTGAATGCTCTGCTGGCTCTGTGGGTTGTCAGCACTGTGGGATTTAGCCTTTTCACATAACTATTCCCCAGAGAAGACTGCAGAAAGGGAAAGATGATGGCACAGCAAAGGCATTTGGAATAATTGGCCCTCTCCTTGCTGCACCACAGGCTGGGGTTTAGAGAGCAAAGGCATGGAAGGAATAGATTCCATCTGGATAGAGATAACGGTGGAGAACTATAAGGGCTAACAAGGCAATCCAACTTCAAGGGCAATGCTGTGCAGCTTCACAGTTCACATTGCTGACAGGCAGCCTTGTGCTCTTCCCCCACCTACCAAACCGATGCCCCCCCAAAACCTACCCACGCATACACCTCCTCTCCTTTGCCTGGGCAGAACATAGCTATTTCGTGGAGATGAAAAATCATCTACCAAAAAGAATGCATTTTCGGTTTATCTTACTTCTCTGCAATTGTCCACGATGACTCTATCTGTCTCTTTCAACTCAGTCTAATTCTGCCGTGCACTGAGCAGAGCCAATGGCCCCCTCCCGATTCTCCTCTCTGGCCCTTGGTCTAGCCAAAATCCCCAAAGGCAAACCCCTCACTCTTCCCTCTCAGGTGGCAGGGAATAATCCCTCTCACCTCTGATAGTTGCAATGAATACGCCATCTCTGCCTGGGAGATAGTCAACCAGTTAGTGACAGGTGCCCACAGCTACTTCTTTATCATGTTATGACAAAGCAGGGAGAGGTTGAAAGAAGCTGATGGAGAATTGATTTTTACCCTGTCTTGACTTCCACTGTCCCTGAAGTTTCTACACTCTCCGGTTTCTCCTTCAAGGAGTCTGTTGCTATAGGAACCTAGCAGGTTGATTTAATTGTCTCTATTGGGATGCAGACACCTTTAGGCTTTTCCCATGCTGAAGAAGAGCCAATCAAAAGGTTTTTCTGGTCATCTGGGATCTTGACAATGCTGCCAACAGGCACAGTCAGTCTTTCCATTCACTGAGTTGTTCCCCTATCTTGGAGGTTGTACCCAGCTGGAGAAAATGACATGGGCAGAGAAGCATTGTGAAGTTCCTCCAAGCAATCCTTGTAATTTTTTTTAAAAGATAAGCCAAGGGGACAAAGATAAGTTATCAAATAGTTAAGGGTATACAAATCTTTAAAGTCAAATTACTTTCAAATACTTATTAAGCACCGATTGTAAGGTTCTGGGTCACAACATTAAATATTCAGAACAGAATTTAAAGCTTCTCCCAGTTGTGCTAGAAATTTACATGTGTAAGAACCCATTTGGACGGGCTTTGGGAAGGACCCTGGTAGCATTAGGAAGGTATGTTGATGGTTCTTTGATTCTCAGGGGGCTGAGGGTGATAAGGCTTCCTTGTGCCTCCTAATCTACCAGCTTCCTTAACATTTACCTCTTTCAAAGAGTCAGCAAATTGGATTGAATGACTTACACATTATTTCTCTTCTAGAATTGGGCACATCGTTGAGTTCCTAGATATTGTTCTTAATGCATATACTTTCTCTGCAAAGAACTCTTTCACTTTCTACTCTCACCTATTTGTGTATTTATTTTGGTGAGGAGGGGATGAGGAAAGAGGCACAAATGAGAAACTTGTATGCCTGCTTCCTAAGTGAGCGATGTTCTCCTGAAAGAGGAAGGGGAAGTTTGGGGACAATTGGGAAACAGTGAAGGAGTCTTCACTCTAATAAAGAAAGTATAATAGAGAAGTTTCAGCTAAAAAAGGAAAAAAAATAGAAGCAATCATAATCCCTTTTCCATCATCAAATATGTTATCATCCACATATGGTCATTTTTCAATTATCTACCAATGGGAATTGTGTGTCCGAAGTCCAAGGTAAACCCCCAAATTCCATCTCAGGTAATAGTCTGTTCCCATTCCAGTCCCATTGCAATATCAACTCATCAGAGCTGCTGAAGAATTGTATATAAAACACATTTTGGATTTACTTCTGTCTGCCCAATTTCTGGTTGGGATTTAACACATCCAAAAGGCAGGTGGCAAGAGACTTGGGTAGTAGCAAAACTGAGTCATCAGCCCCAGTTAATGGGGTGTTGGTTCTCGAATTAATCATACAGCTGACCAGTTTTAACTGTCATCGTAATGGATCAAACATCAAGGAGAACAATGCTCTTGCCATTAATGACCCTCCTGGTTTAAATAAAAGGAGGGTCTGAGAAAATATTACAGGAGAAGTTAAGTTTGCCAAATGGAATAGCTGCGAATGTTTTCCAGAAAAGTTTATCCGCTGGCATCCTCATTCGATTTGGTAGTTCTTGCCAAGATAAACACAGAGATGTGAACAGACTGATGGGGACCGGGTTGGGGTGGTGGTAATGGGGGGAGTGGAGGAAGCTGGGTTTCTCAATGGGAAAATGCTTTTGAACTTGGAGCAAGGTACCAAGGTGGGCAGGGAGGCCACGTGCAGATTTGAAGGCAAGCCAGATGGAGAGAAGGTCCCCCCAAATTACCCAACCCCAAACCCAGGAACACCAAAACAAACTCTAAGGAATCTAGCCATAGCAGCAGCACAGCCTCATGGCGCTGAGCAATTAAGAAGGTGAAGGAAGAAAGAGAAGGAGGGGAAAAGGAGGAGAGGAAAAGGGCTGGGGGGTGGGGAAAGCAAAACAAAATAAATAAAACCACAAACAGAACAATATAAATAAAAATAAACAAACCAATAACAGAATAAAAGTTGTAACTCCTTTTTTTTTTAATTTCACAAAAGTTTTCACAAGGACAACGTTATAGAAGGAAACCCCCAGCAGTGGCTAGGTCATGCAGAACCATTAATTGTCATACCTTGGCCCATTCTATTCATCCTTGTTGCACTTTAGAGAGAGAAGTAAGCTATGTGAGTTTTACAATGCTTTTAAACTGTCATATTTCCTGTTGAGCACTTTAACTGGCACATTCTTATAGTTATAAATGTTCTGAGGGTGTAACTTTATAACCTCCTTTTCAAAGAATGCATGAAGAGCTCTTCATGATCCAAAACTAGGGGATATGTATATATAGTTATATATATATATATATAGTTTTATATATATAGTTATATATAAAGAGAGTTATACGTAATATATAAATCAAAATATATAGGGATAAAACCATTTGAAAAAAATACTTCCACTCATAGCGCTTTTTAATATACATGTATACAGTTTTTCCCCGCCCCATCGCTGGTTTGAATGCTGCTCTGCCCCTGTCTTTGGTGCGAGGGAGGTAGAGGTTCTGACTGAGCCTCACCATTTTGTCAGTAAAAGTGCTTGTCAATCCACACAGCAAGCAAATCTCCAAAACTATCATGCTGGAGGGGACAGGGGATCCAAAATCTAAACCCCAAACATTCACCATAAAAACACCTTTTCAGAGATGGTACTGTTGTGACATTTGTCTGCTCCTTTCTACCCCTATTCTAGTCAATAGATTTTTAAAAAAATAAACAGCTCAAATAGATTTATACCAGCCAAGAGCCAGACCATCCATATGAGAATTTGCTTTTGGTAGAGTTGGCCAATTTTTAAGAACCACTCCATTGCCTAAAGCGTGATGTGCAAGCCTAAAACGTCTGACAACTTTAGGTTGGAAGAAGGGTATTTTTCTCCCTTTCCCCCATGCTCCCTGTTTTTTTTTAAAAAAATAAAGAAAACAAACAAACAAAAAACATAACTATACCAAAATGTGTTTGGCTTACTGTCATACTCTTCTTATTCCCCATCTTGTAAAGACAAGGAGTAGCTCTCTGTTATTGTCACCCACCTCCTAACTAAACTGGCCATTAATGAACTGGAGGATGAGGAATTTCTTGCCACCAGCTTTATGTTTGGGGATAACCAGCATCATGCAACTGTGCAACAATGTAAAGTGGCCCCTGGCTTTTGTCTTTGTTGAGGCCGCGGTGGCTTGAGCCTTCTGTATCTTGATTTATTTAGCATGTCAGTTCCTACAAAACCATTATCTGCTGCTGGGTTTTTCTCCCTCTCACTCCACCGTCACCCCAGCCCTCGTTCCTACCTGGCATTGGGGCTCTTGCTAATCAAACAAAGGGGAGTAAAAAAGCCCCCTGAGAATGCATGGAAAAATACTTGCTCTTTTCCGAGCATTATTTATTCTGTACATAAGGTAAGTAATTCACCTTTTAAAAGATGTAAAAGTCCCAGGAAGGCAGTTTTTAATGACTTACATCTGATATTTATGATACATATGGCTTTTCATCCCAAATGTCAAAAGTGAAAGAAAAAAATAGCTGTTCATATGGCAGCATAAGGAGACAGAATAACAATTTAATATGCAATCAAACCTCTTTTCCCTTAAATGACTAGCATTTGATACATCCACGAGTGGAATACTACTTCTTTCCTCTGTATTAACATTAGAAACATTCACATGAACTCCCAAAGGAAGCTGCTGGCTCTGGGACAAAAGGCCTGGGTGAGTAACTCAAAAAACCTCCAATGCTCTCTTGCAACAAACAGGTGCTTAATAATCATCTACACAAACCATGACAGCTTTTCAGACGCTTCCTGATACTTCAGCCCAGAGAGTGGAAACAATCAATATGTTTTCATTGCTTTTTGGTTGCTTGTTTCAAATAAACATGTGCTAACTTATTGTGTATGTACAAAAAGAAAAAAAAAGAATGAGAGAACAAAAAGAAAACAAATAACCAAAACCCAAAGCACCCTGATAACCCTGATAAATCAGAATAAACTTTTCTTGTACATGAAATAAACTTGCTTTGCCTAACTGACTTTGATCACAAGTGCTCCTTTCTAATCTGTGAACTCATTCCTGCAGTGAGCTATTTATGTCTGGAGCATGCCTTTGGGTTATTTTTCCCTTAGAATCATAAATAACTTTTGGTCCGTCTGCTTATTTGCTGTTGTGCTCAAGGGTTTTATGGTGGTGAAATAAAAATGACAACCACATGCACTCTATCATACATATGCAAATATGTGTAAAAAAAAAAAAGGCGGGGAGGACTACAGGGGAAAACAGGGAAAGTTACTTTGTTGGAAACACCAACTGGGGAA
This sequence comes from Xerus rutilus, assembly GCA_028644305.1. NCBI lineage: Eukaryota > Metazoa > Chordata > Mammalia > Rodentia > Sciuridae > Xerus > Xerus rutilus. The sequence goes on along the minus strand of CM053404.1, from coordinate 42,046,615 downwards.
ATGAGTGGCAGATACAGTTTCACACAGGGTGGCGGTGGATACACATATCAAAGCCGCTCTTCCTGCACGTACTTCTGTTTGTCCCGGGACTCCCTGGACTTGGGCCGGTTCTGTCGGTTTGCTGTGGATGGGATGGAGTGAACAGAGGAGCTCTTCTTGCTGGAGGACTGCGATGAGTGGGAGGAATGAGACAGGCTAGCCCGGGACTGGCCGGCGTTGTGGTCAAACTGCATTAAGCAGAAGATCAGGTCCGTCGGCACAAGCTCGAACTCATACGGGGGATTGGTGATGACATACCTGGACAAGGAAAGCAGAGATGTCACAGCCTAAGGAGGGTCTGGTGGGGGAGTCCAGTCCCTCTGAGCCCAAAGGTACTGCCTGCTGCTCAAGTTAACCAGAGGATCTGGGAGCCGCACTTGTAGCTGATCCAGTACCTTCAAATCTGCTTCCAAGTTCAATGAAATCGTTCTCTGTTTAACTCAACAGAAGGGGCCATCCACAAGCCCAGACAGACACCAAATTAGAGCTGGTAATCAAAGAACGAAACTGCTTCCTCTGGCCATGAAGAGTCAAGTTCACTTCTGATCCTGAGTAACCCAACTGTGGAAGAGGTCATAGACGGCACCGCAACTTTCATTCTAGAATTTCCTGGCAACCTCAGGCATACTTCCCAGGAGCTTGCTCTACCATTGCCTGGCATCTCCTTAGACCATTCTCATCTTTGAAAAATCAAGTTGGTGCATGTTTTACTGTAAGGAAGAATATAAAACCCTTTCCTGCCTGTGAGTCAGCTCTGTATCATGGCTCTCTTCATTTCCATCAGACTTGTCTAGTCCACATCAGATATGACTACCATCATCATTGTTTCCTCTATAGCAGCGGTCTCAGACTGTGGTCCCCAGGCCAGGCAGATCAGCACCACCTGGAAACCACTGCAAAAGCAAATTCTTAAGCAACCCCACCCAGATCTCCTGAATCAGAGAGTAGGGCCCAGCAATTTGTTCTCAATAAGCTCTGCAGGTTGACTCTCAGGCTCCCTAAACTTTGGGAACCTTCTGGTCTACTCCAGTTGTCAACTCTGGCTGTATGCTATAATTCCTGGGCACTAAATATACAAAAAATTATATATTTTAAAGTTTGCATGTATTTATGTTTTCCTGTAGTCACAGTTGTTTTTAAAAGCTCTCCAGGTGATTCTAATATACAGAGTTGTGAGACAACTCCACAGTATTCTTTCCTGGGCTATATTGTGTGAAGTCATTGATTTGGTTCATTCTAAGATGCACTCTTAATTTTTTCCAGCTATGAATTTATCTTAATGTATATTAGAAAAATACAACTAGCACACTTAACTGTTGATTTTCTGCCAAAGGTGATAATATACACTCTTTAAATTAAATATATACAAGTAAAAAAGATGAGTCAATTAAAAATATATGAAGCAACCGGGCACAGTGGCTCAAGCCTGTAATCCCAGCACTTAGGGAGGCTGAGACAGGAGAATCGCGAGTTCAAAGCCAGCCTCAGTAACAGCGAGGCGCTAAGCAAGCAACTCAGTGAGACCCTGTCTCTACATAAAACACAAAATAGGGCTGGGGATGTGGCTCAGTGGTCGAGTGCCCTTGAGTTCAATCCCCAGTACCAAAAAAAAAAAAATATATATATATATATATATATATGAAGCAAACATACAGGATTCCAAGATATAGCAAAGAAAATTTCTTAAACACTGGCAATGTGAAATATCTCTATATTAGACACCAACAGAGGTGATTCCAATAGCTTGAGTTTGGGGGAGATGCTTCTGTTCTGATTGATGTAACTGGATGACAGAACTATTTTATAAAACTTGAGTTCTTTCCACAATGCCTTCACATCCACTATTAATTAAGTAAAGAAAAATGTTTCCTGTAACTTCCAAACTAAGTGTCAGATTTAATGTGTGCAGGGTAATTTGTGTGTTGAGAGTATGTATGTAGTCCTTTGCCTACATGGCAGGAGACAGGGGAGGAGAGGGCACTTCTGTATCTGTATCAGGTGGGACTGCAGAGCAGGAGGATACTCACCTCTTCGTACACTGACTAGGGGTGCTGAGGTGGGCATCTCTGAGCCGGTAAATTCCAAAACAAAGCATATTATATGTTTTCAGAGCTTTGCAGAACAGATCACCATAACAACCACCATCCTGGGAGAACAGAGAAAAACATTATTTTTATGTGATTGGAAGTTGAGGTCCAGAGGGGAAAAGAGTCTTTCCATAAAAGCTTGTTGTCCCAGGAGGTAGAGGGTCTGGACCAAGGGACTTTGGCTGAAGAAATCACACCACCTGAAAAAGGTGATTTTAGGATCGGATAACAATGGGTATTTCTTCTCCCCTTTTTCCATCTGTAGAATGGAGCTCTAAAGAGATTATGCCTTTTACGAGGGCGTAAAACTTGAAGGTCTCCTATGTATGTTCAGCTGAGAAGAAACTAGCTCTGCAAAACAATGAGTACCTTTTGCCCCAGCTCAGCCTTGGTGCCTGTGATTGGACCTCATGTTGTCAAAACAGCCAAGTGATAATAGAAATCACAGCAAGGGGAAAAGACCCCACCAGGTCCTATGGCGACAGACTCCTTCAGGTAAGGACTGTGTGAAAAGCACAATTTGCAGACCTCGGAGATGGTAAGAGGGAAGAGAATGTGTTTCCCCAGGAGCTAGGGGTCTGCAGGCGAAATAACTAGAATTCACAGTTCTAATCAGTTCACAACCACCTTCCCATGGCCTGGGGCCTGACCCAGAAAGTGAAAGCAAATACATTCACTTGGAAACACTGATTTCATGCAGCCAGGTGACTCTAGGTGGGCTTTACAGGAAGGACACTACCGAATGGCTTCACTTGGCAGAAAAGGACTGTATTTATCCTTCCTATCTCTGGAATTTCCATAGGGACATCAAGGACATCATATTAGAGAATAAAAGTGGAGCCCAATCTTACCATCGTTTAAAGTCTTTGTCCTATTCAAATGTATCAGTAAATAAATTATAGGTAAAAAGCCACTAGTTATGGAAGTGCCATTTCAAAAAATATATATATTTTCACATAAGTCCCAGCACATAACCCAACTAAAATATGGTGCAAGTAGACATTGATATTTCAGAAAAAAATAAAAATGCTTTCCTTGACTCCTTTTCCACTGTTCAGCTTTCTGGCAACACTAGTGATCATACAACAGGTTTATAGTTTGCTAAGACTCATGGTTCCAGCCACATCCATAGAGGTGGGCTAGGAATAAGGTGGGAGCAGAGTGCACACTCTTGCCAAAGTGCATAATGCCAGCTGGTGCCTAGCACCCAAAGGCAAGTGCTGGTCCCATTCATCACAGGGATAGAGGGTGACAGGTCCAGTCTAAGGAAGTATAAGGCCTAGGTTTTGAGTCAAAGGCATTTAAGGATCAACTTGAGACACTGTTTGGCCAGGAGTCTGGATGCATGTGACTGCACTAGTGCTTTGAAAACCACCAGAGATTGAGTCTCATCGAAAACTCTGATCTTGAGGTCTGGAGCCGGGCATCCCTATGTGCTATTACATGGAGTCGGGGTTCAGTAGCCCTGACTATCCTAGGATCCAATGAGAAAGTTTCCCAGCCTTGGTGGTAAGATCCCTAAGGAAAATACCAAAGAATGAGAAAGCCCAATGGGTTCTGAAGCCAGGGTGCCTTGGTGCAAATTCCTAACAGGGTCAGTCCTCAGGATCTCTGGGGCCTCCTCAGTCACTTAGTGGTAATAGAACCTATATAAAAGGGTGGCCATGAGGATTAAAATGAACTACTACATATAAGGTCCAGTGCTTGATACACAGTAAACCGTAGGTCAACTCTTGAGTTATTTATGGTAGAAGAGACACAGACAGAAGCCTGGTTTGTCACTGTTTGACACCAAATTCATTCAGAAGGAGCTTTCCCCAAACTCTGGGCTCAGGTGTCCTCTGGGCTGTGAGCTCACCCCTAAATCTGCAAAGGGCCCATCCAGGAGAGCCAACTGGGCCACACGGCAGCGGTCCCTATTAGCCAGTGTCTGGGGGGTGCTATAGCCCCCTCGAAGTGCATTTTCCTCAGCAATCAGAGCCTCGAGCTCTGGTGTGGCCCCTCCGGTCACCAAGGTCCGTATCAGGGTGAGGATATTGTCATTGAAGTATGTCTGTGGAGAGAGGAGAGGGGAACATCTTTAAGTAAACACCCTAACATCACAATGGCCGACATCCAAATCACAACATCTCTTGATATCTCCTGTTTAAAGTTCTGGCCTCTCTCTTCGGATAATTTCATATGGGAAGTGAAAAGCGAACAGCCTCCAATTATTTCGTTCTTTTTTTCTCCTGTTTGGCTCCACCACACTGACTTTAAAAAACCAATTCAGAGAACTTCTATTAAAGGGCTTATATCCAATTATTTGGATAATTGGTGTTTACCATAATTGGTGTTGGTAGGAATGCAGTATCACCTTGTCTCTGCAATCTATGTGTCTGCTCTGGGACTCTGGACATATGTATTTAAATGCAGCCTGCACGAGCTGCTACCCAAAGCAGGACTGCATCTGGTATATAGACCTGACCCCATATACTAGAAGGGAGGCTGCCTCCCCACAAAACGGCAAAGCTTCTTTCTGTGTAGGAAGGAGATGCCAAGAGAATCATTAATGCCACATACTCAACAATTTATCCTATGCTTTGATAACAGTCTAACCCAGAAGTCCCTATCAATAAATAAGCCAGATAAATTTATAATGCGGTGAGTATTCTGGCATGTGTACTTAGGTTTTTGTTTTTAAAATAACCTCAGTAGTCTGAAGCAAACTAGCTTATTAAAGAAGTTTCCCTCTAAGTGTACATTTGTCTCACATCTGAAATATAACAGGTCTGTTGGGAAGAGAACAATGGGAGTTTTAAAAAATTAATAGGATGTCAAATAAGAGAACTTAAAAAGACATTTGTCACCCAGTCTAATTTGAGAAAATCTCAGTTAAAGGTGTGCATTCCATTTTCCTGTGTAAGAAATAAAACAGGCTAAATAAAATCAAAGCAAATCTTGCCTGTGGCTTTTGAGGATCAGTGTAGCTTTGGGAGCCGGTTAGGGAAGATAGATGTATTTTTATTCCACCAGCTTCTTGGAGAGTTTCCCTGGCAGAGTGTAGTGGGGAGGGAAGAAACTAGGTAAGAATCAGTCCCCATTCCCTCTGAGCCATGCCTGGTCCTATGTCTTGGGGAGGTGGCCTAATCATTTTGGGTTCCCTTGTTCTCATCCACAAAATAAGAATGATCATTAAGATCAAGTTTATATGCAAAGAATTCCATGAGGATTTCTGAGCTAAGATGATAGTTGCTAGTGAGGTTAGATTCATTTTCCTCATTGAAACACTCACAAAAAATGCCCAGAATGACACAAAATCCCAACTGCAAAGGGAACTAGCAAAGTTATACACAGCCTGCCAGGTCCTAAGGAGAATTTATACTCAGAGTTCACTGTCTCCAGGGGTGGACCAGCAGAACAAAGGTATGTAAAGTAGGAAATGTGCCTGGAGTGGTTAAGGAACCTGGAGCAAGGCCAGGGGTTTAATGTTGACTTTACCTCTCAGAGGCTGGTGTCCTTGAAAACTTATTTAACACTTTTGAGCCTCAGTGTCTGATCTGTAAAACGGAATGATTGAGGGGCTATGAGAATTCTATTTCCAAATGCACCCAAGAAAAAGGCTCAGTGCACAGGGAGCACTGGTGAATGCTCTGAACCTGGCTGGTATCAGAGACGCCAGGCCTTTACTTGATAAGGGGAACAATCAACCTCATTCACAACCTTCTCTGGATTTTTCAGTCTTTTCTGTTTTAGTTTTTTTTTTTTTTTTTTTTGGTACTGGGGATTGAACTCAGGGGTACTCGACCACTGAGCCACATCCCCAGCCCTATTTTGTGTTTTATGTAGAGATAGGGTCTCACTGAGTTGCTCAGCGCCTCACCGTTGCTAAGGCTGGCTTTGAACTCATCTGTTTTGGTTTTTGTTACAGGGACTTCACTGAGGGTGGGGGAGCCAAGGTCATTTCTTTCCACCCCTGAACCTGTACTTCTCAGTCTGCCTCCACTCTCAAGCCCCCTCTAGACTCTGAAATGAACAGCACAGGTCCCTGAGGACAGAGTTCTGGGAGGAGACAGCAGCAGGAGGGGCAGCCAGAGCAGCACTCCAATGCAGGCTGATTAGGGACATGTGAGAACATTCCCCCAAAGATTCTGGGGGAAATTCTCTTGCCAACAGTTAGACAACCCATCATTAGAAAGAGGAGACCAGTCCTCAGCCTCGTGTCCCATATTAAATTAGTGAAGGCTGGACACAGAATTTTGACAAGGGCCTTTATACTATAATTATCATTCTAGATCAAGACCCCGGGCAGCATTCCAACAGGAATGTAAGGTGGATAGCAGAATATTTGCAGCCTTGAATACTGAGCAACTGGCCTCTTCTTGCTCAAAATTAGAGAAAAAAAATGAGCCAAAATAAATATTTTTCAAAAGGGAACCATAGTGTTCAAGATATGAAGGAAAAGCATCATTTTAACTGGCTAATTAGTTACTAGTTGAAACAAAATAGGAACTTAAGAAGCATTTATTTTAAAATAAAAATTTAAAAAAATTAAATATAAAGCATATACAAGAAACAAAAGATAAAATGATGAGAAAGCTGACTTCATCCATCTTATCCAGTTCTTTTTTGTATCAGATAGTAAGATTAAATTGGATAGAAAGAAATAGTTGAAAGAATTAATAATAATAGTTCAATACCCTTTCATAATAAACACTCTCAACAAACTAGGAAGACAATTTCATGAAGGGCAGGTATGAAAAACCCACACATACTTAATAATGAAAGACTCTATGCTTTCCCCTTAAGATGAGAAACAAGATAAAAATCTGATCTCATAATTTATAGCCATATAGTCCCTAGGGCTAGAAAAAAAAAAGGTATTCATCTTGGAATAGAAGAAGTAAAATCATCTCTATTCATATACAGAAAGTCCTAAGGTATCCATTAAAAGTTATTATTGGTAAGAAAAGAATTCAACAAGATTGCAGGATATAAAATCAGTATACGAAAATCAATTGTATTTCTATACATTAGCAATGAACAATATGAGAATGGAATTAAGAAAACAATTTCATTTAGAGCAGCACCAAAAAGAATATAGCATGTAGGAATAAATTTACCTAAAGAGGTACAAAACTAGCCAGGCACAGTGGCACGTGCCTGTAATCCCAGCAACCTGAGAGGCTAAGACAAGAGAATCATGAGTTCAAAGACAACCTCAGCAATAGCGAGGTGCTAAGCAACTCAGTGAGACCCTGTGTCTCTAAATAAAATAAAAAATAGGGCTGGGAAAATGAAACTAAACCCCTACCTCTCACCATGCACAAAATTCAAATCAGAGTGGATCTGGGAATTAGACCAGAGACCCTATGCCAAATAGAAGAAAAAGTAGGCCCAAATTTTCATCATGTTGGCTTAGGACCTTACTTCCTTAACAAGACTCCTATAGCATAAAATCGAGAATCAATAAATGGGATGGATTCAAACTAAAAAGCTTCTCAGCAAAAGAAAAAATCAATGAAGTGAGCAGGGCGCCTATATTCTGGGAACAAATTTTTGCCACATGCACATCTGATAGAGCACTAATCTCCAAGATATATAAAGAACTCAAAAAACTTAATGCCAAAAAGAAAACAGTTCAATTAATGAATGAGCTAAGGAGCTGAACAGACACTTCTCAGAAGAAAATATACAATCGATCAACAGACATATGAAAAAATGTTCAACATCTCTAGCAATTAGAGAAATGCAACTCAAAACTACTCTAAGATTTCATCTCACACCAATCAGGATGGCAATTATCAAGAATACATACAACAATAAGTGTTGGCGAGGTTGTGGGGGAAAAGGCACGTTCATACTTTGCTAGTGAGATTGCAAGATGGTACAACCAATCTGGAAAGCAGTATGGAGATTCCTTAGAAAAGTTGAAATGGAACCACCATTTGACCCAGCTATCTCACTCCTCAATCTATACCCAAATGACTTAAAAACAGCATACTACAGTGACACAGCCACTTCAATGTTTATAGCAGCACAATTCACAATAGCTAAATTGTGGAAGCAACCTAGATGCCCTTCAATAGATGAATGGATAAAGAAACTGTGGTATACATACACAATGGAATATTACTCAGCAATAAAAGAGAATAAAATTATGGCATTTGCCGGTAAATGGATGGAGTTGGAGAATATCATACATACTAAGCAAAGTAAGCCAATCCCAAAAAACCAAGTGCCAAATGTTCTTTCTGATAAGTGGATGCTGATCCATAATGAGGGAGAGGACAGGAAGAATGGAGAAACTTTGGTCAAAGGGAAGGCAGGGGGGCCATGGGGGCAGTAAAGATGGTGGAATGAGATGGACATTATAGCCTAGCTTCATGTATGACTGCATATATGATGCGATTCTACATCACATACAACTAGAGAAATGAAAAGTTGTGCTTCATCTGTGTACAATGAATCAAAATGCATTCCACTATCATGTATACCTAAGTAGAATAAATAAATTTTAAAAATAGGGCTGAGGATGTGGGATGTGGCTAGTGTTCGAGTACCCCTGAGTTCAATCTTCAATACCAAAAAAAAAAAAGAGAGAGAGAAATAAAACTGGTATACTGAAATGATAAAATATTACTGAAAGAACTAAAGAAGATCTAATAAGTGTAAAAGCATTCCATGTTCATGGATTGACATGATATTATTAAGATAGCAATAATCTCCAAACAATGTACAAAATCAATGTAATCCCTGTAATCCCTGTAAAAACTGTAATCGAGAACAGGTTTTGCAGAAATGGAAAAGCCAATTCTAAAATTCTATGGAATTTCAAAAGATATAAAATACCCAAAGCAGTCTTATAAAAACAAAAACAACAACTAACAAAGTTGGAGGCCTCACACTTCCTGATTTCAAAATATACTATAAAATTTCAATAAGTAAGACAGTGTGATCCTGGCATAAGGACAAAACACAAACCAATGGAATAAAATAGAGAGTCAAGAAATAGACTCATACCACTATGGTGAAATGATTTTCAATGAGGATGCCAAGATTTTTCAATGGAGAAAGAACATAGACTCTTAAACAAATGGTATTGCAACAACTGAGAATCCACATGCAGAAGAGTAAAGCTATATTTCCTACCATATGAAAAGAGTAACTCCAAATGGATCAAAAACCTAGATGTAACAGTTAAAACTATGAAATTCTTAAAAGAAAACAGGAGGAAATCTTTATGAGCCCTGATTTGGCAACAGTTTCTTAGATTTTGACACCAAAAGCATAAACTACAAAATAAAAATAGATAAACTGACTTCACAAATAATTTAAATATGCTCTTTGAAGGACATTATATACAAAGTGAGAAGACAATGAAAGGATGAGAGAACATTTTGGATAAAGATCCAGAATCCAGCATTAAAAATCCTCTTACAACAAAAAGACAATCCAATCATAGAAATGGGCAAAGACTTCAAATAAACTTTTCTCCAAAAAAATGATACTCAACAAGCATGAAAAGTGGCTCAACATTACTAGTTATCACTAGTTATCAAATGCAAACTGAAATAAAAATGAGATATTAATTTACACTAGGATGACTATAATAAAAAAGACACACAATAGCAAGAATTAGTGAAGATGTGGAGAAATTTGAACCCTCATACACTGCTGATGGGAATGTATAATGGTACAGCCACGCTGGACAACACTCTGGGAATTCCACTTGTGGTTAAGTATTGAGTCACCATATGACCCAGCAACTCCACTTGTATGTATACACCCAAGAGAAATGAAAATATATGTCCACACAAAAATTTCTATATGGATGTTCATAGAAGCGTTATTTATAATGCCCAAAACATGGAAACAAAAAAATATTCATCAGCTAATGAATGCATAAGTAAAATGTGTTATATCCATGTAATGAATGCTATGCTGCTATAGAAAGATTTGAAGTACTAATATATGCTATAATATAGATGGCCCTTGAAAACACACTAAAATTCCATTCATATAAAATGTCCAGAAGAGGCCAATCTATATATATAGGTAATTGATAAGTGGTTGTTTAGGGCTGGGTGGAATAGAGTAGTATGAGGAAAGAAAAAAAATTTCTTTTCAAAGAAAACACACCTGTACCAGGTGCATATTTGAACCTAAAATATTAAATGAGAACAAAAGTTCTTCATTTTCAATGCTATAATAAAAAACAGTAAAAAAAAAAAAAAAATGGGAGGAGGAGGCTAGCCTGAAGCTCTTATAGAAAACATAAGAGGAATGTCAACTGAGTTTGAAAAGACATTTTTATTCCAAGAATTCTACATGCAGTTAAATTGCCAATAATTTGTAAAGGCAATAGAAATATTTTTGAATCTTTGAGTACTTAAGCATTTGTTGACTTCATTTTTTTAAAAAAAATGCTTAGAAACAAAAAAAGGTTCCTTAGAGATTATTTAAAAATTTTAATTAAAAATATGAGCTAAATTGGTTTTAAAATATTGGTGAAATAAATTAGAATATGAGATTTTAAAAGCTTGTTTACATTATTAAAACAACAAATGGAAAGATTAAAATTAATTCTTGAAAGAAAAAGTATATGACATAAAAATTGCCCATTAGTATATCATTATTAAAATTATATTTTAAGTCAAAAAAATAAGATAGAAAGGAGGAGAAAGGAAATAAAGGCATAAAAATTTTTTGATTTTGTACAGGTAGAAATCAAACACTACTGATTTTTCCAGATAAAAATACTTAGAAAATATAGTTTTGAGTGTATTTTTAGGAGGGCTGATAACCACTAACTAGAGTTCAAAATAGAATGGAAAGTTTACACTGTAGTAGAGGAAATAAGGATATAAAATGTAATCCATATGCTAAACAATGGATAATAAAAGAAACAATTATTATAGAAGCATGTAAAAAGCATGATCATACTGTAAGCATCTACATAGCATTGTATGTAAGATAACTAAATATAAATGAGCTAAATAATTCAGTTAAATTGCAATGACTCATATCTACTAAAAAATCCAAATCAAAATCAAACTCTGATATCTTTAAAAGAGACAAACAGAAAAAATAGTAAAGTATATTTCAAGGAAAAAATTTTAAATAAAATTGTTAGTTGACTTTGTATTGCCAACAGTTAACATTTACAATAAAGCTACAATATTTTATAGACAAGACACAGTAGAAGCAAAATAAATATCCAACACTTCAAATTTTTTTTAAGTATCCTAAATATTAAGTAGGTCAAGATGGAAATCAAGCTTCAAATAGAGAGTATTTAAAAATTAAATTATAATTAAAAATAATACCTAAAAATATCATGGACTCAGGCCAAAACTACAGAGACAGATTTAGAGCCTTAAATGCTATCAGCATGAAATACAAAAGAATCATAATAAATAAATGTAAGCATTAAAATAATTATTTTTATTATTTTTTTCCTACAAAAGAATGAGGACAAAGTATCACTCCATAAACTAGTAAGAGGATATTTAGTGAATTGATCAATTGAAGAAATAATTCTTTGAAAAAAATAAAATAAAGCCAACTACAAGTATAACTGGAAAAAAAAACCACTCATCCAAATAAAATCAGAAGTCAGAAGGAGAATATAGTGTCAATATGTAAGAAAATTATACTACTGTTCTGTAAGTTCTCTTTAGTACCAGTCATTAGAAATGAATAAGAAGAATAGCTTTTGTTTTAAAGTATAAACCAAAGTAGTAATCATCCACAAAGAGATAGACAAGGTTATTAGAAAAAATATGAGTTTGTGTTTTATAACATATAAACTAATCTATAACATATAAATGTCATTTTATAGCAAAATTTTGAACTTTGATATATGTCTCATTTATATGTCTAATTATAGGTTCAAAATGGATTTTAATAAAAACCTGGACACAGA
>CM053404.1:41911127-42034082 GCA_028644305.1 Xerus rutilus | reverse complement strand
AATTGTTTCTGGAACATAACCAGCAATAATAAAAATGTTTTTAATTTTAAAATGTTTTTATAAATGTTCATATTTAAAAACCCAGTAAGTTCACTCCATATAGTAAGTTATCACTAGTTCAAAGATTTATGTATGATAATGCTTATCCTATGGTGCCATAGTTTGAATATGAAATGTTTTCCACAGGCCCATGTGTTAAAGGCTTGGTTCCCACTGTGGTGCTATTGTGAGTTGCTGAAACCATAAAAAGGTGTGGCCTAATGGGAAGTCTTTAGGCCACTAGTGGCATGCCCTAGAAAGATAGTGGGCCCATGATGTCTTCCTCTCTCTCTTCGGCTTCCAGGCCACAACGTGAGCAGTTTTGCTCCACCACTTGCTTCCACCACAGAAAAATGTGCTGCTTCAACACAAGCCCAAAGCAATGAGCCCACCAAACACTAAAACCTCCAAAACTATGTGCCAAAGTAAAACTTTTGTCTTATAAGTTGATTATTTCAAGTATTTGTTACAGTTACAGCTAACTAAGACATAGGATTAATAGTTATTATAACAAATTTTTTAAAAAAACTAAATACACAACACTATAGTAATAGTTAGATTCTGGTACATCCATAAAATGAAGTTTCATAAAGGCCCATGGAGGCTTTGCAAATCATGACACTTAAGCATATGACATAATAAAATGTCTGGACAACACATTAACTGAAGAGGAAAGAAAGAACCAAGATGTAAAACTGGAAGAGTCCATATTTATCTATCCATCTGGAAGGAAATATACCAATATATTAACCATGTTTTATCTTTGGTAGTGGGAATATGGGTCATTTAAATTTTCTTCTTTATATGTTCTTATGCTTTCCAAATTTTCTATAAGGAGCATGAACACTTTTTCTAATGAAATCATAGTCCATGCTTTTAAAACAAAAAACATTCGAAATTCTCCACTGAAATAAGTCTCACAAAGGGGAAGGGAGAGGACATGGGAATAGGAAAGACAGTAGAATGAATGGGACATAGCTTTCCTATGTTCATATATGAATACATGACCAGTGTAACTACATATCATGTACAACCACAAGAATGAGAAGTTAGACTCCATGTATGTCTACGTATATATATGTCAAAACACATTCTACTCTCATGTATATCTAAAAAGAACAAAAAGAAAGAAGGAAAGAAAGAAGTCTCAAAGGTCTACATGGAAGGCTATTGTTGTGTCAAATTTTTAGGGTTTGACCTTAACATGCTTCCGTTTCTGTGTTGAAATGAGTTACATTGAGACAGCATTATCAGTCACTAATAGTTATTGAGCACCTACTAATTCCTAGGCCTTGACTTGTTCTAAAATAATGTACAATTCAAAGAGTGCTTCACTTTCAAAATCGCCCATCAATAGATGCCATTGGAAAGTTGGTCACGGGCTCTCATGGATGCCTGTGTAACTCTGGGACGGCTCACAGACGGTTTTCTGCCCTTTGAACTTGCACTGAATCTCAGGTGACTTTCCTTCATTTTTTTATGCAGGTATTAAAGGGCAAGGCAATACAATCTGCAATTACAGAGAGTAATGATGTTTTTGTCTACAGAACATTCTTGCTTCTGTTCGGATGCCAAGAAATGCAGATTTCTGTGAGCACTGCACATAGTTGTGCTCTGAACATGTATTAGGGTCTCTGTGATCTTATAATTTGGTGCAAAGATAATACATCCATGGAAAAGGGGTGCTGAGTTGGTTCCATTGGAGGGCACAAATTTCTTCATGAGGTTGGGGTGAGGGGCCACTGCACAGAACATTCAGCAGCCTGGGATTAAACACTGTTGCAGTGCTTTCTACAAAGGAAGTGGCTGTATCAGTATCATAGGCTGAGCCAGGTGCTAGAATTTTAAATGTCCATTACTGAAGACTACTCCTGTGGAAGGTTTTCTAGGCTGAACAAAACTCTCAACAACTCCCCTGACCCAACAGTAATTACATTCTTTTGAGTTAACAGAAATGTTCGAATTAAAGAAATAACAAAATTTTGAAGTGAGAACTGTCATGTGTTAAGTGTGATCCTTTGTCTCTTAAGTTTTTGTATCTTCAGACTTGGCCAGACTTGGCCATACTGAGCCATGGACCATATCCATGCCACTGCCCTGTGTTAGAAGCCTTATGAGATACTCTTATACAGAACCTCCAACCCTTGCAGGATAAGCTTCCAAAGATCCTTCTCAATGGCTATTTCTTTTACATGGGAGTTGGGAGCATAAGAAAGCTGAGTTAGAGTCCATTCAGTGCCCGCAATCAGGACTTTCATGTATTCTAAAGAATAAGGGAGTCCCTCTTTCCACTGCCAAGGCCACAGTTCCATATTTGCCCAGAGAAGTCTATTTTTTTCCCCATGTAGGGCAACATGACAGGCTGGTTATGAGTACAGACTTCAGAATCAACTGGGTTGGTATTTAATCCATCCTTTGCCGTTCAATAGCTACGACAATGGGGAAGTTGCTTCACTTTTCTACGCTTTGGGTTCCTGACCACATAACAATTGATGAAAATGAAAATATGAAACAATAGTTTATTGAGTAGTTTTAAAGGAGCATCCATGTAACATATGATATATAACTAGTAATAAATGGCAGCTTATAAAAAGAACAGTTAACTAGCAGTGCAACCAATTTAGCAAATGTCCAGTCCCTGTGTCTCTGTTCTTATCTCTAACACAAAGCTGGTTCAGACCTGATGTGTGGTCTCCTTGCCTTCTAAAGTTGGGTGATTCAAGGTCCCATAAGGAGACACAAGAAACCAGGAAAGGCTGTGACAAGGACCAGGGAATTTCAACAAGGAAAGCTGAGCCTACACCGCCACCTAGCCTGCTCTGCACCACCCTTCTGTGCGCGCGTCTCCACCACGCTTGAGCATCTTCCTCTTTTTATTTTTTTAAAGTATAATTACCGGAGCTTATGTTTCACAGTTAATGCTGTCAAGCCTTTTAAACTAATTGGTCTTTTATAGAAAATTTAACTGAAAATTAACACATCTTTTAATAACATTGCCTTAACTTTAATGGCACTCTGCCTTTCGTTTATAATTGCTCTAAAATTGTCATTTTCCATGTCATAGCTGCCATTTTTTATATTTGCTAGTTTTCACGGTGTGGATTTTTATTTTTAGTATTTTTCTTTCTTGAGGGATGAGAACTATTTAATTATTTTTTCCTATCCTGGGCCTGCCTGGCCAAATGTGATAGCAGGGGTATGTTCTCAAGTCCAGCAGAACATCCCTGCATCTACCACTTAGATGCTATCCTGCCTGTCTTTGCATGGACTGTGGACACTCTATCTGCTTCCTTGGGAGCAAAAGAAATGGAAGCTCTTGAGTAAAGTGTAAGAAGTGGAGCCATGGAGTAGCAATTGGCTTAAGTCTCTGAAATCACACAGGGCTGGGTTAGCTTGGGTTGGCAGTGATCTCATCAAGGGGTTTGGCCCTTGATGAAAATATAGTTTAGACAGTCATGTGGACCCATCATCCAGGTGGTTACCTCTTCCAGCCTTTCTAACTTAAGTTCAGTTATTTCTGGAAAACAGAGGCCAGCTCTCTGATATTAGAGATGAGAACATGGAAATATTTCTTCTGGAAAATCCTGAATCATCTACCCACTTTGCTCCCAAATCTCATCATTCATCATTCTAAGATGTGTGTGTGTGTGTATGTGTGTATGTGTGTGTGTAAGAGAGAAAAAGGAGGGGAGGGAGAGAGAGAAAATGAATATGAGTATGTATAAAATAAATCTGTATCTTTGTGGTTAAATGTGTCTGCTCAGCAAAAGACTTTCACATTTACTTGTCCTTATCCAATTAAAATTCTAATGGGTTGTTTGTTAATATCATTCCTGGTTAACTGTTGGCTCCAACTGAGTCCCAAACAGTGGGAAAGGTGTCTGGGGGCTGCTGGTAAGCCTGGACCAGAAGCTACAAGACCTAATCATGGTCCAGAGTCACACTCTTCAAACTATTTCATGAACTTCAAATGTATTTTCCTTATGTGCCATTGTTAATTTATTCCCTTACAAAGTCACTATACTTTGCTTAGCAAGCTAGCAGCAAAGTTTAAATGACAGGAAGGCAGGTTCTATGTCTTTCTTCTTTTGCTGAATCCTCAGCATGGGGAACAGTTCTTGCCATTTACTAGTGCTCAGTAAGTCAATATGAAGAACAGTAACAGGGATAGATATGCGGAGGGCTGGCCATGTACTAAGTGATAGACTAACCACTTTACAACCTTAACCACTGCTCATCTCACAACCCTGTGGCATAGTATATTTATTGTCCCCATTTTAAATAAGAGCAAACTGAGGCACAGAGAGATTCAGGTTACACAGCTAGTTAATGGTCGTGCTGGGGTCTGCATCCAAATCGTCTGCCTCTTAAATCCATGTTTTAAGTTGTCCTTCTAGAGAGTCCTGGTAAAACTCAAATTTGGGTTGGGGTAGAAAAGTAGTATCTGGGTGGAGAGGAAATTGGAATACACATATGCTAGTTTAAGCTCTAAAAACAGACTTCCTTTCATCTTGTGTATGTGTAAGAGAGAGAAAAAGAGACGGAGACACAGAGAGAGAGCAAGCCGGGACCGTCCTGAACATGGAGTGATCTCTCCTTGGAGGCCTATACCCATAAGCACAGCTATTCCCTCTTTTAGTGGGTTTCTGATTTGATTTATAGGATGAAGCCACAAGGGCACGTCTATAACACCCTTATCGGTTCCAGGAATGCCTGTGATGAATCAAAACATTATTCTTTTAACAAATGAAGCAGTGAGCAGCTGAAGTTGAGTTATGAAGGCCAATATTCAGGGAATATCTAGACATATGATTAACTGGCAATTTGGGAGGTGTGCAGGAAAGAGGAGATCATCACCATCTACGGAAGTCAGTATAGAAGTCATGATGATGCTTGCAAGCAATGCCTGAGATTCAAGCTCACCCCCAGCTCTTGCCATTCAGAGGAGTTTCACTTTCTCCATTTATATTCCTGCCAACTGAATCCAGGTATTGCCTTGGTACTTGACTGATCTGCTTCTTCATAAATCAGTGTTGCAATGAAATGCAAAGAAATCACAGGGAATATCTTATCAAAAAGTCTACATCTCACTGAATCTGTTGAACTAGATCCAATCATCACTATGGAACTTGTTCATCCCAGACAATACAAACATGGTCTGGAATAATAGAACATTCATTTTGACGAACGATTTGAAAAGTCATTATCAATAGACAAGTTAAATATGTCTTGCTTCAACACTTAAGCCAGGTTTATTCTTGACTTTGTAGTGATGTAATAAGAGAGCTGTGAAAATCAAATCCAGAAGTGCCCCCACCGCCATGCCATGGGCACCATATGCTACTTTGTGTAGAAGTTCTCTACTGCTTAATCCAATTACATTCCTTTGAACTAGGGCTGTGTCCGTGGATATTCAAGCTGTGAGGTGCACAGGATCTATGTTTTCAGAAGGTATTCTCACTTGGTTTAATATTCTGCTGTCACCATTTTGAAATTCTTAGTAATTCATGAAAAAGTAGGCTTGCAAATTAGTAGCTGGTTCTGCTTGGAACACATTGAATATTTGATATGTACAGACAAATAATTATATACATTTGAAGTTTTAAAAATTCTAATATTTTGTAATTCTAAAGAAAAGATCTACTGTAACCAATTGCTTAATCATCTCCTAGAATAGTATTCTGAAAACTCTCTAATTAGGATCAGAATTCAAATGACATTTCTGAAGAGATGAATTACCACAGTCTATTTGAAGCTGGATTTGGAAAACATGAGGCCCGTTTACATAGAATCTGGTGCTCTAATGAGCATGTCCTGTAGCTTCTATCATTCCTTCTGGCCTGCTCAAAGAGTTGGCCCAAACTAAGTCCAACATGACTGGCAGGTAGAAAGGTGAGCCCCCATATCAGGCTGGTTAGGAGCCTCAAAAAATGCCCTTCTTGGGCTGGGGTTGTGGCTCAGTGGTGGTGTTTGCCTCACATGTGTGAGGCACTGGGTTTGATCCTCATCATCACAATAAATAAATAAATAAATGTATTGTGTTCATCTACAATTAAAAAAAAATATTAAAGAAAATGCCCTTCTCTAGGGACCATATTTTTCTCCTTGTTGGATTGGAAAGCAGTGGCATGGTCTATAGCCCAGTCAAACTTAATTCAGATGAATGCTGTTTCATAATTATTTTTAAATCCATAATTCTGATTTTTTAACTAAGATATGCTTGCAGTTGAACCACATTCAGGAATATAGAATAATCTAAATTAGTCTCTAAAAGCTCTGTTTTTTTTCTTTCCTCAAATAGAGGCCCTTCTGGGATTAGCTCTAATGAATAGATGAGAATAATGTATAATTAGCATATCAGTTGTTTAACACGTTCAAGAGAAAAACCTTCTTGAGCAGTTTAAGAAATGTATGCATATAAAAATCTCTGAGTTACGTTTATGGTTTTAATGTGTTCCATAAAGCTCTTCTACATGGATTCTCCAAAGGTCAGTTTTTATCCAGCCTATGTCTGCATTTTCACTAATTGTGAATTCAAGATTCCAAAATAGAGAGGATTTTCTATATAGTAAATAAAGACACTCAGTGGGAACACTTTACAATACCCAGGTTATGACCCATTCTAAATGTCTGCTTTTGCCTTTTGCAGTGAAAGACGACTCCATTAAGCTGAAATCTATTTTTTAAATTGTTATTCGTTTTAGGTTGCAAAAGTAAGACAACAAACGCCTTGACAATCTGATACACATCAAGCTATTTAAAAAAATTGTTTTGATCTATCAGCCAGCCTGCCCCCTCTCTCCATCATCACTCTATCCCTTCCCTGTAGCAGAGAACCAGCCAGGCCTTGCTCTCATGCCTGGTCTTCACCCAAAGACTGCTGTCTCAGTGACAGGCACTGACTTAGGAACCACCCTTGACCCACTGTTTTCTCTACTTTCTGCTCGTGTTCATTGTATTCTCAAGTCTTATCAATTTTACGAACAAATGCTACTCAGATCCATCTACCTTTCCCATCTCTACCATTTCTACCCTAGTCCAAGTTGTGATGGCCTTGTACTCAGATTTCCTGCTGCCATCTTGCCCCTCTGAGCCACTTTCTGTAGACCAACCAAGGCAATCCCCTCAAAACACAAACCGGATTACATCACTCTGTAATTTTAAACACTTTCACCTCCTCATTGCTTTTAAGAGAAAGACCAAAATCATGAAAATGGTTTTGAGGTCCTGAGGTCTAATCTTGGTCTGTCCTCCCAGCCCTTTCTCATGGTGGTCCAGCCCTTTCTGTGACTTCCTTGAGAGAGTCAGTTTCCCCACCACTAATAAGCCTTCGCATTTTCTTCTATTCTCCTCTGGGGAATACTCGTCCCAGAAAATCTCTTTTTATGGTTCAGATTTGGGAATAAAGTATGTATCACTTCCTTAGGGAATCTTTCTCTGATTCCCAAGACAAGGTCATAGCCTTCCCTGCACTTTGAGGAATTTATAATCAAATGTTTGCTGGGTGACCCTTGGATGAATGTTGGTACTCCCTTCTGGCCTGTAAACTTCATGAAGCATTGCTCTCTGCAGAAGCTCCAACTCCACCTTCCTACATTGGAGGAAGTCCACTGGCACATCCTCCCCTCACTGACTAGGAAGGAGGGAGCTAGACAACTCACCGCACTCATGAGCGAGTCCAGGACACTGACGGCAAATGCTGTCCCACATGCAAAGGGCTGCGTGAGGTACAGTTCTGTGTCGGGGTCATCGTCATCGTCTTGGTCCAAAAACTGAACATTAGTATCATTCACTAGAAAAAGCATAAGAAAAGAGTTAGCACTGAAGACCACACCTGGGTAGCAAAGTCTAGAGAGACCAGGTGACTGGTGTAGAAACACTGAAGTCACTGAAAAGGAAACAAAAGCATGGGAAGCTGTGGATGGATCTCTGGAGGGGGTGGTTGGACTCAATGGACTGCTCCTATGAGACTGTTTAAATTTCGGAGACCTGGAGAACAAGGAGATCAAGCAGACTTGCTCCACGGCAGGCTGCTGGAGGACCAGTACACAGTACTGGCCAGTCCTTTGGTATAGTTTTAGAATCATGACCAAAAAACACCCTGGAGCGTTTTTTGGTAGCCAAGTCCTTTGAGAGATGAACATATTTCAGTGATGAGCAGCCATGCTGGCATGGTAAGTTTAGCCACAAATTTAAAAAAAGCAACATATTCAGAGGAAAAAGCAATGGACTGGGAGCAGGGCAAAAGCAAACAGCAAGGAATTCATCCTCAGGCATGACCCACAGCCTGCCCTGGGGATAGCCCTGGGCGATGCTGCTGCCCTTGGGCTCTGAATCCAGGCCCACACCCAACAGGCCCTGCTGAACCCCCAGGAACCCCCAGGTGGGATGCATCCCTGCCCACTGCTTGCTGACAAAGATTTTCTCTGAGTTCTGAGTTGCAAGGCTACACCCACGTTCTCCCTTTCCCTTCTAAACAGCTCAATCTTTTTCTGCTTCCACTTAAGCAGATACAGCACTGGCTGCTGTATTTCATCTCCATCTGAGGATTCCTCAAGGACTCCTCCCGCACACACGTGCAGACTGATTAGTTGTGTCACTCAGATGTCTTTAACTTATTAAAAATTAAGTGACAAATTAATTTCCATTCCCATCTTGGCTTCAGAAATTATCACTTTTGCAGAGGAAGTAATAGGGGGAAAGTGTGGGGATGGGGAGAGGGGCACTTGTGATTTCTGGAATAATTTATTGTGCTTTTAGGGAGAGAACAGATGACGTTTCCTTTCCCTGATTCCTTTTGCAAATGTATCAGCAGATATTCTCTTTCCTAGAATTATTGTTTTAATTTTTTAAAGTAACTTTCTTGCTAACTTTTCTTAAAAGAAAAACACAACTTTTGTTTATTGCATGAGGCCGAATAAATGATGATTGGATAAAAGGCTAGACATGTAATTGTTTTTAAATGATGCCATTTTTTCCCTACAGAAAGACTCTAATGGGGGGAAATCTTTGCTTTGTTTTACCAATGTTCATTGCATTTGGGTCTGTATTGTCTTAATAGTATACACATGAGTTTCAGGGTATTGGATGAATGTCCAAAATCCAGGTTCTGACAACTGGGCTTTGAGTCAGGCTCTGTCACCAAATGTCTTGGGCAAATTGTCTTATGAGCCTATACTTTAGGATCTCACTCTGTAAAGAGGGGAAATTATATAGCAGCCCTCTCATGAGGTTAGCAAGAAGTTCATATGAGATCATGCCTGATGAGCTTGACCCAACATTTGGATCAGGCTGTGCACTAGATAAATGGAGGTTGCTTTCATGATTGCCACCTTTCTCCTTTCTGACATTAAATGTCTATCAACCCACTGCATTTTGAAAATGCCTGCCTTCCCTCTGCCTCTCTCAAGACACTAAAGGCTTGCTTATGGATCCTTCAATGGTAGATTTTCTTCATCTCTCTCCACTTGTCCTGTTAAATTGAATTAAGTTTGGCCTAAAGCTGCTTCCAGGCATATTTTAAGCTTTGGTTAAAGGTGTCTCCATACACAGTGAACTGTAACATAACGTGATGTGTAAGCAGACTGTAACTTATTCTAACAAGTAGCTGAGTGTCAACCAATCACAAGTGACCACAAGATCCAAAGAAGACAGACACCACCAATACCCAATCAGCTGTCCCAAAACTTCACTTCTGCATTCCCTATGTAACTTCTCTGGCTGTAAATATAGCCTGTCCTAATGGTGGAATCCAGCATTCTAAACCATTTTGGTCTATTGCCCATTCTAGAATCATAAATAAGCCAATTCCGATTTCAAAAACTGATTTGTTATAATTTTGTCTTCTAATAGTCCAAAAGTATATTGTGGGTCACAGTTTAGTGTTTCTCCTTTGGAAGGTTCTCTTTCCTGGTGACGGAAGGACTTTAATATTTCTCCATTGACTTCCTCTGAGAGTCAGTTATGAATATTGAATACCTGAATTTGCTGCTTCAGATTTACAGCATGAAACTTCTTCTTCTCTCTTCTACTAATCACAAATCAGGATATCCCACTGAGTTAACAGCATGTGAATGCCAAATAGAACGAGAACTTTCTGGCACTGATGTTTTTGAAATATTGTTGTCATTTTCTGAGATGGAAATGTTTGAATGAATTTTCCCATCAGAAATCTGGGCCTCATGCGCTCCCTGCCTCTCTTATGACCCTACAGTTCTGAAAAGCACAATCTAGAAAACTAGGCTTTTAGCCAACTACGCTAAACATGAAAAAGACACCTCTCCTGTGGTTGGAAACAGAAAATAGTGTGGTACTCCTTGACCTGAGAGAATCTGGCCTGATAAATAGCTATGTCTACAATAATGCAGTGCTGAATGGTGGACAATTTATTCCCTAGCTTCTAGACACCTCACAAGCAAGATTACTGTGTTAAAAGCCTGCTCTCTTATTTTGAAATATATTTTGGGGCCAAGAAAATGGAGTGTACATTTCGTTTGTGAGTCATCTGAAGACAGGTGCTCCCTCCTCTCCATCTACTCCTCTCCCGAGCAGCACTTTCACTGTCTCTGTTTAGAAGATCAATCCCCAGTTCTGAGACCTGCTGCTGATGGGTGCCCTTCTTGGAGTTATTAACCAACTCATGGGGAACTGTGGAAGGGCCTAACAAATGCAGTCATGACCAGAGGCCTTTATCTTCTGGATGAATCTGTGGTAAACCTCCCAAAGAGGGCTCTGGGGCCAGGAGGGTGGGGTCAGAGTGCTGGGTCGCTAACCTCCTCTTCTGCTGCACCCTTCTCGAAATCTGGCTTTAGTAAGGAAGGGTCCCCTAGGAACCAGCTGCTTTTATGGTTTCAGAACCAGAGCTTCTGAGAAAGGGCCTAGTAGGGGGAAAAAAGGCAAATAAAGTCAGAATAAAGGAAAATAAACAGCTGGAGGGAAGTACTGTCTTAGGTTTCTTATCTTAAAATTTTTATATTTCTCCTTTGACTTCCTCTGAGAGCTGTGAAGATGTGTCAGTCAAACTGACAGTGTGTTGGAAGAGGAAGATAGGGAGAAGGCAGGAGAGTAGGGGCATGTGTTTGTGTGGGGGGGGATAAAAAAGGTTTGGGCCACAGAAAATGAATTAGAGCAAAGATGCTTTGGAAACAACTGCCAGGTCAGATGGGTATGATCAAAGGTTTACTGATGCTGCATGGGGAAAAAAATCATTAAGAAAGTCCAGAACAAGACAGTCGATTCCAACCAGAGCCACAAATAAAACACATTCAAAGCAGTGCCATGGGGTAGCCTTTCTGTTACAGCCAGTGAAATAAAAAACAAGCCAATGATTGTTGGAAACACCAAGAACAGAACAAAAGGAGATACTGATGTCAAGGAAAACAGTGCTTCTTACCCAGTTCAGTTATCATTAGAATGTGCGTTCCACTGTTTTTTTCCTGATTGACTGATACCAAAGGCAACTTGCCCGGTTTAGCTAATTGGATACAGCATTTAAGGGATGGGTAAAGGGAGTGGAGGAAAGTACAAAAAAAGAAAAGAGTGAGGGAATAACAGAGGAAACATTCTAAAGCAAAGGGACCCAGGACCATGAGCAGTTTGCATTTGTCTTAGGAGAAGAGCCACTCCCCTAAGTTTTGCAAATTTATAGATGGTAGCACAAACTTGCCATGGACAGGTTAGCAGTGGGATTCCACTGGGGCCAATGACTATGACCCCCCTCAAAATCCCATCATTTTTTGAACCAGAGTGGCCATTTTCTGCAAATGGTTTTTGGCTGAGACATTCAACTAGGATAGGTCAAATGTAGCGTTGTTACATCTTAGCCAATGCTTCTACCCAGTTCTCAGTGTGAGCTTGGGTAGACCCGAGATTTTGTATAAAGAGGAAGGTTCAGATTGTGGAAGCTATCCAGACAGAATACTCAAAAGAGGTGCTTCCACTTAAAATTCATGAGAAAGAATCCGTAGAGTAAACCTTTCCTCCTTTCTTCCTCTTTCCCAAATATATGCCCTGATCTCAAAGCCATCATCTCATGCTTCTTTGAAAACAGTGAACGGCCTGAAGGAAACCGTCTATTCATCTCAGAGGAAAGATAGATCAGATTTTCCTTCAGGTAATCTGCCATAGTTCCACCCCTGCCCCGCTCCAACCATCCCAGCAAATAAAACCCATTAAGAGGCTGAAAGGGCAAAAGGTAGGCCAACCCTTTATGTCCTGAATGGTCTGGAAAAGAGGGCAAAAAAATTCCCCCTAGAGCCAATAATGATCCCCACCTAGTTCAGTGATGATGGGGATGTTGCCCCCAGTGGTGATGGATGGCTGGCGTAACATCCCGTGCACTGGGCTGTTATCTGGAGAGGATCTGTCCATTCCTGGAGGTGTGAATCCTAGTGGTAAGAAAAGAGAGGAGGAATAAAAATCAGAGAAGTGGAAAATTTGGAAATAATGAGACTACGGTTTACATATACAACCCCCAAAATGTAGCTTATGCATTACTTACAGGTCAACAATTTGCACTCCCAGGATGAACTCGGATGGGTAATTTTTCAGAAGGAGAAAGTAGGAAACCATTGTAAATAATTCTAACTCACTTTGATTGCTCTCTAAAAATCCAGACTACACCAATTATTTATCCTACTTACAGATTTCAAACCCCTTTCCTTTCTAGCACATAGGAAGACTGACCTCTGTCGCATTGGAGTTAGAGAGGACCATGTGACACATGAAATGCTCTGGCCCATAACAAGTGAACAGAACAATGCAGGTCACTTCTGGTACAAGTATTTGACTTGCTGTCTTTCTGTTCCCAGGCCACAACAACTATGGGGGCACAGGTTCCTATGGAGGTCAAGTCTAGATAGCAGCCCTGGACAGTTTCCCAGACCCACAAAGCTTTCTGTCCAAGTGAAAAACAAAGCTGTGTTGTTTGAAACCACTGCAACTTATTTGTTTGTTATTGTTGCCATTACCCCAGCACAACCTAACCTACCTTGTTATCTTAAACTAAGTGATTGTTTATCCTCCTGCCAGTGAGTGACTGGCTTGGGTTTTGACACAGTTCTGGACAATAAAAGGTGGTCTTAATTGAGGCTTTGAAGAATTTCTTTGTTGCTCTTAAGAAGAAGAGATTTTCTTTTAATACACTGGACATCATTTTATGTACCTCCAGCGCCTAGACCTGTGGCAGCCATCTTGCAACTAGGATGAATACCAGCTGAACACCAAAGCAACTTCATGATATTGACTGAAGTGAGTAATAGAACTGTCTTGGAGTTCCTGAGGTAACTACTCTGGAACCACCCTAACTTAGTTTCTTCATATATTAAATTCCATACACACACTGAGTTTCTCTTCTCTTTCTCTTCCTCTCTTTTACATGCTTACCCACAGCATAATAATATTGTTACACACATATACACAATATAAAATATATTATTTTTGTGTAAGCCAAATTGAGAAGGAATTTTCTGTATTTGCAACTAAACTCCTCCCAACTGATATACCTGCCATTTGTTTACTGTGGATCCATTGAATTTTTCAGGGGGTCCAACACCAACATCATAAAGCAGATGTGGGCGTAGAAAACCTGGAAAGCAACTACTTGGTTTCTGATTTTGCAGTTTGAGCTTCCTTGGGTCTCAGGCCCAAGACCTGAGTACATGAACTTGGATCACTCGTAACTTCAGATTTAGTTAGAATAAGAAAGGGTCCCAGATAAGCCCAGTAACTACCTCTCAGGGCATTCATACAGACATATAAACACAAGAAACTTATTTGCCTCATGCATTCACTTGTTGAAAGTTAATTTTTTCACTTGAATATGAGACTCAATTTGCTACCCTACCTTGGGAGACAGGCAAGTGTTCACATTGATTTTGGTTTCTTTTTTTCCTTGGAAGATTGCCACATATACTTATCCATGAATTAGGGACTTATAGGTACAAAGTCATTTGCTACATTTCCAAGGACAAAACTCCAAATATATTATGTGACCATATTTCTGACTCACTCTCCAGTAACATGACAAGATTGGGCTGAATCTGGCATTTTGGCTATGCATGAATCAGAAATGAGGTGACAGGTGCTCAATAATTGCCTGTTGTTTGGAGGAGGTACATATGCATGAAATGCCAGAAAAAAATAAAAGGACCTTCTTCTTTTCTGTTCTCCTGTGTATCGATTTCATATCAAGTGCCAGACTTTCAGGAAGAAAAGTTTTATTTAGTATCCACTCCCTAATTGCACTTAATTTTATTCTTTATAATAATATACTGTGAAATGGGTAAGTCATTTTGAATGACAGTATAGTGTCCATCCTCCTGAACTTCAGAAGGTGTGTTTTTCAGCCAACCTCATAACCAAGAACATGCATTTTAAATGCTAGCTGCTTTCTTCCCCTAGAATAGTGAAGGGGAAAACTAAACTGTTTTCATCAGAAGTTTCACTCAAAAGCATGAAAAACTGCAAATGACAGCTGTGCAGATTCAGTGGATGTGACGTTTTTGAATTTCTTCAACTTGACAAGTAAACACCTTAAATCGGTAATGCTATATGCATAATACATGGCCTGTATTTTGACATCCATCATCAAATGCTGACTTGAGAAAATACGGGTTTGTACGTCAAGGAATAGCACCCATGGAGCAGGGAGAAATGCAGGTCACACGGTATTAGGAAAACTGTATTTCATTACTGAATCTGCAACAAGCCAAAGCATCCTTTTATTTTATCTTATTTAAAGATTCCATTTTCAGCTGTGAAAAGACTCAATTCCTTTGCATGAAACCTTCATTTAGAAATGACATGCTTGCTTCCTAGGCCTTTTTCATTTGGCTTTCATATTCCATTTTCCCCTTCAGTCACCAAGCCTGGTTCCATTAGCATCTGCAACTGACAAACCATGGTGGGTGTCCAAAGACATCCCTCCATTGAAGGTCTGTCTCTTCCCATACCTGACCCCAAGAGCAGCGTGCTTTTGTTGGCAAGAAAACTTCAGCAATACCAATGAGTTGTCTTATGTTTCTACTTTTATAGTAACACATTTTTTATAACTTTATTTTTATTTATTAAATTGTATGTGATGGTGAGGATCGAACCCAGTGCCTTACCTACACTAGGCGAGTGCTCTACCGCTGAGCCACAACCCTAGCCCCTAGCAACACATTTTTTAAAAGCAAAAGACAATGACAACACAATAAAAAATAGATTCCCCCTTTGCTCCCATGTAGAGTTGTGTTAAAGATGAACAGATTTACCAGCATTATTTACTTTCTTGGGAATCCTAATATGAGAGAATTCTGAACTGTCAGGACTCTCTCAGATTCCCTAAGTGACCTTGGAGAGAAGGGAAACTCTGGTGCCTTCCATCTGAAGGGACGAGGCAATCTGGCCTTTGATGCCAAATGATGGCATCTTCTCCATTCATCACAGAGGTGGTTGTCAAAGGGGCTGGTCTCAATTGTGTCCAGGCCTCTGATTATCTAGCTCCCTGTCCTTTTATTCCAACAGCACTGGCTACATCTTTGGTTGCCCTTTGAGTGACTCTGAAAGCAGTGCTTGAGAGAACTGGCAGATGAAATGCACTCTGGGATCTATAGCTGTGAACAGTAAATCCAGGCAACTCTTTCTTCATTAGTTAGTAAATTTGACATATGGGAAATTAATTTTAGGAATAACTCCTTATTTTGCCAAAAGAAAGAACTAAGAATATTAGCATTAGAGAGAGAGAATCAGAAATCCTCAACAGAAAAACAAACAAAAAAACAAAAACAAAAACAAAAACCCTCAAGTTCAATTAATCTACAGCTCTAGCTCTCACTGATATGGGCTTCTGATCATTTTTTTAAATTTTTTTTTAAAATATTTTATTAGTTGTAGGTGGACACAATGTCTTTTATTGCTTTGTATGTGGTGCTGAGGATCGAACCCAGGGCCTCACGCATGTGAGGCAAGCGCTCTACCACTGAGCTACAATCCCAGCCCCCAGCTTCTGATTATTTTGATGTGTTCCCTTGCCCTCTGTTGGGCATGGCCAGGGGAGGCAAGTTTTGCACTAAAAAATGACTTCCAAAGACCACCTCATCTCCTTCAAGTGGAAGTTGCTTTAGCGACAGATGTGACAGGTAGGTACCACCTGTTGTATTCACTTGGCATCAAGCATAGATGCCTTGACCACCACTATCTCAAACCAAATATTCTCATTCTATAGGCCAGAGACTCTGTTTCCTATGTCTTCAAATCTCCAGATTGTCTACAAAATGTCTGGTGTACAGAGAAGAAATAAAGTGGGATAGTTAAGAGGATGAGCTTGAAGTCAGATGTCTTGGGTTCAAATTCTGGATCACGCACTTCTTAGCCATGTAACTGTAAGCACAGCGAATACTCTCTCCAATATATATATTTGGTACCAGGGATTGAACCCAGGGGTGCTTGACTACTGAGCCACATTCCCAGCTCTTTTTATTTGTTATTTTGAGACAGTGTCTTGCTAAGTTGCTGAGGCTGGCTTAGAACTTGCAATCCTCCTGCCTCAGCCTCCGGAGCTGCTGGGATTACAAGTGTGTACCACCATGCCCTGCCCTATGTATTTTTTAAAAAGAATTTTCACAATGAGCAAGTCCTGGAAAAATTAATTAGAAGGCAAGAAGTGTTATAGATGTATTTTGGTATAAATAATCAGATCAGTCCTGTGATTAAAAACTTAGTCTACAATATCTAAGGAAGGAGAAATCTGGATATGAGGAAGGCTGGAATTTTCTTTAGGTATATTAGCAAACTGGTGGCCAGTCTTCTTGTAAGAAAGGATCTTCATTTCTTCTACCAGCTGCAGAATCTCTCCAGAGTCTTCTGTTTTCTAGATGGAATCTCCCACCTCCTTTAGTTGAAAGCACAAACTTTTCTCTTTAGCTCTCAGTTCCTCAAATGGTTTTCACTACTCTCCACATTCTTTGGCAGCATTTGTGCTATTGGTCATATGCAGTCCTGTTGGGTTCAGCTGAACAAAATCAGCAGTGTCTGAGGTCCTTCCCATGATATTGATTATTCCAGAGGCTGACAGAGCTAGGCCTCAGGTTAGGGGAAGGTTAAGTGCACTTTAGCAGAAGTTCAGACAATAGGATTTCATTTAGGATGACTTAGAATTAAAGAATATAATACATACACTTGACCTATTCCTGAGAAGTGCTCGGACAAAAGACATGGGAATAATAAGGAGATCACCAAGCCTTCATTTTTAAAAATGAGCTGTTTTGGACTTCTTCTGTAGGCATGCATGAACTGTATGTGCAGCATCTAAGAGAAACCATATGGTTTTAAGTGGAGAAGGCTACAGCTCAGAAATGCTCTACTAGAGAGAAGTACTAGAAAAGATCCCCAGGGCAAGGTAGATGTAAGTATATTAGAAAGTGACATAGTATTAGACATAGTGTCATAGAACTATGGAATGCAAAGCAAAGTCAGAAAGGCCTTAGGGTTAGACTGATTAAGATAACTGATAATGAAGAAGGGAAACTAAAATAGAACCTTAAGGAAAAAAATAATAGCAATCGATATTTATTGAGCACCTACTATGTCCTAAATTCAGTTCACATAATAATTTTAGTTCTCAAAAC
Organism: Xerus rutilus; assembly: GCA_028644305.1. Lineage (NCBI taxonomy): Eukaryota > Metazoa > Chordata > Mammalia > Rodentia > Sciuridae > Xerus > Xerus rutilus. The sequence continues at coordinate 42,016,434 of CM053404.1, read as the reverse complement.
TCTCCTAGGTAGATATTATTAGTTAGCAGGTAAGGAAACTGAAACACAGAGAAGGCAAGCAACTTGCCCAGGAACACACATCTGGGTATCAGACCTCAGGCTTGAATCCAGCAAACTAGCTCCAGAGTATTCTCTAAGCTACCACACATATTGCTTCTTTCCATGTGCCAGACTGTACTGAGGTTTTTTCTCCTGATCTACCTTCTTTATTCCTTATCACAACCCTATGAGTTGAGGAACTGTTAATATGTCCATTTTGTAGGAAGAAAATAGGAAAAAGAACAATCCAATAGCTTGCTCAGGCATACGAGCTGGTGAGTGACAGGTCTGGGAGCTGTGGCAAAGCAGTCTAATGTGAGATTCCACGAATCACCACACCACACATGGTGTACCACCCTGTACTTGTAGGAATGGTCTCTCCCTCTCAGGTACCAAGCCTGGCAGGCAAGTTTGAGGGCTGAGCCAGTCTTACTTTTTTATTGTTTCCACTTTTAAATAACAGCAGACAGCAACTGGGACCCATGGTAGTTAGGCTTAACTTCCTTCAGTGTGGCAGCATGAAGAACTCAGTACATATAATAAATGCCTTATTACAGCACTTTTCCATGGGGGAAACACAAAGTACTTTCTAAATCTTCCCTGGTTAAGTCCCTAAGCCTTTTCAGGGGGAGATGGAGATGGAAACTCTTATCCATCACCTCCCCCTGGAGTAGATGGAGAAATGAAGGTAAGTGCTTCCTCCACCCCTATAGATTTAACATGAAGGAATTGGTTGAAATGGCGAGCCAAATTATCTTTTATTGTGTGCATATAAATGATGGTTAGAAATCCATATGCTACGCTAAACTAGGGAAATAAATTAGGCCCAGTCATCTAGGTTTGCTGAGACAGGTATTCAATATGAAGTTGTAAAAGGGAAAGATCACCGTTAGAAATGATCTATAAAGACATGCTAAAATCAAGAGAAACCTCTCATATTACATCATCTAGGAGATGAATTAAATTTCCTGTTAATGCCGGGCGGGGGGGACCCAAAGCCAAATGTCAGATGAAGTGAAGATCAATAAAAATATTTTGATAAGTAAATGCAACAATGCTATTTAACACATGATTGGCAACTGCTGAAACATAAATTATCCAAATTTCCCATTGCTGCTTATGGGAAAATTATGCAGATTAGAACTTGATTAGGCTTATATCATGAGACTCAATTTGGACTTTTAATCTATTAAGCTCCAATAAATGAGGCATCTGAATAGCTCCCCTGAGTAACTCCAGTAATAGCCACAGCAGTCATTTTTGCACTATGTATTCCAACAAATTCTTCAGCAGCTCAAGTAAAGAAAATTCCATTGCTTTCTAACTAGGAGGGGGGAAATCCATACATACAGAGTTTTTTTTGTCGGGGGGAAGACTATAAGAAAAATCTGGTCAAAGGAAAAACCTCAGTTTTACTTTCCATTTTTTTTTCCCCATAGTTTTCATTGGTTTTCCACAAAGTTGGAGTTGAGAGTCACAAAAGCCAGGTAACTGACCATGTTTACTTTACTCACTAGAAACTGATCATCTACCAAGGTGGCAGGATCTCCTGACACTGCCCTCAGGCCATTCCAAGGGACCACTTATCATTTAGAAAATGGAAATGCCAGAGCACCCTGCAGTGTGCTGCAGGTCAATATCCAGGAGGGAGGGGGAGTTCTCCTGCCAGTTTCCAACAGTGAGGTTGTCTGCTTTATGCCAAATAGCCCTATGCTTGATGGAGAGGGTTGGCACATACCAGAGCATAAAGAGCCTGGAGACAGCATGAATAGCCAATTCTGTGAAAGCCAAGCCGCACCATTACCCAAGGGTGACTCTTCACCAATCATTCTGTGTTAGACACACAAGAGCTTTGGAAATCCTCTAGTCAATTCCTCCATTTTCCAGACAAAGAAATTGAGGCTCAGAGTAGGGAAGTTCTTAGCCCCCAAAGTAATGAAATCAGTTAGTGGCAAAGCTGAAAATTAAGTTACCAACTGAGATGGTATACGTTTTTATCTTCTTGCAATTCCTTCTCTGTATAAGTTATACAACCCATTCTACAGTGGTGGTTGTGTCAGGGGGACAATCTCGTTCCCACTCTGAGTACAGGACTGGCAACATGAAGCCAGGAGTCTGACTTCACAGGGCCAGCAAGATGGCCTTCCCTCATCCTGGACTCATCATTGATGATCCTGTCCTCCTCAAACTGGCCAATCCATATTCCTCCAGGATCTTCTGTCAAAGATGTTAAACATGTTGTAGCCGCAAAGTCAGAAGGTTGTAAGTAGTGGGCTGCTGATGTCCACATAGCCCACCTTGGGGCAAATGGAAATAGGGCAAATAAATCCAAGGGTGATGAGAACAGGGCATAGCTCCAACACTGCTGAAGCTCCCAGACCCAAATGTGCCTTTTAAAGCCAAAGGTAGCTCCCTTCTGTGACTCTCTTACTACATAAGCCTTTTTGATTTGGATTTCTATCATGTGTACTCAAAGCCCACAAGTAGTATAGTAACTTAGAAAAAAACCTCTGTTCTTCTTGGTGAATGTTCTTGGTTCCTGTGTGTGTGATCGTGTATATCTATGGAAACATGACTACATCTTCATTCAAGTGTTTCCACTTGCTTGTGACCAGTGAGTGACCAGTGACAAGATCTGGGTTAATACCCTTGCCCCCATTTCTTTTTCTTTACAATAAATAACACTGACAATTTTGACAGTACATTTTTCTAGAGACTGTATTTAATTAGCGCCTTGGGAAACTAACTCCACCCACAGCATAATGCCTCATCCATTGTAGAGTTTGCATTTTGGACCTGACCGAAACCTAAGCAAATGAAACTAGCCAACCAAAAAAAAAAAAGAAAGAAAGAAAGAAATCTCTGGAACTATTGCCCATTAAGCCTCCGGAAATATATTCGGCCCATAGACAAACCTCACACCTATGAAACAAATATATATTTGAGTCATATCTCTAAAGTAGATGGTCTCTATCCTTAAAATTAACTTTAAAAACTTGGTCTAATATTTGTCTTTGAGAAGGGTTGGTTAATGGAAGGAAGAAAGGAAAGAAGGGAAAAAAGAACAAAGCTAGTCACAACTCAAGTACAGCTAAAACCAAGGATTTGGAAAAAAACCCTGATATTCACTTTGTTTAATGTCTTTATTTGCCCAGTAGCTCATGATGTCCTACCACAGTTTCCATCATTTTCTGATTGATCTTCACTTCCTCCTAATTCATCTTATACCTTAAAAATACAACATACTCTGTCAATATAAATCAAGTGACTCAAACTTTTACCTACCCTTTGGCCTAAGCTATTTCATTACTAAAAAATATGTGTAGTCCTAATTTCCTTATATTAATGATTTGATAAAATGTTATTTCATGTATAGTTATTAAAAGATAATATTAAACTGAAAAACAACATGAATATCAAATCTGAGGATATTGATTATTAAATGTACATTCACTAAAAATATTGTAGAAAATATGTAATGGCATAAAAAACAATATACAGCTGAGTGCGGTGGCACATGCCTATAATCCCAGAACTTTGGGAGACTGAGATAGGAGAATTGCAAGTTCAAAGCCAGTCTCAGCAATGGTGAGGTGCTAAGCAACTCGGAGAGACTCTATTTATGAATAAAATACAAAATAGGGCTGGGAATGTGGCTCAGTGGTTGAGTGTCCCCGAGTTCAATCCCCGGCACAAAAAAAAAAAAAAAAATATATATATATATATATACAATCAAATTTTTGAGGATAAAAGTGTTTAGAACTATTAAATGACTAATATGTCAATTTTTAAAAATAAAGGATGAATATTTTCTTCTTTTTGCTTCCAGAGTTCTTGAATTTTCTAAAATGAATATTATTTGTACAGTGGAAATAATTTTAAAATCATAAATCAATAAAAGGGAAAAAATGCCCTGAAATCTGAAAATTCTGTGTGACCTCTGTGGGATAAGAGCAGCGGGTTAACATGGTAGGTGGGCATGCCTTGTTGGTCTGTTGGTCTCAAAGGGTCATTTTGAGAGACTGAATCTCTAGGAAGAAATTGACCAGTCCAAGGTTATAGAATAAAAGGGCTTTAGATGAAGGAGGGCCCAAGGAGAGCTTTCAGGATTTCCAGGTCTCTGTCGTTTCAACCTCTCATCATTTTATAAGAGCTACTCAATCTCAGAGCAGAGGCTGCAGAGTGCTCATGTCAAGCCCTCACTGACTATAAGGAGCCCACAAAGAGCCACAGTGCTCTGGGCACACAGCTGAACGAGAGCAGTGAGAGCTGGTTTATAATACAGAGGAAGAGTGGCAAATGCCGATTCTCGTCCATGCTCCTACCAAGCCAAATGTGCCCACCCCAGAAATGCTGCCCCTTCTCTTCCCTTCCCACCCAGTTCTTGCCCCTCTATCACTTCCTCCAGAAAGCCTGCCTCAACTAACCCCATATTTAGGCACTGCATATAGCTGTCTTCCTCTGCACTCTTCCATTCTCTTTTCTTACTATTTTAAAATATATGAGTTTAGGGCTAGGGTTGTAGTTCAGTGGTAGTGTACTCACCTAGCATAGCCAAAAACAAATTAAAATGTATGGATTACTACCACTTATGTGCTACTTACTACATGCTAATGTTTAAGTGTTTTTAAGCTTCTTTCTTTTCTCTTCTTGATCTTCATACACCTATTGGATTCCTCAGTTCAATATGGCAGAGACTGTGTCAGATTTTTCTTTATTATTATTTATTCTTAATTCCTGTTCTGAGATCCTCCCTTTTGCTGACACCATTAAAGGACAAAGGATGTTTTGCCACTAATATAAGATCTCCTCTTTCATGCTGGATCTCATTTCCAGTAAACTAGAGGTTTGCAATGCCAGGGAACATGCAGACATATACATTGCAAGACAGTGATATGACGTGGAGACTAATAAAACACACAGAAATCCCCCCTTCTTGTTGCCAAGACTATATACCATTTTGTTTCCATTACATCAATTTTTTTCTCCCCCTTTTGTGAGCATTAATCAAAGAAATGCAAAGAGCTCATTAAAGTGATAGATTGACTGAAAATGTAACCACCTTTTCATTATAAACAGTTCCTTTATGTTCTCAGTGCTATGGGCTTTGTTTTTCAGCATTTGTCATGTAGTTCAAATGTCCTTTTACATTTAAAACACCAAATGCCAAATGGGCCCCAGTTGTTTGGTTTAGCATGAACCAATGGCCAGCTTAGCAAAACCCCCAGCTACAAAATCGCAAGGAAACTAAAACATCCATATCTTAAGCACACAGAAAATTAAGTAGCTGTAAAAGATGGATTTGCCAAGTGATCCAAGCATTGCCATACAACTCAGGAAAAGTAGAATCCTGTTGCTGACAACTTTCAGGCCAGCTGTGTCTGAATGATTCTAGAGACAGGATGCCTGGCCTGATAGTGGCCAAGGTTGCAAACATTTGATCATGCTTTGAATAAGGGAGTTTTAATTTTTTTTTCTTTTAAGTGTTAAAGGATTTTCTACATATATATTTGTGCTGGCAGATGAATATGTAAATGCAATCTTGGATCTTGGGGTCACAATACGCACATACGCGTGCGCACACACACATACACACACACACACAGTATCTTCACTGGAGGAGGGTTTGATCGGTGCTAGTTTGATTCTGAGCAACCCTGTCCACAGCACCATCCCTAAGTACCCTTTGGCAACAATCTGAAATGAGCCATAACATCATGGTTTAGAGCTAGATTGAATCAGTCCTCTTGAGTCATGTCTCTTTCCATTTCCAATTTTCTAACCTAGGGCAATTTACTTAAATCCTGAAACTCGGTTTTTTCATTTGTAAAATGGAAGGGTACTAGGTCAAAAAGATTAAATAAGTTGATATAAGTAAACCTCTTACAATAGGGCCTGGCACAGAGTAAGCATTTTGTTAAGTACTAGCATTATTATTCAGCAATAGAGTTGTATAGCTGATAAGAGAAAACCAAAGGCATGGGGGTTAGCCCTATATCAATCCCTAACTCTCTCTGAGAACATACAGGGGTTCAACATGTAATCCATACTTGGTTTTCCCATGCATAATCAGGGAAAAGCAATACCCAAATCCCTTTTTATTATGGAGCATTATACATAATATTGAAACTATGATAACTCTGGTTTGGGTCACTCAGTATCCAGGAATGACTGCGGTCTTTCATGAGGTTGTACTTTTAAGAAAATATCCAGTATCTATCACAGAGTCTGTTTCAACAAACACAGATGTATGCATTGAAGACTGCAGATTCCAACTGTAGGCATGACATCATACTATGTCTCAGGAGTTGCCCCAAGTCCTGATCCCCGCTCCCTCCAGGAGCCCAGCATCCAAACAAAAGGGGTTCATTTGCAGCCATATGAGCATTGCATAGCAACTGGTCTGTTTCTCCTCCTTTTCTTCATCCATAAAATGGGAATGACTCAAAGTTCCCTTACAACTCCAAAGGTGATGTCTCTTTCATGACCCCAAATTTTAAGAATAAGTTCCTACACAATAAACAAGCACAGAATTCAAGAACATCTTGTGGATGCCTTCATAAGCTCTAGCACAGATCCTATCTTTCTGTTCAGTTTTATCCCTTTGCCCACAGAAGGAAACTCCAGTGCCCAAACCAACGAGAAGGATGTACTTTCTCCAAAGTTGCTATAAAGGCCAAAAAGGCCATAAATAACCATTTATTAAACAAACATATGGGCTAAAGGAAGAGAAACCACCACAATTAGGCTCCTGAGGCCTGCAAGCACAGTACATAATGGGAGGACTCTCCTAATCCTGGCTATATATTACCAGTTGTTCCATTTTCGGGAAGTTATCTTCATAATCAAGATGCTATCCTGGCCATTGTGGGCTTTAGAACTATTTTTAATTTTAATTTAAAGAGCAATTAAAGAAAGACAATGGATATGCGGGATAATAAAGTAAGTGATTAGCAGCATGCAAATGACAAAGGCTTAATGATAATATGGTTCTAGTCTCCAAAGGGCTTGTTGAGAGAAAGCCCTTTCTACATGTGGTTGTTCAGCTAATGTGTCTCAACCCACAATTACAACATTGCTGACACCATTAACCAGTGAAACAACATCACTTCGCGAAATCCTTGTTGTCTCATTAAAATGGAAAGGGTCAGGTAATTTACCAGCCTTGTATGTCTAGTTTTGTTGTTGGTAATTAGCAAACATTACCCAGCATGGACTCCCGCTGGGAGCTGGAGAAACTTAGTGAAATATTAAAGAGGAAAGTCTTTATATTTCACTGGAAAATTGAAAAGAGGTGCGGTAATATTCTGCCTGTCATTCCCTCGTAAAGAGAAAAAGGAAAAAGCCACTTGGAACTCTGTAATTTAGGGAGAACTCTTTGTAATGTATTGGGAAACCACTGCCCAAATCAAGACCCTGAGTTACCATTGTGTGCTGGCAAATAGTGTCTCTGTCCATATTTACCAAAGGGAGTTAGGGGCGGGGAAGGATAGGAAAATCACAAAGTTCATCTTTATTGTTCTTACTTAGATTTTTTAAAATTCATATTCTGGAAATAAAAAATATTCTGTAAATAGAGGGTAGGGACTATAAAAAGTACTCGCTTTGAAACACTATATGACTTAAATAAGCACCAGAATCATTTAATCATTTACTCAAAAAGCATACACACACACACACACACACACACACACACACACACACACACACACGTATACATGTTTTTTAAACCTAGAGATTGAGGAAATGTACCCCAAGGTCCTGAGGGCCTGCCTCCCTGCTCGCTAATTGAGCATATGAGGGAACTGAGGTCTTGCCTGTGATGTTGGCTGAGGTTTGGTATGTTGTCAGGGAGCAGAGTGGTATCTTATTCTTTAAGTGGAACTTTTGGAACATAAAACACATTCCAATAAATGTGAACAGAAAATTATGAATTCATTAAACTACTTTGGTATCTTGTGCTATATATAATATTTATATTCCGACTATTGTAAAATATGCTTTAATATCTTTAGGCAACTATAAGGACTTAAATATTTATAAAATGGCTAAAGATAAAGTATGGTCCTCTTATTCCTACATACAGATGATGTAAGGCATGCAATCAAAGACAATAACACTCTCTGCCCATTTGTCATCTTAAAGGAGCCGATCAACCCGCCATCCCTCGTGTGCCATCTACATAAGAGTTGTTGCCGACACAGGCGACTCCAGAGGAGTTTGTGCCTTAAAAACTACCTAGAGTGCTATACTTCACAGAAAACAGGGCTTTCTGAAAATGGAGACAAAACAATAAATTTGCAGGCAAAACAGCTCCAAAAGGGGCTTCAAAATACTGCTGTATTTATCTCCAGGACATGTGGGAATGTAGGCATTTTGATTTAATATTTCATAACATAGAGGCAATTGCTTCCTTGCATAGTTTATAATTAATGCTCATTGAAAAGAGTTTTTTTAAATAAATTCCTCAGTATCCTAAATGCAAATAAATAAATAAATAAGTAAATAAAACACCTGCAAACTAGAAAGGGCTTCCTTTAGAAATGTAGAAGAGCCCCTCTCCATAATTCCAGTAAAGACACCAGGAATTTATAATTGCCTGGGGACATATTAAAAGTAGGTTTAAAGATTAAATGTGAAACCATAACCTTGATGTTCTCACTATTTAACTTTCTTGTTTACCTTTAGATCCATGGTCTGAAGATTTTCCAAATTCTTCCTTTTCCTGTGCTGATAAAATATTCAATGAACTGCTTGTGCTCACCTACTTTAGTCTCTTAAGTGGATATTCCCTTGGTTCATTTCCCTGCTTGTTTGGCCAGCAGGTATAAAGCTGGGAATGATATGGAAGTTTGGAATACAGTTCATTTCTCATTATTCTCTGCATGCTCTTAATGCCTACTATATGCCATAAAAACTTCCCAGCAATCACCCTTGCAAGGCTTCCAGCTCTCTAGAGATGTAAGCTGTGTTACATCTAAGGTAAGGAAGGGCTAAGCCTGTGTGTCTCAACTTGAGTTGTGTGTTGGAAGCACTGGTGTTTACATCCTACACCCAGTGTCTGATTTAAATGCTCCAGGATGTGGCCTCAGCATATCGAGAATTTCAAAAGTTCCTCAAGGTGATTGCAATATGCAGGTAGGGTTGAAAACTAGTGGACTGGTTCAGAAACAAATCAGCGCATATACATGACAAGGCATTAATATCCAAAATACATGAGGAACTCCTATAACTTCATAGCCACAAACAGACAAATGAACAAATAATCTGATTAAAAAGTAGGCAAAGAACCTGAATAGACATTTTTCCAAAAACTATATACAAATGATCAATACGTATATGTTAAGGTGTTGAACATTACTAATCAGGGAAATGCAAACCAGAAACACAATGAGAGATCTCACATTTGTATGATGGATATTTTCCAAAAGATGAGATAAAAATTGTTGATGAGGATGCAGAGAAAAGGGAATGCTTATACATTATTAGTGTGAATGTAAGTTAAAATTATGGAAAACAATATGATTCTTCAAAAAATTAAGAATGGAACTCTCATAGAATCCAGCAATCTCATTTTGGGATATATATCCAAAGGCAATGACATCAGTAGCTCAAAGAAACATCTGCACTTACATGTTCATTGTGGCATTATTCACAACAGCCAAGATATGGAAACAACCCAAATACCCACTCACAGAAGAACAGATAAAGAATATTATTTGTCTATAAAGAAAAAAGAAATTCTGCCATTTGCAGGAACATGGATGAACCTAAAGCTCATCATGCTAAGTGAAATAAGCCAGTTAGAGAAAAACAAATACTGCGAGGTCTCACTTATTTGTGGCATCTTAAATATCAAACTCATAAAAACAGAATAGTGCTTTCCAAGGACTGGGAGGGAAGAGGAAACGTTGACTGAAGGTACAAACTTTCAGTTATAAGATGAATGTATTTTTGGATCTAATGTGCAACATGGTGACTATAGTTGAAATTTGCAAAGAAAGTAGATCTTAAGTGTCATCACCCCCAACCCATATACAAGTACCTAAGTGAGGTGACAGATACACTAATTAACCTGATTGTGGTAATCATTTCACAGTGTATATCAAATCATCATATTGCACAGCTTAAATATATTCAATTTTATTTGTCAATTATACCTAAAGCTGGACATGGGGATAAAAACACTGGGCTAGGTAAAGTTTTCAAATTTGTATGCAAGTATTCTTATGTGTATGGGGAGATGAGAAAGATAGATGATTCATCATTTTGATAGATGTTTAAAGGGATTCAAGCACCCTACACCAATTAAGAACTAACATGCTACATGTTTCCTGGTTAAGGGCCAAAATTATTCTTTAGAGGACAAAAAGAGGCAAGAGAGAGAAACCAGGTGCTACTTGTCATGTAGCTGAAGTAATATGGGTCTTATTCTGCCAGAAAGCAACTCTGGGATGGTGTCACTTGACTAGACATCAGGACTTTTGCCATAATCACTGGCTGAAGGCTGGCAGGGTGAAGTCTTCTGTGAGTAAGCTGTTTAAGGCCTCATTCCAGCTCCATGGAAAAGCTCTGCTGTGTGGTGTCATGCTAGCCTGTCTAGGGAGGGGAAATCCCTGGTGGTCACTATTCATTCTCCCCAATTCTTCCTCAACTCCTGGACTACTACATTGCAAAGGTGTCTTGGTTTCCACCATAATCCATTTTTCTGTGCATAGTCATACATAAGAAGAGTCAACATAAATTCTGGCTACTAGGTATGCATGGTTAGCTCCACCTTATTATTTGTTATTTTGGAGAGGCAAATGAAAGAAAATGGTAAAGCTGTCCAAAAATAATAGCAAAAATAGCTAAAATGGCTTGATTCCTAAGTACTAAGTACATTTACTCACCCCGGGGCAGCCACATACGATGTGAAGGTTGAGCAATGCACAGTAGCTAATCTATGTGGGTGCCAATCATATCACAGACATTGTATATTTGCATGTTTATTGTAATATTTTCATCTAGTAGATGACAAAAATGTAATGTAACATAATCAGTTCATTATGACATTTTTTTCTTCAACAGAAATGAACGTAGTATCTTGATAAAGTTTCTGACACAAAGGTACCATATGGACAATACCTGTACCTCCTTTACTTTTCCCAGCCACTCATTGAGCCAGGTATTATACTTCTCACTGAGAAAACTGAGATACAGAGAAGTTAAGTCATTTGTCCTGGCTTAGTAAGTAGCAGAGCTGGGATTCCAACTCAAGCTGTCTGTTCCAAAGGCTACACGTGCTTGGTTAAACGACTGAAAAGAGCTATTTCTATAGAACTTGATGTTTTTATAGAACTCTCTGCAGCCATCTCTTTGTATTGACATGATGATCTCTCAGTGTCTTTGGGTAGGACCACTTTTGTGAACTCTATTTTGTGGATAAAAAAACGAAATCATCAAGTGCTCATCCAAAGTCAAAAGACACATGATGGACAGAGTGGACCTGAGTCTGCTTCCTCCACTCCATGACTGTGCTATCACTGTGGCTGCCAAGTTTGTGATCCACTGTCAGAAACTAGAGCAGCAAAACCCATCTTCTGAATCCCTCCTACTCCAGTCTTCTGCTGAGAAGAGTGTCCATCCCTACATGGCCAGGAAAGCTCTAAAGAACCATGTGATGCTTGCTGGAAACAGAATGTAGAGATACCACCTGCCCTTTTCTGAACTTTGGAGGTCTCAATCTTCAAGCCAGCCTCCCCAGGCCATAGGTGGTATATGTCATAGTATATCCAATGAGGCCCGTAAAAGGTTGGGGGTCAGGAGCTATTAGTAAAGGTTAAAGAATGGGACAATTTACACTAAAGAAAGCTTGGCTGTCTGACCGAGACTTCTACAGACATGTTTAACATCTTTAATCTTTATAACCCTTGCCCAGTAGCCAGATGTCAAATGAATGAAATGTGACTGAAGCCTGGAGGGAAAGGGATGGTGCTTAATAAAGGCATTGGGCTTTTTATTTTTATTTTATTTTTAGTATTTTTTTTCAGTTGTTGATGGATCTTTATTTTATTCATTTATTTACTTTTGTGTGGTGCCAAGGATGGAACCCAGTGATTTACTCACGCATGCGAGGCAAGGACTCCACCACTGAGCTACAATCCCAGCCCCGGCATTGGTCTTTTTAAATCTTATTTGCAGGCACACTAAGAGACCAGGCTGTAAACAACAGATAGCAGGATTTTTTCATTTACTCATTCCCTCTACAAGCCTCAATTATGTGTCTACTTGGAGTGAGATGCTATTCCAAGGATTCAGCTATATTTCTGGCAGTTGGTAGGAGGGGGAGGTCAGTAAAACTAGAGAACAGGCCATTCTTTTGAGGGCCTATCCGAGTTAACAGAGGACTCATCTACAGTCATTTCCTTGATATGGTGAGCTCTTTGAGTCCCTCAGTTACATCTTAGTAGACATACATCCAAGCTTCTCTTCATGAAATATATTTGGCTTTTCCTGCTTATGTCTTTTCTCTTTATCAGGTTCAGCTCTTTCCATATACCTGTCAGCCTCTTTTCTTATAATAATCACACCTATTCTAATTCAAGTCCAGTTACTATAGAGACTCCCCTGATCACTGCAGCCTGAAGCATCCTCTGCTGACTCATGACACCACAGCACTTAAGATATCTGAAAGATACCAGATGCAGTGGTGTATGCCTGTAATTCCAGTGACATGGGAGGCTGAGGTAGGAGGATCACAAATTCAAGGCCAGCCTTAGCTGCTTAGTGAGAGTCTGCACCAAACTGGAAAAGAAAGAGGGGTGGAGATGTAGCTCTGTGGTAGAATGGCCCTTCATTCAATTCTCAGTGTTGGAAAAAAAAATCTTGTAGAAAACCTTTATTAGAGATATGTAACAAGATGCTTCATGACTATTACACTCTTCTCCTAGAATTAGGGGAATAATTTTCCTCCAGAACATTCTCTAAATAAAACTGATGCATTTAAGAACCATGTCTCTTTAAATATTCTATGAATCCAGAACTAAATGTATTTATTAATCAGTGGTCTTCTTTACCTTCTTTGTCTCTTCTTGAAGAAGAGAAATAAGGGTTTTAGGACTTAACATGAAGTTTTGCTTGTAAATGGGTGGGTAAAGGCCAAAAAGCATGGGCTGGCTGGCTAGCCCTATTTGCTAGTTAGAGGCATCGATGATAGAATTTCACAGCATGTGGATTAAATCTATGCCTCAGAAAATTACAAACAACTCACATTATGAACTTTACAAGGTGTTCCAGAATGTCCCCAAACCACTGTCATTAAATATGTGCATTCAAATTGTGCCATACAAGTTATTTTATATGTCTCTGTCACTTTTGCCTGTGGATCCCATTAGTTCCATGAGGGCATGGATTATGCAAAGAGCAGAGATATAACCTCAGGCATTGAGTATAAACCAAATTGATGATTGGGAAAAGAACGACTGGCTGACCCATCCTTATCCAGAGTTTTCTCAGGGACCTCAGAGAGTCCATGGGATGGCAAGACTTCCTGTATCTTCCTTGGATTACACACCTGGGCATTGCTCCCACAGGACAGCTTCTTTGCACCATTTTCTGAGACTAACCTACCACCTGAAATCTTAGGCTTTGGAGGGCATATGGAACTGTTTGTTTTCATTTTCTGCTTTCTATGGAAACTTCCACCTGGAGAGGGGAACAAGTAGATAAACCTGGAAATATTTAGTACATCTCTTGACAAAAGAAAGCAATGGCTAGGTGTCAAATGTTCCACTATCTTCCTGACAGCTTCAAACTTCAATGCACATTAACAGGGGGTGGAAAAAAATAACTCAAATGATTATACTGTTCACAGATAGACTAAGCATAATCCTTATTTCCTCCAACTCTATTTTGTCCAGTTGTAACAAGAAAATATCCTAGGATCTCTCATTGTTGGGATGGGTAAAGACAAGGACCTCTAGATATGGAGATTCATGGAGCAACTTCAGCCCCTTGGGTGTGAGGATTATTTGGGGTGATGCAGGCATATCTTAGGTGCTTCTCTTCCTTTGCACTGCCCAGGGATGCTTTTATGATCCTTAAAAGTAGATATATAGATGCAGGTTCCATTCTCACCAGGATACCCTAACACTTTTTTATGGAGCAGGTTGATGCAGTGAGGAATGCATAGGCTTTGGAATCAGACAGTCTGGGGATCAGCTCATTGTGCTCTTGGCTAGCTATGAGACTTGGGGGAAAAGGTACTTAATATTCCTGAGCCTCTGTTTTCTCATCTGCAATATGAAGATAGTAACTTGTGCCTCAGCAGGTCTTCAGGGAGATGAAATGAGATACTGTATATGAATGTGCCTGGCACACAGCTCACCTGAAAAAAAATTACCATGTTCAAAAAGAGAGATGACCTAGGCACACAGGTTTTGAGGAGTCAACCAACACATGAGAGCCTGGTCTAAGGCTATGAGTTCAGTCCAACACCACCCCACATCTGTTTTCTGTCTCCAAAGCTAAGATTTCCTTTTAGTGCAGTTGTCCCAAGTTCAGCACAGCCTGAATGGGAAGTGAATCTGCTCTGGTTTGCTCTGGAAGGAGAAGATTACATTTATTTTTCTTCTACTCCCCAAGAAAGACCTTCATGCATGGAAGATGCAAAACTCTCCAGATTCAGAGAACGGTCCAGGCTTCTCAGTCTGCTGTTGTGCTCACTGTTGTTGTTTTTTCTTGTTTCTTCACTAGAAATGTATTACCAGGATGGTAAACGGCCATCTTAAGAGGATCTCTCATGTAATGAAATATGCTGTGTAGGAAAAAATTCTCCTAAGTTGAAATCATTTTGAAAACAGCTGCAACTGCTGCTTTGCTGAAATACATCTGTACCACTGGGCTGAGATTCATCTTCTGGTGTCCACAGAAGAAATGTAACAGGGCAGGCCCCTTTCTGTACTTGAGACCTGCTCAGAGCCCTAAGCCAGACTTTCTTTATTGTTTAGTAAGCTCTTTTAATGAAATGTACTACTCTTATTATAGAGGATTCAAAATAAGATCTAAATCACAAACCAATAAAAGAAAATTATTGGGCTGGGTATCTAAAGTTACTACCTAGAGGCTACTCCAGTGTGGTATTTATAAATCTCTAAACAGTTAAGTATAATTGTCTTTCTGGTTTTTGGGATGGGAGCCAACAGCAGTTTCAGTTACAACGGAAGAAAAATATTTTAGCGCTGAGCTTTGTTCGTTCGGTGGGTATAAAGAGAAATGGCTTCTCCCCCACCACCATTTCAGAATTGAGAGAGAATATTGTGGTAATGAAATGTTATATGGGAGCAGCTGAACAAAATGCTGCTCTGATTTCAGGGAGGGAGGACGTGGGTGAGGATATGTGTATAGTTGTGTTTGCAAGAGAGAGGGGAGGGTCTGCGTGTGAGGGGAGCTGGGCCTGGAGAAGTAGAGGAAGAGAGAAAACTGGGAAGGGCAGGTGTTGAAGGGTGGCGTGGGAGTTGAGGATGGGGTGGTCTGTCACATTAATGGGAAAGCCAGATGTGCAGCTGCTCACCCAAAGCCAGCCACTCTGCATCTTTAGACACAAAGACAGAGCCGTTCAGGAAGGATGTGAACACTTCCACTAAAAGACCCATGACCCCAATCCTGCCAAACATCATAGCTCTCCCTCTGGAGTAGGAATGTAGATCGTATAAAACGCAGATCTTTGTGCAATAAAAATCAAGAAAATACTGGAGACCCTTGGTTATAAAGGACCACAGAGCTCCTCTCATCCAGTCTCAACGACCAGGCCAATAACTTTCCTTTGGCAAATGGACATGTGGTAAGGGGATGCTCATCGTATTTTTAGGCAATCCATTCTATCCATCCTATTCTGGAAATGTCTTCCTTATGCTAGGCTAAAATCTGGTTCTCTTTAATCATTAGTCATTGGCTCTGTTTTTTGTCTAATGGAGAAGATAACATGGGCCTTTAAATCTGCTGATCTTAACAAGTTGGTAAGTGACGTGTTGTCCAGGCACTGCCCCAGTACAGTTGTCTCCTTCTTCGGTTGGCCCACTTTCCCCTTCAGATCTCCATACCTTTTGACATATTCCTTCTCATATGGGTCAGGATGACATGATCATTTCTTGAAATAAATTACACTGTCATCAATAAGATTTATTTGAAAATTAACACTCAAAGGTTCCCACTACATTCCGTCCGTGTACTTTGTCCCAAAGTTCTAGTTTAAGAAGGTCCTTTAGAATCCTGCCTTTGCCACTCAATAATTTAGTGATTCCAATTCACATTGTCTCATCCAAAGACAAAATAGAAGTCCTGTTGGCTTCTCTGGACAGTAAAAGATACCTCAGATTTTAGGATGGGGAGGGTGTGCCCCATGCCCTCAAATAAGGCCACCTGTCCAAGGACTGCTGCTATACTTCCAAAGAAAATGTCCTTCTCTATTTGAGCTTGGAAACTTTGCTGAAATCCAGATTAAGGAGAGCACTTGCTTAAATGTGGATATTCATTTAGTGTAAGTATGGCTTCCACCACGCTAGAAAAACTATGGCGTGGTGTGTGTGTGTGTGTGTGTGTGTGTGTGTGTGTGTGTGAGCTGCTCTAAAATTTTTAACTTGGCATCTGCAAAGAGGCATAAAATATAGAAACATAAAACCAGAGGAGGCAAAGGAAACCAGGCAGTGGGCACCTTCTAGCATTTGCTATCTCTGGCCTTTCCTGAGAAGTCAGGGAGCCAGTTCAGCTTTGTTCTCCAGTCTCCACCCAAAGCCCTTGTGCTCCCTCTTTCCAGATCAGTCCTGAGACTGTCCTTCCACCAACTGTCCTCACTTCCTCTCTGACACTGTCCTTCCGTCACTCCTAGAGCATGACAATGGAACAGATATCTGCTGTGACGTTCTCCTGCATTCAAGACTTTCTTTCCATCCATCTGCTCTCATGCTTCCTGGATTATCCTCTGAGTTCTCTTGGAAAGGAACCATGCCTAAAAACCAGCTGTACCTACACTGCTTTCTCCTGCAGCTCATCCCTCCCCTCTGAAATTCTCTTATTATGAGTAGCATCACTGTCCTCCATCACTGGGAATGACACTGACATTTTCACAGTCTGTTTTATATCTGCAGTGTCTCTTCCTTCCTATTCTTCAAGATTCCTGCTTCCTTCTGGGTAATCACAGTTCCCAACCTTGTCTCTGCATCCTCTTCTTCCCTATTCTAAACAATGCTTCACGGGGCTGCCAGATCGATCTTCCTAAAGCACAAGTCCAATCTCATCATTCTCTTGACTCTGGAAACTTCTATGTCTCCCCAGTGCCTACTGAATTATCCATAGCTTTCTAACTCATAAACCCATAAAAATTATTTAGTTTCCTAACTCAAAAAAGAGAAGATATATTCCTTAAAGCCCAACCCAAATTTCAGCCACATCTCTCCTTGCTATCACACATACCCTGTATCCCGGCCAGATTGTACCTGTTCCTGTCCCTCAAACACGTCCCTGTACTTCTACCTCCTTACTTCTGTTCTTCTCTCTGACTCAGGCCAAGCTCCCTCTGTCTTCTCCTGCTGAAATACCATGTATTTTCAAAGCGTCACTCATACCTACTCTCCTCTTTCTGCTCCCAATGAGAATCCTCCTCACCAATTGCACTTCTTTGGCAGTCTTCAGTGAACATTCTGAAGTAGAGCTACACATTGACACAGGAAGTCACTAGGACCAGAAATGTGCTTTATGTTCCCCTGTCTCCCAGCAGTGCCTTCTATGCAGAGTCTGGGCACATGAAAGGTGCTTAATAAATGTTTGTGGAATTGGATTGACCTATGGGACTGGTAATGTGAATCAGATGAATGCACAGCATATCAAAGGAAGGGGACAAGAAAGTAACCATAACACCAAGACTCAAATTTTTCCCAGACAATGAAACATGCAGAAGCTCCATCTTACAGAGACTCAGCACTGATCTTGGAGCTCACAGAGATTTATATCTTAATTTGTTTCTTCCCCCCTAGTTCTATAAGCCCTACTCTTGTTTTTGATTTCTCTTCTTGCCAACGTCAACCCAGTGACCGCCGATTTTAATACAGATGGTCCCTGACTTAATTCTAATTCAACTTATAATTCTTCCACTTTTTCGATGGTGCAAGTAGATGCATATTCAATAGAGATCACACTTCAAATTTTGCATTTGGATCTTTTCCTGGACGAGCAATTTGTACGACAATCCTCTCCCTTGGTGATGGGCAATGGCAGTGAGCCGAGGCTCCCAGTCACAGCCACACAAGAGTAAGCAGAAAAAACAGACACTCCATAGTGTTCCATGTTGCTAAGCTATGGTGTTCAGTAGGTGAGGTGTATTAAATGCATTTTTCACTTAAGGTATTTTCAACTGAGGATGGGTTTATTGGGATATAACCCCATTGTAAGTGGAGCAGCATCTGCATTCTCTCAACAGCATCATGAAAACGTTTGCCTCTTACAAATTCCCATGCCAAGTTATAGCCATTTCTGCTTCTGCTCTTCCTGTCATGTACTGCAAGGAACACTGTAGGTTTTGCGGACATGCTCCATATCTCCAAACTCAGTTGGTCCTCACCAACTCAAGGGGATCAAGATTGAATTTTTTACCTTCTCCTACAGGCCTATTCCTTCTCATGCACCTGCTGTTTACTTAATGCTTCCATATCACCTCAGTAGTCACCTCAAAAATCATTCCCAACTCCTAATCCATTTTCATTCATGCTTCCTTCCTGTCTGACTGGCCATCACTGACTTCTTTTCTATACTTTTAATCTATCTCCATTTCTTCCCTCATGATATCACTGAGGCTGCATGGTTATTTCCGTTCCCACCTCTTTTAGTCAACTGTAACATCTCCCTACAGAGTTCATGCCCCTGTCTCTTCCTACCTTTAGTCATGTTTATATTTCTTTTCTTTTTCTTTTTTTGTACTGGAGATTGAACTCAGGGACACTCAACCACTGAGCCACATTCCCAGCCCTATTTTTTGTTTTACGTAGAGACAGGGTCTCACTGAGTTTCTTAGAGCCTTGCCGTTGCTGAGGCTGGCTTTGAACTCGCGATTTTCCTGTCTCAGCCTCTCAAGCTGCTGGGATTACAGGCATGTGCCACCGCGCCCAGCTTATGTTTATATTCCTTCCTGTTGTATCTTTCAAAGGTAGATTTAATCACCCTCTTCCTACAAATCTTTGATGAAACCTTCAAATCCAAATCCTTAGCAAAGCATGAAGTCTGGACTCTAGGCCTTAGCTGTTCAATATGGTAGCCACTAGCCCTATGTGACTATTTAAGTTTATTAAAATTAAATAAAGAGAAAAATTCAGTTCCTCAGTCACATTAGCCACATTTCAAGTGCTCAACAGCCATATGCATTCAACTCATCCACAGGTGTTACACCTTGGAAACCTTCTCAAGACCTTGAAATAGATAAAATGAGGACTCCACTGTGCTCCTCTATTTCTAGCGTGGTCCTTCTCTCATTGCACTTTCATTGTTTATGGGGATGCCTCCTCCACTCCTAGGTCCCTCTAGGAAAGCGAGCAGCTGAATCCAAGTCATTTTTGTGTCCTAGGCCTTTATAGTGATTGATTCATGGGGACATCCATTTATTCCCCTTTCTTTCCCTTAAGAGTTACCTTTACTGGGAGCAAGCAGAAGCAAGGTATAAGATGCTCTTTTCACATTTTGATATAAATGAAGAATGAGAAACTCCATCACGTGCCTTCTCTTTTCAGGTACAGACTCCACTGGCTCTCTGAGAATGGACTCTTCTGTCGTTACCCTCCCTTCCAAGAGCAGACTGATTTCTTATTTTTTAGAACCACAGGGAAATAGTCTGGCAAGAGCCACCGTTGTACCAGCTGATTTAAATTGAAATGTTTTCCCCAGATAAATGCGTGCTAAATAATACACCAGCTCTCCAGCCAAAGGGAAGTGACAGGCACTCTGTAAATAAAGGCACTTAGTTGCTGGTAAAGAGCTGTAAAGTGGTTCTGAGCTGATGTTTGCTGACCAGCAAGAAGTGGCTTCACCTGCTTTATATAATTGTCACTGCAGTTTTGCCTGCTGTATATTAAAACTGCATCTCATAGACCCAAATGTCACATCGGATATACCATCCAGCAAGGGGTAGGCCGCCTTTTTCTGTAATTGTTTTTGACAACCAGCCATCACCTCTCCTATCTTTTCAGAAAGTGTCTGGTCCAGAATCCCTAGGCTGGGTCAGTTCTGACACCATGTGGGTTAGCAAAGTGACACCAAAAGAGAATGTGAAAAGGAAAGCAAAGAGAAAAGAGAGACCTAATAACAAGCAGTGGCAAATGCCTGGGCTCAGATCGCAATGGAGCCTCTACTTCCTCAATGGCAAGACACAATTTTCATGTTCAATTGTATCATGTTCAAAAAAATTGCCATAAGGTTGAAAGAATATTATGGCCCCAAAACACAACCTTTGTCCAGAGTCCACATTTTTGTCCCAGTGGGCTCAGGAGAAATGGTAAACATAGCGCTTGGGACAAAGTCGAGGATGGGGTTTCACAGAATACAAAATAATAAAAGTTATTATATGGCAATGGTGAGAAATCTGTTTGGTTATCCTCAGGGGGAGTTTGATTTGTTCCCCCAAACAAAAAGAGTAACATGAAATCCTTTCTATTCCCTGTCATTTCAACTCCCTTGGAGCTTAGTCATGCCAAATGCCCAGATGATGAAGAAAGTATCTGAAGCCAGTGGGTACTCCAGTTAATCAAAGGGCCCCAAGGGGAAAACTGGCAAGGAAACCCAGCTTTTCCATCCAGCCCATGTGCTGAGATGAACCCTGGCTGATGGACCAGTGACCAGAGTCGAGCACTGGGGCAGGGGTGACCTCTCTGTGTTGACAGTCACTACCAGATCTCTGCCTTTGAAAGGTCAAAGTGTAACCAGAGGATAGTGTTAGAAACCAAGGACAGAACAGGGGCAGACAGGGGCAGAAAACAAAGGGAAATTCCTTTGTTGGCAAATGGTTTGGTGTCTGACTGCTTCAACACTGTGTCCTGGAAAGCTGAACAGAGTGCTGGCTCCTAGGAGGCGTGTGCTCCACTCCACTATGACCTGGAGCAGGGCATGGAACCAACCTTCTGCCTTCTTTCTTTGTGCATATCTCAGTCCATTTAGGCCACTATAACAAATACCATAAACTGGGTGGTTTATAGACCACATTTATTTCTCACAGTTCTGGAAACTAGGAAGTCCATGATCAAGGCATCAGCAGATCTGGTATCTGGTGAGAGCCTACATTCTGGTTCATAAATGACACCTTCTCACTGTCTTCACATGGTAGAAGGGGTGTGGGGTCTTTCTCTGGCCTTTTTTATAAAGGCACTGATTTTATACCCCCAGATGACCTGCTCACCTCCCAAAGGTCCCACCTCCTTACACCCTCACATTTCAACATACAAATTCCGAGGGCACACAAATCTTCAGCAACGTGTGCATGTGCATATACAAAAGAAAGAGAGTCTTTTATTTTTTAGAGTAAGGCCTTTCTCCTTCTTCCATATCTCCTACCTAAACTTATTTTTCTTGCTTATGTTAAAAAGAATAAACGAGGCTTTTGAGCATTGGAGAGAGGAAGCGTTTTTACTGGTTTGGCTAATATACAGGATTTGAGAGGTGGGCGAAGGTTCAAGAGAGCTGGGAGGAATGCCTGTCAGTTGCATGTGTGACTGACTACATTATACACGGAGATTCTCATCCCTGGACCTTGAAAATCATGATGACTGCATTGGGAGCACCCAGGCATGCTGGGGAAAGGGAATGTTTTCCAGCCCACCCTGCTTCCTCCATTTCCACCCAAAGGGAGAGAATAGTGAAAGCTGCTTCTACTACTTTCCATTCCTTCTGTTGGTTCCTCTCTGGGACAGGAGGCACGTTGGAGAGAAGGTTGTCAGCAGGTCATTGCACCAGGTTTGTTAACAGGAAGATTTGCTGTGCCTCAGAGCAGCATATGTGAGTCTCCTGGGGATCTGGTTCAAATGCAGATTCCAACAGGCAGGTCTGGTGGAGGCCATGAGATTGTGCCTCTCCAACAAGCTCCCCCAGGTGACACTCATGCTGGGGCAAGAGCAGGCAGGATACATTGAAGAGAAAGGACTTAAAGGCAGGGACCAAATGCCTGTTTTCCTCTCTCACCTCCTGGATTATCAGTTTACCATCTTCCTACATCCCTTCTTACCTGTCTTGGACAGGCCGTACAGGGGACAGTGTTATGGTTTGGATATGAAGTGTTCCCCAGAAGCTCCTGTGCTAATGCAGGGATATTTACAGGTAAAATGATCGGCCTGTGAAGAGCTATAACCTAATAAGTCCATCCTAGTTTGAATAGACTGACTGGGTGGTAACTGTAGGCAGGCGGGCATGGTCAAAGGAGGTGGGTCCCTGGGGTATACCTGGGGCTCATCTTCCCTGGAGTCCTTTCCCTTTCTCTCTTCCTGCACCCCTGGCTGCCATGAATAGAGCAGGGCTCCTTTACCATGCTCTTTGCTCATGCTGTTCTTTCTTCCCTTGGGCACAGAGCAAAGAATTGGCCCACCATAAACTAAATTTCTGAAACCATGAGCCAAAGTAAACTTTCCCTCTTCTAAATTGCTCTTGTCAGGTATTTTTTTCACCACAATGAAAAGCTGACTACCACAGGTAAGTCCTGCCTCTGTAGTGTGCAGGGTGAGAACTTAGGGTCTCTCAAGGGTCCTGGCATGTTGCTCTCCCACACAGCTGAGCAAGTCAGTGCTCACATTCAGATTTGGAGGTGGCAGGGAGGATGGTGGAGAGATCAGAATTGGGCATCCATTGGTATTATATCAGGAGAATGGAAGAAAATTAGATGTTGATACAATTGTTGGAAGGCTGGAAAAACCAAAGTCAAAGAGGCCACCACTTGAATTTGGCAGCACCAAAATGGAAGCTTTTTCTGAGCTTGACCAGAAGCTGTTGAGAATCTCAAGACCCTCAGGCAAATCCCCCCACCTCTTCCCTCGAGCCCCAATGGTTCTCAGGAAGCTCCTCTGAGAGCTGTGTTAACCCCCAAGTCTGTTCAAGGTCTGGCAAAATCAAGGTCTCTCTTTCTTTTTCACTTTCAAAATCTCACTCCAGGGCCCATCTTTCATTGACACTTCCCCAAAATCAGTACAAGGAAAGTGATCTATAGAGAAGAAGCTTCCAGAAACTGTTCTTCCTGGCCTTGCTGCAATGCTGACCAGATGTTAGATGGAGGTAGTGATGCCCAGTTGACAAAAGATAATGAAGCACACACGTCTAGGCTGCATGATCAAGCTGAGCTTCCACAAACACCTGCGTGAAGGGATCTATCCAGCTACCAATAGGGTGGCTCCTAGCCCAGTAGCTGGAGTTCTCACAAGCCATGTTCTTTTAAACTTCCATCTTGGAATAATAGGATTCAGGCCCCCATCAGGCAGCCAAAACCACCCATCCAGTAGGCACGAATAAAAACCATCCTATAGTTTACAGCAGGCCTGACAGAAAACTCACCTGGAGGAAAATGCTTTCATCCCAACCTTCTAGATCCTGAGTACCAGGATCGTTTGTTATGAGGTTTTGGCTGTGCTGCCTCTCTGAGACTCCTAGATGACATCTTTACTTGTAACCACCTGTGATCCAGGATCCCAGCACAAATGACAGGGAAGATTGGGGGCAAAGTAGAAGGCAGATGTATGTCATTCAAGGCTGCTGTGCCTCCTACAGGAAAATGCATGGGCTGACATGTGTCATCTCTTGCTAAATGACTTTCAGTGTCTGTACAGTCCTCACTCTCCAGAGATCGCGGCTTCTTGGTCAGCAGTCTTAGATGTAGCCCTAACGACGACAATGCTCAACACCACATCTCAGTTCAATGGTGAAAGTACATACTGGGAGGCATTGGACAGCTGGCATCTTTTCAGTGCTTGACATTTGGTCAGTGACCCTGGTCATAAAGCCACAGTTTGGAAAGGCTGAAGAGGTGGCCATTTAAAGACTCATTTATTATCTAGGAAGGCAACCTAGTGTGCATGGGGGAGATCAGAGCTCGCCTGCATCCCAGGATGGCAAGAAGAAGCAGCAGCTGCCCCTTTGAAAGCCATCACTGTGACCACAGGTTTCACTGCCAGGCAGGCAGATGTGAGCCTCTTTGAATTACTGAGTGAAGGATATCCCTCTTGCCAGCCCCTGTCCCCTGTAGGCACAGCAGAGAAGTATTACAGGCTGTCCTTACCTTGGGAATTAGCCTGCAAGACCCCGATGCTGTCATCAAACTGCATAGATTTGATGTTGAGTGACGCCAAGATGCATTCCTTGTCCTGCAGCGAAGTATCATCAATATTATTCTGATTGGCTGACAGGATAACGCACATGTCACAGAGGTTGATGTTGACAGCCCTTAAATCAGCCCGACTTAATGGCGTACCCTTTGGCATAGAGGAAAGAGAAAGAGAGAGAGAAGCAAAAGTGAGACCAAGAGAGAAGAGGGAAGGAGGGAAAAAATAAAAACAAATTAAAGATTGAGCCAGAGCTTTGGGAAATTATTTAACAAGTATCTTTTTTATGCCCTCACATTAAGCTGGCCTAACTACATTTCAGGGAACAGGGGCTGTGTGCTAATCTAAAGGGTAGTCGGTGCTGATGGCAGCATTTCAGCCTGCCTCTCAATACTCAATCAAGCTATTACTAACAAATGCATGAGAGGAATAATGCCCGGGTCTACATCTTCTTCCTGCCTGGAAATTGTCTTGATTTAACTAACTGTCCCGTGGCAACCTCTGGCTTTCAGAATGCAATGGTGGGGGGAAGGGAGGGTCAAATGCCTGTTTATTTAATAGCAGGTCACTTCTGTCTCAGGCTAAAGACAAAAGTTCTAACTAGAATTTTCAATGCAGCCAAAGGGAAATGACAGTGCGTTGGGTATGATGAGGTGCTCTGCTCGACTGAAGCTCTGCTACTGGAGGGAGTGGGATTAATGTGCATCTTGCAAAAGGGAGATAGAAAAGAGTAAGCCTGAGGTCATATAATTTTATTGCATTCTTTTCAGCAAGGAAGAAAAAAAACAGGAAATCACCTAATTATCCAGCAACAGGAATGGTTAAATATATATAGTATTGGACATTTTTACAGCGGAAGAGTATGCAGCAAGTAAAGGGATGGAGCTTGCTCTCCAGGTAGTTATCATTATTGGGAAAAATCTCAAAGATAGAGGGGTAAGTGAGAAGAAAGAAGCTCTAGAAGCATTCAAAAAGTATAGCTTCATTCATGTGAAAAAAGAAACCTCCAAATAAAATTATATATTTATAAATGTATTTATCAATGTATGTAAATTTGAAGAGAAAATTCAGGAAAAATATACATTAACTAATAACAGTAATTACCTCTGGGGAGGGAAAAAGGATGGAGGGGGTGAAGGGGAAAGTTTGCCTTTGACTTTATATACTTCTGTGTTGTTTGAATATTTTATAGCAAGAATGTATTTGTATATTACTGGTATAATTAAAAATAAATAAGCCAGTAAACATATTTTTTTAAAAAAATCCCAGAACAACATAAGATAGTGGGAGGGGGAACAGATCTGGAAGGTAAAGATGGACTGGGAGGACTGGGAAGGCAACCATGGGCAGAACCAAAAGGTGAGGGCCATGATCTCCACATGCTCTGTGTCCTCAGGAGGGGACACAGAAAAACTCACTGGGCCAGGATGTATCAGAGCTCCCCAGCAGCCATGGAGCACCATTTTGGAGTTCCTATCCAGCTACCAGCCTCCTTGGGCTTCCAGACTGAGTCTAGCATCTGCCTCTCCAACACTGAGACCCCAGTTGTCCACAACTCACTGAATGCACGGGGCAAGGGCGTGCCCCCTACTGCATGTATCTACAGATGTCTTCCTCTTGGCCTGCTTCCTGGAGGAATGACCTTGAGAAGACAGGACCTGGATGTTGACTGGAACCCATCCTCCCTCTTTTATGACTCAGTGATGATCATAGTTCTGTTCTTAGTCCCCCAAATATCACTACAAAGTGGAACCAGGGAGGCCAGGCATTTAGTGCCCTGGGCTCTGGGAAGCTACTGGTTCCAAGTGCTGGTGCAGAATCTTTTAAGAGAAGGAAAATTCCCTCTTCTATGATATCTTGGTGGAAAATAAGTCTGGCCAACTTCCTGCATCACTTTGCCAGTACATAAGCTTCAATTGCCTACATCTATGTTTTTTTTTTTTTTAATTTTCATTTTGTAGGGAATCCAGCAGTAATTGTGATATAAGACAATCCCTGGGCAGTTGTAGACACATGATTTCAAACCACAAGAAATACAAATGACATACACAGAAAACTTCTGTGTTTCTCTGGGCTGGACCCTTTTGTAGGGTACTGTTTAAGCAGTGTATGTAAGTCTTCATTATGGTCAAGTCCCATTTTGTGCAGATCTGCTCTTCTTGGCACACTAAAAATCTGGAGGGTTTGAAAAAGATCTGCAAATATAAGAGCTCATTCATATGTCCAGAGGCAGGGAAGGAAACGTGTACAAGGGCATGTACAGAAGGAAACACATGTATATAAAACATGCACACACAAATATCAAACATCTCACACACACATACATATACCATCAAAATAATAACCTTTTTACAAATATACTCTTAGAGGTCAAGGGACCATGTGGAACAGCATGTGTATGATGATAATCATGAAAATATCAAATCTAACATATTTCTGAAATTAGCAAAATATATAAAGTATATGTTT
This sequence comes from Xerus rutilus, assembly GCA_028644305.1. Lineage (NCBI taxonomy): Eukaryota > Metazoa > Chordata > Mammalia > Rodentia > Sciuridae > Xerus > Xerus rutilus. The sequence goes on along the minus strand of CM053404.1, from coordinate 41,989,615 downwards.
ATGTTCTTATAAGCATGTGACTTTTTGTTTGTCTATGGGGACTGTCCTTAACTATGTTAGTTCACTAAGGCTATCAGTTTTAGGCTCTGCATCCAATAGATCTGTCTGATATTTTATTGAGCATCTACTGTGCCAGATATTTTGTGAAATGAATAATGGCTTCTAATGGGTACTTCTTATGCATAGATCCTTATGTATTCTTTAATGAAATACATTACTGGTTCCTTTCTCCCCACATTTCTGAGATTCTGGAATCTCATAATAGAAATAATGGATTTTGACTTCATAAGTAGAGGAAAACATAGACCTCTTAACATGTAGAGAAATCCATGTTTCACAGTTTTAGAGATAAAAACAGAAGAAAAACATTTGGAGGATAAACAATATTTTCATGAACTTGTGATGTGACAACAATTTCAAATATTGGAATGCAGAATACTCATATTTTTTGAAAGTTTGCAGAAACCACAATGATTATGATTAAGAAGTAGTTACATGACTCCTAAATCACATATTCCAGATCCTCACACTAAATAATTTCTTGTATATTGGAGTCCTAGTGTTTTACAATCAGGACTATCAAACAGCCAGGCACAGTGGTGCAGGCCTATAATTCCAGCAACTCAGGAGACTGAGGCAGGAGGATTGCAGGTTCCAGGCAGCCTCAGCAACTTAGCAAGACCTTATCTCATAATACAAAAATAAATAGAAAGGATTGGGGATGCAGCACAGTGGTTTCAATCATCAGTACCAAAAAACAAACAAACAAAAAAACCCAATATCACATGCATACATGTGCACACACATATACACACACAGCCATGAAAATTACTGCTGGACTTCTAATACATGGTGGATACAGGGCATCCCACAAAATGGGTTGAACTTCTGTACAGTAGAAATAAAGAACTCAGTCATTTACTCCAAAACAGAAGTAGGTATAGATCAAGGTTTTTCTAAGCATTAAGTAAAAGGCCATAATGTCATAAGTGAAATACCATAAATAATTCTATAAGTAAATTCTTACTGTAAAGCATCACCATGTTACAGCACTCTGAGTTTTGTGTAGGCAAGAGCAACAGAGTGTTTAGACACCTATAAGGTTAACACATGTAATGCCAGCAACTTCATTCCTGATGAGGGACTGAAATTGGCTGCATATTCCCTTTAATAAGGTCTCCCAGGGTTTGGCTTTTCTTACACAGAGTGTAGGGAAAGAGCTGCATCCCCAAGCCCATACCCACATGAAGAAGCAGAGGCAGGATCAAAGCTACAACGATCACATCCATCTGGGATTTTCTTTTGTGAATAAAAACAAGAAGAAAAAAAAATCATCAATAATATGACCTTGGACTTACAGGCAATATGGACACTTTGGGGAAGTTATGAAGCGTTTCCCATTCCCGCTTGAGGTACTCAATGGAGCCCACAAACACAATGTGCTTGAGCTCATGGTAATGAAAGTTGCTGGCACGGAGTGGCATCACCAGGTTCCGGAGGCCAATCAGGGCTGAGCTGACATCACCAAAGATGCAGACCACAACATGGCCACTCAAGACGGTCATGGCAGCTTCACTTCGAGTCTGCAGTAAGGGAAATGCATAAGTGTTGGAGAGAAGACCTCCTAGGATTGTTGCAAGAAGAGAAAAACAAAATCATTTGTGCAAAGCGAACACTGGCTGTGTGCTTACTGTGTGCTATTGCTTGGTTTGGGTGTGGTCTGAGTCTCCCAAGGGTCCACTGTGATTAAGAGCTTGGTCCCAGGTAGTGCTGTTGTGTGGGGGAACCTTTGGAAGTTCAAGCCCAGTAAGTGGTCCTTAGGTTTGAGATAGCTCAGATATGATCCCCTTGGTAGCTCTCATGTGGTCCCTTGAGTTCTCCTGATAATATTAGTTTCAAAGTAGCAAGTCCAGCCCTGCCCATGCTCTTTCTTTCTGCTCTTGTTCCAGATGTAGTCATTTGCTTTCACACTCACCATGAGGTACCACCACACACCACCCACCCTTACCAGAAACCAAACGAATGGGGCCACCCAATCTTGACACTGAACCTCCAAAACTGTGAGCTAAATGAACATTTTCTCTTTATAAGCTAGCTGTCTCAGGTATTTCCTTGTAGTAATGCCAAACTGACTATTAGAGCCATTAGTTATACTTCATCAAAGTTACATGTCATATAAAAAATACATTTAAACATGCATCCACACACATCACCATACTCTTGAAAAAAATCTAAGATATGCCATACCTATATGTGATCAGGAGATATTTCATAATGATCTTTGGGGAGGGCATTAAGAGGGAAAAGGACTATTTGTTATTTGGAAAGAAAAGTCTTAGTTCCTTGGAATTGTTGATAAAATGAGATGCATTTCCAGGCTCTCTTGCTGAGATGATGATAAAAAGATCCTTCTGTTGATCTTAGCTAGAGAAATTTGAATTTTGAGTTCTAGACTTATCAGTAAAGTGTCCTATATGGTCAAGCAACCATGTAGAACGTGATAGCCAAAACCAGGGGCCTAACTGTGGCTAGCAGCCTCAATCTGGTACACCATATGCCACTGTACATCCGCTGAGCTAAAAATGGTTTTTGTATTTCAAAATGGATGAAAAAAATCAAAACAAGAATATGTCATCACATGTGAAAATAATATGAAATCTGAATTCAAATAAAGCTTTATTGGAACACAGCAAAGTTAACACATGTAGGTATTGTCCACAGTTACTTGCATGCTACAGCAGTTGAGCTGATCAGCTGTGACACATCCTATGGCCTATGAGAGCTAAATCATTCATTGTATGACCTTTTATGGAAAAAGTGTGCTGAACTCTGTCCAATGCTGCCTTGGGGTTTCCAGGAGTGTTCCTGGAGGGGTTTCCTTACATAACCCCCCAAGGAATCATTAAAAGAGTCTAAACAGGAGCTAGGGCTACGCTTGTCTAGCTTGTCAAGGCTCTGAGTTCTTTCTATTCCTAGCACTGCAGCAAATAGATAGATAAAGGAGGGAGTTGTCTGAATAGATTAGTAAAAGCAAGAGTCCAGATCTTCTCCCAACCCCACCCTGTATCAACAAAGGAAAATAATGAAAGAATACCACCTGCAGAGGACCTAAATTTTCTACAAAGTATAAGTGAGTAGCCACTTCTGACCTTTTTACTCACTATGCTAGCAAAGAGGACAATACAAGGAGGCCAGTTGTGAGCCTTTCTCTGCCTCTCCCAGTCCAATGACTCCCGTCTTTCCTGCCTTCCTTTACTGTCCACCCACTGCATACCTGGATGGTCCCATGTGGCTTACAATGCTTTGGGGGAGGCATATTAATGTCCACAGCACATATCAAACTCTGCTTGATTTAATCCCTAGCATTGACCAGTGTATTGATTGTTTAAATGCCAATATTGCAATTCACGACAATGTCAGGGTTATTATAGTAACCCCCAAGGAAAGGAGGAAGCTAGCTTTCATTCCCAGATCGTTAGAATAAAGCAGGAGCTGTCACCATTATTGCTTTCCCTCTGCAACAGGACAGAGAAACCTGAGACACAGGCTGTAAGAAATGCCTAATAAACTGTGAGCAAAGAGAACACTCCCCCTCTTCTCCCCCTGGGAGCTCACATTCCCTTTCACTGTTTCATGGAGAAGACCTGGAGTTAGTTATTGGGCTGCATGGAAGTACAGTACTTGGGTACCACAGGAAGAGAGTCAACAAGTCTGTGACAGGCTCTGATGGGGTTCCTAATTACTTTTAATTGTCTAGGTCATCTGGGAAGCTAACTGCCCTCAATAAACCATAGAATTACAAACTGGGTCCCAGATGGAAGCTAGAAATCTAGAATATGGAGGTGAGCTAGGTGTCAGCGTGCAGAGTGATCCAGGCACAGATGCTGACCCCAGGAGCTTAGATCTGGAATCAAATGAACAATTTTCAAATGTGCCATAGCAACATCACGTGAAAAACTTTGTAAAGATCCACGTTCCTGGGTCTGACCCCTGGAGAGTCTGATTATGCCAGGTTTAAGACCCACTTGAGGAACTACTCATGTGATTCTCTGTGCAGCTTGTGTTTCTCATGCATCCTTCAATGCCCAACCCAAACAGGGCCTCGTAGCCTAAACTCCTTCCAAGCACAGCCATGTCCTCCCTGACCATGCAAACACATATGGGTGCTTCTCCTGTAGATTTGAATGGCATTTTGTGCCTAATATTATTTAGGTTTAAAAAGGTTGTTCAAATTAGATGATCTTCTCTCTAATTAGATGATCATTTTAGATTGTGACCATCTCTTACATATTCTAATCTCCGAAGTCATTTGTGTCCTGCACCCGATGGGTAAATCCAACCCCAAAGCATCTTCAGGTAGCTGGGCCTTCTGTTATTCTCATCTACTTCAGTGTTACTTTAGAGAGGGCTCCTTTGATTATACTGTCTAAATAGCACTACCAAGTCCACTTATAGCCCAGGATGTTCCTTTATTGTCTTCATAGCGCTTTATTAATAGCTGAAATGCACTTGTTTGCCTATTGGGTGGTCTTCTCTTTGCCTCACTAGAATGGGAGCTCTATGTATTATACCTTCAGAAAAAGAACAGTGCTTAATACATAATAGACTTGTTATAAATGTTAAGTGGTGTTATTTTTCAAATGAACTCATCTCCCTCAACTCTTTTCTTGCAGTGGGGGATGTTGATCAGATGTCAGCTAATATGGACTGCTTAGGAAAATCTAGGCAACCTGGATCCCAAATTGAGCACCCAGCCTAGGACTTGCTACAGGTGGGTAACACCAGGCTGAATTTAGACCAGCAAGGTAAAAGTGTGGTGGAGACAGCATCAGAAAGTAATTGCACACAGTAGCTTTGCAGTTAGAGCCGTTTTCCTCCTAGTGACCTACACAATGGCTGTTTGCTGAGAATTTTGACTTTCATGCTTCAGCCTGCAACGTTTGCACCTTCAAGGCAGCCTCTAGCGTGAGGTCATACTGGCTCTTACTACTTGCTTGCTTATAATTAAGTTGAGAAAACACACACTAGACAAAACACAGGAAAAAGTCGAGTGGATTAGAGCCCACAGTCATTCTGAGGACCTGGAATAGTCCTTGTGAAGAAAAGTTGGCCCTGACATCAGAAATGATAGGATTTTTCTGGCTGACAAAGGAGGGGACCACAGCAATCTGAGGATTAGAGGCACTAGGAGGAAAGAACCTTTCTGTCTGACCTTCTTGGTTATTAATCCATTTTTCATGGATTAGCAAGACAATAAACTCTAGGAAAGCCGATGTGGGCATTAAAACCTAAAGCTGTTAATAGGGCAAATGCAGAGAAGTAGAATGGATCGTTATCTATACTGACATTCCTGGGCCAGAGCAGAAGCAGCCCAACTGGCTGCTATGGCAGTGCTCATGAGCCATCCATGAAGCAAGACTCTGAGCCCCAGCCTCCCTAAGGTGGATCATGGTTCTGCATTGTCACCAGCAAATGCACTTACTCATCTGCAGCAAGTGCTAAGAAGGATCACAAATTGTAAGGCTTTTATCTCTAAGGGTATAAACATGGCCATGAACAACAACCATATAGGAAGCATTCAGATTTCTTCTTGGCATTTAAAAATAATAATGATAATAATAATAACAGATAGAACAACAGGTCACTTTGTACAGTTATATGTCATCTTCATGACCCTCTGAGGTAGGGTCATTCTCACCTCATATTCTTACAGATGAGAAAACTGAAGTGCAGAGAGCCAAGTGACTTGCCCAGGGACAGGCAGCTACTAAAAGGCACAGGAAAGCTCTGAACCCAGAAATGAAGAATATCGTGCCTCCAATGATGCCCTTGGCACGTGATCACCACTATTATAATGAGCTAATAAATATTCAGAGATTGAAAAGTCTTACTCTGGCTTGTGTTCTGTCTGATTAGAGCTCTAGCTGCTTCAGTCTCTGCTTGGAATTGGACTCATCAAAACTCATTAAGACCAGGGACTGTATCATTCTATTATCTGGTTAGGAGGAGCTTATTCTCTAGGAAGTACAGTGCCAGGCAGATGTGATGACCTAGGTTCCACAGTCCCTCACTCACCAGGATGACCTTCTCGATCTCCTTGGGTGCGCACCAGTGAAACATCCCTGTAGAGTCATACTTCTTCACGTTGGAGTCCATGTTGTCAATCTGATCATTGCCAGGAATTAACAAGGGGTCATGCCTGGGGAGAAAAGGACAGGAAAACCTAAGTGGAAAGGATAAATTATAAATGGAGAGTGTCCCCTGAGTTACATCTCAGAGGAGATAAAAGATGCAGAGGAAGTGGTTGTCACTGACAGCCATCCTCTTGCAGGCAGAACCGGTTCCTTGAAAGACAACTGCCCCAAACCACCACCACCCATCTGGAAGTGCAGTCAGGTAATAATTTGTCAGGTAATAATTCCACCTTTCTCCTGTGCCTCTACTCTTAAATAAGTGGCATGCCATTTTTTGGATTCGACTACCCTTTCTGGGGCCACCTCACCCCTCGTTCTCTCTTTTTACCAGCTATAAACTTCCCCAGCATGTGTACCCCCACACGCACCCCAAAGGGTTGCTATTAGCATCAGCAATGAAGAGGAATGAATAGGAATAGAGCCTCATGCTGACTGACTGGCATGAGGATGGAAAGCCAATTACTTGCTCTTTCTGACTACAACTTCTGACGTGATGCTCTTCGCAGTAAAAGCTTTAACAGGCTGCACTTTAAATATTTTAGCAATTTGCCCAATCAGATTTTGCTCTCTCCGGCTGAAGCCCTTTAAAGATTCAGCAGTGTGTCACTTCAGAGCAGATTGACTACCAAATGCCCACATCTGGAATACATGATTTCAATACTAAACAACACCCTCGCTCCATGCCTTGACAACTGTATTTGCACTCACCATCCAATGATGGTCCCCACCCCCATCCCACCTCCACCTCCCAGTGCAGCATTATTCCTTGGATAAACGCCTCAAGCTCAAAAGCATCGTAATGAACTTGTTTCAGATTCTCAGGGCTCATTCGCCCTCTCTTCCCTTGTTCGAAGAAAGAAAAAGGAGGCTCTTCCTACAGAGGCCACCCCTCCAGTGGGTTGCCAGAGCCTCCGTGACAACCTTAAGAATCACAGGAAAATCAGGCAGTGGAATAGGCTTGCAGCCTGACAGATAAGCCTGGCATCTTGGGTCTTACTCCTTGCCCATGATTCTATTCTGATAGTAATTTCAACGTCTCAGTGTGGAAGGAAGTCATTGTTGGTTTCTACGATGACACAGACCACATAGAATGAAGACACTATCCCTTTCAATGAAATTATCTTCCTGAATCATATTATCCGCCCAAGATAAAAATTTTAAAAATGTAAAGTGATTTTGCCTTTAAAATTATCTATTTCAAGCATCAAAGGATAATCTTTATTCATATTTTAATATCTTTCTACTGGAAATTTCTGATACTCTCCCATTGACATGTCTAGAATATACAGATTGGGGCAGCAATCTGTAATCTGATCCAAAGACCTGCCTTTAAGCTCTTAGATACCTACCCTTCCTAATATGCTTCTCATCCCCATATAAGATGAGAAAATCCTCTCACTACATTTGCTAATTCCTGAGAATTTGCTTTTAGGCTACACTAAATGACAAATACCACATGAGGCAGTCCTACAAGTTATGTTCAGCGAACATGCTCAATGACTATAGGAACTGTCATTTCCAATCTTACAAGGAGTGGAACAATCCAATTCAGAGAAGTATCTCAATGGCCAGGTTGTTGGGAGGTCTCGAGGTGTTGTAAACAATGGCTTTTCAAATACTGAGCCAAGTCAAAAGTACTAAAATAAAAGGCAGTTGCTGATAAGGACTGGTCACAGATCAGGGTGAAAACAAAATCTGAGAGTTCTTCATTTTGTCCTTGAAGAATCTTTAATGGTGCCATATATGTCAGGATATGGGACAGGCAGGTAGACAGCCGCTACTACAGAGAAGAGGTTGGAAAAAAAAATGAACCCTTCCCAAAGCTTGAAGAATAGATTTCAGTTACAAGAGGAATTTAATAAGCTTGCCATGAAGATAAAGTGCCAGGCTCAAATTCTCTTGCCCTACCTATTGGCTGGATAGAAAGCGTGATCTTAGGAAGGTGTGAGACCTGCCCCAGTGCATTCAAAGTTTAAGAGATACCTGGACTAGGTTCATATAATATCAGCAAGAAAATGGTGCAAAAAGGGAACAACAATTCCTTTCAGAAAACAGATACCTTGGGAAAGAGGAGATGCAGTTTGGTTTTGTTCAATTGGTTCTTTCTGGAAAAGGAGTCGTTCCGTGGTGACAGTGGCAGGTAACCTTCATCTTAGAAAAGTAGAGAGGAAAAACCCAACCACTGATTGCCCCTTGTGAGAACGCCAAGCTTTACTAGCTGGGGCAGAGGTTTGGGGGAACCAGGTAAAATTTGACACTACAGGGCTACAAGCCACTACTTATGCTAGAATATCCAAAAGCATCCAGGCAGTCTCAGAGGTACTCTGGGCTGCAGTCTAGCCTCCCCACAAATCTCTCAGCCTGGCCTGGATACTTTAAATATACATCATCCAGGATTTCCCCCAGTGGACCTGATCTGAGAAACATCAAAAACCTCCCTGAACATAGATATTTCCTTTTCAGACCAGCCATAGCACCTGGAATTCTAGCTTTGGTTTCTTTAATCAGCAAAGTAATCAATAAACATGAATCCCCTATTCTGAGCCAGGAATGGAAGATGTAGTAGTGGTTAAGACAGAGGCCCTAGTCAAAGGGAGGTTCACAATACAGCAGGAGTAAAAAGACATAAACCAAAGATTATGATATGCCGTGCCAAGCGCTATCACAAAGTAACCTATAAGACATGACGGTGTCAAGAAAGAAGCTGTTTGTTACCTGGTTTTTGAGAAGCATCAAGGAAGGTTTCTCAAAGAAGGTAGCATTTGATCAAGCCATGAAAAGTGAGGAGGAAACGCTACATACTCTGGTGTTGATCTACCAGCAGCTGTTAGGAATAGGGTTGGATATCCCTAACCTAAGGAATATAAGACTGAGGTATATGGAATTGGAAATCTTTCAAAGATGAAATGATTTGATTCCTAAGCAAGTGGGTTTTCTGTTACTTGAGACGTGGCAGAAGAGGTAGGGATATAGTGGGCATTTAATTACAAATGTTAGGTGAGCCCAGAAGACCTTTCAGGTCTGAAGCAGTATGCTCTTGTTGGGCAGAGAAATAGAAGAATTTTGCAAATATTGGACCACTGCCAGACAGCGAAAGACCATAAGGCACCGACTAAGTGAGGAAAGGTTGTTGGAATGAGGATGCACAATAAGCAGCATTGATTGTTTGCTTTATAGTTCCATAAAAGGCCAGTAACGCCCTATGTTCACTGGATTCCTCTCTCTGGGCAGGAGCTTGGAGAGTGGTTTGTTCCAGCCACAGAAGAATCTGTGATTACTTAGGACCAAGCAAGGTACATTTCTTTACCCTGTCTGTTCCTATGGTAACTTCAAGTGCTTTACATTGGCTTGTGCTGCAGAGACATCCCTGGCATGGGTAGGGAGCTGTTCCCAGGGATTTCTGCTTCTGAATCAATGATTCTAGAGTTTATGTTACTAGAAGGTAGCCCACGCATTTGCCATTCAGCATACCAACCAATGTTGCTGTGGTCTGGAGAGGCTTGTAGGAATCAAGCAGTTGCTGCACATGGGAAGAAGGATCACCAGACCTCTGGACAAGGTATTCCAACATCTGTGGTTCCCAGGATGCCAGGGAGAACCACTTCCAGAGACTACCAGGCAAATCCTCAAAGACCACTTGTTTGGAACTGAGGACCAATACTAGATATTGCCTTTCATGTCATAATGACTTTATTTTTTCAACTCACATAGTAATCCCCAACTCCTCTAAAATGCACCAGAATTAATTCACTTATGACTTATCCAAAGTGCTGCCTTATTTTAGAGTAACAGAAATTCTCTGAAGTGAGTTATAGCTGCCTTATCATTGTTATGGGCTGAATTGTGTTGTTTACCACAATTTGTATGTTGAAGTTCTAATCCCCAGTACTCCAGAATGGGATTGTATATTATGATTCCATCTTTAAAAAGTAATTAAGAGGAGATCAGTGAGATGGGCCAACATGATTGGTATCCTTATAAAAAGAGGGACTTTGGACACAAACGTGTCCAGAGGGAAGGTCATGTAAAGCTATGGGGAGAAGAAGAGATCTACAAGTCAAGGAGAGAGCCCTGGAACAGATCCTTCCCTCACGAACCTCAAAAGGAATCAACCCTGCAAAGACCCTGACCTTGAGATTCCAGCCTCCAGAACTGTGAGAAAGTAAATTCCTATTGTTTAAGACAGCAAGTCTGTGGTACTTTGTTACAGCATTCCCAGAAAATCAATTTAATATTCCATGTTGGAGAAAAACAGACACCATACACCAGATAGCCCTCAGCTGATGGCCCTGGCTGTTCTTAAACCTCAGGTTCCACTTGTTCATGTAAAGGAGAAACACACACTACCATCATTTTAGGAATGAGTGAAATAATACGAGAGATTCACAGTATCTTCCTTGAAGAGTTTGGGCCAATGTCCCCCCAAGCATTGTCCTTAACCCTCAATTTATGGACATAATGGATTCAATTGAAGATTACATGGGAAAAGACAGGTCATGCATGTAGCATAGAACTTGAAAGAGCATGTCTTAAAGAAGTAGATATTGTTGTTGTTGTTATTTGTACTTGGCTTACAACTCATTCATGTATTTTTAGCTCTGACTAGTAAAAGGAAGCAGGCAAGATAGAGAAGTTCAGTAATTAAGATATAAGGCTACTACTATGACTTCTGCTGCTACTATTGCTATTCTGATAAAGAGCTACCATGAATCCAACCCTTACAAATGTTGCCACTAAAACTTAGACCTACATTTTGTGATTTGCATTCGCAGTAACAGTGTAGGTAATTTCTGTTATTATCAAGCCATGTATATGGATGAGAATCAGTTGGTAAGTAAGTTAACACCCCTCAGGTGACATGGAAGGTGAGCAGAGGCAAGGCCCTGAATGGGAGAGGCTGCTGGAACGGAAGCCTGTGCTGCTGGGACCCCCTCTGTACCCTCCCACATGTAGGAGGGGCGAAGTCTCCTTGCTTCTCCATTGCAGTACACCCAAGCCACAGTGCAATAAGTTAAAGAGAAGAAAACCAGCATTGTGGGCATTTATGAAATACACTGCTTGCACCTGCATGAATAATCAGTAGAAAATTACTCTATGAGTCTTTGTCAGGACAAGGCGCTAAGGAGAGTTTCAAAAATCAATTAAGGCTGGGCAAGTCTTTGTCGTGTGCCAAATATCTGAGGTTTAGGAATACCCCCCTTTTTATAACAACTGAGAAGCCTCAGTAGTTAAATTTTTTATATCTATGCTCCTTGCATCTCAGCTCCTACCTCCAAAGTCTGCTGCTGGAAATTAAGCATGCCTGACTTCTTTGTTTAGAGGTTCCGCAGAGCAAAGAATGCCACTTGCCATCAATTAGTCTCAGGAAGTGAACTAAATGCCCTGCTACAGCAAAAACACAAAAAGCTTGCCTTGAAGACAACAGCCTAAAGCTAAACCACAAATCCCTTTCCTAGCAAACCTGCTGTGAGGAAGGCAGTATTATATTTTAAAGAGGTTCCCCTTACAGGCAAGTACAGCAAATCCCAGTTGTGTGGCCCCAGGTTCAATGCTGGACTTCAGAAATTTACACTCAAATAAAAGTAACCAACCAACCAGAGTTATGAAAGAAGAAAGCCACACAATGGTTTGGAGAACTGCAACCATTTCCCTGCTTGGTTTTTGAGATCGACCTCATGCTTCATCACAGTAGGCCTTTTCTGTCATTGTGAGCATCCCGCCCAGAAGGAAGCCAACCCTGGCCTCTCTAGGAAATGGGAGGCTTGATGAAATGTATGGGAATTTCTTATTCCTCTTCAGGTCTTTATTTTAAGTGGCCAATACTGATTTTACTGTGCATCTATTATATCAGGCAACATGTTCCTTATGAAGCCATCATCCTCAAAAACACAGACAGAAGCTGACTCCTTTCCTCAGGGCTCCTATAGAAGTGTGAGATGTTCCTTCAGAGATAAGAATTAGTGTGTTTGTCTCATCCACTAGGTGTAAGATTTTTAGGGCAGGGGTCTTGTAGTTTTTGCTTCTATGGATTTCCAGAACTCAGTGGAGGTCCCAGTAGTTGCTCAGTTAACAACCAAACTAACAAAAGGAGCACTTAAATGATTGCCAGACTCTTTTTTGTTGGGGGAGCAAGGTTACTAGGGATTGAACTCAGGGGCACTCGACCACTGAGCCACATCCACAGCCCTATTTTGTGTTTTATATAGAGACAGCGTCTCACTGAGTTGCTTAGCGCCTCGCCCTTGCTGAGGCTGGCTTTAAACTCTCAATCCTCCTGTCTCAGCCTTTGAACTCACGATCCTCCTGCCTCAGCCTCCAGAGCCTCTGAGATTACAGGTGTGTGCCACCACATCTGGCCTGGACACTCTTAAATCAATCAACAGAGACTGACTAGACCAGAAAACATGTCCAGTGAGAGCCCATTCACTTTTGACAACTTTTGACAACCTGTTCTGAGTTCCTGCACTATTTTCACATACTGGGACTGTATTTGAGTTAGGACTCACACAATAGTCCTCCTAACAAAGGGTGTCATAATGGGAAGAGAGACTCTTTGTCTCTAACTAGTCAAGACTGCCTGGAGCCAGCTGCTACAACCAATCAGCAGAGAGAAAGCCTGTGTGATGTCAACAATAGTCAAGACAAATATCTTAATGAAGCAACTACTCTGTGCTCCAATGCAGAGTCTGAACATTTCTGAGAGAAGGGCCCCATCACTTCAAGTTTCTCTCACCATTCAGATGTGTTTTAAGGGGTGATTCTCAAAGCTGACCCCAGACCAATCATATCAGCATTCCCTGGGAGCTTGAAAGAAATGCAAATTCTGGAACCAGCAGCCCAGACCTACTGAACCACAGTCTCCACAGGGGTGGGGTCCAGCAAGCAATGTTTTAACAAAGCCCTCCAGGCGATTCTGACACATGCTAATTTTTGAGAACCATCCTATAAATTGTGTACAAAAGGAGCATCTTTGTGGTTCCAGTAAATTCTACAAAGTTAGCAACTGCTAGCAACACCCAGGACTGGAGGCTGTGTTTTTAATCAAGGTCAGGACTGTGTGAAGCAAGAGAGGCGCCTGGGGAAATGTAAGGAGGCCCCTACATGCTTCCTTTCTGCACTGGCCCTGCAGTGCAAATGAAGGGTTAAGAACTAGTGACAAACGTGTACCCAAGCTGCCGGGTGACTCTGGAATTTGTAAGATTGTGTCAACACTCAATGGGGATTCTTAACCTAGATGCCATATTCACTGACTCTCTTGCTCACCTCTATGTCCATGAGCTAATTAGCAAATACTGATGAATAAGCAAATTGAACATTAATACTTGTACTGTGCAACACTTAAAATCAAAATGCAGTGTGTACTCTCTTTTCTCCTCATCCTATCTTCCATTGCAAAGAAAACAACCTGGAATCTAGTCCCTAAGTCCTTGAGTACAATGTCCAAGAGGGTCAGGCCACACAGTTGGCTCTCTGCCTTGCCAGTTGCTGGAGATTCTATCCGGTCTCAGACAGTCCCCTCAACAGAGCTCACATTTGAATGTTCAGCACCATAAAGGGTCCCAATTGGATCTGCTTCATTCTTGGGGGCCTTTGACTTCTGGGTAAATACTATTTTCTGCTACTTTGCAAGGATCCTGACTTCGGGGTCCTGGCTCCTGTCTTAACTCATCCTTCAACCCTGCACCCACCCTTCTGATAACCATCATCAGCCCTAAGACAAATGCCCACCACTCTGACCCCATCTCCTACCAGATGGCCACTCCTGGAGCCACCCTGACAAATCCATCAGGCCAGGCTTTAGCCACGCTGGCAAAACTAAAAAAGGGTCCTTTCCAGCTTCTCTGGACCTAATTGCGTTTTTGTTTCCTATTTCTAATACATCATTTCTTGTTAGGCATCCACCATTCTCGGGGGAAGAAGGAAATTACTGCCTTTATGTTTAGGAGACAGCCTGGGAGAAGTGACATGTCCCTCAGTCCTAGAGGAGATTGTACAAGATGCTTCTGAAAGAAGACGACAAGATAATGACCCTCTGCTGAGCAGGAACTTGTCCAGGACCTGTGTCAAGTCCACCCACGCCTTTGTATCATGACACCCATGATTTCTTTCTTCTCCAGTCCCATGGGGGACTGTCATATGCTATTAGTTTATGCATTAGGAGGTGAATTTACTTAGCTAAGCTGTCCTTGCCTTCCGTCTTTTTCTGTCCAGTGGAAGGACTTGGGAGGGTGGCATCCTGCCCCCAACTCTGAGTTGGCTCAGGCCATTTTGCCATTCTTTGTTACCAGAATCTGTCACACTGGCAGGCTTTGATGTGGGAGCTCCTAACAAAAAGTCCCCAAGAAAGGTATGAGTCAAAAGAGGAAATGAGTCTTAAAAACAAGATGAGTTTATTTCACCTAATGATCAGTCAATGTCCCAGAGGATAATCTGTTTTTCTCAAATCATGTTTCCCTCCCCATTCAGGAAACTAATGTCTAATCATTCCTGGGTCTCACAACATGCAACTCTCCTCAAAGTGTTCCATTTCCCTGTTTAGGGTATGGTCACTCATCCTTGCTGGCCCTGCTGAGGACTTGCTCGCTGTGTAAATTGTCTACCTGACACATCCTACATCAGTCCTCAGAGTCTATGCGTCTTTACTCCATGCCTCAGGACCCATGTCAGGAATTCTATGTGTCCTTCTTGGGAAAACTGTCTAACCCAGGGTTGGTCCACAACTCCACAGCAAACCTTCAGGGGTTTGGCATCCAAAGGTGCTTGGCAGAGGCTGGGGCTGCTGGGCCTTTTCTTTCACACCTTGTGTTTGAGGTCTCAGAAAGGCCTTTGTGGGAGATTCCAGACCCATCCTTACACTGCTGCCAATGATCCTCACAAAACACTGGAGTGCTACTTCCTCAAAATCCTACAACATTGTCCCAACGACAGGTACAGCCTTCAAGACTGGATGCCAGAATACTCAGACATTTTCAATTCCAGTGATGCCACTCAAAGGACCCCTTTCCAGCTACAATGAGCCACTCAGTGTGGCCTGAGAACTTCCCTTATTTCCTCCATCTTCCAAATGAAGATTTAACTACAGTTACTAGAATTTCCATCTCTGTGCCTCAGCTTCCTCATCTGTAAAATGGGGTAAAGAATAATAGCTACTTATACAGTTGTGGTTCAGATTCAGCGAGTTCACAGGCATACCATTCTTGGGATGACGCTTGTCACCTGCTAAACCATAAACCACAGCAGGTACTCCCATTAGCAGAGAATCTCTTTCTCCTTCATGGCTTGGTTAAATGAGACCTCCTTCACAAACAAAACTCAGCCTCACAAACTAGAGCTAGTGCCAGCTTTTCTCTCTCGGCCCATCCTAATAGATCTCCTAGTCATTCTCACCCTGTTTTGCTGCATATGCTTATCTGTCGTCAACATTGAACCATCAGCACTTTTTTTTTTCCAGTTTGCTTTAGTATGTTGGACATCTTTCTAATATAAACTATGAGAAAGCAGTTCTGATTCAATGGAAGAGATGCCGAAAGATTCAAGATTAACGTCATCCATTATTAGAATGTAAAACTGAGGGGAAGATCAGAGGATGGTGCTCATAGAATTCTGCCCCCATGGGAGATGGAGGAGTGAAGTCCAAAGTCGCCAATGGGAAAGATGAAGAAAGATGCACTCTCAGAGCATGAGTTTCTGCCCAGAATCTGTTTCTTCCTCGCTATGTCAATTTTTTCTCCCAGCCCCCTCAGGCGGATTCTCTAGACTAAGATGGTGGAGATTATGTTTGGTAAAGTAAAGAAAGGAAGTGACGGGCTAAACCAAATGGCAGTGTTGAAAAGCTTCCAAGTCACACTTGGTCCAGACTTCCCCAGGGAAGATGAACATAGGGAAAGGAGATGCTGGTACCAAGTGAGGGCTTGGCACAGGGAGGAGCTGGAGGCCCAGGTGGCAGGACATGCCTGGAAAGCAACAAATTCCTATGACCATGAAAGTCTGTGATGCCTACACAAGGGACAGAAGTCTAATCATGCATAAGCAAAACCATGAGCACTTTGAAGACAAGGGTCTTTTCTAAGTCAGCTTATGTTAGATCCTTCCACAATATCTGGAACACAGTAGGCTCTCACTGAACATTTGCTGGATGGGAATTCATCTGAGAAAGTGAATAAAAGCAGGCAGCTGAGGTGCACAGCATTTTGGGGCTCTCTTTGAACCTGGGTATGTACTCTATGCCACCACCCTGCGTATGTACTCCACCTTCTGGAGAAATACTCTCCACACCCAAGAAAAACTTATAAATAAAACTACTTGAAGGGTTCATGGGAGGAGCTGAATGTGATCCTGAATGGGGATTTCTGAAATCTATGAATCTAACTGTAGTCCAAATGATATTCGGTGGACTGTTTTGTTTTGTTTTTTTTTTCCCTAGAGACACCTCTTACAGAGTGTTATTGGTACTGGGGATTGAACACAGGGCCTGCCTCCCACATGCTAGACAAGTATCCTGTCACTGAGCTATACCTCAGGCCTAGAGAGCTTTCATTGAATGGGATCTGTGAGGCCCCAAGTTAATAACCCTTTACTTAGCCATTTAGAGACCAAGTCTTGCCCTCCAGAGCTTTACAACTGAGGGAAGACATCGCTGTCCTTGCAATGTTCAAACTCACTGAATAGGGAGAACCAGGTAACAGGTGCTTAGTGATTTTGGTAGAAAACTAGGAGAAACTCCTTAACTAATTCCATATTAATTGTCCAATAAAGAGGGGAGATAATAGGCTAATGGAGTAAGGGACTTGGGGACATCCATGGCTCACTCCTCCTCAGTGGTGTGGAGCCAAAGGTTATCCATCATTACACACGTGTGCTTGGCATGGAGCGCAGACACTTGCCTTTGGCTCAGTCTGGCTGTGAGGGTTGTTTTCTGTCAGGATAACTAAAAATCACACTACCTCAGGATCCAGAGACACAAAACAAGGCTATTCACCTAATGACCGTGCAGAGAATTAAGGGACACTAAAATACCAGAGGAAGCCTGATAGCAGAACAAAGGGGACATGAAGACCATTAGTGGAGCATCCCTGAAGCAATTCTCCACAGAGGATGTAGAAGGAACCCTTCCACAGGAGCCTGTTTTATTTGCAGAAGCCACAGTAGTAAATTAAAGCCCAGCCTGGCCCATTCTGGGCTATCTGGTTTCTCTTGGAGCCGTTCCTATCACTGCCCATAGGCCACTAAAACCTTCCCACAATCAGAATGATTGATTCTCTTCAAACCGTGAACCACAAACTCATGCTGAAAAACCCACTTCAAATAAGTCATTAGTTTCCTTTATGGATTTTTGAGGTCATAAGGAATGGGACCTGGGAGTCCTATCCTAAGAAGAGTAGAGGGGGGTGGTTGAAGAGGTGGAGGGAACTGGGAAAGCCACAGGAGCTAGGAGAGCCCCTGTTTTCTGCCAATCAGCAAGAGGCATTGAGGAAAAAATAGGTCCCGCTAACCTCTTAGCCAGTGCTAGATATTCCAGGGCATCCCACAAAGCCTTCCGATTGGACCCCTCATTCCCACACTACAGGCAAAGGAAAATGGAAAGAGTCAGCAGAGTCCCTGTCCTTGCTCCTCTGACAGTATGTAGAGTATGCTGAGCACCTGGGACACAGAAAGCCAGGGTCAAGGAGGAGTGTGTGAGACTCCCAGACTTGTCATGGGATGGTCTATCCAGTTAGGCTGCAATGGGGACCACTGTGGGCCCAGAGGATGAAGCATCCCGGTGACTGTAGCTATGGTCCTAGCAGCAGCCCGGAGACACCCGCAAGAGAAACCTAAGTTCTGTAGCTTGGCAAGTTTCGGCTCACCACCTGACCCCCGTTTAGCAATTCTGATGTACCACAGAGCAGACAGCTCCAGCCTGGGATGACTGCCTCCCTCAGCCCCTCTCCGGCAGGCAATGAAAGCAAGATCCACTTTGAAAATTCTCCCCCATCATGCAAACTGACATAGGCATGCTTTTCAAAAACCCACAGCCAATCTGTTGATCATTACTTATTTACAAAGGCCTTCGGGCAGAAAGTCCTGTAAAAACCATACTTGATACGGTATACACTAGCTTTTTCTGCTTGTGGAAAAAAAGTCCCCCGAAGGCTACCTCAAACCATCACTTTCTATTGCACATAAAATGTAGCGTGTAACACTAAAGTATTTAATATATATGGTATAATATATCTACAGGAAAGGCATTTGTGTAGAAGTATGTTACCCTGGATTTGGTAATTTGATGTTTTGCTGAAGGCTACGACTTAAAAAAGCCTCCACCTCGTACAGGAGACCTGTCATCTTGGTACCCAAGAGCCAACAGAATAAAGAAGTACCCTTAAGCAGCAAAACTTTGACACAGCTTTGAAGCATATGAAAACAGTATAACTCCTCAGAATTATTATTACTGGAGATCAAAGAAATGAGCCATACTTTACATAGCAAACAGGGACAGGGAATTTGGCTCCAAAGGTTTCAGATTTTTCAGACTTCTCTTTATTTATTTATTTGCTTCTCTAAATTTAGGCAAAGGAAAGAGCCTAAGCATCTCTCGTCTTTTAAATGGAGGAAACTATCCGCATTAGATAAGACGATTACCTAAAGGGGAATAAATAGGAAGTGAGTGCTTGTATAACAACTGGCATCCTAAGAAGGAGAAGCTTGGGAGTTGTATTTTATTCCTTTTCCTACACTGTAAACAGGCATGGAAATCAGTCCACAATCAAGGCTGAGAGGAGGGAATGGCAGAGAATGCTCAAGGAAACATCTATCAGGAGATGGTAATAATGGCACAGGAGATAGGGCTGGTGGTCTCAGCTAGAGGACAGCCTATGTCTCCCACCACTAAAGAAGGACTACCCTGTCTTTTCCACGTACCAGACTGGTGCACATGTAGGGCCAGGGAGAAGAAAATGTGATGGAGAAGTGGGGAATGGGAATCACTGTTCTTGTATTTCACTAATCCAAGGGAGGAGAGTGGCCCATAACAAAGCAAAGAGGAATGGAGTGTGAGGGAGGCAGGTGTCTCCTTGGCAGGGACTGTTCAGGGCGAGCAGTGCAAATCTGAAATCACTCCTGTTTCAATGAGGTGCTAGAGAGTCAGGTGGTCAGAGGAAGTAAGGGCTGGGATGGGTAGATTAATCACAGACACAAAGGGGAGATGAGCAGACAGAGAAAAAGAGCCGTAGAACTCTGTCAAAATTTGGTTTACTTGCTGTTTCTTAGAGAAAGTCATGGTCAGAAGGAAGGCAGGGAGGCATGGAGGGAAAAAGGAAGAGGAAGGAAGGAAGGGAATGTGGAGAAATGAAGGGGGAGAAAGAAAGAAAGAAGAAAGAGAGAGAGAGAAAGAGCAAGCATGCTGTATTTCATAATTAATATTGCTTTTAGCCTGAGCAGAACTGGATTACTTTTGAACTTTGCTTTGGCAAGTCCGCAGATTATTAGACTTTTTTATCAGTCAAAATCAATTAACAGAAATTTGATTTCAATCGACAGGATAAAAGGAAGGTAATCTTCAGGTTCATTTTTGATTGTGATGATACATCTCACATATGGCCTTAAGTACAGAAAACAGTCCTCAGAGGGACTCCAGCAGAAAGAGACTTGCCACAGGCAAACTAACCACAGAGTTCCTCTGATTGGTTCCTGCCGTCATTAGTGCCACTGCTGTTTAGGAACTACACACAGACAGGACATGGTGACAGCTAAGACTTTAAAGCCTATGTATTTTTCAAACAGCTTTTCAAACTGTTTTTCATGACAGAATTTTTTCAGCTCTATCATTAACTGCTGACAAGCTGACAGAATAAATACTGCAGCCTCTAAGAAGCCATCTAAGGATCTGCTCCCCTCCCCCGCTGCGCTGTTGGGGAGGGAAGCTGCGCCCTATGCAGGGCGGGGAGGGGGCAGGCTGGGGAGAAGGAGCAGAGAGGGACCTTGAGGGCCCCTTCTTACCTCATCAGCTTTGGCGAGGAGTTGGGCGAGTTCCTCATGCCCCCGTTGCGTTGTTTTTTTTTGGGTGATAGCGTCGACGGCTGCTCATCTTCAACTGGAAATACAGGCAGCTCATGAGATTACGAATAGTTTGAGGGCAGACTGTGAAATACAGGCAAGATATCAAAGGACACACACTCAAGGCCCAGTCACTCACTAGGAATTCATGGCTGTCTTTTAGGACCCGATGACAAAGACCAAATGTGTTAGTCAAAGAGGCCGGCCTTAGTGAAGGCTGAAGCAACACCTCTTTATGCTCCAGCCTTTGAACATGCACTTAAAGCGAACTAAAACAGTTTATCAATGCCCTGCCATAAAGGGGGAAAAATTGTGATTCATCTGCATACTGAAATACATATATATGACCCGTCAATCGTTATTCTTAATTTTGGTTACTTTGCCTGATAATCGAATGAATGTTCTCGTAACCAAAATCAGAAGTTGTATTTGAAATAGCGGCATTAACTACCAGCCCGCTGCTTCTCCCGATGAACCAATTTAACTGGTTCCTAATCCCTGCATACCAGAGAAAGCCTGGGAGAGGCCAGGATTCAAGGCCTTCAGGGCCAATGTTCCAATCAGTGGTGACTGGGAACATTGGCACATTTGGACTCAAGAATCCCCAGCCCAACTCAGCCCTTATCCCTCCAGCTGCCAAGAGAGAGGGCACTATGGCTGTGCACATGGGGTCCTTGCTTAAGCATTCAGACCGAAGGACCCCCCTGGATTGGCAAGGCTGCAGAGCCAGGCTGCCCAAGAGCACCGAATGGAGGAGGAGGAGGTTGCTACTGAATGATACCTGGGATGATGCGGTGGGAGGCAGGGATGGAGGGCAGCAGAGGGGGCTGGAAACCAAAGGCTGTTTTCCAAATGTCTAAACCACACAGATCGCTAAGCAATGGGAAGCTTCACTCACAAACAACACAGCACACTCTACTGCTCTTGCCCAAAGACACCCACTAATAAGCTTTGTAGATGAATTAGTCTGCCCCACACTTTTTTAAAAGAGAGCTGCTTGATAATTAGCAGATGCATACCCAGCCTGTCACCCAAGGGCATCAGCGGCAAAATTCTAGCCCTGCTGTCCCCACCCCCCACAATGCAGGCTAAAGCTGTAATGTCAAGAAGGAAAAATAGGATCCTTGGATTCTTATAGTTGACCGCAACACAGACTAGGAGAAAGCACCTCTGAAACTCAGAATGCACCAAGGTTACCTTAAAGCTAAGAAGAGAAATATTAGCAGTGACAACGTCAAAAAAAGCTTGATGTATGTTAATAGTGTATGAGTTGTAGGTGGCCAGAAAAGGCCATTTTAGCTACTTAGTATTATCCAGGAAGACCCACACCAGAGCATGCATTCTGTGTTGCTTCCCTGAAGACACTAAATCAATTTAGTAGGTTATGATACATGGTTCCAAAAAGATTATAACGACCCAACAACCCTCCAGACTTGCTCCAAAGTATCACACTTCTTATACTCCCCTACTGTACTGTTAATCCAGGGTTGCCTGATTCTGGCTGACACAAGGAAAGGCAACAAGAACATGGTGTGAGGTGAGGGCGATACCAGAAGAAATAAAGGCAAGAATGCACCTGCCAACGCCCACAGCTCCTCCCTCCACCGCCTGCTCCCTCCCACTCTGCTCCGCCAGAGGCTCCACTCAGGCTGTGACCATATCAGTCACTTAGTGCTCCAGGCAGGGACTATGTGGAGGGAGGATATCGCATCTTATCAGAAATGAGTATCCACAGCAAATCACACAGAGACTAAACAGCACTTAAAAGATTAAAGGAAATAAATACAAGCCACATAAATGGTATTGAAAAAATCACTTAGAGTTGATATGCATCTCTCCACGAGCAAACAGGCACTCTGAGCTTGACCCGAATTCATCTTCCTTTCACAGGACAGGGGACTGAGCATCTGAGGCAATAATGAGGTAGAATGTGTGTGTGTGTGTGTGTGTGTGTGTGTGCGTGTAAGTACACTTTTACGCTTTCCCCATCTTAGTATGGAGTAGAAAGGACTGCACTGACTTCACCTGTAATAGAAGGTCACCTTTCAGTGTGAGCCACCTGCACTGTCATGCTGTGCCTGGGGTGACCTAGATCAGTTGTTTAGCATGCTAGACTTGACAACATGTGTCTGTGTGTACGTGTAAGTGATTCTAGTAAGAGTGCAAGTTCTGTCCCCTTTCACACAAGTTTCCTTAGGCTTCAATGTAATACCCCAAAAGGTCTTTCATTCAACCAAGCCTAGTATGGCTAGCCTTATAGGAGGCTCCCAGCTATTGCTATGGTTGTGTTGTTCCAAGAAGTCTCTATTAGTTAAATCCAGACAGAAAGTCACCTTTGCTGGCACATCTGAGGACCCTTCTGCTTGCCTGTGCTTCCCCGCTAGCAGCAGGCCTTCCACAGATAATCCCTTTGGTTAAGTGCCTATCATCCTTATATCTTGTCACTGGCTGCTTACCTGCCCACATCTTCAGATGGGGAACTTGCAAGTTAATCCCTGTTAGCCAGCTCTAGGGAGACACCTCATTTTGGTGGCGAGGTTACTCTGTCTTCTGTACAAGGAAACTATTTATTTTCATTGCAACTCAGAGAGATCATCCATCATAATCATACTGAATTTAAACTGGAATTTGTTCTCTGAAATGAAACTGTGTTCAAAGCTTTCCTTCTGCACTCAGGGCCTAGAAATCTGTTCCCTGAAGAGATGGGGGACAATGTCTCCATATTAAATATACGAACATTGTGTAATGGAGACCACTGTATCCGGCTCAGGTCTCACAAGAGAAGCAGGGATGATTTCTTTTTCATAAGGAGGATATACACCATACTTAATTATTATCCTTTATAAGGATTCTAAAAAGAAAGCATATCTAAGAAAACTTTTAGTTAAGCTATAAAATATAATTTTCATTTCATGGCTTCTGTGACTACATGAGAGGAATAAAAATGGAATTAAAAGGGAGACTTAAATTTACTCACTTTCATGAAAGACAGATGTGTTGAAGTAATGAGCCACTACCTCATGACAATGCACATTACAGGCTCATATTGAACCTACATTTTGGCTAATTGGAAAACACCTCTGTCTCCAGCCTTTTCACTTGCCTTCGTGCAGTGGGAGACACACGGAGATATGAACCTTTAAAGAAACTTGACTTACCAGCTTCTTTAAAACACAAACAAGTTCAGGAATCTAATGTGGAATTTTTATAGAAGCTGAACTCCATCCAGTCTCCAAGTACTCATAAAATTCAAGGGCTTGTTTTTGCACATCCCTAAGTATAACACTTAATGTTCTGTTGTAACTTCCCAGCGCTCCCTTGTCTAATAGGCACTGAATCTAACAGTTTTACAGTTTGGGAAGACTTCGCGCTAGAAAAATGTCAGGCAAGTCTAATGAGGCTTCAGATCCCCTGGTTTGCGCTGGAGTTTAATTTAAAGTTACAATGATGTTTTAACATGTTTGCTTATACTTGACTAAAGAGGATTCATTATTTCAATGACATAACCTCCAGACAATGTTCTGGGGATTGATTTAAGATGTGGTGGTAATTCCAACAGCCTTAATGCAGAGCTGAACATCTGTAACAACATTTCATTCCGCTTTTCATCAGCTTTCTGTTTTCCAGCAAGAGCAAGGCAACATCTTCCAGAAACACTGGCCAGGATTCGGGGCTTACTTCAAAATGATCGTATAATTTACTGGATTTTTTTTTTTAAAGAAATATCTTCCTTTATCTGCCTAGCCAGGCTGCAGACACTGGGTAAGAACTCACCAGTGCCTCATTATGGGTCCTTGAAGTTAAACGGGACAACAGTTACCATCTTCAGCTGTCCCAAATAGCCCAGTGCCTGTATGTAATGGACTCAATGGTCAGCTCCAGCCTGGGGCACACTCTCTCTTCCCCATTTCCCCAGTGAGATTCAGGGAGATGAAGCCCCTTGAGACTTAAAGGTGAGTTTGTTGGCTGAAGTTAAAAAAAATAGTTCAAAGCAAATAAACTCCTCAAAGTAATAAAAGGCAAACAACCCGTAAACATGAGTCAACCAGCTATCTCCATTACGTTATTAATCACCACATCTGGAGAAACCCACATCTGTACACACTTAGCAGGTCATTAGTAATGTCATTTCACACTGGAAACACTCAAAGTAAGAGTCATGCAAAGTGGTTTGAACACAAAGCCATCTAGCTTACAGGGCTTCTGACCAAAGTCTGCAGCAAGCTGCTAGTTTGAGGGTGGGGTCATTTTTAATGATTGTTTATTGTTTGTTTGGTTTTTTTATGGCTTTTCTGTTTGGTATTTTTCTGCCCAAGCTAAATGCATGCTTAAGTCCATGGTAGTACATCTCTCTCCTTCAACTGGGCTCATTTTGTTAAAGTGGAACACTAAGGGGTGCAGGATAGTTATCGAAAATTGGGATAGGTCCCAGTACTCCTTCACCTGGCTCAGTCACAAGCCGAGAATTGGGAGTTGCATTCTTGAACTCAAATGGGTCTTTGTGATAGCGTGATCTAGCTTCAGCCTTGACTGCCAAATAATAAGGAGAAAAGAAAACGGAAATTAATCCTTAGTGAAATTTTTCATTGCAAAAGTTCCAAACCAATTTTAATGTTGAATAGAATCCTCGCTTTGGATTAAAATGGAGGTTTCTCCCTCATGGCTGAATTGCAGGTTTATTTATTTCTATTCTTTTACCCAGATGACTTCCTGAAATTCTTTTTGCTGTGTTTTTGTCATCAATGTCAGTAGGGATAATTTCTGTGAAAATTCTGAAGACAATCTCCTTCTGCAATAATTTCCAGAAATATACAGAGTCCCCCTCCCTTCTCCCCAACAACACACACACACAAAACCCAGTGTAACAGCAGGATCAGATCCATTATCTCCTGAAAAATACTGAAAGAATCCTACAGAATGATCACTACATTCCAAGTCCTTTTCTCACAGTGTTAACTTGCTTTTCATCTCAGGCCACTGGCTTGGCTAGCTCCCTGGGTGGTGACATTGCTGCTTAACTTAAATGTCATGGGTTTGCCACTTCTCAGAAGGAATGATGTGTAGGGCTGGGGTATAGCTCAGTGGTAGAGTGCTTGCTAGCATGCACAAGACCCTGGATTCAAACCCAACCCTGCAAAACCAAATGAGAGAGAGACAGAGAAACAGTCTTGTGTAGTATTTTGTATCACCAGTAAAAAAGTGTGTGTGTGTGTTTAGGCTATGAATGTGACATGACTAAAATTGAAAGTAAGAGTGAGGGCAAAATTACTAGGACAGAGATCTATTAGGGTACTTCCTAGTTCCTGTGGGCTTGTCAAATTTGACCCCGAGAAAAATTATGAAAGTCACAGTAAAGTCACATGGTCATTCTGCAGTTCACCATGGACAAAACCCTCAGGCTGATCAAACCTCTCTGACATGACTTCCCAGTTTGCACCAGGCAGGCTGGGCTAGTTAGGGCTCAATGTGGCCAATGAGGGCAATCCTTGGATTAGAGCAGGGAATGGCTCCTACTTTACAGAGGGATATTTATTGTCCTATAATTGTAGACCATTAGGCCCCTGGCTGCCTATCACATGGATGAAACTGGTGAGGTGTGGATGTTCCCTTAAGCAATGATGGAGAAACACCAACATATACTAGATGAATAACCCATACTGGAGTTGGCTTCTATATTTGTTGAAAAGGAACATTTGACTGCAGTTTCAGGATGAATCTCATATTGGGAATATCCATCACTGAGGTTAAGCAGCTAAGCATGGCTGGGAAAAGGTAAGTCAGAGCCAAGGTCTTTGCCAAAGTGCAGTGGGCAGATCAGTATCAGAGCTTAACACCAGTGATATATTTTGAATGAGTGTTTCTGATCTGACAATCTTGGGGTATCACATACCACTAAGAACACTCTGCAGCATTATCAATAAAATTCATCCATAAAGGTATTTTTTGAAAGATCATGGCAGAAACTAATAAAGAGATAAAGGATGCTGTGCCTCAAAAGTAATGCCAACAATCAACATCTCAAACAGATCAAACTCTGAAGTTGAATAAATTTCTATATACATTATCCAGGAGGGTAACTTCACAACCTATAGCTGAAAAATAGGGAATACGTTTATTTGGAAAACCCAGAGTGTGGGTTAAAAAAATAGTCTGTCATTATATAAAATGAGAATGGAAAAGGATTTCCAAGTGGCCCATCTTGCACGAATAGGGGCAGGGAACACCCACCCCATGGTGGGCTGACAGGGGCAGGAGAGGGGGGCTTGTTGGTGCTTTTTCATTTCCGGCTTTTGTGGAGCTAATAGGAGAATGGGGAGGGAGACTTTAAGGAACAATGGGTTATGTAGAAGTTAATCACAGGGTATATTTCTGGCACTATTCACTGCCTAGGAAACCTGAATTGTGTAAGTTTGAGTCCATCAACACAGAGTAATGAAAGAACTCAGCTCCTACATGGGAGAGAGAGAAAAATGCCATATAAATATATTAACAGAATCCACATGACCTGGAATGCGACATTCCCTACAGAAATACTGTGGGGTGAATGGATCCTCCAGAATCAAATTGCAAGATGTACCTATGGCACCCACACGACCCCTACCCCAGTCTCAAACTATAAGCCACACCATGGCCTACAAAGATCCTGGTAGGAGTCAAACATTCCCCAAAGCTCTCTGATTCTAGAATCTTGGCTTTTATGTCTTCACTGGAACTGCTATAATCACTTTCCCAACACTGTCCTGCTCAGTATTTGCTGGAAAATTCCTTTCAGAGATTTGGTGGCCTTTGGCTTGCTTTCTTTTCTTTTCTTTTCTTTATTTCTTTCTTTCTTTCTTTTCTTTCTTTCTTTCCTTCTTTCTTTCTTTCTTCTTTCTCTTTTTTTAGAACATACTGTCTTTATTGCCTCAAGGGCAAATAAAAGTCTCAAAGATTACTAGGTATTACCTTCTTAAAGATGAGGCACAAGAGATGAACAATGGAATTTAAAGAGGAAATGCACAATTGAAGTGAGAAATGCAAGAATATTCCTGAAATATTGCAATGGAGCTTGGAGATGGGGAAGGTAGCAGGAGATAGTAGATAATTGTCTCTTTGAGTCAAACTGGCAGGGCCGGGAGTTATAGAGTCCAATAAAAATATCCCTTCCCAATTTCCCTCCCCTCACCACTCTTGAACCAAGCCAGAAATGGCCCTGTTTGTAGCACTACCATGTGTGGTACATGTGTGTGAGGGACAATTCTTAGAGGAGGGATGGAACGAGCCAAGTCTCTGGCACCCCTGGCTGCCTTGTTACCTTTCTCACATTCGGGGGTCACCAAACCGTAGCCCAAAATAGGATTTTGTGCAGCCCACAAACTAGGTTACATTTTTAAAGGGTTAGGGTGAAAAATCTAAGAAGAATCATATTTCCTGTCACACTAAAATTATATAGAATTTAAATTTCCATGGCTAGAAATAAAATTTTATCTGACCATAACCACCATCATTTGCTTACATATTGTCCATAGCTGCTCTCCATCCAGGACAGAGCTGAGTAGCTGCAATATGAAGCCTGAGACATTAACTAGCTGACCCCTGAAAAGAAACATTTGCTGACCTCTGTAGCAAATCTTCTCACATTTTCCTAGCTTCCCCATTTTCCAAAAGGATGGTGCTCTTCCCAACCTGCCAGGACAGCCAAAGGATCATGGAAATGAAACGTTATATGCCATCCATTCCAAGCAAGCAGACCTGAGGAAGTGGGGAAGGGCAGAGGTCATTTAGTGATTCCAATGCCCCTCTCACCCAGCCTATCATTAGCCCTACTGGTCCCTGTATATTTGAGGACTTGGGTCAGATGAGTTTCACCTTTTCCTACTTAAGCTAAGTTAAAGTCGTCCATCTCGTACTTTGAGAATCAAGGCAAACCACATCTACCGGGAGCAATTCCTCGAAGCTGTCAGTCCACCCTGCAAGAGCCCCGTACAAGACAACAGATTAACCATTAGACTAGATATGTTGAAAATATACAGCTTCAACCTTTCCCCGGCTAGCTCAGAGCGATATATAGATGATTATTTCAACCGTCAGCTGCCGCATAGATTTAAACCCCTGCACAATAACTCCTGGATTCATCTGCCCCTTGTCAAACTTACACAGCTTTAGTTGGAGGATACATGGTGTGGCAGTTTCACTGTGAATCCAGAATGATCCAGACGGCTGCTGTCTCTTTGTTAACAGGAAGCCAAACTGATGAGTTTGTAATGCATTTCTTATCAAAGGTAGTTTCAGAAAAGAAAATGTGCCCCATCAGTTTGGCTACAATTTCATATAGACCAGATTATGGGCTTAATCAGAACATCTCTGTTATTTTCTTGAAGAAATAGATAATTCCGTATCCATCCCATTAAAATCATTTCATGCCAATGAATTATGTATTTATGAATTTATAATTATCTAGCCTCGATTTTTCCCCTCCTGCAGTATACTTAATAAAATCATCAGCTGCAGCCTACAAAGCAATGGTGCTTAATAGATACGAGCATGCTAATTTATTTTTTTAAGTGAATGCTGATCTTTTTGAGCTGTGCGTCGAAAATGATCATTGTGAATAAAAGGGATTGCAATTTTCAACCCACACGTTTAACAAAGACAAAATGGGCTGTAGTGGAATTTATGAAGCCTGGAAAGGAACTTTTTGTCTAATATGGTTTATTAGCCAATAGATTTGGATTTGCTATTGGTCAACTCAGGTCCCTCTGCTATGCATCAAGAGGAGAAAATGCCAATAACAGGCCGGACACTGTTGGTGGCACAGTGAAAGGGTTCACTTAAGAGGCTGCAACAGCCAGCTTTCTGTTGTCCTTTTTGTTTACATGTCTACTAAATTCAGTGCTTAATATTTGCATTAAAATGACTATTTATCATATCTTCATTTAAAATGATGACACATTGTCCATTATGATTATTTTTTCTATTTTGATATTTTAAAGATGTTGCATAAATCTCTTGATTGCTGAGATTTGGGGTGCCCCTTAAGTTTGGTTCCCAGGGAAAATGCCTCACATGCCTCGCAGTAGTCGCCTGCGTAGCTCTGTCCATTTCTCAAGGGCATTTGAGGTGCTGGTTCTACCACCCTGCAGAACTGGACAAGGCAAAAATAAAACATGAGTTATTTTTGGGATCCTTTTCGTGTTGTTTGCATGAGATTGTTAAGGAAGGCCCTGGCAATGTGTGCATCCTCCTGGATTTACAAATTGTCAGACATCCAAAGGAGTAGAGAAAAGATCATGCTGCCTCAGGAATCTGAGATTTGCCACCTGCCCAGGGTGAGAAACAGAAAAGAGAGATGAAGTCAGGTCTCTTGTGGACTTGATTTCATCCCACATCAATTCTCCTGGTTAACACAATGCTAGTTTACATTTTCACTCTGGGGTGAAAGTTGTTATTTGCTTATATGTTTTGACTCCAAGCTTATCTTCTTTCTCTGTTTCTTTCCCCTCCCCCTAAACAGCTTCAAGTAAACATGACTGGCAGAAGATGTCAATCATATTTTCATTTCCATTTTCACTTTGCTATTTACATCTTCTAAATTAATGCTTGCCCCAATGATTCTGGTATGCGAAGACTAGCCTAGAATCTGTGTATGTGTGAGATTGTTTTCTAACCCCTAAGATGTTATACAGATAAGACCATTATTATTATTAACAGCATTATTATTATCAGCTCATCCATAAATACCATATCTGCCATTGAGCCAGTTGTGTCAAGTACCCCCCTGGAATTCTAATATGTATTCTAGATGGTTGCACTGATACTTTCTCTGAAACTCAGATAAAGGTAAAATGCATGGATTTTTAGTGCAACCCAGGTGCCCGATGAAGAATGCCCTGCCAGAACACTTTAGAAATACGGTATGTTTTTAACCTTGGGAGGTAAGAACCAGACTGGATTGTGATTTTACACTAAACACTGCATTTAGTATATTTCTTTAGGACATAGTCACCTTCTAAAGATGTTCTTGAACTATAAAATCATTATCTATGTTTACTATAATTTATCATCAGACACATCCTGTGCAATATTTTAAAATGCTACTGCATGGCGGGCTCCTCTTTGGTCACTGCGATTAGAGAATAAGCTGCACAGTGCAGCAGCAGGAAGGGCTCTCGGGAAGTTCTGGTCTCGCCCTTTCTGGGGTCAAGGCTACACTAGCATGAAAACCCAGAACCAGAGGCTGGGTCATCTGATTATAATCTCAGTCATTCACCACCAGCCTTCTGCCCAGGAGAACAGTGTGGAGCTACGAGCTTCTAAAATCAGGCCACCTGTCCAACTCTGTCCCCCTCTATAGCTCTGATCTCAGACAAGTTACTCAATACCCTGATGTCCTAAGATCTGCTGCTTTCCTAGCTGGACAGATGAAGACATCAAGTTTGAGAGATTCTGTGGGATTCAGTGTGATAACCAGAGGCTACAGGTTAACAGCGTAAGGATCAAATATTGCCACTGGTGGGCTCTGCTTGACCCCATCCTGTTGATCCACAGAGCTGTATGTGTGGATCTTTTAGTCTGAATTTTGTTCATACAAACATGAGTTTCTAACAACTTCTATTTAAAAATCTTGCAGAACACTGGGTCTCCATTCCAGGAAGGTACCTGTCTCCTGGGGCAGGAGCTTACTAGCTGGCCATGTGCCCCTCTGCTGCCTACTGTACCCCCAGTAATATGGCTGGCATCCATCATTACATTTTTGTTCTTGGCTTCAGTGACACTCAAGGATACTGTCCTGATCAAGGATTTCAAGACATGAGCTATTTCTCACAAACATCAACTTGTGTTAAGTGGCCAGAGTCCTTGAAGTTGTACTGCCGGGTCTAAACCTACATTTTTGGCAAATTATCCAACGTTAGTTTTTAACACCTCTAAAACAGGAATAATTGGTGAACCTAGCTGCTAGGGTTATTGTGACAATGGACCGAAAACATGAAGAGCACTTTGGAGAGTTCCCAACAAGCTCTTATTCAGTGTTACCCACTGTTACTTCCTACAGGAGTCCAGGCTCTCTGCTCTGGGGTCTTTCTCCACAGATGCCACTCTGCTGTCTTTTGATGGCACTCTATAGAAATGGGTTCAGATTCTCTTCCCCACCCCAAGCAACTGATCTGGTATCCAAGCACTAGAATGAGGTGGGCGTCCCCTCCCCCACCTCATCTTGGACTTTGCATTGGACCATCACCTTTGTCCCATGTTGCCTATGGCCCCAATGAACTGCTCAGGTCAAATAATTAGGTTTGCCAAGTGTCATCAAAACAAGCAAAGCCAGAAAACATTTAAATGGGCTCCACTGGAGAAGGCTGGAACCGTTCAGGGCAATAACAAATGAAAATCAGATGGAAACATAGAGAAACCCCACTGTTCCTTCTAAATTACAGGAAATTCATGCTGCCTGCCTGCAAGGGGCTCTTCCCCTTGAATTACTAGTGTGGCGGGGGGGGGGGGGGTCATGGTTTTGACATGTGGTGGAAGGGACAGGGGAATGCTGGTCAAGGAGGCAGTGACTCCTTCACTAGGCTTTCCACCATATCTTCCCTTCACCTCACCACTGTAGCCACCCTTGAGGCTCTCTTCCAGGAAGCCCTGAGTGACTGCAATGAGGTAGATTTCCGTTTTTCTTTAAAAGTTCCTTGGTGATTCTCATCTTATGCCCTGATTTTTGTTGCATTATTAATTTGTTTTCCATTCCAATGTGTCCTACTCCCCCAAGCAGAAATAAGCTCCTCTACTGTAGTTTACACATCTCTGAATCTTTCACAGTGCTGAGCCCCTGGATGGGTTCCTACCAAACTGGTCTTAGTAGCCAGAGAGGTGGCATTGAGAAGGCAGAAGCACAGCCTTGTGGTCAGGAGTCTGGATTCTAAGCCTGGCGTGGATCAACTCGTGGCATTGGCAAGACACCTCCCCTCCTGGGGAATTGGCATTGATTAAGTATAAGACCTTTTCGGCTCTGATTTGTCACGATTCTGGGCTGAATGCTATCTACTGTTACTTGGCAGATATCACAGGAGCCAGCCACTGACTAAGGACCTCATAACTACCCAGTCACAAATCCAGTACTTCCTACCACAATCAATCCAGAAAAGCTACAGTAGAGGAAAAGCAGGATCCCTGGCCAAGGAAAGTATGGTTTGCCTCAGTGGTTCTAAGCCCCAGGCTTCAAAAAAAATGAATCAAGGAACTTCACAGAACAACAGTGCTTAAGACCCACTGCAGATCCATTCAACCCCAATACTAGGGGCATTGCTTTTCCTTTTCCTTTTCTTTGAACTCTTTTTAAAGATAGATAATGAAAGAGAACCACAAGTCTAGCTGGAGAAATGGAACAATTGCATCTAAAACATATACAGTAGCAATTCACAATTTATATAAACACAACAGTATGAAAGATGTTGGATGATGCCAAGTGAGGGCTGAGGGAAATGCCTTTGATAACAAGAACTAGTTAGTGGGGTGTTCCAGAAGAAGAAGTAAGATTTGAAACAAGAACAGGATGGCTAGAAGGGTCAGCCTGACTCTCCTGCAGATCCCCAGAACTGAGCCCAGGCCTGGAGCACTGGGGGCATGTGTGTGGCTACAAAGGGTGGGCAAGGCATGCTAGGTGCAGGGCACAGCTGAAACAAAGGCAAGGAGGTTGGTAAATGCTAGGGAACAGTAAGAAAATCAGTTTGGCTAAGGCAGGAAAATGTACCTAAGGGTATAGTTGGGTTGGTAAATGGCAGATAGAGAAAGGCTTTGCATTCCAAGGGACAGATTTTGGACAGTCTAGATCATCTTGAAGTCACTTTTCTTTCCTTCTAAATACTCAGATTCTAATCACAGCAACTCAGGAGGCTGAAAGAGGAGAATGATAAGTTCAAAGCCAGCCTCAGCAATTTAGTGAGGCCCTAAGTAACTTAGCAAGACCCTGTATGAAAATAGAAATATAAAAAAAGGACTGAGAATGTGACCCAGTGGTTAAGTGGCCCTGGGTTTAATCCTTGGTACCAAAAAAATAAAAATAAATAAATATTCAGATTCAAGAGGATAGTGGATGGGGTTTACATCTTGGAAAAGTCCATCCAAAATAGCCTCACTCAGGCCACTTTTTGGCCACTTAAGTTATAAGGATTTGAGATAGGAAACTCAGGTAATTGCATGGAACTAAAAAGATAAGCCTTCTTGTATGGGTCCAGCTCCCCTGGAAGTCTTATTCTATGCTGGGGGGTGGATTCAATAGGAAAATAAAGTTATTTAATGCCTTGTAAAAGGGTCCTGTAAAATCCAGGAGGCTGACTCCTTGTAGAAAAGTTAGGACAATGTAAGCCTGACATTAGGATGGTTGTCTCCTCTCTTCAACTACCAATCTCATCCCCTATACAGAGCACTGGAGAAAGTCATCAGCGCTTGACTTTTTTTTTTTTTTTAAACATGGAAACTGACTGCCATCCAAATTTTCAAAAAACAGTTGTCAGCAAAACTAGTGCTTAAAAGTGGATCAGGTGCTGGGGTTGTGGCTCAGTGGTAGAGCGCTTGCCTAGCATGCATGAGGCACTGGGTTCGATTCTCAGCACCGCAAATAAATAAATAAAATAAAGACCCATCAACAACCAAAAAATATTTTTTAAAAAAAGTGGATCACTGAGAAGACAAGGTTTCCCCAATTCTCCACTTCTTGGCTGTGTCTGATCAATAACACCTTAGGATGTTCTCTGTCAAAACCACATAGGTGAATTAAGTAAGAATGTACATTACACGATCCAGATCTCTGACTGGCACCTCTACCCAGTAAACCTAAGAAAAGTTGTAAAAGTTCAAAATACAAAATTCCTATTGGTTTCTCAAAATTAATGGCTTCAAATAATTAAGTGACAAGAAGCATAAAATATATGCACTCAAAGTTCTTTATGGCCTGCTAGGTAGAATTTAATAATGAAGAAATAAACAAATGAGTCATCCTGGGGTTGTATTTTAATTATTCCCATCCATACCTCAATAAATTCACTGTCTCCAATACAAGTCAGTGTTTACACCCAAACATCCTGTACAAATGGAATAGTCTAGATTTTTTTTTAAGTTGGTAAAAAGAATGTAGATTTTTAAAAAAAAGTTGAAAAATAGGTTACATGTGGACAAAAGAATCAAAAAGTTGTTGCATATATGTCTTTTCTTTGGCTTATTAAGAATGTCTGGGTTGATGAGCTAACTGGTATTTTTTAAGAATGTCTTATTAAAAAACAAAACAGAACACAAAAACTCTTATCCTGTTGGTCAGAATTTCATTCTGGCCCCAAAGATAAAAGCACCATTCTTTGGTTAACTTTGGATTCTAGTAATGCTTGATAAAAAAGCATCATGCAAAATTATTTTTATATTAGATATTGTTCTAGTACATCAGTCATCTTTCTACAAAAGCCCCTCCTTATCTTGGTATGAATGGATGCCCAGGGAATTAATTCGTACAAATAAATAGATTAAACTGGGGAATTTCCACATGACAATAATCAGACAGTGGAGGTGAGCCAAACTTAGTGGTGTGAATCTGGTTTTGTACAGTTATATTTTTAAAACAGTAATATTTATTAAATTAGGATTTGCTCCAAGTAAGCATTCTGCTAAGTTGGATTTAAAAGAAATTTAGGAAATAGAGAGTGGTTGTCTTAATGGAAATATGGATCTTTAGAAGGCAGTTTTAGATATTCATTTTAGAGAAATAAAGGGGAGATTCATCAGAAAGAGGAAAAGCAGAAAGTAAGGAGGGGAGAGAACTGGACCAGGACTCCATCTAGGGAGAGGGTTTCATTCATAGAGAAGCAGCGCCACCTGCTGGTAGGCCTGCATCCCAAGCCACTCTGTGGTTTGGGACCATCTATCTTGCAATCTATGCATAAATATACAGCAGTATTTCTCAGCTGCTGTTATACATAAGAATTTTATTACCAGTCGGCAGATTTCTAACACACTGGTTGCAGTTTAATAATCCTCTATTACCTGAAGTATGGGTTATATAAAAACCTAGAATGTTAATTGTTGACAAACCAATTCTAATATGTAAAGCACTGTAAGTCACCCAGTAAATATCCAAATAAATCAAAAAAGATAGTTCCTTTTGTTCTAACAACGTGTTATTAAACACCACAACTTGATCACTTACATGAAAGTAATGTTTGTGCAATTGGATGTACTAAGAAATCATGAAAAAAAGCATAATAATCTTACTGAGAGCTTTTCCTTCATTTAAAAATGAGATGAAAATATTTTGCAAAAATTATTTTCCCTTTTTTTATAAAAAGTATCTATACCACAATGTCATTTAGGAAATTTGTTCATATAACAAAGCCAGAGTTATAAATAACTCAGATTACATCTATAAAATGTTATATTTTTTAAATGGCAATAGGGAAGCTGTGGAGAATATAAGTCATTGATACACTGAGCAGAGAAACAGTACCTGTCATTTTTCAGAGAAAGATCACACAAACGCGATAGCAAAGGAACAATAAAAAGAAGAAACAGGAATGTGATAGTGTCTCTGATTATATCTGCAAAGGAAACTGTGAAATAAATTAGCACCCAAGTACCCACGAAAGGCATAGTGTAGCTTCATTGCAACTGATTGGTATGCAACAGAGAAGGTGGGTGATTTTGTAAGAACAGAAATAAAGTATAGCTGTGAAATCTGATGGTGATAACTAATGACCACACTACTTAAAACTCTGATTTGATCTTTAACAGGAAAAAAAAATCCTAAGAATGAAAAAAAAAAAGGTACTCTAAAGGATAGATGAATGCACTAGGGACTGCATTTTTCACTTGGAACAAATAAACCCCAAATGGGATCAAAGGGCCCCAGGAAATGAAAAATGACAGTTCCTATGCTGCTCTGATTTGATCTCAAGCAAAACTACTATGCTGATAACATTCCAGGGCTTGGGAGGAAGGTAGAGGCGTTCTTTAGTTGTTCTGGAAAAGAGGTGAGTGCCATGCTCCCTTCAGCTGATGGGAAGCCCACTCTAATTTCAAAAAGTTATTGAGATTTAATCTCTAGCAACAACAGAAATAGCTCATGCAGCGACCAAAAGAGTATCCCTTAAGACATATAGACACATTTGTGTTATTTCCAGTAGAAACTGCGGAATCCTTTTACATTCAGTTCCTACATCCAACTAAGCTGGTTAAGGTACTTGAGTGAAGAGAATCAAATGTCAGAATCTTCCTTTCAGCCCAGAGTGTTTCCGGCTGTCTGCATAGGCAACTTGACTAGGAGGGTCAGAGGCTTTGGCAAGAGGCATCTCTTTTCCCCATTCAAATGGCTACCACTGGCTAAGGAGAGACAAGTGGTCAGGAAAAGACTCAGGCACATGAGAAAGGCATAGGGGAAACTGGTGAGGTTCAGGGCTGTTGAGATTTAAGCTAGGCAGTGTATTTAGCCAGCAAGGTAAAGTCTAGGCAGCTGGTTGGGGCCTAAGTGATTAGAGGTTCAAGCCTCGCCATCGGAGAAGTCGGGATAAGTTCAAATGCACGAGGAATCACAGGTGGATGAAAAGAGCCTTCTGGATCCAGAGGGCAGAGTGAGCTCACCTGGAGTAGCAGAATAATGGGTTTGCCCTGCCTTCCCAATGAACATCTCTACCCAACAAGACTCCAGGGCCTAAAGACCACCATGCAGTTCAAACACCATGAGCCTGTCAGCAGAAGCAATGGAAGAAACGTCACCTTCAGAAGAAGTGACCAATTCTAAATCAATCCACTGGAGCTGTTGAGGAGTCAAATGAATTGGCTGTTCAGAAAAAAAAAATTAATGATAATGAAGTTTATTTCTCTTGCATGTAATCAGAAAATTCTGGCACTCAAGTATCTAAGTTTTCTCCATTGTACGTCAAGTTCATCTTTTAGAGAAGATGCTGGATTTTCTACACCAAACTTGCAGGGTGAGACAGTGAGTGTCAAGGGTCAAGGGAAAATGTTCTAATATGGAGTGGATATTAACATAGAATACAAGAACTGTCACACATTTTGCTCTCTCCCACAAGTCCCTCCACGTCTCTACTTAAGATCTCTCTGTCCATGATAGAAACAAATGTTTTGAACAAGATGGTATAAGGGAACAAGGAAGAAGATCTTTGAACTTGAGACATGCCCAGTAGAACAAAAACAAGTTCATTCAGCAAGTATCTGTTGAATTCCCATTGTGTCCTCAGGGGCCACTCCCTGCGATATACTAAGGATTCAAAGACCAATAAGACTTATTGCTTATTGTTGTTGTTTACTTCTTAAAAAACTCCACATGAAGACTGCTCTACATGCAGCTTATGTGAAGTGTCATTTACAGGCTTACAGAAGAGCCATCAATTCTGACTTGTTCCTTCCAAGCAAGGATTGGTAAGCTTTTCCCTAAAATGCCAATTTTTTAGGTTATTGTGGGCTGTGCTTTTGCTGTTGCCTTGCAATTTCAAAGCAACCAAGGACAAGAAGCAAATGAATGGGCCTATTTACAATAAAGCTTTGCTTACTAGAACAGGCCAGATCTGGTTCATGGGCCACAATATGCTGGCCCTTGCTTTAAAGGGTAGGTTAAGTTTCAATCAACTAGAAGAGGTGAGGGTCAGAATCAAGCATAGGATAAATTTTTAGTGTTAAGTAACACGAATGTCAAATAACACTAATAAAGTGTTAAGAAACAAGAATGAGAAATTTGGGGACAATACTTGGCTGAAGGATTCTTATATGGAGAACGCAACTACATAAATTGGTTCAGGCCAAACTGCAAAGGGCTTTGAATGCCATATTAATAATAGAATGTTCAAGACTGTGCTTCATTAGAGGGCATTGGTTGTCCAGGGAGCCATCAAAAATTTTCCTGCCTTCTCCCTTCTGTAAAATGGGATGGCAACATGATTAGATGTGTGCTTTAAAGTAATAAATTTGGTAGTGGACTGGTGGCCAGAAAGACTAATTGGAGGCCCACAGTGATTGACCAGGAAAGAACTGAGTCCCTGAGATTAACAGTGGCCCCGATGATTCTGAGAGAATGTTTGAAATGTAGTCTCAATGAAAGGGGCAATGGCAAAGAAGGGTGAGGGACCTGGCCCCAGTCCTGGTCCCACTCCTAGTGCTAACCTCACTAATGAGAAACTGAATGAGC
Organism: Xerus rutilus; assembly: GCA_028644305.1. Taxonomy (NCBI): domain Eukaryota; kingdom Metazoa; phylum Chordata; class Mammalia; order Rodentia; family Sciuridae; genus Xerus; species Xerus rutilus. Next base: position 41,951,227 of record CM053404.1, on the reverse strand, counting down.
AGCAGAGACCAGATATGCATAAAGCAAACGCAAGAAAGGTGACAGAAAGGTCTGACACCAGCCAGACCTCAAAAAATGAGTTGAGAAAATATTCTCATTGAGAAAATAAATATGGATAGAATTTGAAATGAAAGAAATGCTACCCAGTCTGTTTTCTTCATTTGCTCTCCAGCCTTCTATTGTCCAAGAACACACTGCTGCATTTGTGGATGATCTCCAGGTCCACTTTAGAGATGGACAGGTCATAAAGGCAGGATTTCAGGAAGACAAGGAAGGGGGACACCCAAAGTAACCATTTTTTAAAGATTCCTGGGCCTAAGAAGACTCTAGAAAGCATGGGTAGATCAGAGATAAGATAGTAAGAATCATGTTTGTTTTTTATCCATCAAATATGTATTATACAGTCTGGGAGACGAGTGTTCCTGTTTTTATTTTTCTACACTTTGACAAGTTATGTTCCAGGAGGCCTGGTAATAACAAAACAAGGCAGAATATGACTAGGGAGGTTCTTTGGGGAGCAGTCAGCAGCCACCATTCATGATGTGAGGAGTGGGGGCCTTTTGTAGAGAGACTACAAACGAACTAATCTCTGAAACCTTCAATAGCCGGCAATGATCTGATTATTGATAACCTAAAGTCACCAGGACTCAGATAATCACAGGATGGGGGGTTGACGATTTTTCGGTCCCCACCTTGGTAAAAATAAGAGATATCTTAAAAGAGGTAAAGCTGAGAAATAAAGGACAAACTGTAAGAATCTTCTGGGCTCTTTCTATATCTCCAGCTGTAGGCCTAGAAGCTAAGAATTCATAACCAGAAGAATAACACTGACATACATACTACAAGATTTCTCTACTCAGAGAAGAATTTATTTTTTTCTCACAAGGCTTAATAGAGTGTTGGTAAGTAGACTTCAGCATTTTGGAAGGATTTACACCAGGAAGAATTGGTGGGGGGAAGGACTTTTAGGTTCTGTTTCAATCAGAAAAATGAGGAGAATCAGAGTCTCAGAGTTTAAAGGGGCCTCAGAGATACCATCTTTCAATTTCCTTACTTTTCACACAAATTTTGCAATGCTTCCTGAGTAGCCAAGATGGAAAACCAATGCTTCAGGGAGATATTAGACACCTCTTGGCACTTTTGTGGCTTATTTCTGTAAGAGTGTGATTATCTGATCTAGAAATTAAGGAAACTGACTCAGTTTTAATTTTATAGTCTGACATACTAAGCTGTTCAAATCTCAGTCATTGAGCTCTCTAGTTGTAATTGATGTGCCTTTTTATAAGGTTGTCTGGACAAGGCTCTATCATTAGAAAACAAAACTAAACAAAATATTAGCTATGGTTAAGGTGATTGTTCACCAACATTCCCGTCAATATCATGAGAGACTGCAATGTTCTCATCTGGCAATCTATTCCTCTATTAATGATATGCTCTTGGTCAAGTTAATCTCTTTCTATTATTTCACACATTAATGAAGGAATGATAATAATAACAATAATACATCAAATTTCAACATGTGCCAGGCAATCTTATAAAAATTTTATCCTTGGCGACCACTCTGAGATAGGTCCTATTATCATCTCCGTTTTACAGATGGGGACCCTAAAAAATAGAGTAGCTCTGGGATGATGCCTATGTGGCTCAGATAAAATGAGATGTCAGTGCCTTGAGAAGGGTGGTTTCATACACACCTACAACATAACTCTTACTATAGCCATCAGCACCTTAAACATCCACTTGATGAACATTTCAAAACATGACCACACCAGGACTTACTTCCAAAGTCCCCAGAAAACACACAAATCTCACCTTTGTCTCTTTTTCCCTTCTCTGAGTTTCCCTAGAATCTCAGGCTTCAATTGTCAATGAGATAACTTAGCGTGCTGCCCAGTTAGGAGAAAGGCTTGGGAATCCCCTAATATTGACAGGAGAAAAGACAGGAGCTGTCTGATTCCCATGTTCATCTTAATAGCAGAAACCCATGATGGAGCAGGCTTCTAGCAACAAGCTTCTTACAAATTTCACATTCATGTTCTAATACCTGCAGACCCCAGTGACCTGAGCCCCTTCATCCATGTCTGTATTCTTAGCATCTTTCATACTTTTGTTTCACCTCCTGGCTCTGCTCTGCAGGTCACTGAAACTCCTTTTTCAGTAACATCTCTTTGGGGCTTTGGCTTTGAGGCATCACTGCTGGATGTGTTCTCTCAGTTGGATGTGTTACAGGCTATATGTAGAACTATACTCAGCTGCACTAAAGAAATGGCTAGCTTGACCTTGACAAAATGCAGAGAGCAATTCAGAGCCATATGAAGGTAAGAGGGTGCTTGGTGCAACCTGAAAGAGCTCTGAGAACAGTCAAGACAGTTCATGGCCTCTTCTTGTCTTGAGCAGAATAAACAGAATAATGACACTTCCAGAAAGTAGCTCTGGGAAATTCAGCCTTTCCAGGGTAGGTAGAAGTGTCATTCACATGCTGCTATTGATTCAATATGCCTTTCTTAAGTCAACCGTCCTGATAGTCATGTGTGGCCTTAAGTGCTTCTCTCATTTGGGTACAACAGGCCCCTTTCCTTATACTGACCAGACATGATGCATTATTTCTGTGCCACCCTGACTTGTGGGAAAATGACCACGTTTTCTGAAATTAGTAAAACTAAATGCAAATGTCACAAGTCCTTAATTTTCTAGAACAAATGTTCTATATGTGGCAGAATCCCTGTCTCTCCTGATTTAAGAAAGTAGTGGACCTTTGCCAGTGTGACTGTTTTGAGTTGCTTCTAGATCTTCTTTCCTAGTATTTATCCACTGTGCCTACCAGTGGATGATTTTCAAATGCCTTCCATTACATTCTCATTTTGACTTACTCTATTTCCCCTCTGAATCTTCTTGTGCACCTCAGTTCTTTATGTTTACATATGTACACTATATGGCAGGCTTCTCAGAAAGCTTTAGGAAACGTCATGGATCTGGGGGGGATCTTGCTTCTAGCACACCACCTAGTCCTTCACTGGTTAATAATCCCTTCATTAATCCATTCCTTTACTCATCAACTATTTGCAGACCTGGAACACTTCAGGCCATTTCTTACTCACATATTTTTGCAGATACATGAAGCCCAGCCAAGGATGCTAGAGTGCTACATTTCTGACCTTGGAGAGAAGGAAGGCAGCCCTTAGGTGCATTCTTGACTGAGTGTGATCCAACAGGCTCCAGCCTAGAAAGCTGACACCAGCCAAGATGAAGACCCATGTAATGCTAGCAGTCAGATCCACTCCCAGGAGATGCCTATGTGCTGTGCAGTCTATAGATGCCTGGCTGTACTCTGGACATAGCTGTTGCAGCTCTAGCTCTGAAGCTGGAGTCTTCCCACTTCATTTAAAAGTCTGTGTGCCATTGATCATCCATGATGCAGATGTGCCTCAAAAGATTCCACTTCTGAGTTTGTGTAAGGTTTTCTCTGAAAGCCTTAGGAACATTTGGTGGTACTTGCTATGCCATATTGAAAGGGACAGAATGGAGGCTTTGGGGTTTATTAGAAGAATCAAGGAGAGTTTTTTCCCTTGAATGTGAAAGGATGGGTCCTTGAGGATGACCACATGAGATGGTCACAGAAGAAAGGCCACTTTTGTTAGTTCAGATCATCTGAGCTGGACATCAGAAGAACATTTCCTTAGAATAAGAATCTATGGGCCTGTCTAGTAATCTTCCTCTGAACCATGCACCATCTGGCTATTTGAAAGAGGTCTTTTCAATTCCTCTGAGATTTCAAACATCTGACGTGAGTCTGTCTGATACAATGCTGGACTTGGCTCCACCCACTAAGATTCTCTGGGGGCAAAGGTCAGCTGGGGAAGCAGAAAGTGATGATGGAGGATCCTCTGATGATCTAAATAATTCAATATGTTGGTTTGGGAGAAAGCCCCAGAGAGAGGAGAATAACACACAGATAGTTGCCAAGGTGCATTTGGCCAAGGTGCATTTGGCATTCTCAACATGCACAGCCTACCAGGGTGAAGAAACCCAGGACTCGAAATCCTTTCCCATGCTGTTCTAATGATCCTTTGGGAGTCAATGGTGTGCACAAATGCAACAATCATGGATGCCAACATAGACGCACAATGAACACAAAGTCTTATGCACAGAGAAATAGAATGGAAAAGAAAATTGCTCCATGATACTTAGAAATGCCACATGGCTCCCTAGGATTCTGTGTGGCAGTACTTCACAGGAAATGTGTTTTGTATTTCCAGTGAGTAGGGTAAGTGGTTGAGAACTACAGTGGATTTTCAGTGAATGGGATGTGAAGTATTTATTATTTTTTCCCTCCATAGATATGAGGAGACATTCTGTCTCCTTGAAAAAAAATGGGAGGAGAAAAGTCTCATTGCCATACACAGGGATTTTAAAAATAATTCCCAAGAGCTGTAACTGAAGCTACCACACACAGCTGGAGCCAAGACTCTCAGGGCTGTCACATGTCCCAGCTGGACATGTGGCCCCACTGGCTTTGTGTATGCTACTCAGCCAGGGCCAGTGTTGTCACACAGGGAACATGAAGCTGCCCACCTGTCACCTTTGACACACTCAAGATGTGAGGCTTAGTCAACTTGGGAGAATGGTGAGGGAGGAAGTGGAAAGGAAAGTGGAGAGGAAAAGGAAATTGGCAGAGTAGATCCTCAAAACCAGTAGCAATACATGTAGCCTGGCAGGTCTCCAGTCCTGCCCCACTGATAAGCAAATCTTCCTCCACCAAGAAAACACCATTGAGTCCCAATAGGAATCATAATGGCTACTGGTCAGCTGGGAAAAATTAGGCTTATGAAATTCAACTAATGGGATTCAACTGTTTCAGAGGCATTAATTAAACTTTTCTTAAAAAGACTGGAACTGCTTGGACTTGGCATTTGGATAATGCGCTTCAGCTGCAGGGATCCCGAAGCTGGAGAGAGCCCTCCTTCCCACGGATCCCCGGAGCAGCCCAGTCCTGCCTCCTCCTGTCACAGCCTCACTCAGTTCCTCGTCTCCTCCCACAGAGTGGGTCTCCCAACTGCCTCCATCCTGTTGGTCCCTTCTTTCATGGCTGCCACCACAGTATTATGAAAACACAGTTTCTGTTGGTTCATTTCCCTGATCAAACATCTTAAATGCCTTCCATTATATTATGAATTAGGAACAAAAGCTTTGGTAAGGCCTCTGACAAGGATGGGGCCCCACTGGACCCTCGGGGAACTCCTCTGCTTACACTCCCCTGATCAGGTCTCAACTCCAGCCTCGCTGGGTGGCCAGCTGCTCTGCAGGACACTCCAGCACTTCCCACATGGCCTCCAGTTTTCATCATGCGAATCCTCATCTTTTCCACTTTCTTTGGAAATGAACAAATGATCTTACGCAACTAATGATCTTATTCAACTGCGTAAGTGACGAAATGCCTTGACCTACCCCACAGAAGGTGGAGCCACACGGCTTATGTTCAAATTCCAGTTCCACCACCGAACTTGCTATGCAACAACCTTGGCTAGTCAGACAACGTCTGTGTCTTAGTGGCCTCCTTTGTAAATGAGGCACTTTACAGATGTCTCAGTTTGCAGTTGACTCTATTGCAAATAACTGTAGCTCATAATGAAGATTAACTTAATTAGTATCTGTCAAAGACAGAGTAGTACCTGCAATGTAGCAAATGCATCTAGGAGTTAAATTTAACAACCACACATGCACGTACATCCTTGTGCAGGCAGAGTGTCCTGCATACAGTAGACTAGAAACTACGCCAAGTCTAACCTGAACTTGATTCCACGTTAACCAAGTGGCCGTTTCCTGCTACGACCATGTTAACAAGGCTCAGTTCCCTGGTGATGGCGAACAAATAGTTATAGATCTGTCTGGGTACTGGCCCTATGCTCAAATAAGACAAAACATCCCCCTTGCCTGAAAAAGGGGTGACAGTTTTTCAACCAATATTAATAGGCCTCCATCTTTGTCTCTCCTCATCAGTGAGCATTACCTGTTTATGATTCCAACATCCACTCCATCTTGAAAATGCTTTCCATCCAGCTTCCCTGTGCTTATGGCTTCTAGGCTTCCATGAGAGTCAAAGAAGATCCCAAACACTAAGATCTTTTCCATAAGCATGCTGGCAAGTGTCCTAAATTTACTGGGCCATAAATTTACAAGGGTCCATCTCCAATGAAGGACCCAAAAGACATGATGGGTACCATATGAAGAGAGAGAATCCTAAGGCACGGCGGAGACCACAGGTGCCACACATCAACTACTGGCTTCCGTCTGGATGGGATTTGGAGGCAGGATGCAGTGAAACCTGTGCTGCCACCCCACAAGCCTCTCTCCAGTGGCTTTGCACCATTATTGGTCTGGTACTAATTTGAGACAATGCCCAATCACATCACAACAAATTAGTCGCAGACATGTGATAGCAATCAACTCAGGGGGCAATCTTGAAGGCAGGCCGGGGGATTCCCCAGCTCCGTGAGCTACACACTCCCACAGATGTTTCTAAAAGCTCTTCCCAGAGGCCCATTTAGAGAGAAATTAAATGCAACTTTGACTTAATTAACGTTTTAAATGATAATGAATACAATGTAGATTCATAGGAGGCATTTACATTGTGTTGTAAAATTGATAAAAATTTAATAACTCTTTGTTAATAAGTTATGTCTCCCCAGACCCATAAAGCCTAAGGCGCTGCAAACTCCAGACTGGGTCTAATCCAGGCTTCTGGTGCAGGTGGAGGAGGGAGGCAGAGATGGACTTGACATTTGCTCCAAGCCTACTCTAATTCAAACCTCTGCTTGTTCATCAGTACTTTATTTCATAGAGTAAAGGTCAGGCTTTGGGCTCAAGGCAGAGCCCTGACAAGAAAGCTCAAGTGGAAGGCGGGCTGGCCCTGGCATCTGTCGCCGGAGATAGTGGAGGAGGATGAGATACACTGCTAACTGGCCACATCTGTCCTCCACCAGGAAGGTAAGAGGAAGAATCCACTGCCCGGTGGTAGAAGCTGTCAGGGTGAGTATTCTGACAACCGGCCACTGTCCTGAAATAAAAAGGCAAACATAATTTCCATGTCACCTTGCATGAGGACCTCTGCTTGGCTTACATGTGGCATGCCAACGTCTTTTCTAGTTTCTCTTTAAAGAGCCGAGTCATTTATTATAGCGCCATGCCCCTGGAAAGGGAGGTGGCTAAGTGACAGCGTACACACAAAGGACCCTTTCGTCTCCCTTCATTCTAACCTTTCTACTTCTTGTCTCTCAATTCTGTTTCAAAGAATTTCTTTTGAAAACGTGGCTGCCTTTTGCCTCCTGTTGGCTTCCTCTTTCATCTATATGTGGTGCCCTGTCATAGCATATTTATCTTAAGAGAATCAACAATACCTTTTTGTAGGTGAGGGGCAGGTAAAACAAGGTCCCCAAATGCAAGTCAACTACTTCATCCAACACTGAACTTTAAAAAAAAACAGCTATTTGTTCTGGATGATTTTTTTGGAATCTTTTAGACACCATCAATTTAAGGAATTGTTCTCAAAGACGATTTTGATCTACCATGATTTTTACCTTTACAGTGCTGATGGCTGCCTATGTGGCCCATTTCTAGTCACCCCACTGGTCAGTGTCGCCACCAGAAATCAAGTGAGAGGCGCTGGCTTCTGTAACCTTGCCTGTGACCAACAAAAGTGCCCCAAGTCTCCTGCTGAAGACATTATCTCAGTCACATGGGACAGCTAAATCTTATCCCAGGGCCTGTTTTTACTTCCTGCAATGAAAAGCAAATGGCCAAATCAGGATGCATGGTCCATGTTGGCTATAGCGTCAGAGCAGAATCCAAAGGCTCCCTTAGTTATTGATGTAAATGTGTGTAATGGATATTGACAGAGAAAGGGGGTGGCGGAGGATCACACTGGCATGGCTTGCATGAGAAAATGGGATGAATCTGGACACCTAGATGCAGGGCTTTAAAAAATAAAAATGCCTGGGAGTGGGGATGGGAAAATTTGAACAATGGTTACACTTTCAGTTAGATCCGAAGAACAAATTCTGCTGTTACATGCTAGGTTGACTATAGTTGACAATAACGTAGTGTATATTTCAAAATAGCCGGTAGAGAGAATGTTGAATGTTTTACTACAAAGAAATGATAAATGTTTGATGTGAGGCATATGCTAATTAGCCTGATTTGACCATTTTACAATGTGTCTACATATATATATGTGTGTGTGCATATATATGGAAAATTCACATTATACCCCATAAATTTGTGTCATTATTATATGTTGATGGAAAAAATCCATGGAAAATTATAATTAAACTAATATGTGCTCAGTATCCTTCGGCTTTCCTTTGCCCAGTTCTCTTTCACTGGTGGCAGTGGTGAGAAGAGGAGGTAACTGGTTTCCAGGGCCCCAAATTAAAGTAAGTAAAACTGAGGATTGGAGAAAGCCTCCCAAAACTATACTGTTATAAGGAATAAGATAATTATAGGCTGATGGTCTTTAAAAGCAGCTTATTAAATTAACTGTCCCCTCTACAGGCATCCAGAGACCGGCAGCACAGGCATGTCCTATGACAGACTTTTTTCTAGAGCCTTTTCCATTCCCTGCCCTAGTATCTGATTTTATGTTCTTCAAAATGCCATTAGTTCACTGGAGTGACTGTAGTTCTATTGACAATGTTAATTCTCTGCCCACACAAACCAAAGGCCACTCAGGATAAGCTGATTTTTGTTTATTATCTGACAAGACTCGAGATTACTCTAAACCGATTTTGGTATGTCTCCCTTCAACCTAATCGTATTGGACTTCTTCTCTCGGCTTACCCATCAGAGATGAATGCCTCCCTGTGTTATATTTATACTCAAAACAAAAGTCATGCACAATTTCAAATTAGCTACTGTAGTTTGCGAGGAGTGTGTGTAATCACACAGGTTTAAGCTATTGAAAGGTTGGCATGAGTGATCACACGTGTGTTTTAGTTAAAACTAGTTCCAAAGGCAAATATAAGGACCCATTTCTCTTCCGCCACATGATTAATTTGATCTCACCAGAGTTACTGACAGTGTGACCAGAATCACATCAGGCAGGTCTCAGCAGGTCTGAATCAATAGGGTCCTAAGTTGTCACTGCGTCATAATTTTAATTGTCCCTTTCTATTTGTACTTAGCAATCAGATATCAGACCAGACTAAAAGATCAAGAAAAAAGTTCCAAAGAGAGAGAAGGGACATTTCACAAAATTATATTGGGTAGGAGTGAGACTGACTAGAACCTATATCTATACGTCTGTATGCGTGTGCTGCTGGACATAGATTTTTTATGTTGGATCATACTAGAGGACAGCTACTTGTGGAAAAGGTGGGGTACACACCATCCTGGGGTCTCTTACCAGAGCTGGCATTCTGCTCAAGACCATCTGAAGTGGAAACAGAATCAAGATGATCAGAAAATGGTGCTGTGTTCTGATTCTAGCTTCCAGGACTGAATGTTTTAGTTTTGCCAAAAACAAGATAGTCTTGCCGTGAGTCCTTATTTGACACGGTCTTACGTTAGTCACACTTTTTTTTTTTTTGTCTTTTCTAAATTAGGCCTTCCTCTCCCAAGGTCTTTATATCAACACCTTTGGCCTCCCATCTTCTCTTGAGTTCAATAGAAAGAGACAACTGGTCTCCCAGCAGGAGACTTAACAAGGGCTGATACTGGGTAATGGGCCACACCTCCAAAGAGAGGTGCCTAAGCAGGAGGTGGGCAGGCCCTGCTGGTAAAAGGCAGGCTTTGAAAATTGTGTGAACACTTCTAATGCATCACTCCTCCTCCGGGAACCTGCTACTTCTCCTCCCACTTCAGAAAACACGTAATGGTACTTCGTGTTTCAACTTAGCGTTCCTTGCAAAATGAAAATCTTTCCCTTTGTGAGAAAAAAAAAATGTACAGAAGGATACGAAAAGCAAGAGAGAAATGAATTAGGCTGTCTCCAAAGCACACTGGTTCAACTGGGAAACTGCGACCAAAGCAAGCATAATAGCATAATGACCCTTAATGAGTGTCTTGGGGAAACAATACAGCCTCAGCATAAAAGACAAAGGGCAAAACCCATCATGGCTCCGCTGACACTAATTCAAAATGATTTTCAGAACAACTAAAGAATGTAAGAGAAGTAATCTGATCCGCCCATCTGACCTCACTTTGATTCCAGGGCCCTTCTCCTGCCATTTCTAATTGTCAGACCCTCTACATTTCACATCTGCTCATATTTAATAAAAAGCCCACTCTCACCACTGCTCTTGGAGTCAACTCACTCTGTCAAATGGGCACCGCCCAATCCCACCACCAGCAAGGGTCACCGAGGGATTGCTCTGGAGCTCTGCCAGTGGGATTCGGCAGAGAGGGAGAGGCTTTTTTAATTGGAGAAGAAGGGCTTATATGGGGGCATGAAGGGGCTCAAATTGGAATGGATTTTTCTAACTTATTATTAGTGGTCAAAGGTGAGTGGTCTCACACAGGGGTGGATGAAATCTGCTTTTGTTTGATGGAGTGACGATGGCAGGAGGAGGGTGAAACAGAGAAGGCCAACCTCCTCCTGAGCTGTCAATACCAGTTAAGGCTTCAACACAGGCCCACAGCTGCATGTTCTCCACAGGGGTGGGGTTGCTGGTGCTGGAGGTGCAGGAAGGACAGTAAGATCATGCACAGAATATTTCTGAGAGGATGGGACAATCCCGCCCCAAGATTTTCTTCTCCTGGCCTCCATCAAGGCTTGGATGAAATTGCAGAACAGAGAAATCCCTCTAATTATGGTTTCTCTTGGATAAAGTGGAAATTACACACACTGGGCATCATGGGCCTTGAACGGGGACACAGTCTTTGCTGTGATTGATCTGGTTGACCATGGCCAAGATATGACCATGGGCCCTAACTTGGAGCCACAGTGGCTCCTTCCTTTTTTCCACTGAATCTGTGGCCAATGTTTCAGAGCCTAGTGGTTACTTGAGAGCAGCAGAAGGTGGCTGGCAGTTACATCCACAACTGCCAATCAAAGAGATGTGGCCAAATGGTACCAACACAGCTCATCCCTTTGTCTTCCTCCCCAGCTCCCATCTTTGAGCCTGGCATTTCACCACACCTTCATTGCACACAGAAGAGTTCTTTGCGCAACTGTGACCTGGATCATCTGGGTAGTGACATATAAACCAGAGAGAACTCTCACAGGGAAAATAAAGGCGTAAGGACTCAGATTGTGGCATTTGTAAGGACACTTCCTTTCCATGATTCTAGGCCAAAGTGGTTAGTGCAGCCCATAATCCCTCTCAATGCAGCCTCCCTTCGGTGTCACTTTTATCCCTTATCACTGTTCTGTGAATCAGGAATCAGAGAGGATATTCTATGGTCCTAGGCATTTTCCAAATGCCTCCAATACAACTTGATGCATGTGTCATGCCTCAGACTCAAACTGTGTGTTCAAACATCAGAACTGGCATGGCTTACCACTCTGGTGCATAGTCCAAGTTAGTGCTAGCTCCCTGGCCCTAGATGTCCCCCTGGGTCACCATCACATAAGTACCCTGTGCTGGGACCATCTCTAGCACCAGAAAGTCAGGCAGGTTTGGCTTTCATGGGAACAGATGCTCAAGATCCCTGTGCTCTTCCTCCTCCTTGTGGTGAGTATGAACTCGCCCTTCATGGTGAAAGTGTAGCTCAACCAGCTCTGGGCACTTAGGAGGGGAGACGATGGATGACAGTATGGTTGCCAATAAAGAGGAAAGGATGAAGCACAGAAAGAAACATTGCCTCCTACTGCCTACACTACCAACAACATGAAATCAAGGTCATGGTCATACTTGATGGGCATCCAAATCCTCAAGCAGAACACAACATTTTGTGCACATGGATGAGGACACACATCCCAGCCTCTCCACTGGGAGCTTCCAGGAACATCACCAGGAACTGTGTCAACAAAACAGCAAGGTCTCTGGCGAAGACAAGGGAGAGCATGGTCTCAGGAATGTGGCTTATCTCAGCCTCGCCGGTGACCAGCAGCTCTTTCACATCACTGAGCTCATGGGAGACAAAGGCCTGTGCTATAGATTCAGATATCACAGCAGTCCATCACTTAAGAGTTTTGTTATTTAGATTCATGATTCTTACAAGATACCTTAAATGGGCAAAATAAAAAATGAGGAAAAATGAAAGATTTTCTTGGAGCAATCCTTTGAATTAGTCATCTTTCTGAGGAGAAGCTCTAGAATTCACCAGCCTATGGAGGTTGACAGATTTAAAATACCCTTTTCCAGAATATAGAACAAAATCTGGCACTGGAGAAATAAGATTCAGGTTAGACAGACACCGAAAAAAAACAATATGTGTAGATAAATGTTTTTACATACATACATCTGCATGTAAACTGTTTCATTTTTAAGCTCATTAAAAAATTTAATGGTCAAACCAGCTTGCTCTCTTAACACTTTTTTCCTTCCTCCCTTCGGCCCAACCCAATATATAGCCTTTTCCAAAATATTAAGAGGTATGTTTTCACATATCTCTGTATTAGTGTGGTATTTGAGATACTGTTCATTTATACTGACTTAAACCAGAGAGAGGAAGAACATCACCAGACTATTACATCACAGTCCTGCCCATTATTGCAAGAAACACAATAAGCTAACAAAGTCAGATGCCCTCCTCAGCACATACAGGGACACAGGCAGCTGGGGCAACGTGTCACCACATAACAGATCACACTGGGACAAAGACACCAGCCCGACTGACTCACAGAACCACGGGGCACAGCACAAGACAGGGATGAGACCACAGACAGCACAGACAGGGGGTGCATGTCGAGATTGAACTTACAGGCACGGAAACTGGTGGAGCAATCATTAACAGAGACAGAAGAAAGTGGGAAGGCTCTCTCAAGGGTGTCCACGTTACCACGCACACGGCCTGACATGCATGAGCAGTCACGCTCAGAACGTCCGCAATCAAAACAACATGCCCGCCTCATTCTCTTGTAGATGGACATCTTGGCTATAACCATGTGGTTGGATGGGAGGAGAGGAAGAGCGGCAGTTAATGGCAAGGTCACACACAGCAAGACAGCTGGAAGGGAGCTGAAGGGATTTAACACAGGTCTTAGTTCACATTAACAGTCTTGACCCAGGGGAAAAAAAATGCAGAGTGATTGTTGGTAACAGTTTGGTTGTACATCAAAAAAGCAGTGAAAATATAAATTGTCTTTATGGTCCCCCAAGACTGATACATATTGTTTTTCTCCCCTCGGTAGAGCGGTGACCATGGGAAAAGGGCATGGCTGGACACAAGTGGGTTCTTGGATGAGAAGAAGAGAAAATTATAAACAGCAAAAAAGTAACCAACATTTTCCCCCTAGCACAATTAATGCAGGAGGACAAAAGAGACACATGGCCAATCAATTAAATTAATTGCTTATTTGGTACCATAAATGGTCTTTGCAAGATGCAAACATATCTAATAGGCAGATTTTTTTTGGTTTTTTGTTTTCTAATTTCCGTCCATTTCTGGGCATTAGGCAGAGCCTGGGACAAGCTTCCATCAAATTAGATATGAAACGATTACGTGTTAATATAGAATCTGAGGATGCCTTCACTGAACTTCCCGCGAGTGAGTTTACATGATAGCTACAGGAATTTAAATTTACTCTTGACAGAACAAATATCCAAATCTGTCCATATAAGAAATGCAGCTACTCAAGGCTAATGCTGCGTATTTGACATTAAAGAAAGATCGCAAATAAGAAATCACCCAAAGCATGAGATGCTGGTCTATTGGAATGAATTTGCCTACTCATGGGGGCATCTTCTGCTTAAAGCCGAATCTGAAAATCATATCTGTCTTTGTCTCCTCACCCACCAGAAATTCAGAAAGCAATCAGGCTACTGGTTAAACATTTTGGTTTTTGTTTTTTTCCTGTGCACAGAAAATACTAGCCAAAATAGATTAGAAATCACAAAACATAAAACGAGATAACAGTTCCCACAGTGAATTTTCTTATTGAGATTTGCAGGCCCCTTGGTAGCTCTTCTAAAGCTAGTATTGTAGGTTCCATGCTGCCCAGGGCTCCACTCCAAATGCTGACCCACACAGGTTGCTAGATGTCACCGCAGCAATTCCCAATGGCCTTCACCTGCATCCCTCAAGCCAATTTATATTTCAGTACAACAAGATAAGCTTTTTGTACCTTGTTTTGATGCTACAACAGGCAAACATGTTTGCTTATCACTTAGCATGGACTGGCCTGCTTCTCTCACCGGGTGGGAGAATAATTCATATTTATTTCAAACGTCACAGCCAAACAGTGAACTTGAGTTGGAGAGGTGTTATTCCCTGCATCTGCACCCGCCATTTGGAAAGTCCTTCCCCACCTCCCGCCTTTCCTCCTCTTTGTAGAAAATGGTTGCCCTCTTATTTAAAAAGATGGCTCATGGTTTTGCCCTCTTTGAATGTTATAGTCACCAGGGAAGGGGTTTAAATCTCTCAAATGGGTCAAGTCCTGTTCTAAGACCTTTATGACTTGCCATATGGTATATTTTTCAAGCAAGGGTAACGTTATGATTGTGAAGAACAGGCACTGGGGGAGAGGAACGAGAGATCTCTTCAGTAGCATCTCCATCCCTGTAAACTTGGCTCACATTTTTAGTGACACCTTCTTTTAGCATCCTAACTGGTCCATTCCCATCATCATGCAGCCCCAGCCCTGTCCAGTACCTCATTTTTATGAGCTTAGCTTTTACCAAAAAATCAAAAAGTATTTTAAAAATTCCACTATAGCATTTGAGTCAAAGGAATTTAGAAGGCCTGGTGTGAATTCCCAGACACCCCCAACAAACAGCAGTAGCTAAAGTCAGGAATGGGGTGGGGACCGGGGATTTCAATTGAAGACATGAAAATAATTTTCTTTTATGTGTATCTGGATCTGGTGTGCAACTTGGAGAACCAAATCCTTGTTTTTGCTTTCTTAAGTTCTTTTCCTGGAAATATTGATTTGTTATTTATACCGAGGAAAAAAACAAGGATGACTTTTTTTTTTCCTTTCACTGTAGATAAATTATCTTTTCCAAAAGTTTTTTAAGTCAAATGCTGTAGCAGAGGAGAAGACCGTCAAATCAAACTCGGAAATGCTTTGCTTTTTGTTAGCAACAGTCCCTGGTTTTCATTTCCATGCTGCCATTTTGAGTTTAGACATAATAATAGAATCTGACACATTTATGGGGAAAGAAAAAATGAATATATACATATATATATGAATACACATATGAATATATATATGAATATATATATATACACACACACACATACACACACACATCTGTGTGTGTGCACATACACACACCATCTTTAAGGACAAGGGGTGAGATGCTGGAGATAGAATAACTTTTGAAACTACTTTGTCAGAGGCAAACCCATCATAATGGGTGATTTAAACCTCCTACTTCATGGTTCAGGAGGAATCATGACATCCAACCAGTGACGCTCAGGGACTGTTTGCAACTGCCATTGTTGGCTATTCTAGAAACCATGCATTGTTTTAAAATTTCATATGGTTAGCATGCAGGAACAGGCTGAAACTGGTAATCGAAGCAGCAAAAAAACCATTTGCTATAAGAAGATTAGCTGTTAATTATAAGCAGTCACATTCCAAAGCAGCATATGCATAAAAAAGAAAACATGCTATTACTCGTCATTCCTTCCCAGTCATTTTTACACTCACACCAAACACAAAATAGAAATCTCAAAAAAGACAAACAAGCACCACCACAAAAAAAAAAAAAGAAAAACCAGCACAAATGATCAACGAGAGGCTCAAAGACAAGACAGACACAGTTAAAAATGATTGAGCCCCACATGTTGACAAACCTTCATGAGTCACAATGTCTAGACCAAAGGCCACCAAATACGAGGGTGGCTCTTTTTCTCTACTTCTGGAACAGTCCGTTTTCAATGACCCCTGTCAGATGTCTTCACCTATATACTTCCAGGTCTACTTTCTTAAAAGGTAAGAGTGCTTCTGACCTTCCATCTGGGGAAGTGATCCATCAGGCCTGAAGGCTATGTGTACCAGTCAGGAAGAGATTTCCTCAGGGCCATTATTCAAGTCATGGACAAGTTCTTTAACTGAAAACTGATGAAGATTTGCCTCTCTGGTAGCAGGTATTTCAGAAGATGCGGACACTGTGTGTGTAAAATTATACTCTCAAGTTGTAAAATAAAGTTATATCAAAATTAAGTGGTGGAACTCCTAATTTGGGAATTACCTCCCTGTCGTCTCCCTCAACTTTCTCTCTGGCTTCCGGACCTTTCTAGTTTTGTTTTAGTGAATCATGGCTATTAAGAACCAATGGTATTTTATTTCTATTACTTAGTGATTGTTTCCTTTTTTAGAGCCAATTTGGATTAAAAGGTTAATTTCAGACATCAGAGAGCCACTTAAAAATCTCAAGGTTAGGTTTCAAAGAGCAACTTGAAAACCTTCAGTATTTATTTTATACAGAGGCAAGTTTCTTATCTACTCCTTGGCCACACTAAGTGCCCTCTCTCTCCTTTTGTGTAGGTAATTACCCATTGCTTTCTTGCCAAATCCCAATCCTCAGAGATTTCCTGGGGAATTTCAATGGCAATTCAAAATGGGTCTATGAGGACATCTAGTGGATTGGTGTGGAACAGCAGCTAATGAACAGAGGCATTAACCTGAACTTGCTGGCCTTTCTGAAAGGAGCAGAAAGAGGGCCTGCTGTATGCAGCAGTGTCCCTTCAATTCAATGGCTGCTCTGATCCACAGCAGATGTTTAGGGGCAGAAGGGATAGGGGAGGAACGGTCCTAGAAGAGGATCCTAGGGTGGTCAAAAGTGGTTACTTGCAAGCACATGGTCTTTTGTGGTACCAGCTGATGGGGTCCTCACAAGGCCCTGCTGCAGCTTCCCCAGACAGGGAGCAGACAAGAGTATATATCAGGCAGGTGCGAATGCTGTAGCTACTTGTCATTCCATCTTAGGGCTCTTGGAACTTTATGCTCAATTAACTGCCCCCATGGGCAGACTTAACTCTGGGAAAGCAGAAATATAAGCCTCCAGGGACTCCGTTCTCTCTTTGGCCCACATCAGTAGGTTCTTGTTCTGGACCAATGCCACAGATTCAAAGAGGTTATTTGGTTGCCAAGAATTAGATCCTGAGTCTCACCTTCCTCCAAAGAACTCTAGTAGAACAGTTGCATAATTTAAGAAAAAGCTTTTATGTGCTTTTCTTCACCACAATAAAGTGGATATTCATCCAATATTTCCATTATGACTTCCTTGTAGTATTTATAGAGATACAATAAAAGTATTTCCCTAATGGACATCATCAAAGCTATCTGTTTACTCTTGAGTGTTTGAAATGGAAAGATTTCTCAGACATGCACTTGGACCACTTTTTCTCTATTTTCAAAGGTCATGAACATGAGAAGTGAAACCTACTGCAGATGTAACATAGTTACTGCTCTTTCCTTGGGACAAACTGACAATCAGCTGTCAAACTCAGGTTCTCTGCTAGTTAGCCCTTTGAGCCAAGCCTGGAATAGGAGGCAGAGTTGGATCCCATCCTATCCCCAGCACCATCTGCCTCCTGCATCAGCAACCAAATTGTCAGCCAATTTGCAATTGCAGAATCTTAATTTCCAGGGTGGATTGAAAGGGGTAGGAAAAGCAGCCCTGGACAGAGAGGTCCAGGTGGAGTTTTCCAACTGCTGGGGGGAACTATTTTAGGTTTCAAATGGAACAAATTCAAGGGAAGACTGGTGTGAAAGGAAAAAAAAAAATCTGTCATTTAACTAATAGACACTTTTCAGACCACAACCTCACTAAAAATCAGTCCAATGAAGGAAATCGAATTTCTAAGCATGAACCCTAAAGCTATTCTCCATGTGGTTGGCAGCAGCTGAAATGATAAACAAAAATATCCATGGAAGAAAAGTCCTCCAAGGTTTAAGTTTGAGGTACATTGTTCGATGTGGCACTAGGAATCACAGAACATTCTTTCAAGTCCTATAAATGAGGAACAATGTCTTCACTTAGCAGAATTCCTTCCATTACCTTCTGGAGGAAAAAGAAGGTAGTTTTCCAAGAACAGGGAGAGGGAAAAGACAAAGCTAGTTAACCTCAGTAGCAGAGGGAACCCGGAGCTTGTTGATTCTTCCCTCAATGATCACATTGTAGCTGGGAAAGGTGTAAGAACTTGGCACTAGAGTTGTAGAGTTGTTTGTTGGGTGACATCACATTTTCTCCAATTCTGGAGGAATGTGAGATGGGCTATTGAAACTCTGTGCTCTGCAGATGAAGAGAGCCGCAGAGACAATTTTGGCAGAATTGGGCATTGAATTGAAGTAGGTCACTGTTTGGGGGGAATCTGTTGTTGTTGTTGTTGTTGTGTTGTTGTTTTGTTCACATTGAGCATTCTGTGCCCTCCAAACACTGAAGACTAGCCAAAATCAGATGTTCAACTTGATGTTTCTGCTGCAAAGGAATCTGAGAGGACCCACTGCAGAAATATCTTCTCCAAGTTCCAGAGCCATTAGACTGAATGAGTTATGGATTGGGTCTCATTTCAATTTCAGTGGAGTCTAGTAAGGTTGGTGGGTAAAGACTCAGTGCTGATTGCTGGTACCCCTGGGAGCAATACTACTTGCTGCAAGTCACTCTACAATGCTGCCCTTAAAAGCTCCTCCTCAATTGCCACATCTGGTTGGGTGAGAGGGAATCCTAAGGCTTGAGTAAGTTAGGGCTTCAAGACTTACATGGACTTGCTCAAACTCCTACAGAAGTCATTAATGAGATGGAACATTCTTCATGAGCCATTATTTCTTACTTAAACATTTTCCAAGAATGTCTGACTAATGCTTATAGAAGAACAGGGAAGGTCTTACTTGGTATTGACTAAAAGAGAAACTTCACTTTAAAGCAAGGGAACTTCATAGACTTTTAGGAAATAATTACCACTGTGCAAATACTTGTCTCCAGGAAGGCGGTTTAGATACTTACGATTCCAAAGGTGGATAGCCAATTAATTCTCTAAGAAGCACCTTCTTGTATAGAGAGGCACATATACTGTAATAAATATATCCCTCTCTCTATGGAATAGCTCTACACTTATATATAAAAATATATATTTTTACATATAAAGTACTGGTACACATCATATATATATCACAACATAGGAATATATATGTAACCTATGTGTTTCCTTCCAGGGAGGAATTCAAACTCCATAGCAGAGGAGATCAAGTATAATTCATCAAAGGCAAGCATGATAATGACCCCTAATGGACAAGGCATCCAGAGTTAGAGTGGTAATTACTCCAGTCTAATCAGTGTCCTTCAAAGTCCTGAGACAAGGCCTTAGACAAGGCCTTCAAAAAAAAAAACCACACTGTTGTCAAGGTCTTATTTTCAAATGGAAAAATAAGACAGCGTCAGAAGCTGGCCAGAGGCTAGGGTGGGTGGATGTGTGGAGAGTGGGCTCCAGGTACTCTCTGGCTCCAGGCTACTCTGCAGACTATGTTGGGCATAAGCGAGTTGGGGCATGATGTCACTGCTACATGCAACATGTATACCAAAGTAAAATGAAATTGAAACTGTACAGAAAATAAAAGAAGTATCTCATCTAGAGAAAGACAGGGGAACTAGATTTCGGGCTGGTGGGAACCCATTTTACTCACAATAGATCACTACCAGTGTGCAGTTAAAATAGAGTAGGGGCCGTATCCCAAGGCAGCAAAGAGAAAAAAAATAAATCAAAGATATGTCAATGATTAGAAATTAAAGAAAATTTCTTCAAACACATCAATCTAGATATGACTTGTCCCGTAGGAGACTACCCTTTGGCAAACTTTCAGAGACTAGGAGGGAAAATGTAAATCATTAGACCGGGTTGGTTACACAGAAAAAGAAAATGGGTAAATAGCTGAGTCTGAGATCTTGCTCCTTGGCCAGGTAGCTGGATTGGACTCATGTTCTGGACGAAGAGCTATGAAGAAATGGAAACAAATGCAAAAGTTAAACTGTACCACCATAGAATTTCCAGAAATGGAATGTCCATACTCCATATTTCTCTGGAGAATATGACATGAAATGTTGAAGGTTATTGAATGAAAGGGAATGGGGAAGGAGAGGTGGAGCTGGAAGAGGAAGAGCTGGGTTGGGGGAGGAAGGATCAAAGCTACAGACAAAGGAAGCTATGGAGGGAGGATTAGGAAGCAAGGGACTGTCATTAGCTCTACCTTCATTAGCTCTATCGTCATGGACACATACCATTTTGGGGTGAATTAATAACACTTGGACTAACAGATTTGGACAAGTGACTAGGTGGGTCAACCTTCTTCAACTTAGGGTACCAGGCAATGCCCACCCAAAAGCATGGGATCCTCCCTGGGGATCATAGCTCTTTCTAATGAAAACTTCTTTGCAACCAGAACATATTTTCTTCAGTTTCCTCACTTGTCTGACCTAACATGGGGAGGTTTCTATTCAATAATTTCATTTTATTCTAACTCCCCTCCCATACACACACATCAGCATCCTGCCCTCTGGGCTATGGCCTTTTAATTAGGAAAAACAACGTTTAGACAATTCTGATTATTCTCAAATATTAACCTCATAGCCGAGGGCCTTGTCACACTGGCTTGGCTTGGTAGAGGCAGGCTTTATAGGGCAATGTGCGTCCTGCATAATGGTAGATCATATACTTTATCAGCTCAACCAACTTTAAGGGAAATGAAGAGAATAAAGTTATTTTAAACAATGATGTGCCTCTCCACCTAGGATGAAGCTAAAGTTCAGTGCTGTTTGCTTGCCTGGAATCAAGATGGAAAAATTCCCTGGAGGTCAAATCCTTATTTCCAAGGACTTTTAAAATGGTGTGCTGTGATCCGCTACAGTGTCCTAGGAGGGACATTTAGTTTTGCAATGAGAGTCAAAGAAGCTCGCTCTCTCTATCCTTCCACTTCCTCCCTTGCTGACCAACTCTGTTCTGAACCCAGACACCAAAGAGATCTTCTAAACTGAGAATGATGATGTGGTTTTCTTGCTTGAACTCTTTCCAATAGCTTCCTGGTATAGGACTAAAACCCAGCTTCTTACAACCACCTGGCCTTCCTCTGTGATATTGTGTAGTACCAGTGCCACCAACCTCACCAGCCTTTCTGTCATCCTTCAGGCACTTTTATCCTTTTCCTTCACTCTTCTCCCTACTTGGACTTGGGGCTCAGCTTCAACATAACCTCCCAGTGGAGGCCTTTCTGACCTTCCAAGCTGGCAAGTAGTAGCATTCCAACCAGACTCCTCACATCCTCAGACAGGCTTGCCTCTCTTCGTTGCACTTGGATCTCTGAATTTATTTAATTGTTAGTGTGATGATGGTTTGTGTCCTTTCACTAGCATGAAGGTCTCAGGAGGGCAAGGGTGACATATCCTTCACCACTCAATTCCTGGCACTAAGAATAACACCTTGCCCAAAAAAGGGGGTCTCAAAAATATGTGAAAGCCTACTCAGTACGCTGTATGTAGTCTTGCCACTTCACTGATATCCCTGTGGGACAAGGGTCTCTGAAAAATAAATATCCGTTCATAGACTGTTATCCTCTACATTCTCCTACCTTTCCCAAACCCCTCACTATAAGAACTTCCTTACAAAAGAGTTTGCCCTCTTGCACCTATTACTCCCTGTTTACCTCTACCCTCAGGATGTCCTGTACCTTCTGATGGAAATGACTCAGGAGATGCCTGGACAAGTGAGCTTCTGTATTCACAACCAACCAAGCAGGGATGGGTTGACTGCCATGGGAAGGGTGTTTGGAGTCATGGAGCCAGGGTGGGATTGGACGTGGAGCGAACTTGCTTCTGAGCCTCTCAGATGCTCTTTCTGGTAGAATGTCAGAATGGGGGAATTCATGGGTCTCAAGAAGTCAGAGGCTCTTGCTATAAGATATCAATAAATATACATCTGGTTAGGTGACAGGGGTAGGAGCAGAGAGGCTGCATATGTTAAGTCAGTAGAAAAGGGAGCAAGATAATAGGACTTAGCTGGTTGGGGAGCCATTCTAAAAGGATTTCCACAGAAAATTCTCTAGACCAAGAACTTCCCTGTGGGTACTGGCCCAAGGGATTGATTAACTTCTCTGGGCTCCAGCAGAACTGTATTTTTATCTTTCTGGTTCTGCATGTGCTCCTTCGGGAGCACAGAGGAAAAGGGCCATGCTTCAGTTGGGATACTCCAGATGTGGTGCTCTGCTGTCAGGTCTGCTCGTGAAAAAGTATTTTATGGTGTGATCTTTTATGACTGTGTTCCTACTCATCAAACCTAAGGTCACCCATCCGGCCCTTCCCTCCTACAAAAAAGATGAGGGCACTTGGAGAATAGCATCAAGAGAGGCCTTTGGGGACCTGAATCCCTGTACACTGGCTACATGACCACCAGCAATCTCATCCTCTCACTAAACTTGGAAACCTCACAGCCTCTTTCTAGAAAATGGGATAAATAACACCCCCTGCCAATTATACAGGGTTATGGTGAGAGCCAGAGCCGCCATCACAAGGAGCTCCTCAAACACTGAAGGAAATGGAGAAATCATTATTTTTGCTTTCTCCAGGGTTGAGAGCAATTTCTATCAGACAATGCAGCACTGCTGCAAAAGGTACGGCCTCCCCAAGGCCAAGACCACTTTAAGTCCTCGTCTCTGGGGAGCTCCAAGCCAGTGTCTCTGATTTACCGCTGAGGCCCCAGCTGCTGTACACAAGGCATGTTACAAGCTAGGCCAAAAGCTACACAGCCCCGTCTATCTACCCCAGAGAGCAACAAGCTGAAGCCTGGCCTTTGGGACAATGGTGACTGAGGCCCTCGGCTAGAGCCATGTTCTTTTCTTGGAGTGGTCTGAGGGAGTCACAGTGAAAAACTCTGACCTTTGGCACTAAAGCCTACAGGAATTCCGAATGGAAAGAGTCAATTCCCATTTTGGAGACTGAGCTCTCACGCTTTTCCCTTTCAGCCCTAGCACAGCCATTTTTATGTGGTGGTTTCCTAACCACTGGAAATCACTACACAAAAACACTCCATCTAGTACAGTCTTATGTGTCCTTTCTTTTCTTTCTTCCTAACTTCCTTCTTTCTTTTCTTTTCTTTTCTCCCCCCCAGTCCTGGGGATTTAACTGTACACCCTCATCTCTTTCTCATTTTTTAAAATTTTGAGACAGGCTTGTTAAATTGCCCAGTCTCTCCTTAAACTTGGGATCTTCCTGCCTCAGCCTCCTGAGTAGCTGGGATGACAGGCATGTGCTACAGCAGCTGGCTGGGTGTCCTACTTTTGCACATCATACTTGATAATGTTAGACTGGAAATATCCTCTGGAGTCAAGAAATGGAGACTGGGTCCTAAGTTCACCCCTAGGTACTAATGGTGGTGATTTTTCATCCTCTACAAAGCAAGAGTGGCTATTTCCTATTTCTTTAAACTTTGAGGTGAAACATAAACATGTTCAAGAGAACTCTTGATGTTTAATGTTTCTCTAATAGAAAAGGGGAAGGAAAATGAATTTGGGAACTAGGAAGGAGAAGGGGAGGGGAGGGGGAAAGAAACACTACTTACGCCGTTTGCAGCCACATTTTTTAATTCTTTTGGGATCTGTGATGTCATCATGACAGGCCTTGCAGTAAAAATATGCCCTGGAGAAAGAGAATGGAAAAACTGACACATTTCATAATCCAACCAAATGAAATGAGTACCACATTTCCTCCACGGTGGTGCCAAATTAATGAAACATGCCAGCACTAATTTCCTTTAATCTTTTGAAAAGTTTAGACATTTGCAGACGGAAATGTTTGTTGCAAGACCATTTATTTCAAACATGGGATTCTGTGATTTGAGTTAGTGCTTCTTTTCACAAACTTGCATTTGCAGAGGAACCAGGAGAAGGGTTGCTGATGTGACACACCGTGCCTGCTTGCTCGTCTTTCAGTTTTGAGAACAGTACTCAATGCTGTTTGTTGGGACACGTGAATCACCAGCCTTGAATCTTGGGTGAGGAAGTTACAGACAACTCCCAAGTCCCACAGTCTACTCAAATATATATTAAAGGGGGACAAGTATGGTGTTTCACTGTCAAATGCAAACATTAGCCTTGTCACTTGAAAGCACCTTTTCTTGTTAGCCTAAATGAGAGAGGGTTGAAAGGAGGTTGGAGAGGGAACAACAAAGGCAAGAAGTCTAGTGGTTCCTCTGTCAAATTCCCTCTGGGATTTCATAGCTCATTTCACTGCATGGCTGGTGGGACCCATTCCCACTATATGCAGCCCTGAGAACATGTAATAAGTGAAGGTTTTCTTCTCACTTAGACCACAACTGAGCAGAGGAATAGGGTGGGTAGAAGAAGCCCTACAAGAAGCCATCAAAAGAAAATCCTCTAATCAGATTTGGGTGTCACTATGGGATTACAAAGTGCATTAGTTGTGTCAAAGATACTTTGGAAGAAATAAGATATTACAGCACGGTTTAAGATCACAGTGTCTAGAAAAACAGTGTGGAGAGACGGTGCCCTTTCAGTATACATGGTCTTCTATTTAGGATGGTGCAAAAATGAACCTGTACAACATGCTGTCCACTTAGTACCAAGAGATACTAAACTTTAAAAAATAAAATAAAATGGGCTTTGTTGTTAGATGGTTTTGTCCAACCATAGTCCAATGTAAATGCTCTAAGCACAGTAGGCTAAGCTAAGCTAGGGTAGGTGTGTCAAATGAATTTTTGACATGATATTTTCAATTTATGATGGTTTATTGGGATGTAGTCCATGATAAATAGAGAAGCATCCATCCTAGGGAGGTGATAAAATTCACTGGAACAACCTTACAACCTTTTGGATCCAGGAACTAATAAAATCCCTGGCTTAGCGCCTTTGCCACTCCCAACATGAACTTGAATTCCAGGGATAAACACGGTCTTTTCCTGACTGGGCTAAAGTAATAAACACAATTCTTGATCATCTGATTCCAAGATTCCTTTTTTTATGTTTTTTCACAGGACTTGCATTTACAACTGGCACTGGCGAGAAACCAATGTTAAGACTTGGATCTAGAAGGAACTGTGGGAATCTTGCAGCCAAATCTCTGGGACTCAATGTCCCCATCTGAAAACTGAGGAGGTTGTCATGACCTGCCCAAAGTCATCGGATGGTGGAGCTTGGCTGGCCCCGGGACTTCTGCATCCAAGTCCTACACTCTTTCTACCCGAGCAGCTCTTTCTCTATTTCTTTAAATGCTAGCTGTCATCCACTTTGCAAAAAAAGGAAAGTTAGCTGGCTGTTTATCCTGCATAGCGCTGTAGTTAATAACCCAGTGTATGGGAATCTGCCTTAAAACAGGAAGGACAGGAAAGGGGAAACCATCCAGGTTGGGACAAGTAACTTTGCATCCACTTTTTTGGGGGGGTGGGGATGGGGGGTACGGGTACTGAACTCAGGGGCACTCGACCCCTGAGCCACATCCCCAGCCCTATTTTGTATTATATGTAGAGACAGGGTCTCACTGAGTTGCTTAGTGCCTCGTTTTGCTGAGGCTGGCTTTGAACTAGCGATCCTCCTGCCTCTGCCTCCCAAGCCACTAGGATTACAGGCATGCACCATCGCACCCGGCTTGCATCCACTTTCTTTAGCCATTTTCTCCCCACCCACCTACTGGATGCTCCTACAGGCAACAGTAATAAGGGCAATGATGACAAGATACTTATAAAATGCAGACTACAGGCCAGGTGCTGTTCTAAGTATTTTACAAGCAATAATGTATTTGATCCTCAAACAACTCTTTGAAAGAGGTATGATTATTACCTCTCTTTTATGGATAAGGAAACTGAAGCCCAGAGAGACTAAGTGACCTACCCAAGGTCACACAGCTAAGAGGAGGAGAGGCAGGATTCATATCTATACAGTTTTGCACCAGAGTCCAAAGTTTTAAACACACTTCTGATAAACAGATTATAAGATGATGATGGTCTGAATGAACTAAAGCTGGATTCTTCTTCTAAACTTAATGTTTACTATTAATTGACAAAAATTGTATATAGTTGTGATGTTCAACATGATGTTTTGAAATATGTATGTGTTATAGAATGGCTAAATCAAACTAATGAATATATATTTACGAACATATGTAATGAAAATTTATATATATATATAAATCTTACCTTATGTCATGGTTTTGATATATGGTGTCCCCCAAAAGCTCATGTGTGAGACAATGCAAGAATTTTCAGAGGTGAAATGATTAGGTTATGAAAGATGTGACCTATCAGTGGATTAAGCCACTGAATGGGTGACAACTATAGGCAGATAGGGTGTGACTAGAAGAACTAGGTCACTCAAGATATGATTTTGGGGTTTACATTTTGTCCCTAGTAAGTAGAACTTTCTCTCTGCTTCCTGGTTGCCATGTTCTGAGCTACTTTCCTCCACAATGCCCTTCTGCCATGATATTCTGTCTTACCTAGGACCCAGAGCTATAGAGCCAGACTACCATGGAATGAACCTCTGAAACTGTGAGCCAAAATAAGCTTTTCCTTCTCTATGTTGATCTTGTCAGGTCTTTTGGCCACAATGATGTAAAACTGACTTAAACAACATACTTGTTTTGTTTTTGTTTTTTCCCCCTTCAGTATTAGAGATTGAACTCAGGGTCACCTTACCATTAAGTTATGTCTCCAGCCATTCTTTTTATTTTAAATATTTTTTTAAGTTGTCAATGGACTTTTATTTATTTTTAAATTTTTTTTAGTTGTAGATGGACACAATATCTTTATTTTATTTATTTATTTATTTTTATGTGGTGTTGAGGATCAAACCCAGTGCCTCATGTATGCAAGGCAAGCGCTCTACCACTGAGCTACAATCCTGGCCCTGCCCGGACTTTTATTTAATTAATTTATTTATATGTGGTGCTAAGAATCGAACCCAGTGCCTCACACACATGCTATGCAAGTGCTCTACCACTGAGCTACAATCCCAGCCCTCTCCAGCCATTCTTTATTTCTTATTTTGAAACAAGGTCTTGCTAACTTGCTGAGGATGGCCTTGGACTTGGTGATTGTCCTGCCTCAGCCTCCTATAAGTAAGCTGGGATTTACAGGCATGTGCCACCACACCAGGTCTACATAACATTTTTTTTTGATAGTGGGAACACTTGAAATCTACTCTCATAGTGATTTTCAAATATATAATTATATTGTTATTAACAATAGTCACCTTGATGGACAATAGAACTCTTGAGTTTATTCTTCCTAGTTAACTGAAAGATTGTTGTCCCTTGACCAACAACTCTCTAGCCCTTATCTCCTACTCAGACCCTGGTGACATAAGCCTGACCTATGCTCTGTTTCTATGGGCTGACTATTTTAGATTCCACATGTAAGCAAGGTCATGCAGTTTTTCTTTCTGTAACAGGATTCCTTCATTCAACATAATATCTTCCAGGGTGAGACAAATAAAATTAATTAGTGAAATGAGACTAGGATTGGGGTGACCATGGTGACCTCAAGACACATCCCCAACTGGAAGGGGCAGCATGCCCCTCTCCACCTGTCTCTGCCTCCATTGTGCACACTTGGCCATGTCCTTCCCTTACTGTACACCTGAACTGGAGCAGCTAAGTGTTGCTGGGATGAAAATCCACCAGTCTCACTTTAAATCCATGGCCATGGATTCCAGGGGCCTCTTCACACTACTGGGGATCCACTCCATTCTCCTTTCTTACCCTTTATAACAGATCTCCCTGCCTCCCCTCCACTTCCTCTCTGGCTCACTGCACCCCTTCCTCCAGTTGCATTTGGCTGGTACCCTTGCCTCACACATAATCAAGAAGCCCAGCTCTGTCTGTGCCCCTGGCCTTTAGGACCTTCCGGCCCTTTGGTTTCCTGTTATGTTTGGCCAATAACAGGAACCCGAAGGGTGGGAAGAGATGAGTTCCCTCCCTGCGAGGTCATGAAATAGTAATTGCTACACTTCTTTATTGAAGGGCAAAGCTCCCACTGGGTAGCCATTCCTACACCACAAACTCTCTCTCCAGCTTCAGATAGTCATTCCCCTTGTCCTTGAAGTTCTAGGGCTGAAAGTGGTTCCTGCCTATGGTTGTTTGAGATGCTCTCCTGCCTATTGTTGGTTTTCCTTAACCTGATGCCCACATCTTACACAACATCTTCATCAGCTTATCCTCCTATTTCCCACACAAGTGTGTCATCTATTTCTGGCAGGGACCCTCAGTGACACAGCACCCATGTTTACATCTCCAGCAGCCCCCTGTTCCCAGAACTCTAGACTTTGGATGTGTCTGACTTTATGATAACTCTATGTGTATGTTTAGTACATATCTCCTACTTACCACAGGCCAGATAGAATTCTTCACTTCCTACCACTCCAGACTCCTCCAGTTCTCCCCATCTTAGTCAGAGGGAGCCGTCATCCATTCAGTGCTTACAACCCAAATCCAGGCCTTAGCCTGGATCCCTATGTTTGATTCCTCACTTTCTCCATCCAGTTCACCAATGGATCCTGCAGATAATCTGAATATGGTCCTAATGGAATCTTTTACCTCTTTACACCAGTCAGCCCAGCCTGCTGGCATCTCTCACCTACACTACGCAATAGTCTCTGAGTCTCTCACCTCCATTACATCACTCACTTCCATGTCATCCCATTCTCTGCAGCGCAGGGTGACTGTATCGTAATATAAAGCAGACCACATCACCCCCAGCTTAAACTCAGCAATGAACCCAACCTCTTGACAAAGTGTGAAAGAGAAGCCTCTGCCTTCCTCATCTCATCTCACACCACCCTCCTTGTCTCGGCTCCTTAGTCAGAGGGAGCCGTCATCCATTCCTGCCTCGTCTCTACGTGAGGGACTCTCTCCCATCATTTCTATCTCTGCTCCAATGCCACCCCTCAAAGCAGCCTTCACCTACACTCAATCTAAATCAGCAATTCAACTGTGTTCACTCATTCACCATGAACGTGAGCCTCGTGAGAGCGGAAACTCCTCTCCATTGGTCCTTACCATTTCCCTGGCACCTACTGCACAGCCTCCTAAGCATTAACTGACATTTGATGAGTGAATGAATGAATCTGAGAAGGCCTCCCATGATGACCAATTTTTCAGAAGAAAATAATAAAAGGAATTTTCATATAAAAGCAGATGACTTTTTTTCACCTTGGCAACTGATTTATTTGTTAAAATTGTGACTCACACAAAAATCATATCTGCAAGCCAAATGGAGTCAGTGAGCCACTAGACCATGTTCCAAGGTTGTTTAAAAAGAAAAATATTTAGGGACAAAGAGTAAAGGACAAGTTTCCCAAACACTCATCCCAAAGTGACCTTTTGAAGAATGGAACTGGATGGCTTCACTCCTCTTTTCTAAAGCACTGTATTTCAAAGTGCCTATGAGCTAGAATTCATTAACTTTTGTTTCTCTTCTGCAGCGGAGGGTACAAACTCAATATTAGATCATCATAATCTGTTTTTCCATTTTTACAAAACTTGTTTAGTTTTCATTCGAATCTCTGATGTCCTTTCTGTGGTTTTCTACAGCCTTCATCTCTTTGAAATCCCCTAACTGACAGCATTTGCTCTGACGCATCACACACCATGGAAAATTACAGGCTGGTTGTAGCTGATTGTGTCAGCATGTATTTGTGAAGACCATAAAGCACAGAAATGAGACATATTGCACTCCCTAATATAGGAGGTAATTTGTTTTTTGGACTGCCTGGTATTTGTGACATTCATTAGTGAGAAATGCAATAGGAAATAGAATTACACAAATGGGAGCTTCCCGTTCCATGTGCTATCTGGGAGGTGCACATGATGTACTGCACGGCTGTGCTCCCCAGCCTCCTGTGTGGAGTGCTGAGATGTGCTTCTGGCTTTTGTGTCCCACCTCTGGATGAGAACACAGCCTTCCCCTCCAGAGGTCCTGGGGCTAAAGTCAGTCCATGCACCCCACGTCCCCATCTGATCTCTTGTGAACTTTGTTCTCAGGATACCTTCTGAAGAACAGCTGGGTGAACTGGGTAGGGAGGTACTTCTCTCCCATAATGAATAATAGCAATCTTTTCCCAATTTATAGAAGAAAATTTGAGTTAGTGAAAAGCTCAGTTAGAAAAACACCCTTTATGTTCCTTTTCCTAAAATTCTTCTAACTAGGATGAGTGGAAGAAAGAAAATCATAAGCATCAGTTGTCAAGTTTCATTGTTCTGTGCTCATCACGTCAGCCTCTCTCTCCCACCCTGCCACATAATTAAGAGTACAGGCCCTGGAACTGGACATCCTGGATTTAAATCCTGGCTTTGTTACTCATTAGTTGTGTGACTCTGGGTAAGTTGACTAGCCAGTCTCTGCCTGTTTCCTCACATACAAAATGGGGAATAATCATGCGACCTATCTCAGAAGATTGTGTGAGGAGTAAGTGAGCTCATAACATAGAGAAAGTAGTTAGTACCCAGAACAGAGTTGGCACTCAGCAAACCCTCTATAAGGATGTCAGTATTATCAGATTGGCGGAGGATGGGTTTTAGAAAAGGAAAAACCAGTTCCAACTGGGGCTCTGCCACTTGTGTGCTGTGTGGCCTTGGACAAATCATTGATATTAATTTTACCCATGAGGAAGCCAAAGCCCTCAGTGTTTATCAAGACTTACCTTCCAGGGTTATTTGTCAGAGAAGCCATAGAGAAGGTAGCACATCTAGCACAGGGCTGGTTCTGAGTAGAAACTCATTAAATGAAGACA
Source organism: Xerus rutilus (assembly GCA_028644305.1). Lineage (NCBI taxonomy): Eukaryota > Metazoa > Chordata > Mammalia > Rodentia > Sciuridae > Xerus > Xerus rutilus. The sequence goes on along the minus strand of CM053404.1, from coordinate 41,920,398 downwards.
GTATACTTTCATAAATAATTAAAGACTTAAAATACTTAATGTAACCTTAGTGTTAAGGTGAGTGACCTCTCTGGACATTGGTATCACATGTTCCTGCTAATAAATTTTTCCAAGTTGATAGAATAGAATCAATAGCTCTGAGATTCCCTAAGCTACTTAAAGAGGGGGTAAGGACATAAATATGCCATAAAACAGAGGCCGATGAACTCCTGGGCTCTGCCTATAGAGACTACAAAATTGCAGCTGAGATTCTAGCTACTTCCCTAGGAGGTTGAAAAAAAAAAAAAAAAAAGAGCCACTTTGATGTGTTATCTGAAATTAATCCAAATTCATTGAAATTGTGTTTGGCACAAATTCTTTGAAATTGTGTTTAGAGTAAAATACTGATAAATCCCAATGAAATTTGATGAGATAATATTAAGAGCACTAACAAGGAACCAGCTGTCCTGTTGTGTCACTCTGAGTCAGCATGAGTCAGGATAACTTGGAGCCGTCACTTCTGCTCTCTGCAGCACTTGTAAGATGAAGCAGCAGGTAAGCAAGCTTCCTAGTTCTAAAAATTTATTATTTTAATTCAAAGTTCTGGAATTGACTATGTGACAAGGAGTGTACAGGGAGTATTTGAAAGCACAATCTCTGTTTCTTAAAATTTGCACCATTTGATGCCATAGATTTTTCAAGTAGTTTTGGGGTCAGAGTCCTGTCCATATGGAAGCATGCCCATCTCAGCAGACCAAGGTATCTATGGTGAGCCAAAAAGAAAGGTGGATAGAAATAGAACTCTTACCTTTTAACTTCTTTGGCATCACTTGCGATGAAAAATCCTAAAGTACCTTCTTGGATCTTAAGGTGGTTTCCAGGATTAATTAATATACTGCTCAGTGAACAAAAACAAACAAAGAAGACACATGTGTGAGGTCATGTTCTGAATAAAACCTTGACAGCCACACCATACTGGTGTTTTAATAGGGGCCCCACTAGTCTAATGCTTTCTCCAGAGGTTTTTCTCTAGATCTTGATGTTTACTGGCACATACCCTTAGCTGGAGAATGTCATCATTAAACACTACTGGTTAAATTTTGGGTTGGCATGCTCCAAGTTGAGGAAATCAAAGCAAGTCTTTGCTTTAGGACTGAGTTTTGCATAATGGGGCAGTCTAGCTGCCGTCATGGGCATTGGATGTGAAGCAAAGTTCCTCACGATACATTCCTTTTGAAACTCTATTGATGCTCAGCATTGAAACATCAGTGTTCTAATGAAGTTCTTGCCACATTGATTTTCCATTAGATGACAGCATTAATGGGACCCCTATATGCATATAGAAACATACACATATACATACCACATACTACTTTGGGGAATGGTACAAGCTACCCATAATCAATACAGAAGCAAACTGAATATCTTTATAACATCAATGAGGACATGAAAGTAGATTTCATGTATATCCTAGATAGGAAGAATTAGTTCTAGCCAGACAGTGTAAAAGAAAAATGCCAGCAGTTGGATATAGGTAATGATTCTAGTCTGCTGTTTATAAAAATGTATGGGGTGTTTGAATAAGATGTACGGCTAGCGCATCATTAGGGGCAAACTAGTTAGAAAACAAATGAAAATTATACCTAAAAAACCTTGCCCTGAAGGGAAGTAGGAACCTACATATGCATGGTCCTGTTCCAACGTGGTATAAATAGACTAGCTGACCAAGTTGAGTTTGGACTGACAGTGGAGATAAATGTATCCTAATCTCATAACTGGGCAAAACAAACAAGTTTACTTTTCTGCAGATCAAAAGCAGAATACAGGAATGTCTTACACAGAGACTGAGATGAGGCTTTGGGCTTAATGGGTACTGAATTGGTGACTCTAATTGAAGCAATAGACAACAGAAGTATCCTTTGATCTGAAAAGCTGGTGGTTAAGGTAAAAGATATTTGGAATCGGTCTAAAGGAACTGGTCACATACCCAAAACAACCAAGATGGAGGATGGTAATTAACATGTAATCTTTTTCTGCTGGTAAAACCATTCCAGAAAAGTGTTGTGGCCAAGAGCATTCTGTCTGCAGCAGCACTGGAAGGGCCTGGGTGAACTTTTGTTCTGTTGGGAGTGCTCTGAGCAGATCATTACTGCACAAATAATTGTTTGCAGTTACAACATCCACCATTACCTATAACAAGACCTGACTGAAGGAAACCAGGCCTGTGTCATCACTGTATTAACACTAAATAGTAGTAAGAGTATGTGAAGATTTGACTGTTCTGCCCCAGAACCACAGGCAGCAATGAGATTCCTTCTAAAGCAGAAAGCAGCAGTCCACACTAATAGCACAGCTTGTAATGGGCAACAGCCTTATGTAGGCACCTCCTAATTATCCCTCTGCCAACTCACACACTGGTATCACATGCTCTGATTTAGCATGATCAGGAGGGGAAAGGGTCAGAACTTATACAATTTAGATGGATTTCTTTTTCAAAGTCAATTAAATACATTTTAGAAAGGTGGAAGTCTGAATTCTGCTCATTTTCTGAACTCCTTTCCTGAAAGGCAGCTCTTACATCTGGCTTTGCAATCAGAAATTGGGTCCAAACCCCAGCTCTGCCACTGAGTTGCTGTCTGAGTTTGGTCAAGTTACTAAACCCTAGTACTCAACTTTCACCCCTACAAGAGGCTTGTTATAATAACAGTCTTCCTTCAGAAAATGGAGTGAGGTAATGTATAAAGGACTCAATGCATGTTGGGTATTCTTACTTTTAATTTTACTTTTAGCGTTTTATTCTTGTAAAAAACAAAAACATCCAAGTATATTTCCTCTTCAATAGAGCTATCAGAGTTTCTTTAAATAGCCCCATGGAATGGAATATAGGACTTCTTATCAAAATACCCTGCCCGTAATGAGACGAAGTTACAGGGTTGTGCAATGCAGGTTCTTGCATTAGGGCATGCATTAAAAACTCCATGCACTTCTGGAGCCTAAAAAAGCTAATTTCTTAAAGATTGAAAAGTCTATATTTCTAACATAAGAATGTAAGGAAAGGTTCTAAGTGGGAAAAAAATCCTCACATGATTTGAGCAATGGAATTGAAAATGTGACACGCATCATCTTGGTGACCCCGGCACAAAACAAGCCTCACATAGACCCCTCCTTCCTTTCCTAACATTACAGGCCTCATTAATTGCACTCCAATGAGCGAACTGGCCATGTCATTGTGAAATATGGTGAGAGTGAGGTTTCTATCAATGAAAAGTTTCTTTTCATTTCCTTTCTTTTTTATCTATAGTGAACAAGAATTGGCCCTTGGTAAAAATTTGGGACTGGCATTCTAGGGAGTACCAGTTAAGATCATTCATTACAGCCTCCAAGCTTCTTTTGGTCATGTTAGTGTGCCAGAAAGGAAAGATTTTTGGTACTGACATAGGGCAGGCACACTGGTGTTCAAACCTCAGACATCAATTTTTTTTTATTGGTATATATTACATAGAAGAGTGGGTTTCATTGTAGCACATGCGCCTTACATAACTTTCCAATGTTGGGTGAGCACTCAGGTGCACAAGTCAGGGCTTACCAGATTGTATCCTGGCTTTGGGCATGTGGACACAGCTAAGCCTCATTCTCCTCATCAGTAAAATGGAATAAATAATCACTAGTTTACAATGTCTTTAAAATTAAAGTACATACTATGCTCTGAGAGATATAGTAGGTCCTTAATCTGTGCTTGCTATTAATTATGAGCAAGGTGATTGGAAAAAGAAATGAGAGTAAATAAACTCTCCTGGGACCACATCTCGGCTCTCCACTTGGTCCTTGATGCTAATAACCCACCCAGAAAGTAACCCTTTTCCTGTCTGCAGCACCTGAAATACTTGATCTCTGCACAGCATCTGGAGATGAGCTCATTCAGACTGGCTTTTAGCAATACATGGAATAGCGCCTGTCCCTTAAATCTTACGGCTGATGGTACAGAGAGCATCTCCAACGGCCTCATAGACTGTGCAATCCCAGCATCCCACCCTGTGGATGTGGTGGGAGGATTTAGGGTGGTCTTAATAGGAGGTTTGAGGCAGCACCATTTGCAGATACCAAGGCAGGGCTAAGGCAGCCTACTGGGTGGGACTTGAAATAATAATCCCAGTTCTTGAGAAAATGAAAGAAAGAAACCTAGATGCATAAAGATGCTCACTATGCTGGAGTCAACTTTTATATTTCAGGGTTTGGGGAAGAAGAACCTATGACATATATTTTCTATGCAACAGTACTGAATTCCAAAGACTTCTTCAGGAAATACCTTACTATTTTTGATAGTTCAGATTTTAAATCCTCTACCCACATTCCAAATTTAGAAAGTTTAAATAAAATGTTAATTCTCCTCTTCTGGAAAATATAAAAACATAAGGATTTTAGACAAGTAATTGTTTTTACTTTTTCTGGGAAAATGCCTACTACCCCTAGAATTTTTTATTGACCTCCTAATGGGAATATGTTAAAATTTCCAAAAATCTCTGATTTCTTTAGAAGAATATTCAATGTTAACTTCATTTTCTTTTTATGACTGCCAAAAGTCCCTTTTCCCATGTGCCATTCTCAGTTCTCTGGCTCCAACTTTATCTAATTCACTAGCTTATCAGAGATAAACTTCAAGATGTGTCATGTGAAGGATCCAGAAAATCTCTAAGAAAAGAAGACCACATATCCATTAGCAGAATTCCAATAAGGACATCTTGGCTGGGGTAGACATTCCCTCATTTCAAGGAACATATAAATTACCCTCTCTTTTCTATTAACTTGTTGGTTTCAACTGAAAGCACCTGATGGCAGCTGCTGTGTCCTTTTTCTCTTTTTCTTTTGCTCTCAAATTCTTTCCATATCTAGAGTTATTCTTTGTCTACTCCTCAGTACGTACAACAAATACATATCTTCTGTAAGGAACCCATTCTTGAGTATAGGGGTGAAAAACATTAACCATGCTCTATTTACTTCTAAGTTTCTCACAGTAGCATGCAACAGGAACTTCTCAACTCTTGTGGAATGAATGAAAATTTTAAGTTATGGTCTCAGTTCTGAGTGTTCTTTTCCTTCTCGAATAAGATAAAAGGTAGTTGCCTCTGGTCTTTCCAAACCAAGCTTTAGTTCTCATCAGTCAGGCTGACCCCAGGAATGACCATGTTTTCTGGCAGATTGGTGACCGAGTTCATAATCTCCCAGAGGCATTAAGTAAAAATGTGAAAATATGCAAAGACACAGTGAGTCACTTGGGGAGTTGCAGCAACTGATTTCAATATTGAAAGCACAACTCACTCAGAAGCGAAATCTATGTTCCTAAACATAAGACCCACTCTCGTGGAATGAAGTAAGGAGTAGGGCTCAATCCAACAGGGAACCGCCTGCATCAGGGCTCTGAGAGGTATTCACCTGCACTCCATTTTATTGGGCATTTCTTGGTGAACACTGCTCAGGACTAGGGCTTTGAGGGGAGAGAAAATTTTTTTCCCTTTTCTCCAGCATTTATGAATAACAACTAGGAAATATTTAGTGATCCATGATCACTTCTTTAATCATTATAAACATAACCCATTTACTGTTTGGGGAGATGACCAACAATTGGTAATTCAAGTAAAACAGATCTTGCTTTAAAGGAAACTTTTTATCCTCTATGGACAAATATGATAGGTGTGTATCTCCCTCCTTCTCCTCCATTTTTGGTAGGTGTCATGTACCATTCCCCAAGCAATGAAGAAAATATCGACTCATATGAGAATACAGCTTATACTCAATACCATGGTAACTATAATTGTATCCAGCAAACTAATGGGACATGATTAACTAGAGCAAGCAAATAAGAGCCAACTAGGACTTCATCTCATGCTACGTCCAGATGTCTCACGCCACTGAGATGGGCCTGTCTGATCACCCACATTCATATACAATTGCTCTCACTTGGGATTTATTTGAACCAAACATGTCCCGTCTAAAAGAGCCCAACTACACTGCAGTTCGTGGGCTGTGTTAGGGCACAGCTCAGAGAAACCCCAAGTCTCAAACCATTTCACCTTTCTGGAACTTTTCATCTCTTCTGGGCTTTCAATATGTGCTGCTGGAGTCCCACACAACTAGACACACACGCTTTACTTGAGGATATGTGTAGGAAGCACAGTCGTGGATCCCATGCTTTAATATATTAAGCCCAGTTCACTTACATAGAGACAATGTAATACAGTTTGCTCCCAGTTGATCAGACTCAAAGGACCAACACCTTGGTCACCCAGGAATATTGGCAAGAATTTGTTTAGCCTGAATCCACCTCAACAATTTTAGAAATAGAATCTTAAAATACATTTTGCACACATGAAAATATTAGCCACATGGGGATGGGGAAGAGAGAGCTGATTTGAGAAGGATGATGCCATATATTTGATTCTGGGAGCAAGCCATGTCACTTTAGGACAAGTCATGCCTACATCACATCATGCCTTCATCACAAGATAAAAAGACTCAAAGGCCAAAAGCCAACAGCGGAGGTGCAACCACTGTGGACCTTTGAAGATGCAAGGTGTTGCAGTAACTTCTCGCAGTTGGATCATATCAATAATACCAAACTGACAGGAAGCCACCTCTATTGTACAACTACTCCAAAATCACAGGAAAGCTGACTGTGGAAAGAGTTACACACACACACACACACACACACCACGAGTACAAACACAAACACAGGACGGTGATCACAACCACAGAGAAAAATAACTTTTGGAAAGATGAACCAGTAGGTATTGGGAAAATCTGTTTCAACAATACTGTGTTAGAGAACACATTATTGAAAAACTATGCTGGAAATTTTAACCAAACAGTTAAAAAAAATGCCATTGATGATGATTTAGTCATGCTTCATGCAACATAAAACAGCAGCAAACAGGATGAAGTCACATGGTAGAAGAAGTTGGGCTACTTCTTATTAAGAAATATTGAGTTTGTCCCAATAAACAACACTCCTTCAGTAAATCAGGTGTGATCCTCGCAATTTAATAGCAGCATTCTTCATCTTTAGCGAGCACTGCCCAAGAAATTAAATTCTTAAAATGAGATCACCAAAATAAGGATAAGGAAAAAATAAAAGCATAAGGGTTTGGTCTCTGTTTTGTGGTTAAAGGACAAGAACTCTGCTCGACAAAGTGGAAACTCAACACAGGAAGGAGGAGGTCACCAGGAACGTGGATGTGGGATGCAGACAAAATGGCACTCGCGTCTGGTGGACACCAAGACATATCAGGACAATACAGAAACAGACACAAAGGGCTGGAGAGAAGCGTCCTCCTTTTCAACTTTACTAGTATTTGTTCCCATCATCGGTGCCATGACTGAAAATAGGATTATGCTTTTTCTTGTTTTAAGTTTCCTGCAAAGAAGTTAGTGCGTCATCCAAAAGAATCAACAAACAAGGACAGCAACAGGCTACTTTTGATTTTTATGTACGCTAGTTGGAGAGGGGTATATATAAATATATATATGTTTAACATATATATATACACTAGACAAGGGAATGAGATTATATATATGCACATCTATATATATAATCTCTCTCTTCTTGTATTCTTGGCAAATGGTTAGTCCTGTGGTTAGGAGTGAAGGCAGAGGGTGGAGGTTGGAAGGAAAGTTAACGAAGAGTGCATACCGCTTTCGGCTTCTGCAAAACGACAAGAAAAGAATTTAAAATCAAACAATTTGATAATAAATTGACTGACACCAGAAGGAAAGAAGGAATAAAACCTTTGTTTCAAATCACTTGAAAGATGCATGTGAAAACAAGGTTTTTCAGCAAAGCATGAAAACAGTATCATGGGGTGAAACCAACAACAAAGGAGGCTGTTAAACACAGGTTGAAGGCACGAGGGTGGGGGGGAGAGGCAGGCTTCTCTGCACCTGAACACCTGGTTAGTTACAAAATGTGAGAGGGAAAGAAATGGGGACTTTTTACATGAAGAAAAAAATAAAATTGTTTTCTCAGGGAGCATCCAAAATTGTTTATTTTTAACATAGCCATTTATGTTGGATAAGTCCTGGGTTATCTCAGGGGCATGATCCACATTCCCTCAGACACACCTTTTCCCACAAGAACCAAATGTTTCCACACTGAGACCAAGCCACACTTGAGGATCAAAGCTGGCAACTGCACACGGAAAGCCAAAACAAAGCCAAACAAGTTCTTTTCACCCTTTTTCTTTTTTGGGGGAAAAATCTGAAAACGTATCTGTAAGTTGGCTTTGTTGAAAACATCTCAGATTTGTGAATCAATAAGAGGGCCCATCAAAGAAGAGATTTTGTCTTCATGGAGATCACTGAGTTCATTTTGTTAGAATAGTGACAGCGGATTCACATTGAACCATTAACTACCTGTTCTGCTCTTTCCCTGTGACCAAAAGGCAGCAGGTGGGAGATTGGTCGAGGTTTATCAAACAGTCTCCTGCCATGAAGTTATTCCAAAATGGTCAGAAAAACACTATTTGCATCATCATGACACTTTTTTTTGATAAATGCACAAAAGTGATGAAGAGAGAACATGGAGTTACACAAAGATTTACTGATTTGGCAATGTGAAGAATATAATTTGCAAAACCCCAGGATATATAAGCCTCACCCCCCAACAGGTACAGGTGAGGACTGGCCAAAACATGGGCCAATAGTCACCCTGGAAAATTCCACCATATCTGTTGAACAGCAAATAGTCAGGACCCTCTTAGCTTTTTCCCAGTATTTTTCACTTTGCCAACATGGAAAAGAAAAATGTATACATATATACATGTCTATTAATTGCTACATCCATGTTCTACACATGGCCAATCTACCACTTAGTCTTCCTTTGGGTAGATTTGGATTTTCAAAGTAATTCAGCATTTGATCAGATTGACTTTGCAAGCCATCTGATCTGGTGGTTAAGGTAAGACAAAACATTGAATTGGACTTGATTACAATCCAGTGTTTTGTGAGGTTTTTTATTTATTTATTTTTTGGTCATAGACACAGACATCCGGAAGTCTGGTTTTATTTGGTCATTCTTCCAGATAATGAAAATTCCTTAAATGATGGAGTTAAACTAGCAGGAACCTTCTAGTCTTGCCCTGCATCTGCTCAATTTTGAAGGCATGTGCCAGCAGGTGTCTGCACTCTACCCTTGTGCATCTGCAGGAACAAATGATTTACCACAGGAGGAACAGACTCTGGATATGTCATTTCAGAGAACAAAAGCCAGGGTCTCTCTCAACCAGAACTATTGATAAGAAGT
>CM053404.1:41893165-41910627 GCA_028644305.1 Xerus rutilus | reverse complement strand
CATGTTTACCCACGGTTATAGCAGCGTTCTTCATACTAGCTAAGAGGAGGAAGTAGCCCAAGGGACTATGGGCAGACGAATGAACAAGCAAAATGTGGTCCACACTTGCAATGGAATATTATTCAGCCTTGATCAGGAGGGAAATTCTGACTTCTGCTGCAATGTGGACAAAACCTGAAGGTATTATGCCACTGAAATAACATAGTCACAAAAAGACAAATACTTTATGATTCCACTTATTGGAGGTTCCCAAAGTGGTCAAATTCATGGAAGCAGAATGTGCAAAGGTGTTTGCAGGGGTGGGGTGGAGCATGGGAGTCACTGTATAACTGGCAAAAAGCATCAGTTTTTCAAGATTAGAGAGTTCTGGAGATAGATTGCAGTGATGGTCGCACAACCATGTGAGTGTGCTTAATACTATGGAACTATACACTTCAAAATAATTAGTATGGTTAATTTTATGTGATGTGCATTTTATCACGATTAAAAATGTTAAAATACACATGTGTAATGTAGGAGCAGAAGAATTAGTAATTATAATTGATACTGAGACCTTTTAATCTTTAAAGGGAAGAATGACAAGTTATGCTAGAGCAAGGACAGGAATAAGCCAGTCACAGCAAAAGAGTCAGGAAGGAGGACCAGCCTTACGACGTTGTGGTACAACATCAGGAAAAGGGACTCCAACCTTCATACCCATGCAAAAGCTTTAATCATCCTCTCCTATCGAAGTTCACCTTCCTAGGTCTCTTCAACTTACTTTGAAAAAGCAAAAACAACAGTGAGCTTTCCCCTTACCGCTGTCAATGCATTCTTAGGATGGGAAAAGTGGGTGTAAATTTATGCCGAATTTAAAATCTTGTGCTTAATACCAAGAAAATGACAGTGAACAAAGAAGTCTGGGGAAATTGGAGGGAGTTGTTGTCATTAGGATTCCACTTCCACAGATGAGAAAACTGAGGCACCCAGAAGTTAAATAACCTCCTAAAGGTCACAAAGCCAATCAGTGATATAAACAGGAATCAGAGTTCTTGCTCTCGGTGGAGATGTCCAGGAAGGAGGGGCACGGTGGGGAGGATTTGCCATATTCAAGTGCCTAAGGGGGAAATACCAGACCAGAAGTTCATCAAGGACTCAAAAGCTCAGACCCTGGAGCCCTGCCCATGGCTGTGAGAGGTGGACAAGGACTACTGCTGATTTTGAACTCAGCCAAAAGGGTCCTTCAGGCTTCCTCACAGAAGATAAAAGCATCATTTCCATTATATGAAATGGAACTATCCCAGCCTATAACTTCTTTCTGAAAATAGTACATGCTGTTCCCCACATTTGTGTTGTCAACGTATTTTTAACTGTAATGTGAAGACACACTTCCCAGCAGAAAAATGAAGGAATGAGACCAAAATGACTTAGGGAAAGGTGCCAAAATTAATTTGCCAGCCATTCAGCAATCAGTCAAAGGCAAAGCATTTCCTGAGGCAGCAATTCATCCTCTGGCTGTCACATCAAACCCCAGCTGTTTTAGAAGAGCGCCTAGCAAGGATGAGCAGGTGATGTGCTGCGGGTCCTTATTCATCAAATACACACAGAATTGTCAGTGAGAGAAGGGAATTGAGCCATTGGGTTAGCTTGTCTACCCCTCTCTTGGTTTTATTTATCTACCCTTCATTACCTAATTTTTCAACCAGTCTAGTTTAACCTCCCAAGCAAATGGTTTTACACCAATCCATGGGCAAGACAGCTCTACCATCAAATGCACCTTCCAACTGGAAACATCAGCCTTGGCTCCTGGAAAGTCACGCCTTCCTGATCCCAGGTTCTGCATGTGCCTCTAATGGCAGCATAGTAATGACGCCTTTTATTTTTTATGTTTCCTGTGATTAGAGTGAAACTGTGTTTCTCTAATGCTAACAGCCTGGTGAATGTGAAAAATTCAACCCTCCTGCCTGAAATCTGCTACAGCTACTATGATTTCTGTTCCCAGTAAAGGGTCTGAATAACTGTGTTGGTTACAGCCAAATAATTTTGCAAAAGTCCATCCCTACCTCTGGAATCACACAAATAATTCCAAAGATTATCATATACCAAACCTTATTTAATTGAAAATAAGGCATTGTTTTAATCCAAATATATGTTATAGTATGCACATGAAAAACAAAGTACTAAAAGAAAATTATAAAAACCAACGATGATCACATTAAGAGATGCAATAGATGGGTCACAATAACTACACACTAATGCGGCCCCAAACTGGCGGTCAGATCATCAAGCATTTATTGCATTTACCATTTTGTAAAAATTGATATGAATTCTCAGTGAACAGTGTTTCCCTAAGAGATGAGGTTTTAAATCATAAGAGTGCTTAATTATAATTAATTAGCCACATATGAGTGAGTATTTGTACGTGTAAATTATAAAATAATACATTGTTACTGTCCTTTAAATGTGACAGTCTAAACAGAACCCAGTGACATGAACTGACCAACATTATCTTGGGGCCCATAAAAACACACTTATTCTGCCAAAAAAGAGACAGCACCACAGACATGTCAAGCCCCTGATGACAACAATAAAGATGGAATTGGAATTTATGCGCTCTCGGGTGACAAGTGTGTGAGCTTGTTACTAAAATAAGTGGGGTCGTGTATACCCGTTTCTGCACAGCATGCACCACATTGGGGAAGGTCTCAGGAATGCTGTGCTTCTCTTGCTGGAAAAAACAATGTTAAAACCACAAGGTGTTAAGAGGATTTCATCATTGAGTTTCTCGAATTCGCTCTTCTGTTTCCCTTTACATTCAATGCCAATGAGCTTGCTACAGCTCTGATCAAGGGCATGGGGTTATCTCCTTTGCTACCCCTTCTTAGCCTCCAGGTCTTCAGTATCATTAAAAAACCTAAAAGCAACTCATACAATTAAAAATCAAAACATGTGAAGGAGCCAGCACAGAGAAGGTCTCTCTGCACAGCATTCTGGGGTGGAGGGAATTGTGACAAAGCAGAAACCAGAAGAAAGCAGAGGAAAATGGTTATTTGTACCTTTCCAGAATGTACTTCTTCTCCATGCCAAACTGCATATCAATGCTGTACTTCCTGGATGTGGACTTAGGTCATCAGCCTGAGAATAGCATTGGATTTCAGGGACTCCATAACAATTTGGCATTCCATAATTATGGCCAATTTCAGATTGCATTTTCCAGAACGTGTGAATAGGATGAAAGGATCTCAGATTTTTCCAAAGGCTTCAGGCCAATGTCAATTAAAACAAATTATTTGAGATTTGATGGAATGCCAGAAAACCATTTTTTTCAGCACTGAATGAATAAATAAACAACTCTAAAGATTAATTTTGGGATGAACTAAAGCCAAATCTCTTACTCTCAGACAAGTGGGCTGCAGACTATAAAATGAGATTTCTTCCATCAGACATTAGGGGGGAAAAAAAATCAGCCCGCATGAGGTGTTAAGAGAGAAATGAACACACCACACCACATTGAAATGCAGGTCATTTTCCCCACTACATTACCCCAACCCAGACTATTTCTGGAGAGACAGGGAATGTCATGGGGACTGAAGATAAAGGGAAGGTTAGTAGAAAGAGGGACACGTGAACTTTTAAAAAAAGAGTAATTACTTAGAAATTATTTAAGAGGGTGTTACCTCTCTGACAGGAAACTGGTGGTACTGTTTTCAATACGTAGAAGGCGTTTTTACCCTCTTGATTTTTCTCTTCAAGACAGAAAAGGTACTTTTGCTTAAGAGATGTCTAAACTTTTTAAAGACTGGCCTACTCACTACGTGACCAAATAGGAAAATTTGGTTTTGTAATGCTGCTCATATTTAAGACTATCTTCACTTGTGCCTCAAATAATAAGATCCTTGAAATACCACTCGAAAGAATTCTAATCTGGGTGGAGTGAGCTGGAAGTGAAAGTTCTCATGCAGACACCTGCCTTCCCCAGCCAGCCATAGGACAGTTCAGCCCTGCATCCAGGACTTCCCAGGGCAGCCCTCTCAACCACCTGAGGTGAGGGATCAGGGTTTTGATTGTGTTTCTGATATCCACTATTTTGAAGAACCAAGGTTTTGTAAATAGAATCAAAATGAATTCATACAAAAAGAAATGAAAATGTAAGACATGCAAAGTCCAAGGCCAACATTTTTATCATTAGCTCCAACCAACATACAATTAATCTATCGAATTGCTTTAAAGTTCTTACTTTTATTTTCTGTACTTAGGTCCTCTCAGGTAAGTAATAAACAGCTTACAGCATTTATCCTTGGACCTTAGACCACACTTGGAGCTGTGATGGTCTACAGCATGGGGCCACTCTATCTTTCAAACCTTACTTCCCACAATTTCCCCTAAGTTTCACAAAGGTAGAATTATTCTCAACTAATTTCACAAGGGAAATGTGGCAGAATTTACCAGCAGGTATGACTTGGAACAAAAGAGAATGGAGAAGGGATTCTGTTTTGTCCCCCACTAGGATGTAGATTATTTTGAAAGCACAGATGTTTATCTTAATCTATACTGCCTGGAACAGAGTATGGTACATAGTAATAGTTCAATAATACTTTTTAATGAATGAAATAGATTTGGAGAGCACTGCATTTAACAAAGTAAACTGCATTTTCAATTTTATTGTACTTTTTAGTGCAATGCTCCTTGGAACGTTTAACATACAAACACTAGGTCTCCAAGGAGGAAACTATTTGGTCACAGAATCTTTTATTTCAAGGAGTAGCTCATGGACATGGGAAATGCTTATTTAAAAGCTTCTTACCCCTGGTTTCCCATGCTGGTATCTTTCTTACCCTCCACCTGCTATTAAAAATACATCGATGTCCATTTTCAGTCGTCAAAACTTCAACCTTTCTATACTCATACATTACTGGTGGGACTGCAAATTGGTGCAACCACTATGGTGGTTACATTCCAAGTTTTCTGAGTAATCTCCATTCTAATTTCCATAGACCCAGCTATCCCACTCCTAGGTTTATACCCAAAGGACTTAAAATCAGCCTACTAGAGTGATGCGGCCACATCAATGCTTATGGCTGCTCAATTCACAATAGCTAAACTATGAAACCAACTTAGGTGTCCTTCAACACATTAATGGATAAAGAAAATGTAGTGCATATACACAATGGACTATTACTCAGCCTTAAAGCAGAATGAAATGATGGCATTTGCAGGTAAATGGATGGAACTAGAGTATATCATGCTAAGTGAAATAAGCCAATCCCCCCAAACCAAAAGCTGAATGTTTTCTCTGATATGCAGATGCTGATCCACAGTGGTGGAGGGGGGCAGGTAGGGAAGAATGAAGGAACTTTGGATTGTACAGAGGGGAGTGAGGGGTGGGGTGGGGTTGTAAGGATGAGGACAGTAGAATGAGACAGATATTATTGCCCTATATACATGTATGATTACACTAGTGGAGTGACTCAGCACCATGTACAGCCAGAGGAATGGGAAGTTGTGCTCCATTTGTGCACAATGTGTCAAAATGCATTCAACTGGGCTGGGGTTATGGTTCAGTGGTAGAGTGCTTGCCACACACATGTGAAGCACTGAGTTCGATCCTCAGCACCACATAACAGTAAATAAATAAAATAAAGGTATTGTGTCCATCTACAACTAAAAAATATATTTTTTTAAAAATGCATACAACCGTCATGTATAACAAATTAAAACAAATTTTAAAAATTTTTAAAAATCCAAACTTTTATGTGAAGTTCAAATCATATGCCACTTCATTTCCCCAATTTGATGTGCTCTACCCTACTTTAATGGGAATATGAATTGCACTCAACTCTAAGGAGACCACAAGGGTTCAAGGAGACAATCTGTATGGAATGTTTAGGACAGTACCTGGCACAAAACAAATGCTCAGTATGTGGAAATGAACATCGGCCACAATTAAAGCATTTAATTCTTCGGACACCTGACAATTGCAATAAAGCAAAACTCAGAACAGAAGTTACTCCTTTGTTAGACTGCAAGCTGCTAAGGGAAAAGCTGTCTTGTTCAACTCTGTCTTCTAGAACAAGTAGCAAAGAACCTTGCAAATAGGAGGTGCTCAATTAATACTTGCTAAGTTGAACTAAGCTAGAGAAAACTGGAGAAAGAGACACAAACAAGCAGGCACATTTTTTCCACGCTTTTAATAATAAGAAAGCATGAGTAACTGCATAGCATTTAGTGTTAGAGCATGAAATGAACCAATTCTTGCCTCTGCATACTGGAAAATTCTGCACTCTTAGGATCTAACAGGGAGCATACATAATTAGGTCATCTTTAAACTTCCCAGAAAACTTCTTACCATGAGCAATATTTTCTGGGAAATTTTGTCATCACAGAACATTTTGGTGACTTATGGTTTTCTAAATTCTCAATGCAGTAACTGGGAGACTTGAGTTTGAAAGCAGTAACTCTCAGAGAAAAGTGTCCACCTCCAATCTAACTAGAGTCCTTAAACTTGCTGGAGTCCTATGTCCATCCCTTCTGAAAGCAGCCCTGTCACCCTATCTCAGCCTGTACTGTTTTCCCCAAGTAACCAAGCTCCTCTTTGTCTTCTTGCCTTCCCTTTTCCAATTCCAATGGCAAGTCAAATAAAAATTCAGTAGAAAATAGACTAAGCCCAGCAAAGTCTATATTTGTCCATTTCATTATCCTAAATTTTAAAATTGAGGCCAAAACCAACTGCTAATCATTTTTTTTTAACAGAGAGAAGAGAGAAGGAGTTAGAAAAGAATGTTTGAATCAGCACAGCAATTATAAGCTTGCTTTTGATGACACAAACAACTCAAGAGTTGGCCAGGCCTTTGAGGAATCTTCAGATGGTTTGGTGAGAATTCCATCCAATTTCTTACCAGTGGAGGCAGCTGAGATTTCACCTAAAAGTCCTCTGAAACCCTGCTTCCTAAACATTGAAGGACATGTATGTTGCTTACAGGAACTTGGTAAAAGGCAGTTTCTGATGCCATAATCCAGGGATAGGGTCTAAGATGCTGTTGACCAGTTCCCAGAGGATGCCTGTGCTGCACATGCATGGATCACACTTGGAGTAGCAAGGAGCTCTTCCTATGGATAGTGAAGAACAGGGAACAAGGAGTCTCCATTATACCTCTGAGGATAAGTGAATGAGGAGAATCCATCACAGCCTACAGGATTTGAGTTAGAGATGAAAAACGAACACTTTCCATGAGGTATTGCTAAATATCAGAGCCAGTTACAGAGAAGGCTTGTAGATAATTAGGCACAAGATAGGTATCCAAGTGTTTGGGTTATTGTGGTAATTAGTCTAAACCATATTTCAGGCATCCAGATTTATCTACTTATTCTCTCTCCATTGATCCAGTGACCCCAATAATAGCTTCATCTCCATTTGAATGTGTGCTGTGTAGATACAGTAGCAATACAGCATGCCTGTATTTAATTCAATTAAAAATAAAGTTTCAGGAAATGGCCCTGATTTGCATCCCTAATTTCTATTGAACTTTCCCATTTTAGGACACAGCATTGAGTGTGAGGACAAAAAAACACTCGCCAACCCAGTCCCATTTTAGTGACAGCAGATTCTGGATACTTATGTCTCCTATCGCTGTACAATATGGCCTAATAAAGTCGAGCCAAAGAGACTAGATTTCATTTCGAAGCAAAGGGTTTAGTCATAAACTTTTGCTTTCTGGCTGAACAGAGCCATTCCAGCCTCAAGCATAAATTCTGCTAGTTTTAGGTATCTGGGTGATTGGGAAGCCAAATGGGTTATTTGTGAGCCAGGTATCAAAGGCAGAGGCACGGAGTTTATTGTGTATTCATTGTTATCTGGACAATCTCTTGCCAGTTAGAGAATATTTTCACAGGAAGTTAGAAATGACTTCAGAAATTCTCCTCTGCGGCTTCCTAGAGTGGATTTTAGGCCTCATCAAAAAGACATTTGGTTCAGAGATTGGAAGTGGGCAGCCTATAAATTGCTGAGGTATTTAGCTGGGCTCAGCAGTTTCCTTTTCTGCGGCAGGGCGACCGTGACCCTGAGTGCTCACGGAGTACAGTAGCAGGGTAGGAAAGAACCTAAGCACTCACACTCTGGGTTCAAATCCTGGCCTCATCGTGTCTCCCTGGGCCAAACTGCACAACCTCTCTAAGCCTTAATCCCTTCACCTGCAAAATAAAGGCAATAGTACTTACACTAGAGAGAGAGCTGGAATGAGGTGATACATGTGATGTGGGTGCTAAGTGTAGTGGTGCCTGGAAAGAAGTAAACATTCATGACATGCGTGAATCTTGTGTTTATGTGGTACAGTCAGAGTAAAAGATGGCATTTACCAAGTGTGTTCTTGCAGATGTTCTATAATGTCAGCTATCATGGGTACTGAATCAATAGTGATGATGACGACTAAGATTTGTTCAGACAAAGAAACAGAAACCAATTAGATGTTGGTCTGTTGATTCATGGCTTCCTATTGCTTAACTGATGCTAGAAGAGCCTGGACCATCACTGATCACCAAATGGTCCTCCAGATGGAAAAGAAACACCAAGAAGTTTGAGTGTGTCTCCCCAAAGATAGCATTATTCTATAGAACTCCTCCCCAGCCTCTATGGACCTTTGTGATGGTGACCTCAGCCTCTACTGCCCTAGTAATTCAATCCTGGCCCCAATTTTGCAAACTGAACTCAGCTAAAGAAAAGTTTTGCAGGCAAGCAAACCCAAGCCTTCTAGAAAGCTAGGTAGAAAATATCTGTTGTTACCTGAATGTGCCTTTTGAGAGAAAGGGACTCATCCCCCTCCCCCTTTCCATTATAAATAGCTTACCAAAGTATTCCATCTAATCCCAAACTTTATGTTCTCTGGGAGGAGATATGGGAGGCACATTTTCCTCCTCCATGTTCCATTTCTAGGGAGGTGGGAGCACTCATTATGGATCAGTAAGCCCAGAAAACTGCCTGGCTGGCCCTCATCCTGCAGTTGGCACAGGATGAGATGAGCGGGAAGACTTACTCCTGAAGATCCTGTTTGGGCAGGCAGGACTCTCTCTGCCCCCAGGCTCACTCAGCGCATCAGTAAGTTTAAGCTGAGAATACATTTCAATTCATGGGGCAGGACTTGGGAGTTTGCTGTCCTTTCTGAGTTGTCTACAGGTAACTCATTCCAACACACAGCTGTTCTCCTTCCAGTCACCCCACTGCAGGGCTCTATCCTGAGCACAGCTGCACCTGCTGGATGGGTGCTCATTAGCATATGAGAAAGAAGAGTCAGCACATCTCCAATGGTTGCAGAGGCCTCGGGGGAAAGCAGGACAGATGCACCCAGCTCTCACCTATTTGTGCAGATAAAATCATCTGACCTTGAGAGGGTGGAGGGCTTGGCACAAAAGCTGAGGGAACTGGGGAACCTGTGTCATTTAGGCTGATGAACAATACTGCTGCCTTTTAAAATGTATTCAGTTAGGAAATTCTGCTGACTCTGAATCTTACCACCAAGAATTCCAGGGACCTCCCCCAACATCAGTCATCTACAGAAACGTTGGCAACACAAAAATATAAGCACTACAGGTAGGGATGCCTTTATACCACCCCGGAGGACACAATTTTGTATCAGGCTTATTCTTCTATCTTCTATCAGTGACCCGATCCTAGCCGAGTCTAAAGCCTCATCCCAAGTACAAACATAGGCAGTACTTCCACTCTCTCATGAAATAAAGAAGGAAAGAAATTTTAAAGACCAAGGGTTAGGTGCTTTCATACACTGTTAATCTTCCCAACAATCCCTAAATGCTTCCATTTTTTTCTATTTTAAACATAGGTAAAGCTCAGAGAGGTAGAGTAACCTGCCCAAAGTCTTACAGCAAAATGTGTCAGTCTTACAGTTGTCCCCACCCCATTCTCCCATCTCCCACACAACCACACAACTCTCATCAGACTTCACCAGGGGAGAGGAGCGTGAACAAGAAGGAGGAGGGCTGTGGTAGAGAATTTGTATAACATCATGGTCCACGAGTATGAATGGATAGGAGAAATGCCAACTGCACCCATGAATGATCAAGTCTAATCACAATTAGCCTAGGACATCAAATCCCATTCCGAAAAGGGCCCCAAATACTCTTCTTTCACGAGTTCTTTCCTCACTAGTCTATTCAAGGAGAAAAAAAAATACACCCAACCACTGAAGGACCTGGCCTTCTCATTGCCAAACTTTCAGCTAAAACAAGAAAGTAACAAAAACTTCTTGAGAAATGATACATATTTTGTCACATCTAGGAAAAGAAGGTGATTGAATCCATTGTCCTAAAAAGCAATGCTGTAAATACAGAGGCTAGAAATAAACACTGACTTCTGTAGGCAGATTGACAGCAAAGAGCTGTTTGTACAACAAGATCAGTGGGCACGAAGATGTACGTTACTTCTCAGAGGGCAGAGATAACCCTACCTACTAACAGGATATGGGAAAAGAAGGAGGAAGCATATATATGACTCATATATGTCAATTAATTCCATCTACTTCCCATCTCCTAGTGCACAAGGATACAGCCCTCCAGACAGGACACTTGTATTTCTCCAAACCCGAAACCCTTACCAAAGGGACTGCATCACTCTTGTTACCATGAAATACATGTGGCAGTTAATTGTAAAATCTACAAAAATTATACCCAGTCGAAAGTTTTTATGGGATGCCATTTTTCAAGATGGCAGATGGATGGTTAAGTTGATCTCAGCACCATTTCACTGGTGTCCCAAAGTTTCTTTAAATCAGCCAAATGAGTCTGAAATTGAAACAGCCTCCTCACATTGTTCTACCAGGAGTTGCCTTGGATGAGACTGTATTGCGACTTGCAAGTTTTGTTATTCATAGCCTCTGATGGAGAGGTGGATTACCTCAGACTTTCCCCAAAGAGAATGATTATGAAACATGCTCGAATGACATGGTGCTGATGACGCTGCAGCGAAGGCAACGTTTTCCCTGTTTGTAAAGGGCAAACAGAGACCATGTCTTTTGTGGCAATGCAGGATAACTAGTCTCAGCAGTTTACTGTTCAGAGAATCAAAATAGGAAGCACTCCTAGAACCTGAAACCATGAAGAGATCAAAGAGCACAAGGTCTTGGAAAAGTAGCACCTTGGAACTATTTATGAACTCTCGGGCTCACTCTAAGTTGTGCATGGACAGAACTGGTCCCACATGGCCTATGTCAACTTGGACATCTGAATAATATACACCACCCAGTCTGAAGCTGATGCGAGACAGATCCAAACAGTACTACTAATGCTTGGAAAACCCAACTAACATTGGAACCAAAGTCCATAAAACCTGGTAAAAAGTTGCAACCTAAATCAAACAGGTCAACTGCATGCTAAAATAAAATTATTGACATTCGTGTAAAATTTAAACAAGATTCAGAATTTCATAATACATGAGCTGGGATTGTGGCTCAGTGGTAGAATATTCATCTTCCATGTGTGAGGCTCTGGGTTTGATCCTCAGCACCACATAAAAATAAATAAGTAAAATAAAGGTATTGTGTTCATCTACAATTACAAAAATATTTTTAAAAAAGAATTTCATAATACAATAATCAAAATTTCCAGGATACAATAAAGAGTAAGAATAACCAGGAGATTCTCAACTTGCATGGAAAAGACAATCAGCAGATGCCAATATTTACATGACATAGGTAAGTGAAATTACCTGACAAGGGTCCCACTCCAGCTGTTGCAAAAATTCCCCAGTAACTAAAAGAGAACATGTTTTCAAAGAATCAAAGGTTACAATCCTTTGTAGAGAAATCAAATTGAAAAAAAAAAATAATAATTATCCCAGCACTTAGGGAGGCTGAGACAGGAGAATCGTGAGTTCAAAGCCAGCCTCAGCAATGGTGAGGCGTTAAGCAACTCAGTGAGACCCTGTCTCTACATAAAACACAAAATAGGGCTGGGGATGTGGCTCAGTGGTTGAGTGTCCCTGAGTTCAATCTCAAAAAAAAAGAATCAAATGGAAATTCTGGACTTCAAAAAATTAATAATTAAAACACTCAGGATGAAAGGATGGACTCGATAACAATGAAAATTATAGAATGAAGGGGGAATTAATTTGAACATAGAGCAATCTAAACTACGCAATTTGAACAACAGAGAGAGAAAATGTTTTTTTAAAAATTGAACAGAGTCTTTGGTTTCTGTGGTACATTAGAAAAAGATCCAACATATGTGTCTTAAGAATCTCAAGAAGGCACAAAAATGTATGGTGCAGAAAAAAAATATTTGAAGAAATAATGAATGAAAATTTCCCAAATTTCACCAAAAGACAAATCTTGAAGTTTAGGAATCTCAGAGAACCCCAGCAGGAAAATCCCAAAGGACAGATACACTGTAATCAGACAATAGAAATCTAAAGACAAAATCTTGAAAGGAATCAGAGAAAATAAGCCCTTACTTACAGGTGAACAACAATTCACCTGATCATGCATTTCTCCCCAGAAACAAAGGAGGCAAGAAGGAAGTACAAGAGATTTTAAAAGTACTGAAAGAAATGAATTGTCCACCAGAAATCCATACCCACCATAAATGTTCTTCAGGAATGAAACCGAAATACAACACTCTCAGATAATGGAAAACAGTATTTGTCACCAGAAGACTGCTCCAAAGGAATTAATTCATTGTTAAAAGAAGTAGTACAGACAGAATAGAAATGATAGGGGGGAAAAAAAACTGAAAAAAAAATAAAACAACAGACATGACAAATACTGAGATAAGTTTTAAAGGCTGTCTTTCTCTTGAGTTCTTTAAAATATGTTTTAAAAAAATTACGACATTGTCTGATGAGGTTTTCACTGTATATAAGGGTAACATATAACAAATCTACAGTATAAAATAGAGGTATCGGGTCCCATAGATAAGTTTTCTACATAATACTAGAAAAAGTCACTCACTAAATCTAAGTAGCTTTGAAAAGTTAACTGTTCATGTAACAATCCCCATAGCAACTGGCTGAAAGACTATATAGAGAAAAAAGAAATGCTACAGCGAGGTGCAGAGGCACATGCCTGTAATCCCAATGGCTCCAGTGGCTGGGGCAGGAGGATTGCGAATTCAAAACCATCCTCAGCAACTTAGTGAGGCCCTAAGCAACTCAGCAAGACCTTGTGTCTAAATATAATATAAAAAAGAGCTGGGGATGTGGCTCAGTGATTAAGCACCCCTGGGATCAATTCCTAGTACCCCCCCCAAAAAAGGAAAAAAATAAAAAAAAGAAAGGAATGCTATAGATTAAGTCCAGCAATAAAAAAGATCAAATAACACCAAAGAAGAAATAAAAGAGGAAAACCAAAAGGAGTCAAACAAAAGCAAACAACAAAATGTTAGGCCTAAACCCCAATATACCAATAATTGCCTTATAAATAAGTGGTCTAACACAACCAATTAACAAAGATTCATGGAATGGAATTTTTGAAAATGACTGAAGTATAAGATGTCTACAAAGAAATCACTTATAATTTAAAAATATAGTTTGGCTTAAACAAAAAAGATGGGAAAAGATATACTTTTGGAGCCTGGGGATGTGGCTCAGTAGTAGAGCGCTTGCTTACCATGCGTGAGGCCCTGGGCCCATCCCCAGCACGGCCAAGCCAAATCCTCCCAATCCCATGTACATACAAAAAAAACCTTGAGTGGCTGTATTAGTATCAGATAAAGTAATTTCAGAACAAAAAAAAAAAAGAAACAAAGATAAACAGGGACAACATATAATGAAAAAATGATAAATGCACCAAGAAAACTCAATAGAAAAGCATCCTTGATCTGAAAATCTGAAATGCTCCAAAATCTGAAACTTTTCGAGCACTTACATGTTGCCACAAGGGGAAAATTTCACACCATGAAACTTTGTGCCATGCACAGAATCATTAAAATATTCCATACAACTAGCTTCAGGTCGTGTATATATAAAAGGCAGACAAAACAAACAAATTTTGTGTTTAGACTTGGGTCTTATCCCCAAGATATCTCCTTATGTATATGCGAATTTTCCAGAATCTGAAAAAAATCTAAAAACATCTGAAATCTGGAACACTTCTGACAATAATTATTTCCGATAAGGGATACTCAACTTGTGTACACTTAGCAAGAGAGTTTCAAAACACACAAAGGGAAACCTGACAGAAACAAAACAGACAAATCCAAAATTTAGGTTTGTCTTCAGCACTCTTGTCACAGTAAAAGGCAGGACTAGAAGGCAGAAAACCAGCAGGGGTAGAGAAGGACTAACACCACCATTAGCCAACCGGCTCTAATTGACATTTATAGAACATTCTCCCCAATAAGGGCAGAGTGCATGATCTTGTTAAGCTCAAATGGAACAGTCACCAGGATAGATCATGTTCTGGGCTATGGAATGGAACTTAACACATTTAAAAGAATTGAAATCATACAAGATAGGTTGTCGTTTAACCCTAATGAAATCAGATCCACAAATCAATAATAGAAAGCTAAGAGGAATATCTCTAAATAACTGTGAATTAAACAACACCTTCTAAATGATCCATGAATCACAGACGAAGTCACAAGTAAGAAAATATTTTAACTGAGTGAAAATGAAGATACAGCATATCAAAATTTACAGAACGCAGCTAAAGCAGTGCTTAGAAAGAAAATATATATCATTAAATGCCTGCATGAAAAAAGGAAAATCTCAAATCACTAATCTTGGCTTTACATTAAGAAGAAGTTAGAAGTGCAAAGTAAAGCCGAAGAAACAGAAAAAAATAAAAATAAAAATAGTGAAACCGACACTGTGAAATAACACATTCTAGGTCAGCAATATTCATATCTAGGTCGGCAATATTCACATCTAGTAAAAATGACAAATAGAGAAGATACAAATTACAAAATTAGTAATGAAAGATAGGTTATCACTACAGACGCTGCAGACATTGAAAAGACAATAATGAAATATTATGAACAGTTTTGCAGATGTCCTTCAATAGATGAATGGATAAAGAAACTGTGGTACATATACACAATGGAATATTATTCAGCAATAAAAGAGAATAAAATTATGGCATTTGCAGGCAAATGGATGGAATTGGAAAGCATTATGCTAAGTGAAGTAAGCCAACCCCAAAAAACCAAATGCCGAATGGTCTCTCTGATTAGTGGATGCTGATGAATAAGGGAGGTGGGAATGGGAAACATAAGAGAAATAGAGGAACACTGGACACGACATGGGGGAGGTGGGGGGCAGGAAAGGGGAATGTGTATAGTAAAGATGGTTGATAAAAAAAAAAAATATATATATATATATATATATATACTGTTCATTGAAAGTGCATATAAAGGTGTTTGATATGAAGAATTTAATCTGCCTATAATTTTGTGCAAAGTTAGAAAAATTATGATTGTAATAATTTTTTCTATTTGCCTCAACAAATGTTTTCAGTGAACAGTGTGTACAGCTCCTGAAAATTTGTTTTTTTCTGTTATGTTTGATAACATGTATTAAAATGCAATTTTTTAGAAAAAAAATAAAAAATTTTAAAAAATATTATGAACAACTCTACATACACAGATTAACTCCTCAAACCTTCAAACTGCTACAACTTACTCAAGATTAAATGGATAACCTGGATAGTCCCTATAACTATTTAGGAAATTAAATTTGTACTTTAAAATCATTGGGGAAAAAAATCCAGACCCAGATGGTTTCATTGGCAAATGCTACTGATCATTTAAAGAAAAAACAACACATTCTACACAAAAATCACTTGCAGGAAATAAAAGGAAGGGAAATTTTTCTCAACTCACTTCATGAAGCCAACATGATTATTCTCATGATAAAACAAGACAAAGACAATAGAAGCACCCCATTGACCCATATTCCCTCACAAACATAAACTAGTAAAAAAAAAAAAAAAACCTCATACAAATATTAGCAAATTGACTCCACCAATATACAAAAAAGACCAAATGGGTTTATCCTAAAAATGCCCAATGACTGATTCGCTATTCTAACATCAATCAGTGTAATCTACCCTATTGACAGACCAAAGAAGAAAAACATCATCGTATCAACTGATGCAGCAAAAGCATTTGGCAAAATTCAACATCTATTCATGTTAAAAACAAACAGAAAAAGAAACTCTTTTCTTCAACTTCAAGACGAAAACAAAACATTCACAGCTAACAACACTTAAGGAATGATCGAATATTTCCCCCCAACACTGTGAATGAAGCAGCGATGCCCATTCATTCCCACTCTTCTTTTTTATTTGCAGGAGGGAGGTGCTGGAGATCAAATCCAGGGCCTCGCACATGGTAGGCAAACCTTCTGTGGCTGACCTACAGCCCCACCCCTCATTCTCACACTTCTTAATCAACATTGCAGGAAGTGCTAGCCAGTGCAGTATGGTTGAGGGCATGAGGTCAACATAGAAAAAGAATGTGTATTTCTACCTACCACCATGAAGAACTGGAAACCAATTTTTATTTTTTTTTAAGATTCCATTTACAACATTTAAAAAAAAAGTGATGCTTAAGTATAAACCTAGGAAAAGAAGTATACAATCTTATATTGAAAACTATAAAACAGAAGTTAAAGTTGACCTAATGACATAAATGACTGCAATAAATGGGGAGACTGTATTCATGGATCAGAAGATGGAACATAGTAAAGGTGCCAATGCTCCCCTTAGTTGGTTTATAGGTTTAACACAATTCCAATCAAGATACCAGCAGGGATTTTTATAGATAGAGACCACCTGATTCCAAAAGTTACATGGAAAAGCAAAGACTGGAGAACAGACAAAGCAATTTTGAAAAAGAAAAAAAAAAGTATGTTTGGAAGAATCATACTACCTAATGACAATTTTAAACCCCCAAGGATTATTTCCAGACCTTAAACTTAATAGAGTTGGTCTGATGGAATTTTGAAATTGCTTGAGACTATCTTCTCCTTTCTTTCATTTTCTCCTTTTGGGGATAGGAAGGTCTAAAATTTACCCTAGGGCTGTCCCATCATTGTCAGGCTTTGCCTAATGACAGGGATACACTCAGAAATGCATTGTTAGGTGATTTTGCTTCTGTGTGAGTGCTACAGAGTGGACTTACACAAACCATGGCGTGGGTCAATCATCAGACACAACCCCTCGATGCAATCAGGAGACACAGTACAAGAGATGACTGAAGCTGCTGTGGGTGTAACACAGCATCTTATTTTACTTTATTTTATAACTAGGCGCTAATTCTAAAATAACAATAAAAAGTAAAAAATAAGCCGGGCGCGGTGGCTCAAGCCTGTAATCCCAGCACTTAGGGAGGCTGAGACAGGAGAATCACGAGTTCAAAGCCAGCCTCAGCAATGGCGAGGCGCTGAGCAATTCAGTGAGACCCTGTCTCTACATAAAACACAAAATAGGGCTGGGGATGTGGCTCAGTGGTCGAGTGCCCCTGAGTTCAATCCCCAGTACCAC
>CM053404.1:41852079-41893065 GCA_028644305.1 Xerus rutilus | reverse complement strand
GTAAAAAATAGTAAATATTGTACCTAAAACCAATGTCGTTTATTATCAAGTATTCTGTACTGTACGTACACTGCTGTACTTTCATACAACCAGCAGCAGAGTAGGTTTGCTAACATCATCACTACCACAAACACATGAATAATGCATCCCTCTAAAATATCACCACCTGATAGGAATTTTTCAACTCCACCATGATCTTTTGGGACCAGAGAAACATGAAGTCCATCATTACGCAAACGGGCAACAACACGTGCGTCCTAGTTTTTGCAGATCCATAGATGGAGAGGGAGTTTGTCCCAGGGTGGATTATACCTCAAGTCTCACCCGTGAGTGATTTAGATAATGACATCTGGGGCTTTTGAGTTGATCATTGGATAAGATTTTGAACTTAAATTGATGCTGAAGGGCTGAGCCTGTGAGGGACGCTGGGGTGGGATGAATGTGGATCTTTGTGGGCCAGAGGACAAAAGTAGGCTGAATAATGGCCCTCAAAGATATCTTCACCCTAATCCCTAAAACCTGTGGATGTTTCCTCATATTTCAGATGGGACTAAGGATCTAGAGATGGAGAGATTATCCTGGATATCCAAGTGGGCCCTAAAATAAGCGGGAGGCAGAGGGAGATTCAGCTAAAGAAGAGAAAAGATGCAACAAAGGAAGGAGAAGGCTAGAGAGACAGAGGTACAGTTCAGCCAAGGAATGCAAATTGCCTCTGAAGCTAGAGAATGCAAGGAAACAGATCCTCCTTTAGGGCCGCCCTAAGGAGCCAGCCTGCCTCAATGCCAGTCCAGGGAAACTCATTTTCAGAGTTCTGGCCTCTGAAAAGGGGAAAAGAATAAAACGGTGTGGTTATAAGCAACTCAGGTTGTGGCAATTTATTATAGCTGCCATAGGAAACTAATACATATTATTTCATTTCTCTGGAGTAGATACCTAGGAGTGGAATTGCTGGGTCATGTGATAACCGTTTTTAACATTTTGAGAAAAACTTCCAGTTTTTGTTTTTCTTTTTTGGTACTGGAGATTGAACTCAGGAGCACTCGACCACTGAGCCACATCCCCAGCCCTATTTTATGTTTTATGTAGAGATAGGGTCTCACTGAGTTGCTTAGCTGTTTTTTGTTTTTTTTTAATTAAAAACTTTTCCTCTATGAAAAGATGAGCTACAGACTGGGAGAAAAAAAAAGTCTCAAATCCTGTATCTAACAAGATATCTAGAATGTACACACAGGGAAGAACAACAAAAAATATTAAAACATGGGCCAAGCTCTTCACCAAAATGATACCAGATGGCAAATTAGCACATGAAGAGATGTTCAATATCATTAGGGAAATGCATACTAAAAACCACATGAGATTTCATTACACTCGTACTAGAGTGGTTAAAATTAAAAAATACTGACAATATCAAGAGCTGACAAAGATGCAGAGCAGGAGGCATGCAAGCATTGTTGATGGGAATGATCCACAGCACGGCCTTTCTAGAAGACACGCTAGTGGTTTCTTTTAAAGTTAAACATAAACTTGCTCTATAAATAAGAAATCCTTTTTCTAGGCCTTTTTTCTGGGGATCCAAACTTATGTCCACACAAATTTCTACACAAATGTTTATATCAAAACAAATCCCCTCAAACTGGAAGCACCTAAACACTGTCTAATGGATGTATGGATAAACAAACTCTGGCAGATCCCTACAATGCCATACCACTCAGTAGTAGAAAGGAATGAAGTATTGATACATGCATCACCCTGCTGGAATTATGCTGAAAATAAAGAGTGAATCTCAAAAGATCACATGTTGCCCAGTGCCATGTACAGGACAGATTTGAAAGCACCAAACCATAGAGACACAGAACAGATCAATGGTTAGCAGGGGCCAAGGGTGCATGGGTCTTGCTTTGTGACTGTAAGGAGGAGGAAATCTGGGGGGTTAAAACTCTTCTGTATCCTGATTGTAGTGATACGATGTATGACATTACGTACATGTGTTAAAAGGCATAGAACTATGTATATACATAAGACAAAAACACATGTCCCATGTATTCATTTTAAAAATAAAGGGAAAGGGAAAGATACCTGGACAGTTATAGTGCCTTCTGAGTTTAGTGGGGCCACATACCTTAAACATTCTCCTATAATAGAATATGGCCAAAGAAATACTAAGCAAATGCAAGTGGATTTTTCTACTAACTTTGAGGATTTACCATTTCAAAGCTTCACTGCCTGAATCCCAATTGAGTTACCTGAAGGGCTTTACTATGATCAGAAGGAGGCTGTGAGCATTAGGGCTGGCCATACTTTTCTCCCACAATTTTCCTTCTTCCTTTTGTCAACACTGCTTAATCCTCCTGGATCTTGCCTCTTCTTTACTGATGCCTTCCCTATGCTACAAGTCTACCACAGGGCACTCTGGCCAGCTCAGTCATGGCTAAGCTTTTCAATATCTCCCTTAGCAAATATCAAATTCCTAGGAAATACAATCAATTACATATGAAAAAATGTTCATCTTTAGCAATTAGAGAAATGCAAATCAAAACTACTCTAAGATTTCATCTCACTCCAGTCAGAATGGCAATTATAGAGAATACAATCAACAATAAGTGTTGGCAAGGATGTAGGGTAAAAGGCACACTCATACATTGTTGGTGGAACTGCAAACTGGTACAACCACTATGGAAAGCTGTATGGAGATACCTCAGAAAACTTGGAATGGATCCACCATTTGACCCAGCTATCCCACTCCTCCTTTTATATCCAAAGGACTTAAAATCAGCATACTACAGTGACTCAGCCACATCAATATTTATAGCAGCTCAATTCACAATAGCTAAACTATGGAACCAAGCTAGGTGTCCTTCAACAGGAATGAATAAAGAAAATGTGATACATATACCCAATGGACTATTACTCAGCCTTAAAAAAGAATGAAATTATGGCATTTGCAGTTAAATGGATGGAAATAGAGAATATCATGCTAAGTGAAATAAGCCAATCCCCCAAAACCAAAGCTGAATGTTTTCTCTGATAAGCAGATGCTGATCCACAGTGTGGGTGCGGGTAGGGAAGAATGAAGGAACTTTGGATTGTGCCTAGGGAAGTGAGGGGAGGGGTATGGTTGTGTGGATGGGAAGGACAGTAGAAAGAGACAGACATTATTACCCTATATACATGTATCATTACACTAGCGGAGTGACTCAGCACCATGTACAGCCAGAGGAATGAGAAGTTGTGTTCCATTTGTGTACTGTATGTCAAAATGCATTCTACTATAATATATATATATATATATAAACTTCCTTTCTGCTCAGTTGCCACACTTCATCTGAGCAACAAATCCTCTCCTGCTGGAAGGTATGATGGTCTAGGAAGCTAGAATTGCCTGGTTATTTGTTCGTTCATTCGTTTATGTTTTTGTACTGGGGATCAAACCCAGAGGCACTCTACTACTGAGCTACACTCCTAGCCCTTATTATTTGAGATGGGGTGTCACTAAGTTGCTGAGGCTGAGCTTGAACTTGGGGTCCTCCTGGCTCAGCCTCCCGAGTTGTTACAAGCACAGGCATGCACCACCATGCCCAGATGCCCAAGTCTTTCAGATGAAAGCACCACAGGCGGACTGGGGCAGAGTGTGTTTCCTGTATATCACATAGTTGGGCATGGTAGACAACAAATGTAGCATATTACTTTTATAAATATTGCAGAATGGTTTCTGGTCTTAGAAGACATTGATTTGAACATAAACCAAGCTGTATGTATAGTTTAGACATTTCTCTAGGGGAAGCAATATGGAATAGTGGAAAACCCTGAGCTCCAAACCTAAGAACTCAGTGGCTCCAGCTCTGTCACCCCAACCAACTGCACAGCGAGAAGTGCATCATCTTCTGATTTCTCCCTCCTCCTCAAAAAACTGATGGTTCTTTCCACTCTACAGTTGAGGGAAGGTCAGAGACACCAGCTATTTTGTATTTGGCACATCCTACATGTGATATGCAGTAACATGTTTGTGTATCTGGTCAAGTGAAAAATAATTTAAGTAAAAACATGTATCTTCTAAACTGAAAAGTGCTATGCAAACCTAGAGTACTCTTATCATTCTAAAGTTCTTGACAAAAATACATACTGTATGAAATCAATTCTGCACCCCCTCAATGTACAGAATTGTCTCAAAGTTCTAAATTCCTCGTTGTCTTTCTGGCCAGATCCATACTTGGTATCATTTTATCCATAACCAACAGAATAAGGGACTCTGAGATGTTATTCCTTATGGTTTACATAACATTTCCAGATTTTTTTTTGCTTGAACAATAACAGATAGAGGATAAAGCCCAAGTTTAAAAGCTGGAAGAGCAGTGAGGTCAAGTGGACACAGCCCCTGATGCCCAGGTGTATTTAATGCATGCTATTCATTAAAGGCCAATTATTTCTGAAAAAGCTGAGTTTGATGTTTAACTCCCGGCTTGTTTAAGAAGATGGCACTTATTTCACATCAGTGACAGTGTACTGCCAGCTGATGAGGGCCGGGAGAGCCACAGCTTCCCCTGGGTCATCACATTTCATCCAGACTGGAGCAGCTTTGATGGCTCCACTCTCAGTGGGCACCAGGGTCTGTTTGTATGTTATGTCATCTTTCTGCACTGCCTCCCTCTTTGTTCAGTCCATGCCAAGATCCAAATAAAAGAATCCATATGTGATTACAGCTATAAAACCAAAAGGAAAATATTAGACTAAAATATAACATTTTGGGGTTTCTAAGTTTGTTTTACCTTTAATGCTAGGCAGACAGTTTACACAAATCATTTTGCTGCAAAGTAAAGAATAATGAGTTAAATGTGTTCCCTGTCACTATCAATCATGTATGTTTGCCTTTGATTGACCAAACATATAAGACACATAAAATGACTTTCTAATCATGTTCGGGGGAGGGAGGAAAGGGGAAAGGGAGAAGATGAGGGGAAGAGAGTTTGAACTTCTTTTATTTTATTCAGAAGTTCCATTGACATTTTATGACAATCTTCAAACATGCTGTATGGGCTTCTCTTTGCTAATAATGTTTGCCTTGAGAATTTGTAAAGGTCTAAGAACTCTTTAATTCAATGTTCTAGAAATTACCAGGGCCATAGGGGAACGGAATCCCTGTTAATAGCTCATGGATTACTACTCTCTTTATTGAAATAGTTCTTGGGGAATATGTTCTGTTTCCAGGTGGGCATTAGAGATCTTGGGCAGAGACAGTGATGCTGAAGGAGGGGGCATCCTGCTTCAGCGTCTCTGATTTGCAGTTTTAAGTAGGAAGAAAAGAGGATGCTCAGTCATGCTGACCTAAATGGGATACTGAGGTTTTTAGCAAATTCATTTCAATTCATGGGTGTTTATTTTGATTTGTGAATTTAAACAACACACTGACTGGATTTTCTGGCAGTCAAAATGGTTTATACCCAAATCTAACAAGCCTCCATGAAAGCCTTGCCAAAGATTATAAAGCTTTGCTTTAAAGTTTCTACACTGAGTCAAAGCTCCTTAATTTGGCAATGGAACCACATACGGTAGCAAAGGAAGAAGTCTTCGGAACCAGAATCATACCAAATTGTACATCCCTGCTGGTGTTGGCCCCACCCGGCCATCTGCTCCACTGGCTGGCCAGCCTAGGCTGAGGCCGACTCATTTACTCGGTTATTCAACACTGAGTTCCTACTACGTGTCTGTTGCCGTCCCATCTATTGAGGCTTCAGCAAGCAGCCCCTGGCTTCACAATGCTTCAGCTGCCTCGTGGAAAAGAGGAAATAAACAAGAATGCCATGGACATCACTGGGGGTGTAGATGAGGATACGCATGTATGGAATGTGGAGGAGAGGGGGATGCCAATTTCTAAAAGGCAATTTGGAAATTGTTTCCACACAGAATGCTTATCACCCCAGGAAGTCCAGAGCATCTCTATCATTCCTAGAGAATATGGAAAAG
Source organism: Xerus rutilus (assembly GCA_028644305.1). NCBI lineage: Eukaryota > Metazoa > Chordata > Mammalia > Rodentia > Sciuridae > Xerus > Xerus rutilus. Next base: position 41,887,107 of record CM053404.1, on the reverse strand, counting down.
CAGGACATCTATTCTCTCAGAGACCCTCAGAAGCCTCAGAGAACTTTATAAGCTTAGTCATCATTTTTCTCAATTTTCCTGCATTTTCCAGGAAAGCTGTTGTATCATAAAGTGTCCCTCAATAAATGGCAAATCTTCTTCATAAATTGGAAGGGCTCAATATTGTGGAGATGTCAATTCTCCCCAAGTTAATCCAGAAACAGATTTCATCACCTGACTTATAAAAACAACGGGGGGTTCTAGGGATACTGATAATGCATTCTTTCTTAATCTGCATCCTAGATACCACGGGTATGTTGAGTTGTGAAGATTTGGCAAATCACTATATACATCTTTTTATGAATCTCTTTCAAAAAATGGAATTCTAATGTTTTAGAGAATGATATCACTGGAAAATTAAAATTATGAAAGGACAAGAAGGGTTTGATAGAGGAAAACCAAACAGCTACTTAGGGAAAGAACATCTCAGTCAGGAGGAAGCAGACCAGTCAAAGGAACTGTGATTGACAGGAGGTGCAGGAGAGCCCTCAGGACAGGTGGTCGGCGAGGTCAAGATCAAAGGAACCTCATGCTTAGGACCTGCTGGCCATAGTAAGGACTTTATTTTGGTAAGGTGGGACACCATAGTGAGACTTATGCAGAGGCATGACAGAATCTGATTCATACTTGACAAATTTGTTCTGGATGCTTTACTGGAGGGAGGGGGCGAGGCAGAGCAGTGGGAAGGCTGATGTGATAGTCTCAGAGACAGCTGGTGGTTTGGACCTAGCAGCAACAGTGAAGTTGATGGGAAGTGTTCAGATTCTGGGCATAGCTTGAATGTTGAACCAAGAAGACTTCCTGCTGAATTGAATGAAATGCTTGAGGGACCAGGAAGTCAAGGATGACTCCCAAGTTTTTAGTGTGAGCAATGGGAAGGGTGGCATTGTCAATAGTAAAGAGTAAAATGGGAGAGGGCGGGCTGACAGACAAAGAACAGGAATGTGACTCTGGTTATGTTAAGTCTGAGAAGAGATGAGACATTCAAATGAAGATGTTGAGCAGCCATGGCAGAGATGGTTCTGGGTTCTACATGGAGGTATCAGTTGATATGTATCTAAGAGTTATGAGAATAATTGAGATTCCAAAGTGAATATTCTTGTATTGGAAGCTGCTTCCCACTGGTGAGGAATATGTGCAGAAGTCCACTGGCATGCTTTCATTCATGGTTTGGGTGACACTCTCCACAGGTAGTGACTGAGCAATAACTTGCATGTTACTAACTTCTACTATGTAACCCTCTGCTCTGATACCATCAGTGTTCCTTCTGGGAAATCAAAAGCCACCTCCATCCCTGCCTTATCAGTTGAAGTTCTGGTCCACAGAGATCCTCCCATGCAGGGCTGAGCTATGCTGCTGGTATGCCTTCCCGACCTGGTGTGCAGTGCTCACACCCACCAGGTAACGAGTATTGCTTGTTGTGAAGGTAAATTTTATGTGTTCACTTGACTAAGTCATGAGATGCCAAGATATTTGGTTAAACATTATTTTAGGTATGTCTGTGAGAATATTTCTGGATGAGATTAGCATTCGAATTGGCAGACTGAGTAATGCAGATCACCTCTCCAATGTGGATGGGCCTCATCCAATCTAATAGAGGCCTGAAAGGAGCAGAAAGAAGGCAAAAGGAAGAATTAGCTCTCTCTGCTTTACACTGCCTTGAACTGGGGCATGAGGCTCCTCCTGCCTTCAGATCTGGACTGAAACTTGTACCATCAACTCTGCTGACTCTCCTTTAGAGTCAGACTAACACTATACCATTAGCTCTCCATTAGTCTCCAGTCTGCAGAGCTTGTGATTTAATCTTCATGCCACAAGTCAATTCCTTATAATCAATATCTCTCTCTCTTGATTATAGGCAGATAAAAATGGATGTACATAGAGAGATATAGATACTTGTGTGTGTGCATATACACATGAAGTCATGCTTTGCTCAACAAGTTCAACAAGAGTGACATGTTCTGACAAATAAGTCAATAGGTGATTAGGTGCACACACTCAAAGATGTATATCACTAAGCAATATAATCTTATGGGATTATTATCACATAGACAGTCTGTCATTGAATGTCCCTACATGGCACATGGCTGTATATACATGTAAACACAAGCACACTCTGCATTTTGCTTCTCAAGAGAACCTAATGCACTTACTTTCTCCCAGGAGCACCTACCTAAGCCATTCCCAGCTTCAGAAACACTTGGTTTAGACTCCACTTAGTTTCACCTGCTGAATATAGTCATGTGTGACGCTAGTCTCTTCTTGGGAGTCTCATTCATTCCTTATTCTGTCTCAGTCCAGCCTAATCTAACCCATCACCTGTCTTGATGCAGTAACCTCTGCACTTACAGAGCTGGCTGGAGAGAAGGGTGAAAAAGACCCTCAGGAGGGGCTGTGCAAACATGTGCCAACACATCCTCATCAAAACAGAAGTTTCTTGAAGCTTATCAATGCCTCCTAACCTGAGGGTGTTGGTATGATAAACACACTGTATGGAATATGGGTGCTACCCATGGAATTTCCATTGAGTCAACATTTTCCATAAAATGAGCTCCAGAAAGCTAGTAAGACTTGAGCTAAGATGATGGCACTTGTTGAAGATTCCTCTTATCATTTATGTCCTCTAAATAAATTCAAAGACACACCTGAAACAGTTTGCTTGGGTTTAAACACCTTAATTTGCCAGTTTCAAGCTATATTGCTTCACATAGGTTGCTGTAGTTCTTTTAATTCACAAGTGTGTGCCACTGTAAAGTGAGGATAATAACAGTGCCCAGTTTGGGTAGGGTCATTACGAGAATTATATGAAATAATGCACATGTAGAATTCAGTATTATATATGGTTAAAATTCAGTATACATTGGTAATTTTTAAAATTTCTTAATTTATATTTTCAGCTCCTAGATTATTATTTTGGGGGGGAGTAGATTATTTTTACACATGTATATGTACAAACACATATATGTGTAAATATAACCCAAACTGAAGTTATCAAAATGATCCCCTTGGTTATAATTAGTGCTAAGACTATATATTGTTCAAAATGTATCTCAATAAGTAACAGCAAAAATGAACAAATGATTGGGGCATTCAGCCATGCCCCTTCAGCCAATCTGCAATCTCAGTAACATGGGATGGATTTCCCTTCCTCATTCAGAAGTAGAAATGTGAAAGAGAAATCTGTGTTGTGATCCATACTAACATTTTACCTACAGATTTGAAATCTTGTGGAATGGGGGGGAAAGATAAGAAACACATCACATATTTTCTCCATTCTCTTGATGGACTTATTTAATAGGGAAATAATTATGAAGTGCATACCATATTCCAGGTTGTGTGTATGCATGTGTGTACATGCATAAGATGATAGATTAGCAGAGTTAAAATAGTTGGCAATTCTGAGAATTATTTAAATGGGCTAGACTAGAAGTCTCAGTGCAGAATGAAAAACAATTTTAAGAGTTAACGGCTCTTACTGAATTACACACACACACACACACACACACACACACGAACACAATTTATCATGTCCTACTGAGAACTAACCCTAGTAAGAATAACAGCACAATTCATAAAAATGGCAGGAGCCCCAGTTGGAAACCCCACATTTGCTAAAGAGAAAGTTAAGTTTGCAAAGACTTAAAATCAAAAGTTAAAAATCAATAGATCTGAAATCCCATCCAAGTGAGGAAGCCAAGGAGAAAGTAAGTATAGCCACGGGTTCAGGGAGGAGGTGATGGCAGAAAGGCTGAGTAAGTCCATTGTCCTGGTCTTTACAGAAGATTCTCCCTGGAATCCAACAAGCTAGAGGACAGAGATCAGATAGTGGTGAAAAAACAGGAAGTGGTGAAGATCCCAGGCCTGTTGATAATGTAGATGTAGATAAGTCACAGGCACTAGGGCATTTGCCTGCTGTCTTTAAAGGAACTCAAGGGTGAAAACAAGACCTGTCGAACAAAATGTTTAGCCTGTCACTAACAACAACTACTGAGCTTCAAGTCCCTGCTGCCAACATGGGCCTCTTTCCTAAAGGTATTAGATACAAGGTTAATAAGGATCTGTAAATCCCAGCACATCAGGAACTGTAGAAGGCATGCATTGAAGTTTAAATGGAATAAATTAAGGACTAATGGCCAGAATTTTAAAAATCTTTAACTGTTGTTAGAAAACTTAAAGAATTCACTACTCCTGAAGAAGTGTGTTAAAAATTTATATAAGTTCCACTTATATCTCGTTCAGAGATAACGAATCCAAATGAGAGCTAGGTTTTAGGGGACAATGACTTGGGGCCCTTGGGTTAGTGTCTTTGAGAGTGACACTGGTGGGTGGGAATAAGCGTTCCAAGTGTCCTTGACACCTCTAGGCAGGGCCTTTTTTATAATTCCTATAAGACAGGAGTCTCTCTTTTGTTCAAGGCTGTCACCCTCACTTGAGGTCTTGGCTGTTTGGCTCTACACATATTAAAACAGCCCAGGACAGTCTCTGTGCTTCTCCATGTGATACACTTTTGCTGTTACCATCTTGCTTTTCTTTCTTGGCACAGGAGCAGAGTACAATATATTCTGCAGAGTCAAGAAACAGATACTACCTGCCTAAGGCAAGGGAGAAAGTGAGCTCACACTTTACCTTTGGCTTCCAGAAATGCTAAGTGTTCCCAAAGGATCAAGTGCTGCCAAAGCCTGCTCCCTTCTAGCCCTACCCTAATAGGCCTGGCTGTCCGCACCGGAAGTGCTGTTGAATTCTCCACTATAGGACATGGGGCCATTGGGGAAGGAAGTGATTTCTGTAAACAATCATCCATTTATAAATTTCCTTTTCCACCTGCCCCCATCCCCAAACAAAAGTAAGTGAGAAATTTGTGATCTCTGGAACGAGAGAAGATACATACAACTTGCCATTTATGGTGTTTGCCATGACCCAAAAGAGATAAGGATCTGGGACTTAGAGGGTAAATTCACAAAGATGACAATATAGAATGGGGAATACCTGAATGAGGCTGTCCTTTGTCTGGATGAAAAAAAAAAAATGAAGGGAAGCCTGGTTATCTGTAGGTCATGCACCTTAGCAAATTCCAACACAATGACCACTTCAATGTCAAAAGGCCATATTCAGAGAGCTACTCCCAAACATGGGGGAGTTGGTCCTGGACAGAAATAATGTAGTAACATAACCCTGGGAGGGAAATGTGTTTTCAGTTACACAAGGGCCTGGTCCAGCCTTTCCCACAGGCTCTTCCTAAATAGGAACTTGGCAATGGGATTAGCAGAACCGGAGGGGACGTCCTTGGCTTTAGAGGTGAGGCCCATCAGGGTCCTGAGGAAAGTTGGGCAGGAGTTCTCCCTGCTATAATAGCACTGAAGAATCAGCGTCACATCCACTTTATTAATTTTCTTGACAGGCAGCTCTAGTTACCATGCAGGCACCACAAAATCAAAACATACGCATGTCAAGTGGCCCCATCTGTGGTGGGGCCCTGCCAAGGCCCATGTCACATCAACATGAGGAAGCAGAGCCCAGCTCCTTGGACTACGTGCTTGGTCCCCTGAGCAATCCCCTGCTGGAAGAAAACCACCAGGGCTTGGTTGAAAGAGCCAGAAGAATTCTCTTGGTGACAGTCCTTTATCCTGGTTCTGGGCTCCCTGCATTGGGTAGAGTCCTGGGAGACACAGCTGCGTCTGGCTTTGGGGCCTGTCTCTTAACAGCCACACAGACCTCCCTGCTGCTGAGGTTTGCACGCCTGCATTTGGTTTCATCTATGCAGGACAACAACAGCCTGGAGTAAATATGACATTTAAAAGAATGTGATGTCCTTATTTGTAAGTGGGGTCTGAGCTCAGAGTTCTGTTGATCTTAGGTTTGGGGGGCACCAAATAAGCATAGGCAAAAGAGGTTTTAAATCAAGGTATCAATTACTATGAGTATAGCTAAAGTGATCGAAGAGGCTTCAACATGAGTTATTCTCTTAGGAGAGCAATGCCAGCTATTTATGGGCTAAATAATCCCCTTTACAATTAGGTAGATGCGATAGGTAAGAACCTAGAAAAACCCCTGCTCTAAGTGAAACAACTGACTCCTTTCTGACTCCTTTGGCAGGACCTCATTCATTTTTCACCTTGACCAGTGCTACTTCTGTTTGTGGTATAACAGGAAGAAGAATGTAAACCCAGATCTGGAGCTAATTGCCACCAGTACCAAATAAGAAATGCAGACTATGAGGATTGGCCACTCTGTCTAAGCTAAGAGCAACCCAAGGACAAGGACTAGCATTACTATGCCTCCACACTCCAGAAGACTTCTATGATTCTATATCCTGGAAAGCCACTCCTGATCAGCCCTGGTCTGTGAGGACAGAGCTGGTCCTTTCTCTCCTCACCTGAGCAGTGGCCAGCAAGTAGTGGCCACCCTGGAGACTATGAAATGGCTTCCCGGTCAGCTCTGTAGGGAACCAAAGGGCAAGGAGATGAACACACCCAGACTGCCCCTCTTCGGGGTAAAGGACTCAGTTCATCCTTTCATTATCCATTCAAATAGCCATGGCATGTCAGCCTTGCCGGCCGCCTTGATTGTGCAGAAATAAATAAATGAATTATGTTGTTGGGGTTTGGGCTGCAGCACAAACACATGGTCTGCATTTATCCGCACAGTGAGAGGTCCACCAGCCACTTGATATAAAAGAGCAAAATGATAATTCTTTTCTTTAGGCGCTCTGGTGCCATATGGAATGTATATAAATCATATTTTTGTTTTAACAGCGGAGGCTTTGTTGATAGATAAACATGTGGTTTATCTAAAAAAGAGAGGATTGTGCTTTGAACAATCATTTAATGGCCGTGGATGTGCCAAATAAAAATAAAAACATAATTTTGAAAGGAGCTGGCCCCTTGCCCAAATCCGTAACAAGGAATTTCTCCTTAACCAAAGTGGTTAAAGCCCGTCGATCTGTTTTGAGTTTAAGCTCTGCTCTCTACTCAACCCCACGACACATGGAATCCCGGACTAATGTGCTCTAATAAGACAAGACGTTACCTTTATGAATGACCTCATGGAGAAGAGATTGGCGAGCATCGTAGAGAGGCCTTGAGCCAGGCAGCTCTGGGCTATGAAACCCAACTTCAGCTCCGCGAGACAGATTGCATCATCGCCCTCTTTCCAATTCCAGCTCGGGATGTTTAGCAGATGGGCCTGTGGAAACAAAAGCAGGTATGAGACCCTGCTTTGTTACATGTTCAGTTGTTCAGTCTCTTCTGGGAAATGCAGCATTGCCCAAGGACTCGGGTCATCCGGACTTGTCCTTTCATTCCCTTGCTCCAGTCTGGTGTTTGGTGTTTTGTTCCACATTTCTGCCCCTCGGACTTCCATCTCTGCAATGTCACTTCCGCATCCAAAGGCCCCAAATCCTTCCCTCTTGTTTGTCATTTATCCAAACAGAGCCCAGAGGGAATTTTCTCTTGTGACAGACACATAAGCCCTCACCACTAGGATATCTGGCTAGGTTGTTCATAAACTGGCTCCTCAAATGGATCACAAGACTGATGGGTGCCTCTTGTTTTCTCGATTTCTTTTTTGCATACCTTCCCAATACTCTACATGGGTGACTACGGAACTTGAGTGGGCAGCAGAATCAACAGCAGGGTTTGTAAAACCAAGATTGCTGGCCCGCCCCCTTGGGTTTCTGATTCGGGAGATCTGGGGTGGAGCTGAGAATTTGCATTTCTGACTTGTGGGAGGTAATGCTGATGCTGCTGGTCTTAGGCAGCCCAAAATCATCAGGTAAATCATAGTGTAGACGTCCTACAATCTCTTGCAGACGGACTGGTTCTGTTAAATTAGGTCAGACCCAGTGGCACACTCATGCAATTATTTTTTAAGTGGTATGAAGCAGAGAGTCTTGGATAATACAATTAATGAAAAAAAAATACTCCAGAGTTGGAAAAATCAGCAAAAAAAAAAAAAAAACAAACAAACAGAAAAAAATTAACAAAGCCTTAATGTTAAATAAAGCATTTAGGTTCAAAAAAATCAATTATAAAAATTCAAAATGAGAAGATCTAACTTGGCAGCAGACATGAGAGAAATATACATACACACACACACACACACACACACGCACCACGCAATATTTAAGTGTACAGGTAACTAAAACCTCAAATAGAGGCCATGTGACACATTACAGAGAAAGCCAAGGCTTGCTTATTAGGAATGGTCTCCAGAGCAAGACACATGAACATTTCATTCTGTTGTGAATGGGTCAGACTAGTTTCAGAGAACTTGACCCAATTTTTTAATAGTCAGATATAAAAAGGGAGAAATGATGAGCTGAATGACTTCCAGAGAAAAATGACGAAGACAAGAAGGGGTGAGCGATCTGGAAGAGATCTTTTGAGGAACAGAGAGCCAGAAACATGGGGCCTGAAGAAGGACCATGGCCTCGTGGAGGCAGGACAGTTATATCTGAATACCTCAGGTGCTGTCATGTTGAGATTAGGTTTGTCCTGCTATGTTCCAGGAGCCAGAATTAGAACTGACTGGTATATATTAAAAGAAAGCAGGTTTTTGGCTTGTTTCATAAAGAAACTTTTGAAGGATGTAATTTGTCCAATAAATGGAGAAGGCTACCTCAAACAACATAAGGTCTTTGTCCCTAAGACTTAGTATTTCTCCTACTCCCTGTAGAAAGAACTCTTGCTTTCCATGGAAGGTTGGATCAATAGTCCTTCTAAGTTCCTGCACATGCCAAGATTCTAAGGCTCTGAAATTATTTCTCTCCATGCATCAACAAACACAAGGAGGCTTCCCTTCTAGCTGTACGAGAAGGATGAAAGACTCCACTGTAGAAACAAAGAGCAAGGCCAAGGGTTCCATGTTGTGCTTTCGAAAACACCACTCTTGTGAAATTCTTTCTTGCAAAATGCATTCTGGTGACAATCTTACGAGTCCTAAGCCAGCAGTGGTTACTGCTAAGAGAGATGATGGTATTGCCCCCAATGAGAGGATGGTTAAAATAGTTCTGTGTGTGGGCCACAGCAGATGGTGATGTCTGTCAAGTGGAGTATCAGGGGACCTTCTCCACATTGTATACTTAATTTCAACAATGAACCCTACCCTTTATTCCATTTCTCTCCCTAGTCTTCACTGACTTAAAAATGCAAACTTTTCCCTTTTACTTCTCTGGCATTGTAGAGAATGCATAAATTTTAAGTGGAGAAATATTCATTTGCAGTAACATCATCTGAGAAGAATGAAGAGAAGTTATATATAAGTAATAAACTTGTTTGTGACAGGATAATTTGGGTGGTCTCAGCCCCAAAGAGACACTATATAACCTCTATGCCACCTTCAAACAAATAAATAAAACCTCTTCCAGAAAGTCTCTCATATCCCCATGTACCATCCAGGGTACAAACCCAGGCATTTCATTCTTGGCCCCTCATGCCCCATCTGGTTTGAGTTCTTTAGACATATTTTATGTGTTATTAGACAGGAAAGTCAAGTTTGTTTCAGGATTCCATAGCCTCCTTTCTTGGTCATCATATTTTCACCAGTCATGGGGTAGGAAGTGAAGCTAATGTGCCAATGGCTGGGAGGAAAATTCATATGCATGAAGCAAAGAGGAGATTGACCCAGGAATGCAAATTCTTTGTTTCTGCAAACTTTGTCCTCTTCCATTTGAGGGAATTTGGGTCTGTGCAAAATGCTAACATCGCCCCACAGGAGTCTCAAGGCAAATCCTTTTACTATAGAGAAGAGAAATAGCAGGTGCAGCAGAACCAGAATCTTCCTCCATTTTTGCTGCTGGACTGCCCTTCATCCTTATGGAGAAGGAACATGAAGATGGGCTGTCCTGGGAAAAAAGGAGAGATGACTTCTAGTCCCAGTTCCATCTCTTACTATACATATAACCATGGGGGCACACCACAAGGAAAAAAGGCCACTGAAGAGGAAACAACTTTACTGCTATAGTTTGGATCTCAAGTGTCTCCCAAAGGTCCATGTGTTAAAAAATTGATTCTCAATGTGGTGGTAGAACTTCTGGGAGGCAGAGCCTACCAATAGGCCCTTGGTCATAGGGAGTGTGGCACTGAAGGGGATCGTGGTACCCCAGGGTCTCCTCCTATTATTTCCTGCTCCACAACAGACTCCCATCATGATGTGTGGTCCTGTCCACTACAGGCTCAAAGGAACAGGGATGAAGGACCATGGACTAAACCCTCCCCTACTGTGAGCTAACGTAAAACATTTCTCTTTATAAATTGATTGTGTCAGGTGTTTTGGTTTGGATATGAGGTATCCTCCAAAACCTCCTATGTTCCTGAAGGAATATTTAGAAGTGAAATGATTATACTATGAGTGTTGTGACCTAATTGGTCCATCCCAACTTGAATGGATTATTGGGTGGTAATTCTAGGCATGTGGGACATAGCTGGAGAGGTGGGTCACTGGGGACATGCCTTTGGAAATGATATCTTGTCCCCTTTGCTCCTCCCTTGTGGGGGACATATGCAAGGGCATGCCACAAAATGGCGCCGAGCTACCAGCTCAGGCCTGACCACACTGCCCCGGGAGAGCCATCACCTTGCCCTTATTGGCTGACCTCTGCTTCCGTGCTCCTGGACAAGACATGGACAATGAATACTCTCCTATCTAAGTGCCTCTGTACATCCCACTTCCGCATTCTTAGCTCAGTAACAGGACACCTACTCCCTCCTCTATATAAGCCTGTATCTCTCCTCAATAAATCAGTTCCTGCTTAAGACAGAACTCTCCGGCTCAGGCGTGATAATTACGTGCTGGACGACTTTACCATTCTCAGCCGTAGTGTCGGGGACTCCCAGGGATCCCTTCCTCCCCGCTGGCTGAGGGGGGAGACTGATACCTGGCTGGGAGGAACCCGACACTCCCTCACTCTCTCTGCTTCTTGGCAACTATAAGATGAACAGCTTTCCTTTGCCTCACCCTTCAGCCATGATACGCTGCCTCACCTCAGGCCCAGAGCAATGGAACTGGCTGACCACAGACTGAAAATCTGATACCATGAGCCAACTTTCCTCCTTGAAGTTGTTCTTGTCAGGTATTTTGGACCCAGTGACAAAATGTTGACTAGCACAACTAATGCCCAAGTATAAGGATTGATAGGGAGATATCTTAAAGAGCCTACATCTGCATTGAGCCATTGGGACTTGGTTTCCAGGACAGAGACAAAGGCTCTCTAGAGTTCACTGGGCAACTAAGAAATCCATTACTAAGGTAAGACATTAGGGGTGATACTTTAACAAACATCATGCACTATCCTTTCCTTGAAGAGCTTATCCTTTCCTTGAAGAGCTTCAAGCCATTAAAGCTTCAATCAGAAGATGCAGCATCTTTCTTCTATATTAAGAAATGGCCAGCCTGAAAGTGTTTCTCTCCATGGAATCTAGATATGCTGAAGATACCCAGTTGGGAGAGTACCAGCTGTTTTATAAACCCACTCTCAGGAACCACAGTTTGATTCAGTGGGCTGTGGCTTCATTTAGGAGAAGATGGCAGTTGGCTATTCTGTCTCCTAGCTCTCTGACTCCTGGGTGACCATGATTTGTGCTCATCAGCATTGCTTTGCCTATGACAGAGCTTAGACCCTTTGGACTGAAGTTACACGGAGATGCTAAAATGTACAGATGGTATAATGAGGACTAAATGAGATAATGGATGTCAAAGCTCTTTTAAAACCATAAAATAGGACACAAATGTCTGCAATTATTATGATGACAAACTCAGGGCCAGTTTTATGTGGAGACAAAGTAGGCTGTTGCCCTACTTCCCTGTAGCTCTAGAATATCACCATCATTAGATCATACAGGGTTGACATTCTTTATATTCCAAGCCTGATGCCCAATTATGGAATCAACTACTCCTTGGAATATGTAGATAGTGACATGAGTTTTCACACATATGTCAGAAAGCAAGTTCAAATAGGTAGAGATCTATGGGTGCCTAGGATGGGTGCAGAGAAAGTGCCAAGAGAAGAGGAAAAAAATATTGAAAGAGATGAGGAAGAAAAACATGGTAAAAGGGCAGGTAGAAGCCTGTCAGGAAACAGCAAAACTGTGAAGCCGAGTGAAGGACGTCTGTTTGGAATCTTACAAGGAATGAGATGACATATAATGACAAGTGGACTTTTCATTCCTTCTTCAAGAGAAAAATGAAATAATAGAGGAAAAATACTTTGTGCCAAAGTCACTCCTCCTCTTGTGTCCTTACTAATCTTACAGGGCTCTGTAACTGATTTTGCCTAATCCTGAAACCCAAATACACTGAAATGGTTCCAAACAAAATGAGTTTTAAGCACATCGTGGGTCCACTGATGTTTTCGTCATTACTCCTGGAGAACTGCAATGGAGAGGTTTATTGAAGATGCTCAGGTTGCTATGATCATGGGATTACTGACCAGGTATTGTCTGGATCTTAGGCCAGTTGGTCTGCTTTAATTTGACAAGAACTACATAACTGAAACCCTCCTTGATTTCTTGAAGATGCTACATCAGCACCCATTGGAAAGAGAAGAAAAAGGAACAGACATTTCTTTTGAAACATACAACATTAATTTTCCTATTCAGTCTAAATTCAGCCAAAAATCTAAACAACAGCTTAAAGTACTCCCACACTAAATGAAATTTCAAATCACAAATGAAAGAAGGAGCATGCCTTATGGCAAGAGCTGTCACAGCCCCAGCCTTGCTAATAAAATTCACCTCCACCTACAAGGGCTGCCATCAAAAAAATAAAAAACTTCTCCAGATTGACAACTGTGAGTTACCAATATTCTCAGACTTTATCTCTTGAGTTTTTTAGAGACAAACAGGAGAATAAATGTGACCTTGGGTGCCCAGCACCCAACCCTCTGGCTGGAGAGGAACACCTTCTGCAACAGGGCCACCTGCTGAGGGTTGGGCAATGCTTGGCATCGGGCAGCAGTTCTGAGCGGTGGGCCAGTCACCGACAGCAGGCTCCATTTGACAATGGCCTCTGACGGGCCTCCACACAACAAAATGGGCCAGCACTTGCCAGCAATTAAGAAATAATGGCATGGTGCTGGTGCATTTGGCAGAATGGGTTTTCTGTGAGTCACCTGCCTGTCTATTTTGTAGGGAATATGGCCTATAAGATGGGGCAACTGTCGCCCTCGGAACCCAGCAGGGAGTTATTTCTGTTCAGACAGGACACCTGGCCCCAGGTACTGAGCAGCCTCCAGCTTCAAAGCTTCATTAAGGAGATGAGTGGTGCCATATCAAATAGAGCAAGATGCCACCTTCCCTCCTCCAAAGCTGTCTTCCAGAGAGTTCACTGACAGGCTGGTTGAAGGAGGAGAGGCTCTCAGCTCGGGCTTATTGGGAAGTAATCAGAGGGAAACAAACTGACCCCGGTGTGTGTTTGCTTTTCCAGTCAACCCCTACTTTAAGCCACAACATCAGGAACAGTTGTTCCTTTATATTCAATCTTTGGATAGCCAACTCTGTGTTCAGTCTTTGAACAAACTCTACAAATTCGCATCCTGGATTGGAGATGTCATGGTTTTCTTCCTCTACCCAGAGGACTTTATGCTCCTTTAAGTTCTCTTGGTCTCAGGGAAGTCCCAACACTTGCCTGTGGCAGTAACTGCTAAATCTCTCAAGGCATAAAACAGGGCTTCTCCCTCACTTATATTCCTCTGGGTGTCAGGCAGAGTGCTGTTTGCAAGGTAAGAATTCAATAAATATTGACTGAAGAAATGACTGCAGCACATAGAAATAAAGATGTTGGAATTTAGGTGTGGATGAGATCTAAAAATATGTCAACATTTCTGGACCAAGTCATTCAATAGATGCTTCCTGAATACATTGAAGGCACTTCCTTCCAGTGACCCACTGCAAACAGGTCACTTGGTCTGAAGAAATGTGTCTTTGCTTTTTTTAACCTCCACATCACATCTTTATTCAGGCCTTTGTGTGGCATGGATGTACACGTGTGCACACCCATGTGCGTGTGTGTATGTGTGTGTGTCTGTATGGTGAGGCAGAGAGACTGGAACTGGACCCTAATATGTGGCCTCAGGCCTAGATGGCTCTCATTGTCATACCTTGTTGTGATACTGCAGCATCTGAGTGATGATTCTGATCTTCGGGTGGTAGTTCTTTATGGAGATTACTCTGAAAAAGAGAGAACAAAAGCTGAGGCAGGGCTTGTCATTCCCATGGAGGCTGCTGGGAAGATGCATCTGATTATCTCCAAATGGGGTACAAGGCGGGGCCAGCAGCCTGTGCTGTCCACAGGGACTGCAGGCACGGGGCCAGGTTAAACTGTGTTCCCACCACTGTACCTCTTGACGGTTTGAAAAGGAAATTGCAAGACAGCCAGTGTGTGTCTTGGGTATGAAAAAATATGAGGGAGCCCTGTGATGGCTCAGTGGTGGCATTTGAGCATGTGTGGGCTGATGGTGGATCAGGGTCACTGCCTATATCGACATGGAAAGCAAGTTCAAATCATGGTGCCTCCAGAGGTCTGCAATCTCCCACCCCAGGGACCAGCCTAGGAACAATCTGCTCAAGTTAACAACTTGAGACAACAATGACAAATCACACAAGCTGCCTGACAAATGGTTCTAATTGTCACACATACTTGGCCACACTCATGCATATGATTTCTAAACAAGGCTCTTAAGAGCAAGAACTCAGCCTTCCAAAGCTAACAGAGTCTCAATGATGATTTGAACACTGGTCAGAGATAAGTGCCAACACCTGGTAGAGGTCACAATCTGGCTGAAAATTCCCTCCCATTTCCCTCAGTCTGTACTGGGCATTAACCACTGCCCACCCCTCATTGGCATTCCTCCTCCTGTCAATCATGGTGTTAAAAGGGGAGGAGCAGGGAGCAGATGAATGGAAACACCTGGCCCCTGTCACAGCTATTGTACTAATGAACTGGGTGACCTTCAGGAAATCCCTGGGCTCTCTGTTCCTGTTTCCTCATCTGGACATTGGAGGCAACAGTACCTGCTTTATTTACTTCACAGGCTTGGTATGAGGAGCAAATGGGAGACCAGATGTGAAAATGCTTTGAAATCATTAAAAGCTCTCTCCACGTGTAAGTTATGGTTTTTGTCATTACCGACCCTGTCAGAGGTGACATTGTACATTTCCTTCTGTGACAAGGAAGGCTGAAGAATGGAATTCCACAGAAAGGCCCACCTCCTAAGCCTAATCAGAAATGCAAGTGCACCTATCATGCCCACCCCCACAAACTTCCCACCAAGCAGTGCTCCCCACTTCACCCCTTTTTGTGCAAAGATGGAGAGAAGGCAGCCTGCGAGCTGCTTTATCTGAAAAGCTGTAACTTGTGAATTTAGGGAATGGATCATGTGAAAGCCTCTCCTTGCACAAATCCACCCTGGGCTTTTGCACTTGAAGGATTTCATTTCATTTTTGAAAAAGTGTTGTGGTGGCCCCTGCTTATAACTCAAGGACTTTGAGCCTCTGTCAGCCTTCTTGGGCAGTTCACAGCATCAGCCAGTTTTCTGCATTAGCTCATTTCAAATGGCTCTCTGACATTTTAATTTCAAAAGGGGCAGATTGGTCTCATTAAACTAAGGAGGGAAGAGGATTATATAAATAAGAGAAAAACAGAGCCCGTATTTAACCCTGAGCTTCCCGTTTCCTTTTGCTGCCTAGGCCTTGGTTCTGGTTCTGGTTCCTGGATGGCTTAGTCACAATTCTGATACTACTTTTGTTCACAAATATCGATACCTCGGCATCCTGCCAATCACCCTGGTACCCATCCATGTTTATTTTAACCCCATCCTAGTCATGGTTTAAATAGAATTGTGCAATGAAGAGAAATGCCCATTTCAAAGCTACTTTTCATTTCCATTATTTGCCTTTTGGGAGTGGAGGGAGTGTACCAGTCCCAAACTTTTCTGTGGGATCAAAACCTTAAGCTTCATCTTCTGTTTTTTTTTTCTGTTGTTAAAAATTTGAAAGATAATAAAGCCCAGCTCCTCTAAGGCTATGCTTTTATCACTTAAAATGACAGAAAAAAATGGGTCGAATGATGAAAATGCTACTTACTCTAAAAAATGACAATGATACACTCTAAACTGGTTCCTTGGTGTAGTTGCTTTCCAGCTGTGACTAGGTAGGGGATGGCCCAGGTGTGAAGCCTTTCCCTACTCCATCCTCTCTGCAGCCTGGCCTGGTGAGCCCAGTGCTTAGAGTTCATGCATGAACTTCCTTAAACCAACTGCACCAAGTGCACTGCCAAAGAAAAGTGAGTGGGAAGAGAAGATCACGCCAGATGCTGCCTGCCAGACACAAGGAACAGATGCTGTGGGAAGGACCTGCTCATCCCACATGCACCAGCAGAATTCCTCCACGTCACTGATGGGAATGCTCATATCGCTTAGGGCCACTGATTAAAAGCAAAGACAAAGGAGATGTGAGCACTGGAATGACACAAAGGCAACTTCCCAACCTCCACCTTCAGGTAAATTCCCAGGACAGTTACACAAGCTGCAAGGAGAGCGGAGCCTTTGTCTGGACTAGAAGATGGCTGTTCATAATTAAACCAGGGTTCCTGGAGATTCAGGGCGGTGAAGAGTTTTCTTTGAGTTCATCCTCTCTCCAGAAGATTCTCTTGATTATTCCCTCCCAACTCAACTCGTCTACAATTTATGCTAGAGAGGAGACAAATTCCAAAAGGGCTTTAACTACCTTGGAACAAAATGTCTGGAATTTTTAGTCATTTCATAGTCATGGAATGTAACTGAGGGTCTATGGAAAGAAGAAAAACAGAACAAATTCTCTTCTGAAATGAGAAAAGAACACAGTAGAGTTGGAGCAGGAATGAGCACTGGTGGGCCTAACTCATGTTTAGAAAAGGCACTGGGAGGAGTT
Organism: Xerus rutilus; assembly: GCA_028644305.1. Lineage (NCBI taxonomy): Eukaryota > Metazoa > Chordata > Mammalia > Rodentia > Sciuridae > Xerus > Xerus rutilus. Next base: position 41,870,167 of record CM053404.1, on the reverse strand, counting down.
TTCCCAAAAGATCTCCCCTAGAAGATGCTATGTTTAAAAAAAGAAAAGAAAAGAAGGAAGGAAGAAAGGAAGGAAGGGAAAAAGGAAGGAAGGAATGGAGGGAGGAAGGGAGGAAGGGCAGGGATTCCTAGACAAGCAGATTTGAGAAATACTCTGTAGAACATTACCTCAGAGCTTCATATGAATACTAAAACTAAATTCACTGGAAAAGCTGTCAGTGAAGAACACTAATTTGGGGCAACTGGTTCAAACAAGCTAATTGACCTTAAAAGGAGGTCAGTAACCTCCTTTTTGGGCTGGTACTAATCAACTCGTTAAAGACACACAGGCAAAGCTCTAACAATGGGTTTCTCAATCTCAGCTCTGCTGACATTTTGGACCAGATAATTCTCTGCATAGGGGCTGCCTGAGCATTGTAGGAGGATTAGCAGAATTCCTGGCATCTACCCACCAGATGCCAGCAAAACCATCCCCAACTGAAAACATTTCCAAACATTGCAACATGTCCCCCGGGCGGCCAATCTGTCCCCAGTAAATACATCTGGGGTCCATTCTCCCTTAGGGAACATGGTACTTTAATTCAGACCTGCACCCTTTTAAATTTTATCTTTCCTTTTTGGTTTTGTCTCAAGAAATCTCAAACCCAAGACCAGCTATGAGCCCCAGAGATGCCATCTGCTAAGGCTGAGCTTCCTGGTGATACCCTGAGTTCCATCACTCTCCTCCCACCACAGCCTCAGCTCCTCGCCAGGCTTCTGTGGGGTGACTTATGGGGGAAAGAGGGTCCCACAGAAATTGTCCTCTGTAGACCCAAAAGGGCTGTACGTAGGCCTCAGAGGGCCAAACCCAGGGCCTTCCCCACCTCCCTCACCCACCCCAAGTTACCTCATGATGTTGGAGGCATCTTCTGCATCTGGGTCAGCACAGTACTTGTTGGCAAGGATGAGGCACGCGTCTGCTGACTCTATCTGAGACACCAAAAGGAAAAAATTACAGAACACAAACATATAAATAGCCGTGCTCAACTGCAGTCTCTCTGGTGACAGTTCTTAGGGAACCTGGTGTTTTGCAAGAGCAGGAAAAAAGGTCCTGAGAGATTATAGTTTTTGTCAAAAGTGTAGGTTGCAAGTTCTTGTTATGTTCTTAACATTTCATCTTGTTGAGGTTAGAGAGTACAGAACGTACCTTGGTAATTACACATTTCCTTTGGCACAGCCACTTACATGTAGGACTTTCAGATTTCTTTAACTACGATTAATTAAACCTTTCAATCCCCTCTCCGTCTCCTTTCTCAGTTGTGTGTGCCATCGTCCTAATTTTTCCAACCTGGAAATCAAGGTTGGTGGGCTAAACCCCTTTTTTTGGGTGAGCAAATTAACTGAGAAGTTTGGAATTCAGAAATTTAGACTCCAAAGTCCTTCATGGAACCCATCTTATCATCATCATTATCTATGTGTAGGAAGAGATCAAAGCCCTAAATTGGACAACAACTATCTATTGTTTGGTGCTCATTAGTATTCAGTTAGTCAAAAGACAACAAACCTATGTATATGAAATGATTCATTACAGATGAACTCAAAATACAACCTACTGACTTATGTAAACACAAGCCAAGAGGGGTTTATTCCTTAGAGGGGACCCTGAGTTTGAAGTGCTAATAATTGCTTGCATTTAAATTAGGTCTGTGAACAATAACCATTTTCTCTGCTCTCATAAGATTTCACATGAGCCATAACTTGGGTCATGTCTGGTTAATATTAAAATTAACTGGCCTAGGTTAGCTACTCATTCTCCTGCTGGCTCAGGCCTGCAATCTGTCACACTGGGTATGTGTGCTTACTACCATTCCTGCATTTGGTGGAAGGGCAGGGTTTCTTCCCATGGTATGTCACAAATTTTCTCTACATTTCTTTAATAATGCAAAGAATTTACACAAATCTTTTTGGATTATTCATGATTGTCAATTACATAATTTACACAAGTATGTGGTGCCCACAGTTAGTCTTCAGACTTCAGTGAATTCCCAGTATTAATGTACACCCACTGGCATGCAAATATGGACCATGTTTACAAAATCAATATTAAATGAATAAAGTAGCAGATGCTATTTTGCTGTGTCTCCATCCCATCCTAGCCTTGGGTATACTTTCTGAGAAGAGTCTAACTTAGCAGGTTCTGAAAAAATGATTTGCCCATTACCAAGTGATGTCAGATACCTGCAAGTTTAGTTGTGTATCTTGCATTGGTGGGAAACAAAGAAGCTCAAGATGTTTTATGACTTCATACAATTTTACTTTATACTTTACCCTAATGTTTCTTTCAGATGTAATTAATAGATGTTGGAGCTATATTGAATCCGACGTAAGTATTCAAGATGGGAATTATTGATCATTTTGTTGTATATAAGACTCCTGAGTATGGACAACTGGCCTACTTCCTTTGATATTGAGGGAACCAGCAAAATAAGTTTCATGGTAAGAGTAGTCCAGGTGTGGGACACCTATCAGAGGCCTACCATATGCCAGCAACAGGAGGTCCTGCGGCCAGTGGAAGGGTGATATCAAAATTGGTGGTATCCAGTCTAAGGTATCTCAGTGTTTAAGAGATGACCCTTGGCCATCCTGGAGGCATGACCCCTGACTGAATTTAGACTCCCCCACATTCTAAGATGGAGCAAAGCAGAAGTCACCTCTTCCTTCTTACCTTGACTCTTGCAAGATCATGCGGATTGAGGACTGAACCCTGATAAAATTCCACCTGAGTAAAATGTCGTTTGAACAGAGCTTCAAGCTCCAGGTTAGGGGAAATGCTGCACAGGGAAAAAAGAAACAGCCACTGGTTATCATGGACCCAGGATCTCAGCCTCCATGCCTCCCTTCTCTAAGTGTCCACTGGGAGACCTAGGGAGAACCTCTGACCTTCAAAGGAGCCCCCTTTCTTGTCATAAATAAAAGCATCACTTTTAAGAAAAGTAAAAGCCCAGCCCTAGGGAAAATCAAATCCAGCACCCAGGTAAAACAGCAAGGCTTGTGGCCTTTACAAAGGCTGAGGCCTTCTAGTTTGGCATGAATGGGGTCCCCTTTTATGAGCGGAGAAATGGGCTATGAAATCCATGCGATGGCTAATTTCATGTCAACCTGACTGGGCCACCACAGCAAGTTGCCCAATGCGATTGTGAGGGTGTTTCTTAATGTGGTTAGTATCTGAATCAGCAAACTCAGAAAAGTAGATTGGCCTCCTTGGTAAGTGGGTGTCACCAGTCCATCGAGGGTCTGAATACAACAAAAAAGGGGAGGGAGAAGGAACCTGTCCCTTCTGCTTCCTGCCTGGCAGCTTGCATTGGGACATCTCATCTTCTCCTGCCCCTTGGACTGGGATTTACATCATTGGCTTCCCTGGTTCTCAGACCCTCAGACTCAGGTGGAATCACACCCCCAACTGGGTCTCCCATTTGCAGATAGTAAAGTGTGGGACTTCTCAGCTCCACAATCAAGGAAGCTAATATCTCCTCATAAACCTCTCTCTAGATAGATAGATACATATATGCAGCTATAGGTAGATAAATCTATATAGTGATTTCTATCTCTATCTAGTGAATCTCAGGAGAACTCTAATACAATGAGAGATTAGGTGACACTTTCCTTAGTCAAGTCACCCTGCAGGTCCCTGCATTGGAGCCCTTCCTCTGCTCTTCTGCTGATACCCTAAAACCTAGATCAAAAAAAAATCTGAGCAGCCACAGACCGACTTGATTTACCCCTGTGACTATTCTTTTTTTTTCTTTTCTTCTTTTTTTTTGGGGGGGGGAGGTTTAGCTGGGGATTGAACCCAGGGCCTTATGCATGCAAGGCAAGTACTCTACCAACTGAGCTATATCCCCAGCCCCCCAGGACTATTCTTGATTCACCCATACATATCCTACATATCACACTTCTGAGTGCTTAGCTGTACAGTCACCTTTCCCATTGAAGGACGATGATTTTAAAAGTGATTAGCCTATTTATTCATTTAATTCTGCAGAACTGAAAAATACTCACTTTCTCCAGTGTACTCTTGGAGTACATTGCTAGGGCCTAGAACACACTATTTAGTTAGAACCTATTATGTGCCAGTAACCATGCTAAGTCAACACTTGCCTAACATTTAAATACTTCATAATAATAATAATTGTTACTGAAGTTGGGCACATGCCTGTAATCCAGTGGCTTTGGAGGCTGAGACAGGAGTACTGAGAGTTCAAAGCCAGCCTCAACAACTTAGCAAGGCCCTAGGCAACTCAGCAATACCCTGTCTCAAAATAAAACATAAAAAAGGGGCTGGGGATGTGGTTCAGTGGTTAAGTGCCCCTGGGTTCAATCCCTAGTACTACTACTACTACTACTAATAATAATAATAATTACTGTTTTTGAGTGTTTCCTATGTGGCAGAGAGTGTTCTGAATGCTTGACAACTATTAACTCATTTAAACCTGAAAACACCAAAATAGGAAGGTATGTTATTAACCCAAAGCTTCAAGAGATTAATTAACTAGGCCATCTACTATGAGTCCAACCTTGATAGATGCTAGGACATGCAGATGAATCCTAGTAATTAAAGCATTAGCAGCCTGCTTGTTGATTTCAGCTGAAGCAGTGGGGTAGAGAAGAGTGAAGAAGTGTGAATCCAACCAATCTTCCAAATCCATAAGTCCTGCATCTTGCACGATCCTGCCCTGGTAATGCAGGCAGCACCCCTCTCCCTGATAGAGATGCCCAAGTGGTTCTGGCACTCCATTAAACTGACAACCAGCATTCATTGGCTAATCAAGGACCAAGGTAGTCCTCTAATAGTTGCAGGTCTGCTCATCTTGAACTACTCAACCAACATGAGGGAAGAGCCTACACCCAACCTCTTTCTCTGGATCCTTCCCTTAGCAGAGGACTGGCCTCACAGCTTGTAATCAGTGGCTAAGCATTGGGCTGGTCCTGTATTGCCAGGACCTGGACTATCTTTTCTGAAGGAGGTCAGAGGAGTCAGTGCTGAGAAGAAAAATGCTACTGCTCCACACATTGGCTATGAACAATTTCTAGAAGGCGGCACTTGAACTGCAAAGAACAGGAAGCTTGTAGGAAAGGGAATCTCAGTGGGCCCTCAGAGAAGGACTGAGCCCTGAGTAATTAACACCAAGTCAAGCCAACACCACTATGTGAACTTTGTCCTGGCCCTTTGCAACATGGATGCAGGAAAAGCCTCATGTTACTTTCATCTCCATAAAGGAAGGCAATGATGTTACCACTTAGGTGGAGCCCCCAGATTCTCTCCATTCTTGTGGCAGACTACCCTTCACCTAACAAAAGGTTCAGGCGAAACTTAACTCCTTATCCACACTGTGTGGAGAGGAGAGATCGTGCCTTCTTTCCCATCAAACAAGTACAAGACCTAGCTTCTAAGTTGATTCGGTAGTCTAATCTATCTCTTATGTCAATTGCTAACTTTTATTGAGCACTTACTACACGCCTAACTCAACTACGTACTTCATACAGATTGCCCTCATTTCCTTCTCACAGCTCTCCAATGAGGTAGAATTATTATCTCCTCAATTTATAGATGTGGAAACTGAGGCACCAGAAGTTAAATGACTTGTTCAGTCAGTAACTGGGAAAGTAAAGATTCAGAGGAAAGCACATACTTGCACTCTGGCTATGGATTAAATGAGAAACTCTGTGGACAGTGCCAGTCTAGGGTCTCATGCTGTGTACTTCAGAACAGCAGTTGTTACTATTATTACCTTCTATCGTTTTCCTCTTATCATCATGGTCTTGCTTGGTCACAATCTACTCCTGTCCACACCATCAGGCTTATTATTGCAGTACAGACACTACAGACACACCCAAACCACACAGATATGGACTGCCCGGTGGACACAAATGATGAGCAGGACCCCTAGTGAACTCTATTGTTGAAATCGCCTCCGGAGATGCAGGCTCTGCTCTCAGTGGCCAAGCCTGCTGCTTCCTTCTCCATTGACTGCAGAGCTCTCCAAGGAGTCCCGCAGGTCATCGTGACTTAGTGAATTCTGCCTGATCTCCAACTGTCCCCATCCCCACCTCAGGCATTCAGGGAGGAGCACAAAGTGGTTTGAGGGTCTGAGGACAGACGCAGGCTCTTACTTGTGAAGAAAGACGATCTCCACATTGACATCGTCCCGGTCCTTGTGCAGAAAGTCCTTCAGGAAGTTGGAAACACTCTCCAGAGTGATGTGTCCACAGACCACAATGTGCCTGAACAGGAAAGGCCAGTTAGATCAGGCTAGGCCCAAGGACAATGACCCACTCCCCCCACGCCTTAGCAAGGTAAAGCAAGCGCAGCAGCTGCGGGGAAGGTTCCTCTCCTCCCGCTGCCTCGTAAAGCCCAGCGCCCGTCCCCAAAGGGCTGTGAGGCAAAGCAGCAGTACTAGCAGGTGCTCAGAGACTTCGAGACAGAAAAGGCATATGGCTTCTCACCTGATGCCGCACAAAATCCTATTAAAAGCCCAACCGTTTGGCCAAGTGGTTTTATGCATTTAACAATAAGTGACATTATGCTTGTGCTTAAATGCTGCATTATCAAGTCCTTTGCAGATTCATATCTCTCCCTTTCTGCCCACAAAGCGTCCTCCTGGGAGATTTACCGTATGAGTCTTGGTTTATGACATAGAGCTTATCAGGTAATGAGATAACAAATCTTGCTGAAACGATGATTTTGTGTGTAAGAAAGCGGACTTTTATCAGGGTGGCTAATGTGCGGCTTGACACGTTATAGGCTCGGCTGGCCATAAGCAGTAAAAAGGAAATTTTGCATTTTTCCACCATAACTTCTCTGACAATGGGGGCATGTAACACTTTACAGTAAGTGAGCATTACTCAGGGCTAAATGAGGATGGGACGCTTAAGGAATTGCAGATCACCCGCTGGCTGCATGTCCCAGAGGATTACTGCCTTGGGGTGCTTGGGACTTCCAGGTTAGCCAAAGGAATTTGACCATAAAACAGGGGGAAGCCAGGAAGGCATGAGGCTGGAATGCGTGCCTTGTCCTAGGGTAGTTTGGACTTCTGGTGCTTTTTGAAGAGATGACATCCTCTCCAGAGCTGTAGAGACAACAGCCCCTGCAACATCTCTGGGTTTCTGGACCAATCTGACCTTAGCACCAGGCTATCTCATGCCCACTTATTTTTTCCAGGCTATGCTTAGACCGGAATAAGCACTTTGATGCTGGAGTTAGCCCTGAGGCCAAAAAGCTGGGCCTAACTGTGCAGTTGCCACCATTGGCTTCTAGCAAAGATGCTGCATAGTAAGAGGTTCCACTCATCATGTCCCTGTGCCCCTCAGGCTGACAGTGACAGGGGCAGGATGTCTAGCTGTGCTTTCTGAAGAGGGCAGGTGGTAAACACGTAGCGAGGCAATTTCCTGGGGAGGATTTAGAATGGTCAGGTCCCTTGCACTTCATAATTGCTCTGTGCACACTGCAATAAGGCAGAATGCTCATTGGCTAGAGGCAGCTCATAATGGGAGGCAGTGATGATGGCTTATGTGATGTTCCATTAGCTGCCATTACAAGAGCCTGCCCTTTCGTGGTAATTTGGTGCTTGACTAAGTATGTGAGAATAATGCAGTAAACTCATTGGTGAATGGATAATGATGCAGAACAAAGAGTAAATCAATAATATGTACGACGCAGTTAATAATATTACCATTATGGACTGTTATTGTTACGGTGGTGCACTTAGCAATCAGGTGAGCAACGGCCATCAAAGGGGAGGGAGGAGTGTCATTGAGCTCCTTCAGAAGAAACAACTTAACAAGATCACTTTGCCCTCTAGCCAGTACCTGCTAGATTAGAGGAGGTCCCTTGGCAACTCATCCAAATTTCATGCCCAAAGCCTACATCCCCGACCCGCTCCTTACTGTAAGGTTGTGAAATATACCGTGTATCAGAAGACCTGACAGAAAGACAGATTATGCCGGACGCGGTGGCTCAAAACTGTAATCCCAGCACTTAGGGAGGCTGAGACAGGAGAATCGCGAGTTCAAAGCCAGCCTCAGCAAGGGCGAGGCGCTAAGCAACTCAGTGAGACCCTGTCTCTACATAAAACACAAAATAGGGCTGGGGATGTGGCTCAGTGGTTGAGTGCCCCTGAGTTCAATCTCCAGTACCAAAAAAAAAAAAAAAAAAAAAGACAGAGTATATACGTTCTTATTATATCGTATCTTGCAGTGTTTCTTGGGGCATGCTGTGACAAAAGAAGCTTCCCATGAATGTGCACATTCTGACTAAGATTTCTAATTCTGAATTCACCAGGTATGCTGAGAAAGTGACTGAGAAAACAGGATTCCCCTCTCTACCTACCTCTGCCAAATGGTAATAGGTTTTCCTGGTGCCATGCTAACACTTTCTGTCTGCAGATGTCCAAGATTAAGGACAAGGTCACCATGAATCTGGCCTACAGGTATCCATCCCCACAGCTGAGTCTCCCACTTGGATGAGAAACCAAGCCAGAATGTGATTCCCTGCCCTGCTACCAAGGACACATGGCATCCAGGGTAAATTCTTTATTCCTTTTCAATGCATGAGGAAGATGAGAGGTTAACCTCACCCCGTCAGCCTCCTGCACAAGGCACTATGAAGTTAAAGTTTCATACCAGCATATGCCAGACTCAAATCAATGATAGGTCTGAGGAAATGCCCAGACATTCATCCTTCCTATCTTGTACACAAAGAAGTGAATGAACATCTGCCAGGAACGCTTCTTCCTCTTCAGAAATGATCCATGCCTAGAAGAGACGTCTGTGAAGTGGCAGGGGAAGAGATGAGCTGCCCCCCTCACCTTCGAATCAAAAGCTCAGCTGGCTGATTTATTCAGTCTTAGAAAAAAGTCAGGGTTCTCTTACTTGAAAATGTGCCGGGTACTTATAAAATATACTCCAATGCAATCAATATTATCCCTTAAGCCTTTAATTAGCTTTCACTTCTCTTAAGAAGTAGACAAATGCTGGCAAGAGAGAGGAGAAAAAAAAGATTGACTTTTTTTTTCATGTGGTGCTAGCTGTCCAATACCATTCTAGACAATTGAAAATATATATCTTTTAGCTACAGCATGATTTCCGGGGGTAGAGAAGAGTCCTTATCAAAAAGGAAGAAAAAAATCTTCCTTCAACATAATTGATATTTTTGCTCAGGAAAAAAAAAAAAGTGAGATTGATTGAAAGCAGATTGCCTTTTTTTTTGGCCCAGGGAGAGTTATTAGGTACATTATCATGGCAACCTTGAAGAACCCATATTGTTCCAATCTGTCCTGTATCTGATTTGAAGATTTACGGCCTCCCCCTTTTGTGCCAATAATCATTTCCTCCATTTTGTTTTCCATACAGTGGAAGTTATCAAGGAGCTCACATATTGAAAATGTTTGAATGCAGTTAGAATTGATGGATGGGAAGACACTGCCTCGGTGACCCAGCATCAGCATTGGAGGATCTGCCTCCGCCAGCCTGTGTCTGCAGAAACACCAGAGGCCTTAAAAGAGCACAAGAATGGATGGCGAACAGGGAAAATTTATTTTCCAGAAATATTTTCAGGACTTGAAAATTCCAGGGGCAGGAGCTTGGGGAGGGATATGATTGCAGGGAGAAGAGAAGCAAAATTTATTGTATCCTCAATTATTCAAAATATGATTGAAAATATTGCAAGACTGAGCGCAGGGGGGGCCCTCCTTAGAAGCAGTGATGATTATTCTTATGGCATGATTTGAAGAAAGTCAAAAAGATCCCTAACCAGAATGATCTCTATTGGGTTCTATGACAACTACAAATTGACCAAATGACATTAATACTCTGATATCAGACATTAAAGAATTTGTTTTGGACAAGGGACCAGTTTCGCATTTTATAACTAACAAGTCAGAGTCTTTGAGGAGCTGGAGCTAGTACAATTTATTTAAAGAGATGATGCAGGTTAAGGGCCTAGCAAAAGGGCTGGCCTACTATAGGCATTATAAAAGGGCAGGAGTATTGTGACATCTCTGCCTCAATGTGTGGCAGAAATAAAGTGTTTTGTGCCCCTTACAGTCTCACCTAATCTTCAAACAATGTGTGTTCTTTCTATCTTCAGCTTTTCAAATGACTCTCTGAACCTGAGTCTCCTTAAGTCACTTGCCTGACACCCCACAGGAAGTAAGAGTGACTTTCCCAGGATGCCATCCAGGTCTCTGACTCTAATTCTAAGAGGGAGGTAGGAGGGGAAGGCTGTAGCTATTTCAGCTCCTTCAGGACAGACAGGGCTGAGCCAAAAAGAAGTCCTTCTGGATTCATGGTGGACAGCATGTTCCAGGTGCCCTCAATGGTTCAGAGGAGACGCTTGGTGAGATTAGGGGGTGGGGTACAGAGATGAATCACATTTAAACATTATCCTTAGATTCTGGCTGCATGTGGTCAGTTAAGACAGAGAGTTCAAGACAACAAAGGTTGAATGATACAGAAATCATAGATCCTACTGGTCAGGAACTCTATACCAAATTTTAAATTCAGTAATACATTTTGGTGAAACAAGGGTCTACAAAGTAATGTAAATATCTATTTAAAATACTGTGCATTGTTTCTAGCTCAGGATTTTCTCACCGCTCCAGGAATCTGGAGAGTAAGAATCTATATGAGTCATTTACAGTGAAGAATATTTAGAGTTATCTGACTTTGCTCCCATCTGGTGGCTCTGGATGTGAACTTTTTTAACCTTCTGGCAATCTTCAAGACTGATTTCTATGGGGCCTGAGTACTCGGTTTGTAAAGATGGCCAACAGACTTAATAACCATGTTTGATCTGATGATCTTTTTTGGCTTTTAAAGCTTTGTTTAGTTCCGTGAGCAAATATTTCTTGGACAAAGGTAGCATAGCTATTAATGATTTAAACTAAAAGGACCCATCTCAGATGCACAAGGAAGCATCTTAAATGCCAAAATTGAGGCAGATGGCATTTGCTGGAAAGGAGTTAATGATTCAGTTAAGAAGTGCTTGGTCTGAGTTAGTCAAAAGTTGGTAACACCGGGGGTCATGGAACAGCCATGGTATCATGCGGTTGAATGTGACGTCGTAAGAATAAGGATATTTGAGCAGGGCGCGGTGGCGTAAGCCTGTAATCCCAGCATTTACGGAGGCTGAGACAGGAGAATCGTAAGTTCAAAGCCAGCCTCAGTAAGGGCCAGGCACTAAGCAACTCAGTGAGACCCTGTCTCTACATAAAACACAAAATAGGGCTGCGGATGTGGCTCAGTGGTCGAGTGCCCCTGAGTTCAATCTCCAGTACCCCCCCCCCAAAAAAAAGAATAAGGATATTTGACTGTTAGGAACTTGGTCACGTATGATCAGAAAATTGCCACCTGAGTATTCTCCAGGCACATCTGCATTAAACATATATTGGAGTGCTTCTCCCATTATTAAGTATCAGGAATGCAGCCTCTTACATCCTCCTTAGCCACTCTGCTCCCCACTTGGTGACAGGCCAGGAAGGCCTAAATGCCCATGTTGAGTTAGAGCTCAGTTCCACAGAGTCCTCCTAGGATGCATATAGGACAGGAGGGGCAGCCACCAGAAGGGAATGTGCCTATGAATAAGGCACCCAGAGATCCAAGGTGGATGAGTTTAGTTCGGTTTGAATAGAAATCTACATACTTTTAAAGAGCATCAGGTAGTTGTTCTTAGAGCCACTAGCCTTTGACAAAGGGAACAATGACAGTGTGGTACCGATATGTCTCCTCTCCCATTATCAGCGGTATCTTAATGTCAGATTGCCCTTGGCAAATGGGCCTTGCTTGTTAGATGGGGAAACTGAGGCCCAGCAATTTGGGGGCAAGGCAGATATCAAACCAAGGGCAGAATGACCCCCTCTTTAGATGCCTTCTAAAGAGAGGAAGCAACCAGTGCTGTGGACATGACCCTGGGATGGGAATCAGGAGACCGCACAGCCAGGCTTTATGACCGTAAACCAGTCTCTATAAAATGAAGAGGCTGAGGGACTGCACCTAGCAGCCCTGGTGAATCTTCATGCAGGTCTCCAGTTCCCTGCCCCCACGCAGGTCTCTAGTTCATGCCATTATTTTATCTTGTCTAGACATCCGCTATCGCTTTTTAATTGATTTCCCTGTTTACTCTCCCCAGACCCTCAGTTCCTCAAAAAGCTAAAGAGCAAGGACTGAAGCAAATCCGAGAACAATCAGGTTCCACAAGGGTGGGGAGGTCTTAGATCTGTCCTTAGCAGAGCCTAGCTCTGGGAAGACAATGTAAAACGCACAGCTCTGGGCTGTTTATTTTTAAAGATACTATATCCATTTTTACTGGAACAAGTATAAAGAACTTAAAAAACCCATAGCTATCCTGTCACAATAAATCATACAGAGTAAATTGAAAATCCTATACAGCTTTCTCTGAATACATTGTGCTCACTTTGTCAAAGAGGTAGATGAAATGTGGCATATATTGATCTAGATGTCTCTGTAAAACTATAATATTTATATCAAATACATATGCTAGCCTCTCTTCTGTCTTTCTGCTGAGCCTTGTAATCAGGCTCTGTCCATCCCACCTCTCCCCAGTGCCTCCCACCCGTGGTAGCCCCTGGCATAGGGGGAATGAATTTTAAGCAGTGCTTGGCAAGGAGAATGAACACTGTATCAAAAAAGAAGCTGGATGGTTAGGGAGCCAACAACCACGCCACACGGTGGTCAGCACAAAAGCTGCCTGTTCTCCTTCTTAGATTGAACTTGAACTTCACAGTGTCTGCAACTTCGTGACTCTCATCTGAGCTGGGCTTCACTACCTCACCTGGTAGTGTTTTCTTGGCTTTTCATCATGTGATTTGGGTCATGCCCTTCACAGTCACTGCTCCTCAATTTTGTTTTTTTTAAAGGCTCATTATCCCACTGTAGAAAAAAAAGAGACTAACCCAACTCCTACCTTCCCACTTCTTCCTTTACTGAGAGCCTGTCCCCAAGAGACTGACTTCCACATAGGGGAGGTTGTCACCAACAGGCAGGGTCGGTCTCATCCTGCCAAACCACCCTGGGTCCTTGTCAGGGCCCCTCAGACTTGCTGGGTTTTCAAGTCCTCTTTGTTGTCTGATGGGCTAGTTGGCAACGTGTGCTGTGCTTGGACACTGTAGGCCATCGCCAACAGGAAAAACTGAGCAATTAGTGATTACTAGCATCAATGGCTGATTCTACCACCTCCCATCGACTCTCCTACTTCAAGTTTGTGAGGCAGCTGTACGTGGAAGTGAAAAATAAAAAGAAAACAACTGAGTTATCATGTCTATAATCCAAACTCTCACTATAACCATTTCCTGTTAAAAGAAAGAAAGAAAGAAAAAAACCAAGAAGGTTCAGTGGTAAGATAATTTCCTACCCTTGGCCACATCCAGTATACTTTGCTAATCACAAAGGAAGGAAATGTGTTCTCCCTCCTAGTGAGGAAAAGAATAAAGTAATCATCTTATCCAGCTGTCAGCAGAGCTATTCTGGAGGAAGCAGGCTGTTTTGCTGTTTCCCGTGATGGGGGCAGAAGGCACAGCATATAGACCCCAACAGTGAAACAAAGGCACCTCTGTAAATAGAGCCCAAGGTCAGGGAGCAGACTACTGGTAGACCCAGCAGAGAACACTAGAATATTCTGCACAAAGGTGACCCATTTTGTCATATGCAGACAGTCGGGACATAGGCCACCCTACAGGATCCACGTCTGCACAGCTACCATCCCAAATCAGAATCAGACCCCCATAAATAGACCATACACATAATTATGGTCAGACCATTAGTGAGGAAAGATCACAGATCGTTTGTGGCTTATGGACTACACAGGTCCTCAATGCAAGTCTTAGTAAGTTTTGAGAACCTCCACATAAGGGATATTGGTTGTTTTTACCTGTCTGGCATACATCCTCCATTCTGGCATTGGCCTCTCACTTTTAATTACATGTAGACCTGGGATGTTTAATTGCGAGTCCATGCATGCATTCCATGTCCACACAAGGCCAATCGGTACTTTCAAATCTTGCAAGGAGTGAAGCTATAGGAGTCTGGTCATCCTAATGGCAAAATCCTGTCATGACTACCCACAGGTTCGGGCTTCCTGGATCTCAGAGGTGCATCTCTGGATTTTTTCTGACTTTTCTGGGATCTTGCCTTTCTGTTTTGCTTTGGATTCTGTAAGGTACTCTACCCTTGAAAAAATATTTTGGGGCTTAAACTGGCAAAAATAAGTTTCTATTGCCTACAGTCAAAAAAAACCTAAGTGGTAGATTTGTTCACCTCTGCTTTGGTTGCTCATTTAATTCTCACAATGACCAGTATGCAAGTATCATCCCCACCATTTTGGTTTCTTCTCCTTTCTTTCCTTTCTCCCAGGAAGAGGAGTGAGACAACCTTCTTAAGTGAGCAGTTCCATCAGTGCTGAACTCTCACAAATTGCACTGTTTCTTTCTTGGGTCACTCCTGACACCCTCAAACCTCTGCATTTTATTAATGCCATTACTTCGGGTTTGGTCCTTGTACATTTTTTAATGAGTCAGGTTACCCGTGGCCAGACTCTTTCAATCCTATTGAAATTGTCTTGGTTCTCTGCTATTTCAGAGAAACTGGGATAGTAAATGGTACTCTCCTCCCTTCAGATCAAAGCAGATTAGGCACTTGATGATGCTGTAACTGAACAAGCAGAGACTGAGAGATGAGAAGATGAAGGTAGAGAAAGATCAGCCTTAATCTTTGAGGATGAAGGTGGAATAAAGGTGAACAAGTCCAAGCAATGAAATAGTTGTCACTTCATCTGTGGAGAGGGTTTTAATTTGCAGAGCGAGCCTCACTCTCTCTGCCTACACCCCTGAAAAGTAATTCATCATGGCCCTAGAACACATGCTGTTGGGGTTGACCCTCCCATAGCTGACACATCCTTCCCTTGTTCTCCAGCCACCAGCAAGGGAATAGCTCAGCTAGCAAAAACTGCTATTCACTCTTAGTAGACTGAACATACATACATAGAGTCCCCAACTTAAGATGGGTTCACTTGCAATTTTCCTACTTGACAGTAATGTAAAAGTATACCCATATAAACATTCTGCAGTCCACTTTCACTATTGCATTAAATATATTGCATGACATATTGAATATTTCATTCTAAAACAGGCTTTGTATTAGATTATTTTGGCCAACTTCAGCTTTATGTAAGTGTCCTGAGCATATACAAGATGGGCTGGGCTAAGCTATGATGTTCAGTAGGTTAAGTGTATTAAATGTAGTTTGACCTGTAATATTTTCATTTTATAATGGGTTTATCAGGATAGAACCTCTTCAAAAGTTCAGGAACATCTGTATTTTTCTCTGTGTGAGCAGAATTCCAGCACTTGTTACACATCACGGTACTGGGAAGAGCCACAGGCTTGGAGGCTTGCTGAGGCATGGCACCCCATAGCAAGACAATTGTGGAGTATAGGAAGGAGCAGACGTCAGGGTAGCCCCAGCAGCTCTTCAGCTCTCCCAAATCTCTCTGCACTCCTCCTCTCCTGGGTCCTTCATTAGATCTATAGGTTTCCAGAGCACACAGGCACTCTGCTGTTACCTCTTCCCCAAACTGCTCCGGTGGGTACATTCAGCAATGTGAATTATCACAAGCTTTTTAGGAGTATTCCCTATAATGGGCTTCCTGCTTTCATGATTGTTTCACACCTTCATGATTTTATTGAACAAAATTCCTGCCAAAAGAGCATTTCACTGCCATGGTGTTCCTACATAATTGAGCTTCTGTTCAGCTGTCACTGGCTCCTTGGGTGGTTCTGACTGGTCAAGGTCTCAGATAAGCTCCAAGAGAGAAGGTATCACATTCTCTTGTTCACCCTTTTAACCACGGGGACCAGCACAGTAGCTGGCACATGGTAGAAGTTCAAATGGGAGTTTTTCTAAATCCGTTCTAGATACTAGCTGACATGTGCCTATGGGGTCATTGACTAAGGTTGTCAAACCTCTTAGAGATGGGTATGCATTTATCTCTGAACTTCCTGCACATTTCCCTACTGAAAGGTATTGGGGGGGATTATTTTCACTAACAATCGGTACCGATATTCAGAGCAGTCCCTACAGTTCTGGAGGTGACAGTACAGCACTGTCACGCAACACCAACACTAGACTTGGAGACTCAACCCTGACAGCAACAGACTCAGATTTCCACGACTCTCAGGCTGCATTGGCCTCTATACTATTTTAATAAAAAGAGACACCAGACTTGGCCAGTCAGAAAGTTTCCTGATTTATTTGCAGAGTTTGATGACAGCAGCTGTGGAATGGACCCCAAAGCTATGAAGAACTGCTTTGCACAGCTCTGGAAAGACTTTTAACAGAATGAATGACATAGCAGAACTTAGTCCCAGATGGTTACATTTGTTCCTGAGAGGCTACGTCTACCTAGCAAGGACTCACTCAATCAAATATGAGGTTGAGCAGAAAGAATCTTCATGGATTATAATTAGAAAAGTCACAATCAGAGTTCTTTTTTTTTAATGGAAGAAAGAATATTTGAGAGCAAAAGTCTAGGCTTGAATATGACTTTTTTTTTTTAAGGTACACAGTTCATCTCCCACCTACACTTCTATTCTTGTTTTCAGAACAATAGCTGGAACATTTTGATAAGTATGTGGAAGGCAAGAGAGACAGCAGGAACATGGAGGGGGGC
Organism: Xerus rutilus; assembly: GCA_028644305.1. Classification (NCBI taxonomy): domain Eukaryota; kingdom Metazoa; phylum Chordata; class Mammalia; order Rodentia; family Sciuridae; genus Xerus; species Xerus rutilus. The sequence continues at coordinate 41,853,451 of CM053404.1, read as the reverse complement.
AGGACTTCATTCCATCAGTATTATCAGGAAATTGATTTAATATGCATCCAAGTCTCTTTTGATAGAGTTTCAAGTTCGAAAGGGGCTGAAGAATCCAAAGCAGATGCCAAGAAAGAAGTGCCACATCCACACCCACCAAGACCCCTTCTGCTTGGAAAGGAATACCTGGCACATCCCATTATGATACAGTGTCCAATGACAAGTGTCTCCTCTATCTGCCTCTCAGTGCCGGGTTTCAGAAGTAGGCAAGGGGTCATTTTCCCAAAGTATTAGGGCAATCACATTTTTTTTCCTTCGTTCTCCCGAAGTTTAATGCTAATCAAAGCAGAATGCCTAATCAGTCCAAGATGGCCTGTCAACTCGAATTATCTATTTGTCTTCCTATTTACTGTATCTGTCTGTCTACAGTTCTTCATATCTCTGTGAAGATCAGTTATTGGGGCCTGTGTTTCCTTCTGACTAGAATCGCTACCAGATGATCCTTCCTGGTGATATGTTGATGATTTGCTAATTTATGGCTTTTAAAATCTAGGAATCCGAAGACATTGCTGGGGAGTCACGTGGGCCAGGAGACGAGAGCACTGAATGGCTTTACTTGACAAGGGATCAAAGATTGTGTAAAATGCAAAGCTTCGGTCACATTTCAACCAGAGTGATGTCTGTGATAGAGGAATCGTAAACGACATCTTATAGGAAACATCCCTCCCAAGAACGGTCCTCCCTTTGCAGCCCTCAGAGAAGTGAGAGTGATGGTTGCCGGAGACACACGTAAACAGGAAAGGAAGGGAGCCTGTGGTATCAGCCCGGGTCAGTGCCACATGAATCAACAGACTCCTACTCCCAGGCACTGGAGGCCATGCCTTCTTATAAAGCGGAGATGGAAATGGTACTGTAGGAAGACTGTCGCCTCCGGGAAGCAGGGGAGGTTCAATCAAGATAAGCTCTGAGGTCGAACTTCCCAACCACTTAGGTGGCCAAATAGCTCAAGAGAGAGAGAGCTGTGGCATTTTTATGGGTCTACAGAAATCCATCCATCCCTGGTGCCCAGCACGGAGCCAACACTCAATAAACACATGTGGTATGGATCAACGTGAGGCATGACACGTGCTAACTCGAAGGCAGGGGTGACCATGTGGGGAAGACTAAAGGAGTCTTTGTAAAGAGATAATCTATGAGCTGGGCGCGGTGGCTCAAGCCTGTAATCCCAGCACTTAGGGAGGCTGAGACAGGAGAATCGCGAGTTCAAAGCCAGCCTCAGCAATGGCGAGGCGCTAAGCGAGCAACTCAGTGAGACCCTGTCTCTACATAAAACACAAAATAGGGCTGGGGATGTGGCTCAGTGGTCGAGTGCCCCTGAGTTCAATCCCCAGTA
>CM053404.1:41824817-41851979 GCA_028644305.1 Xerus rutilus | reverse complement strand
GATAATCTATGTCCTGGCTCAGTGGAGCCTTTACAATTCCAAGTCCTTTAAAAATCAATCTAGAACCACAGTGCACAAAACCTGAGTGTGGTGGAGAAAACTGAGTGGTATTTCACGTTGACCCAGGACAACCAGGCAGGAGGAGACAGAACATGATCTTAGAAAGGAAGAAAGGATCTGAGCGAGATGAACAGCTCGTTTCTTATAAAAGCAAAAACACAGGTCAATAATGACCCAACAAAGAGATCAGTGAGGATGTGCAGGACGCCCTCACCTGATAGGTTGGAGAGCACAGCTCAGGCAGATTAGAGCCTGAGAGGAAGTATGGTCATCCCTCTGCATCTAAAATCTGCTGATGCTCAAAACCTTACATAAAATGGCCTACTCACAGCCTGAGCATCAGGAAGGGTTTTCCTGAATTAGGGTTCGCCTGTGACCAACTATTCTTCAAATCAGGAGGGTGGGGTAGCAGACTCATCCTAGAAACCCTTCCCCATGTTAATCACTCCCTTTCCCACCTCCCTTTGTGTACTTCCTGGTCTTCATTACTCACTCCTCTCTATGTGTCCTCTCACACTTGGATACCAAGCATCAGTAGAGCCATCCAAACCCATCCCATTCTCTCTGTCCCAAACACCTGGCCTAGAACTGCCCCAATTTAGTGGCACTGAAGCCCCATCCTGGGAAACACAGGCCCGGATGGCTCCCCAGCTGGGCCGCCTCCACCCAGCAGGTTACAGCACATGGATTCCTCTCTGTGGCCAATTATTTTCCATGGCCCTTGGCCATGAGACCTCAGACCACGACCTTGTCAGTTCTCATAAACTAACCAGGAGTGGAACAAATCACACTCAGGGAGGAAACCTCTGGGGGAAACTGCAAGGGCCTGTGGGAGGAAGAAGAGTAAGCTGGGGACCCATGGCCATGGGCGCCTTGCTGCCCCTCACCCACCCCTGAGCAGCTCTGACCTCGGGAAGGGAAAGAGGAGCAGGCGGTGGCCTTGGAAGGTGGCTGGGCTGCAGGAGGGCTACTCTTCTGAATAAGACTTAGGGTCTCAGTCCAAGAGGCTTCTTGTCCCCAGCACCTCCAATTTGGAGAAACCATCTGCTTCAGACACTCATTGAATGCTTTGTGGTTGTGACCCAAGTCCTCATTCTTGGAGCTCTAACTTATCCTCATAAGATAAATTAGATGCCACTCAACACACGCACTTACATGCATGCACACGCATATGCACATGTGTGTATGTCCAGCCATGCCTACAGCTGGATATAGAGGTCCTGTAGCAGGTGATGAAAATGTTGGAGGTCCCTGATCCCACATGGATGGCGAGGATGCTTTAGGGTTGCTGCATGAAGTATTTACACTATATCAAACACATTGATTAAGCTGGGAAAGAAGAACCCATGAAGTCTTCTTACTCTCAAATATCCTGAAAGCGGGTGTTGTATAAACAAAGTCTCATGCTTCTCTGCTTAGTTTTTTTTTTTTTTTATTTATTACTTTAAATCATCTTTGAATTTCAAAGTTTTTGCATCTCTGTAGTTTTGGATCATGAGTTACCTAAAGTTCTCTGACATCAAGTTAATATATTGTTAGAGAGGTTACTTCTGAAAGAAATATGCACACATAAACACATCCCTTAACTACATATATGTTTTAATGTCTCTCTGGGCATTCATTTGATTCAGTCCTGGCGAGCAGAGTATATGTAAGTGCGTCCGTGGATATAGCACATATATTTTTGCATCTACAAAACCTCAGAGAGCCGCATGCTATTTTAAGAGCCTGAACTCTATCTTTCAACAAAGTTTAGCTGCTTTCCTTTTGCAAATGCATTTAATTTTATCTGGAAACTTTTTGACGTTAGAAATAGAACAACTGTAGTTTCTCATTATGTTTGCTGCCAGAATCCATGCTTGGTTGCTCAACTAAAGACCTTACATTGCTAATTACTACCACATGCCCATATCCCAAGCGAAAGAAAACTTATTGATTCTGACAGCCCATTCTCTCAACACTGAATTCCAAATGAAAACTCAAATTGTGGCCAAACATAACATTTCATCAATCTTGTTCTACTGACTGGAAAAACAACATCAAACAAAGGGTGCTAATGGCCCTTTATTACCGTTCCTTTCCCAAGCTTATACTTTCTGATGAAAGATCTAAGTGACCAAAGGGCTTCTTTAAACTACTTAGTAATTAGCTTTTGAACCAGGAAATAATGCATAAAAAGTGACCAATCCTAGTGTTGATGACAAGGTGGACTCTCCGTCCACAGGGCTGGGGGACACTGGAGACTCAAAGAACATGAAAAGCGAAGTGCATTTTCATAAAGGGAAAAGGGGGGGTGGAGAACCCAAGCTAAAGGGGGTGATAAACGATTACACAGCCAGAACCAAACTGCAGGAAGTCTGTGACCTAAGGTCATCAGCAAGTGGGGGCCTGGGGAGAAATGTCAAGGCTGACCAGATCAGACCACAGGCTGGTGAGCGAGTGTGGGTCTCAGGACCTCATCTGGGCCACCCAGCAACAAAAGCTGCCACCAGCCCACCCGCCTTAAACCAGGTACACTGGGTTTTTTAATTTAGTTTTGTTTTTTTGAAAAATAAAAAGCATTTTTTTTCTACCTGGAATCAGAGTCAAGAAATATTTTCTACACCTACAATTTAGAGCAATTGATTTTATTGGCGTCTTCAGGGGCAGTGATAAGGAAATGCTGGCGGAGACAGTGGGATGGGGAAACCATAAAAAGGGCCCTGGGTCCTCACAGTGCCTTCTGCTTTACGGTGACCGGTCTACGTCTTAAAGGCAAACAGAATCGAGAAGCTGCTTTACTCTTGGCATGGGATAAAAGGCCAAGGGGAATCTCTGGACTTATTTGGCCTTTTGGATCCAACCAATGGCCCAGAAATCAGAACAGCTTGGTTCTAACCTCATCCAGGGCTGTTAAGATAATAGGGGGAGGAGGGACCCATTAGAGGGAAGATGGCAGGATGGCTGCCTCCATGGAGAAGTCGCCAACTGGCCTCCTTTCTCCCACTGTCCTTTGTGCCTTTGAAAGGAAACTGGTGTCCTGTGGGTACTTCAAGAAAATGAGCCCTTTTTTTCCCACCTCCTCATTTTCTAAACGGAGTACTGGACACCTGAGCTCAGGATGTGCTGGAATCACTGACTAGAGAGAGGGGTCTGCTCCATCCTGCATGGCCGACTGTCAAGACAGGAGGAGGCAGCCAGGGAGGGAAAAACGATGCTACTAGCTGGATTTTATTTTTCTTAAAAAAAAAAACAAAAGAAGCTAATAATTTAGAAATGTGGATGGGTTGCACACATAACAGTTCCATGCTAAGAACTTCCATGAATGAAATGGCCATGAGCCATGATAATTTTCGGTATCTTGATCTAGATGCTGGAGTGGTAGAGACCGGTGTGTACAGAGGCCCAAATTCCTCAAGCTGTGCATTAAAGACATGCCCATTTTACTGTCTGTAGGTTATACACATAAAAAGAAAAAGAAAAAGAAAAAAACACAAAGCTAAGTGCCCCCAAAATCTTTAAAAATATAAAGGAAGAATGGCTACTGCTAGTCACATCTCCCCTCAAGATTCTTCTCTTGAGATGATGCTCTGGCAGAAAACCTAGAAAATAAAGTCCTATCACCTATGTACAGTAAAACTTCTGGTTCATATAGGACCTGAGCATTGACATGGATATTGGTAAGTGATCCAAGCTCAAACTAAAATAGTTCCCAAGAGTCATCACGAGTATCCTATAGTGCCCTGACACCATAAATATAATGTCATACCCAAAAGGAGTCGCAATTGAGTGATGAGACCTTTGAGGATGAGATGGGGTCTTCCTGCTTGCAGAGGAGAACTGATTTCCTGGTGGCCATCGGTCCTCTGCAGTACACAAGAGAACCTCTATCTTGCCTCCCCTGCTAGGGTTTCATCCCATGTTATCACTGCATTAAAAAACCACCACAGAGCCAGGCACGGTGGCGCAAGCCTGTAATCCCAGCACTTAGGTAGGCTGAGACAGGAGAATGGCGAGTTCAAAGCCAGCCTCAGCAACAGCGAGGTGCTAAGCAACTCAGTGAGACCCTGTCTCTACATAAAACACAAAATAGGGCTGGGCATGTGGCTCAGTGGTCGAATGCCCCTGAGTTCAATCTCCAGTACCCACCCCCCAAAAAAACCCACCATAGGATGGCATTGCCTAAGGGGCAGGGACCAGAATTTAATTACATAGCCAGTTGATGTGACAAATACATGATCTTGATCCACTGGATTAGGACCAGAACAGAAAACAAGGTCCTAGTATATTTGGTCCCCTTTCATGATAAAGCTACTATGTCTCTTGGAGTGTCTGAATGCAAGGGAGAGAGTCGGTGGGAGCATGACACCTGCCTGGGGTAACCGTCGCACCCCTGCACCATGTGGGCTTTTCCTCAGAAGCACTGGGTAGGCTGGGGAGGGGCAGGATTCAAGGTCACCGCCCCAAGGACTCTTGAAAGTCACTCAACCACATCTTCTCTGATGTAACTGACTTACTTTCTGCCTCCATGTTTGTTAAAAGTCCCGCCGAATTTATTCCGATTCAGGATGAGAGCAGCAATTTCGGGCACGTAGCGGGCAAACATTGCCTACATGCATGAAACAAAGAAACAAGAGCCAAAACAAAAAATGGCATGCAGAGAGGATTCTACCGCAGCGGAGCAGCAAAACCTCTTGGCGTACTTACTTTCTTCCACTAACCGCGCTATACGAGCCCCCGTATTTCTTGCGGTTTCCTATTAACTCTATGATTTCAGGGACGTAGCTGGCAAACATGGCCTGAGGAGAAGAGGGGAGACAGAAGAGAGACTAAAAAGACAGGCCCAAGAAAGGGGGTGACCTCTTCAGAAGGGGGACACAGATCTGAAAACACAAAAGGATTAGGCCTGTGAAGGTCTGCTACGGTGTTGGGTTCTCAAAAAAATAAGACAAAAAGGACCAGCTGCTGAAAACACACAGGACTACACAAACACAAGCCAACCTGCACAACTGTGGGGTGGGGTAGGGGAGAAATCTCAGCCAAGAATATACAAAGGAGACAGGAATAAGCAAGCGGACAGTGAGCTCTTCTTCCCGAAGAGAAGTAGGTAAGGGAGTTCACTGGTGGAACAGAACTGGCGCGCATGCGCACACAGATGCGCATTCTTGCAAGAGAAGACCCTTTTATTAACATTCAAAGGAGAATCAGGGGCCCTGAAGAGTGATTAAAGACAAGGTACATCAAAAGGTTTACAAAGAATAAACTTTGCCATTAAAAAAAAAAACAAGTTACTAAAAAAGCACAAAAGGTAATTCAGGGAATCACGTGAGAGGAAAGGATAGCAAGGAGAAACAAATCTGCCATGTTTTGTCCAACAAACATACCCCTGTGGCTGGATAAACGTGTGTCCTTATCTACTGGACCTCAGAGACGCTGCAGAAATGCTGTGCTGATGTACAGACACACATACACACATTTGCATACATTTGTTTTTAAATGTGTATGCTCTATGCATACAGAGAAGTACAAGTGTATGCATCACTCATAGACATGTGTGTGCGGTGTGCATACATGAAAGCCACATGGGAATTAGGATTTTAATCACTCACTTCATATATAGCAAAATTAAAACTTAAAATGAACCACTTTGGAAGACAAATTGCAGCAATCGTTAGTGTATTCCCGAGTAAGGAGGTGCTTTACTTTAGAGCAGGAGAACACATAGTAGAACTTCCTGATTTATGAATAGGAAGAAACTCATCCCAAGTGTTTGCTACAAGACAGAGCAGGTCATTGACAAAACTGTGCTCTGCTCATCCATATGTGCTCTCCTCTGATGTGAGTTCCCTTCTCTTTAGGGCAGACACCAGCCACAGAGTTTGTTGGAAGTTCAGGAAGGAATGTAAAAGGGGAGGGGAGCTCCTGAAACCGCAAAATCTCTACAGAGTATCCACAGCATCTATCAGGGGCAGGTGATAGCAACTGTCCTTGCAGAATATCAGCTGTTGAATTCTATTACTAAGGACAGGTGCACTCACTTATTAACAGCATCCCTTTTTTAAGACAATTAGGTTTAGGTTTGCTCCTGGCTAAATGGCTGTCCCTGGCAAGGCAACATGCTTGGGGCTGTGGACCAAGCAAAACATACCAAAAAAAAAAAAAAAAAAAAAAAAAACTTAGAGAAGTCACTCTGTTGTTTGGATTAAATCTAAACTCCAGTCTGATTGTAATGCTAAGGCAGTCACTTGCTTTTAGTTCAGCAACACAGTATAAAAATACAAAGCCTTAAGGAAGTAGATAACAGAAAATATTAATGACCATAAAAATCAACATCATAATAAAGAGATTTTACCAGTCCCCCGAGGATGAAGAAGACCATGAAGAGGCGCCCAAGCGTGGTTTTTGCATATACATCCCCATAACCGACAGTGGACATTGTGACCATGAGTAAGTAGACACATTCCCAGTATGTAAGAGCCTGGTTGTTTTGGAAATTTTCCCATGGGTCCCCTGAATTCTCCACCTGAAGCAAAGGGAGAGGGGAGAAAAAAGAAAAACATCACACAGACACACAGACACACACACATACAGTATATATAATGACCCAGGAAGCCCAAAGCTTGGGTGGGCTGCTGGCTGAGGCTCACAGCCCTCAACAAAAGATGTTTACTTCCCTGGGCTGAACTTTGTGTGTGAGGGCTCAGAATCCCTGAGCAGGTAGCAGAGAAAAGAGGTGAAGCAACGGGAGATACCCTCCTGTCTGACGAGGGCAGAGAGAAAAAGGAACAGGAATGGACGAAAACATCCCACGTCCACTTTTCTTCTCATTGTTAAAGGTTTGAAGCCAGCTGAAATGAGGGCATTGCTTCTGGTCCTGTTTTACAGTGCTCTTTCCAAGGGAAGAGCCAGAGAGCCCTTTCCTGAGCTTTCCCTCTAAGCCTCCAAGGGCCTGGCTCTCTCTCCCCTGCAGACATCCTAGACCCTCCACAGAAGATGCCTCCTTTAATCGCTGTGGCCAAGGAGATGCCCAGTAGGCTCCACTCCTTCAGATCTTCTGCTGGGACCCCAAACAGCATCTCTAGAGTCTGATCCTGCTGCCTTTGTAGAATGCCAACAGTGGTTCTGCCCTTGGGTCTGAGAAACTTCCTGAGGAGCACCAAGACTGAGCTCGTGGGAACAATTTGAATTTGCACAACTCTTTTGACCAAGGGCCTTTCAAACTCTTTCTGTTAAGGCCCAGAGAGGAAGTACTTTCATCTTTGTGGGCCATACAACTTTCTGATCTCACAAATCACTCACCTCTGCAGTTGTGGTGGGAGACCAGCAGAGGGCGATACTTCACTAAGCAGGTGAAGCAGAAAGTGGAGAACTTGGTCTGGAGCTGCCTGAGGTTTGCCCACCCCTGATTTAGACTTTACAGGACGCTCTCCTGTCCTCCCATCATATTTGATTGGCTGTGAGGTGGCCTAGAGAGGTACTTTAGGTACTCCCGGGGCAGGGGGCGGGGGGAGAGGAGCCAGTATGAGGCCATTTCTATTCAGATACCATCTCTACATCATTGAGAACCAACGCCTGGTTCTCATGGAGACAACCAGCCCCCAGTCCTCCAGCACCTTCTCTGCAGAATGTTCCCAGGACCTGGCTTCCTCCACACATCAAAAATTGTCCTCTACATGCCATTTTCATGGAGCTATCCTAGTAAACCAGAAAGCACTGCATGGGACACATATTGGTAACATGGAATAGCCATCTTCTTAAAGACAACTACTTCCTCCACATCTGTGATTTGGGCACTGGGTGTTTGGTTACAACAAGAATTAGAGCCATGAAGGGTGAGACTGGCCAAGGGTCCCATCACCACAGAGGGTTGGTGCCCCCCCCATATCTGGTGACTGCCAGCTGCCCCCACTTCCATCTCAGCTCCCTTTGCATAATAATTACAAGTCCCAAGTGGTGGATAACCAGATGCATCCTTGGATTCCTTGTGCAAATGAGCAAATGGGGGTCCTGGAAGGAACGCTGTCTCTATTCAATGTTTCATAGTTTGATGAAACTCTTTCTAGTTCTAACAGTCTATGTTTGTTTGAAATGTGCTTCCAACAATAGCCATGCTCTCTAAAAAGAGGGTGGGGGGAGCTTACCTTAGGGACGTGAGAAGAACTTGACTTAATAATATAAGGTTTTCAAAGCGCCATTAATATAAAAGAATTAACATTTTTGAGGAACGAAATAACTTGACAAGTAATCAAGCAAAAGAATCAAAGACAGCCTTTTGTAAGGGGAAAGTGGAGAGAAATTGAGGGATACGAATTTGTTGTTTATAAAGAGAGGTGGGTCAAACTTCCAACCTGTTCCCCAGACCTTTTCTGGGCGTTTGCTGTGGAAGCACTGCCATCTTGTGGCGTTCTGGGGTTATTGCATACAATAAACTAGGCAAGTCCCTACTGCAGTATTGGCGGGCTGAAAAACGCAGGTTAATGGTGCGAACATTAGTCACCATTTGGAACTAGTTTAGGGTAAACAGGTTGGAAACCCAGACAGTTCTGCGGTTGCTTCCTCCTTTCCTGTCTACAACTGAGCTGAAGTTATTCTTCAGCGAGAGAAAATTCCAGGTAATAAAATGACTCCGCGAGGGGCTTATTTTGGGCCAGCCAGAGCTGAAAGGTCTTCAAGGACACTTACCAAATGGATGAACCCGGCTGCAGTCAACCATGTGCTGATAAATATGGAGAGCAGATTCACCAGCTTGATGGAATTACTGTGCAAGAGACAATAAGCAAAGCGCCCAGGTTAGAGGGAAGACCCGGCTGGAGCCGCCTGCCAGCGAGACAGCGCCCCCTTTGTGCGGAGCCTACTGTCTCCATGGGAAGGGAAGTCATTCCTGGCAGATGGCACACACTGGGCAGGTCTAAAGGCCACAACAGGGCCTGTAGGGAAGATAACAGCTGGGCTACTCAGGATGGTCCCTAAATGAACCCTCTTGAATTTTGCTAAAACTTTAAAGAAATTAACTTTTGTTTTGAAAACTTCAGAAACACAGGGAAATGGCAAGTGTGTTAATAGCCATATGTCCTTCTTCTAAATTGATGGATTATTAACATTTGGCACATCTGTTTGATCTCTAAATGTTCTTTTTCTCTTGTTTTTTTTTCTTTTACTTTTCTTCTTTCATTTTATATTTTTATTTTCAGACTAAACCATTTACACACAAATTGTAGACATCACAATATACTGTGACCTCTGAATATCTGAGCACTCACCTCAAAAGAAGAATGACATGGTGCAATGTAATCACAACCCCATTGTCACACTTCAGAAAATTAACATCAACTCAGTAACATAATCTAACACACTGTCCCTATTTAAATGTCTCCACAGTGGTCCTGGAGTTGTTTATTGATGTTTTTATCTCCCCCACCCTGATCCAGGAACTCATTAAGGTTCATGCTCTGCATCTGCCTATTATATGCTTTAATCCATGGGTCAGGAAACTTTTCTGTATAGGGACAGATACTTAATATTTTAGGCGTTACAAGCCTCAGAGTCTATGTTGAAACTACTCAATTCTGCAGCTATAATTCAAAAGTAGCTGTAGACAATATGTAACATAACGAGTGTGTCTCTGTTCCAATAAAACCTTATTTACAAGAACAGACAGTAGGCTGGATGAACCCATGAGTTATAGTTTGCCAATCCCTTCTTTAGACTCTTTTAATCTATAAGCAATACTCCCTTGTCCTTTTAAAATTGTTTTTAAGTGACATTTGATTTTGTGTAAACCAGGCTATCTTAAAAAATGCTCTATATTCCAGATTTACCTATTTCTTCATGATTAGACAGTATTTAAATATTTCTGTTAAGAAGGTCTGCTGAGATGGCCTCACATCAGAAAATCCCAACTCAATGATGACCTGGGGCCACTCGGGATGAGGTAGGCATGTAAGATGTCTCCCCTGCAGGGCACCATTTCCCTTTGTAATTAATACACTATCTTGGGGTGAGACTGAGACCACATGAATAGCCTGTCTTACAACAACCTGATGACTAATAGTTTTTGCATCCACTGGTGTTCCTTGAATGGATCAACTGGAACTCACTAAATTTTAAGCTCCATGAGAACAGGGGACTTGTCTATCTGGATCCCAGGAACAGTGGGTTCCTGGTGCATAGTAGACTGTCCATGAAGATTTCCTGAGTAAACTGGTTTCTTCCTCTGTACCCTTCCACTAAGCTTTCTTCTCTTCACCCCCAAAGGGGCAGCTCCTTGGGTGCTGCTCTTAGCAGGCCCCTTCCTGTCCTAAGGCCTCCCACTGACATGGACTGGCATGTGATGCCCAACTCTGCCCACCTGTTGTCAACACCCTGTGAAGTCCCAGACTCTCCTACCCCCCTTCCTTGTGGACTTCTGAAACTGTCTTCACAGTCTATGTACCATAGCTACATTGATGCTCTCACTCAACCAGAAGGTTCTTCCCATCTGTCTATGCAGGTCCTATCAAACATTTACCAGGAACTGAGGGGGAGAGAGTCTTTCTCCCTTTCAGATTTGGGTGTAAAGAATATAAGCCTGGAGCTCTAGTAGACCATCTGCCCTGGAGAGAGCCTATCTGAGAATAAAACTCCAAAGAGACAGAAATCTGAACCCCTGGATGCAAACTTGCCTGGAGTCACTTAGCTCCCTCTTGGACCTGTCCATACCAAGGTGGACTCTGTTACTTGCAATCAAAATGCATCTGCCTACAACAGAAGTGGTTGCTATATTCGGGATGCCCCCTGAGAACATAACAGTTGGTCAGGTCTCCAAAGGTGGTGTGGGGCTATCTCCACATGAGGGGAGAGGGCAGCCTCCTGTGAGACCCACATTGTCACCTGACACTGCAATTAGCTCTACTAGAAAGCTGGTACTCCCAAAGACAAGCTAAATCCTGACCTTCAACCCTTATCCCAGACACCACCATGAGCCATGCTACCTGCCCTCCATGCACACCTTTGAGCCGTGTCTGTGGCTATGAACAGAGTCACCAACTAACAGATACAGCACTTAACCCCTTCCATCTCCCTCTCCCCCAGAGATGAGAGATAATGTAACTCTTGCTTTACTGCTTCTGAGTACAACTGGCCAGCCCAAGAGGCCTCCTCACTGGCTTTGGAGTCCTCCTCTGTGGAAGGACAGCCTTGTCAACCAGAGATTGACAGAGTGGCAACAAGACAAATATATCAAAGGGACCCACCTGGTGAGCCCTATCAGGGGAAGCCAGCCTGGCCAGGAAGAAGCTGAATGAACTTGCTTGGGCTCCACTGACACCACATCCTGTTCCCAACTAGTGTCTCAATGCAGAGCCAAAGCAGAGCAGAACACTTCCCTGCGCCTAGCCTAGAAGCCCTCCAGGGTGTGCTACAACATTGGAGAGTAACAAATAGATGAAGAATCGGTAGCCAGTGACAAAGGGAGAGGTCCTAGGAAGGTCTGCACTGCTGTCTTCTCTGGGACAGTTATACATTGAGTTGGGTCACTTACACCCTCTCAGATCCTTGGGGCCCCAGCAAAGCAGTGTGTGCTCAGCGACCATGTGCTGTCCTTTCAAAATATTATCTCTATTGGCATCTCTGAGTCTTTTAGTGCTTTGGAAAAATGACCTAAATATGGTGATTATTAATCTCTAAATGATTGTCACAGTGATATTAATGGTACTTAAGGGAGCTCTTGCTGTGTGTAGAACATTTAATCAGTGCTGCTGAAAGAGTCCATGTTCAGCACTAAATCTGATTATTTTTATGACATCAGCATCATCACAGATCCCCAGTATCTGGAATTTGCTTTCCAAATTAAACTCTACAACCAAACAACTGTCTAAAAGCTATGTGCAAAAGACGCAAGATTAACCCTGAGTGGACCTTCTCCCTTTTCTGAGATGTAGCCCTGGACAGCTTGAGTAGGTCTCTTTGGAAGGAGGGAGGAGTTTCCAGGAGCAGGATTATGTGCTGCAGTGGCAGAAGGAGAGCTGTAGCCTTATGGTCAAGCCCAAGGGTCTGAACTAAACATGAAGTTACCAATGGTTGGAATGAATAGAACCCTTCAGATTCCAGTATCCCAAGCCTTGAAGGAGGGAGGGACTGTGATCTTATCATGAAAGTCTGACTCATCAAAAGAGAATCATTCTCGTGCTTCCATTATGGTTTCAAAGTCTTCATCCCATGAACTCTCACTGGCCATCAGATTAATTCACATTAATAGACACAGAGAATCATCAACAGTCAGGCCCAAGAATCTGGTACCTCAGCAACCTTTTCCAGGAGTCCGTGGATGCTGGGAGAGAAAGTCTGACCCCTGAGACTGTAGATGTAAACCCAGGGCTGCCCAGGGCCATCATTTCCCTCCATGTATTTAATAAGCCATGCCATGATTAACACTGTAAAGGTCATCCACTTTGCACAAGGAAGCACAAATGTGTTCTTATTGCCCAATTTCTCCACTGTTTCTGTCTGAGGGTACAGCCAGCTGCCAGTGGCTTTATTTTGTTTGATTGCTACCTTTGCTGGATACATGTGAAATATCCCAACCTTGAAAAGTCAAATTGGACTGGGCCACACTGAGATGAATGATCTAAACTACAAGACATGGAGTGAAGCGAAATCAAATCCTGTCCTTGTTCCTCTCCATCATCTCTAAGTCCCTTCTCCCCCTCTAAGGCCATGCCCTGGTACCTGTTTCCTGGACTACTGCCCCCTGTCTAGTCTCACAGTCTACATGGTCTTAGACACTTCAAAGTTACTCTCTCAACAACTAGTGGAAAGACTTACCTTTCTAGAAGATAAGTCTGCCTACATTTCCTCTTCTGATCAAAATCCTTAATAGTCTTTCCTGCTCTCAAGCACAATCTATGAATCCAAAATTTAGTCTCTATTTCCCTCCTTCCGGTCTCCATGTCCAATATTCTTCATAAATTGCCATGGGGCCATTTCTAAGGTCATACTATATGTAGTAAAGTTTCACTTTCTAAAATTCCCTGTCAAAATGTAGTGGCTAGGTAAACGATGATGATACATATATGTGGGAAATAAAAGTAACAAGATAGAGAACAACAGTTACCATGACATGGCCTGCTGTGGGGAGTTTTACTTTAGCCTATGTGTTTTTCCATATTGTTGAAATGTTTACAGTGAACATATTTTACTTTAAAGAATTAGAGCAAATAATAAGGCAATTTTCATTTTGGGGAAAAACAAAAAAGTCATCGCTATCTTCCACATTCAATGAGGTGTGGAACTCTGGCCTGAGGCAGAGCTGCTTCCTTTTCTCTGACTGTGAAACAAGTGGCCCAGCTCCTGTAAACTGGCTTACCAGTGCAGGGTGGCTGAGGATCGTGCAAGGGTTCAGAGAATGAGAGTCTCCCAGTCTGCCTCAAACAGGCCATTTTAAGGATATGGAATATTTTAGGTCCTCGTTTGCCTTGCAATGTGAAGAACTCCCCTGAGGCTGGTCACATATACGGGACTTGTCTGTTATCTTGTTCACTCCCATCTCCCCTCTGCTGTCCCTTGAATTCCTTCTCACTTCCCCCTCCCCCATATACTTATTTGCTCTGTACCTCAGAACCCAGCTCGTGGCTGAATGAGGCAGCTCAAGAACAGAAAATGAAACAGCAATTTCAGATCATTATTTCAAATCACATGTACCAAGTCTCCATCCTCATCTAATAACAAGATTGGCAGGGATTTGCAGCCAGAGAAAGCCCGACAAAATCTCCTAAAGTCCATTCTTTGGCTCCTCCCCGTCTCCTGCAAGGTCACTGTGAAAGCAGAGGAGAATAGAGGAGAATCTCTCCCAGGCCAAAGCCCTCCAAAAGCCAGGGCTTCTCCTTCTCTGCAGCAGAGCTCTGGGATTTGTGCTCAGGTGCACAGAAGGAAGGTGGGCAGGTAGCTGGAGGGCATGGGCTGAGGTCTCTCCCAAAACTTCTAGAGTTCTCACAACTCAGTGGAGTTTTCATCTGTGCCTGATGATCAGCCTTGGCCAGCTAACCTCATCCTCCTTTCTGTACCTCAGAACCCAGCATCCAGGAGCACAGAACTGCCCCAAGGTCCACTCGTACTGTGCTGTCCACCTGTGTGCTCTGCACAGCTCCCCCATGGGAAGTCACCCTACTCTCTACTCAACCCCAGCCCCACTGGAATGACAGACACCTCATTTTTTCCCCAGATTTGCCCTGGACATCCCCTTCTCACTAAAAAGACCCTTGCCTGGCCTGCCAGGTATGCAGAGCCTGGCTCCTTTCCTCTGCCGGGCGTGTCCCAGTGCGTGAGCAGCGCCGCCGGACAGGCTGGCTGTGGGCTCCCTCCCTCAGGGAGTCCCTGCCAGTGGGACCTGATCCTACCCGTCACCTTGCTGTTGGCACAAATGGAAGCTCACTCCAGGCCTGTTGGATTCTCTCAGTCTCCCAGATGTGATTATAAACAATGGGAACTCAGAACATCTAACTTGTGTGATCACGATGAAAAGCACTCTCTAACCATAGGAGAGAATGCTTTAGTAGGACGTGGGGTGCTGTCTGGGAGCCAGGATGGCAAATGTCCCATCTGCCTGCCACTCTCTCCTAGTGTACAGTCCCCACTTCCTCTAGCTGGCTGCTCCCACCATCTCCCTTCTAAACTGAGAAAATGAAGTGCCCTCTGCTGTCCAGTTACCAGGTGGTCTGTTGTCCAGGGCTGCCAGAGCTATTCCTTGCCTCCAAAGAAAGGAATCTTCGCCAAGAAATGGGAAGTAATGAGTGTTCTAGCAAAGGGTTGGAAAAAGAGATTCAGAGGGTCCGTCATTCCCCACAATCCAAAAGGGATGCATAGAATATGTGAGGAGGGTGGGAACACAGTTGTTCCTCCATGTTGTTCCTCAGAGTTATGCAACCTTCTTAAAATACTGGTGTCAGATAATTTTTTAAAAAATACCCCTAATTTATCAGGGAAATATGAAAGAGGAAGAGATCCTATGCCATGTTAGAAAATGAATCGTTCCATATAACTTCACCCCTACCAGACAATAAAAAAAAAGAAAGAAAATGGCTCTAAGCACAAGGACTTCCTGTGCTCAGTACTGGATACTTACTGATGATTCTACCTTTAAAAGTACAGACTAGTGGAAACGTCACTAAATACCAATGCTGCTAACTGTGTTGGTTATTTAGATTTGAAGAGCACTATAAGTCTATTGCATAGAAAAGCCATAAAAAGATAGAAATCAAGGCCATTGTTGCTCAGAGGAAAATAAAAAGGTTGACAATATTCACTATTTATGAATAATGCTACACACTAATAGAAACCCAATAGATTCTTACCTCGGGATAATGAAGTGTAAAGGGGAATGAGGTGCACTTTAAAAGACCTCAAGGGACCCTGTGTACAACCAGAGAAATGAAAAATTGTGCTCCATATGTGTACTAGGAATTGAAATGCATTCTGCTGTTTAAAAAAATAATAATAAATTTGATACTTTTTCTTCTTGACTTGGCTAATAGAAAGTCACACAGATGGATAGTTTTTGTTTTGAACTTAAAGCAAAATAAACAAACAAAAACCCCTAACACCCAAAGAAGAAAGGCAGCAGTCAGGTGAATTTGCAGGACTCCAGGTCCCAGCCTCCCACCCTGAGGAAAGCTGAAGCCAGCCCTCAGGAAGGCAGGGGTGTTCATTATAAATCACTCAATGCAGAAGCATCCTGTTTCCAATTATGTATCAAACACAATAAGGCCAACCAAAGAGAAAGGGGACATTAGAAGGGAGCGTCTCAGAGTGTAATTTCCTAGAAGAGAAATTGATGAGCGGCACTTACTCTCCATTAGAGTGCGTCTCACTGCTTTTATTAGTTTATTCATCAACACAGCCATGGGCTCAGGCCAGCTCTGTGGGCCGGCAGGTCATCAGGCAAGGGATCCCCAGGGGGTTTCTGTTCCCAGTCCACTTGCGTTTCCCAGATCATAACACAGTCAGCTGAAGCAGTCTCATGGTGCATTCAGCTGCAGGATTTTAGGGTTTCCCCAAAAGGCAATTCACAGAGCAAGCCCCTAGGGCTCTATAGATATAAAGTGAACATCTTAAATGTACTTAGAAATGAAATGATTTTCTGTTTGCCGTATGAGGTTGGTGATTGCCTTTCAAAGAGCATTGCTTCTCTTGCCTTTATGGCCAAGTTCAATTTCTTGTTTAGTGGTGTAATAAAGGGGCGATTTAGGACCCAGTAGCAAGGACATCCCAAGCAATGAGCAAATGCATCCCTCATCTGCTGTATACCTGTCTTCGTGATGCCAGGGCTCACCTCTGAGCAACTGCGCTTGGCACCCCAATATCAGTCATGTCCCCCCAAACTGTCCCTGCTTCCTTGCATTCATGGCTGCAGACTCTTTTTACCATACAGTTCTCTGGCCCTGCAGATGAGGGCAACCCCAGCCCTACTCGAGGGCTTCTCTCCATCTCTGCATCAGGTCCCTCTTCCTATGAATAACATAAGTCTTTGCTGTAGTGGAAACAAACACAGCTGATATTTACCGGTTGGCACAGGGCATCGAAATGGGGTAAAAATGCAAGAAAGAACATCTTACCTTGTTTTAAGGATATTCAGAAACTGCAGAATTTCTGAAAACTGTATCAGTCTGAGAGCTCTTAAAAATCTCAAACCTGGAAAGAAAGAGAGACACATTATTTTTAAAGCGTAGTTTTTATGTCCACACACTGCCATTGGAGTTGAACTGTCCAGGACTGAAGGGACATGAAGTCCTTGCAGAAGAAAAAGGAGCCGGTACCTTGGACACGTTGCTTCATTTTGATTCCTGGCTGGTTTAATCCTGTTTGGTGAACTGCCTTTGCTTTAAAGGTGGCCTGTTTGGAACCACTTAAGGGAAGGTGCCCAGATTGAGGGGGCTTCCTTCTCCTTGGCAAGCTCCAATTTAAAGCACTTCTTCAAAGTTCCCTAGTGGTCTGTCAGGAGTTTGTCTCTGAAAAATACTGGGAATTGGGATCACTCACAGTTATCCTTGAGCTAAAAGCAGATTAAGAATAAATCGGATAACCTTGTGTCTTTGATGGATTTCTTTCTTTTTTTTTTTTTTTTTGGTACCAGGGATTGGAACCAGGGGTGCTTAACCACTGAGCAACATCCTCAGCCATTTTTTATATTTTATTTAAACACAGAGTTTCACTAAGTTGCTTAGAGCCTTGCTAAGTTGCTTATGGCCTCACAAAGTTGCTGAGGCTGGCTTTGAACTCCCGATACTCCTGTCTCAGCCTTTCAAGCTTAATGGATTTCTTTACTTTCAGTCCCCGCCAAAAATGAAAAATATAGTCCACAGTGCTTTCTGTTTTCTACAAGATTTTATGTTTTTCACCCAATCAAAAAGAAAGAAAAAAGATCAATAAGATATCACACCCTACAACTTTGGGATAAAAAACTTAATTCCATTTTCACTAATGTAGAGATGAATGTCCTTTGTAAATTCACCATCTCTCTTGAGTGGAAGAGTTTGTGTTTCTAGGCAGCAAAAAGAAAGGTAGAGAAGGAAAACAGAATCAAGGAGTAAAAGTATCATTGCATTTTAATACTAAAAAGTAAACTATTTCTATTGAAGTCAAATTCATGAGTTAAAAACATTTCAAGTTAGTCGTGCAGTTTGATGCCTTGACACTCTCCCACACACAAAAAATTTATTCACAAAAGTCTGACTTTCAGAGCTTTGAGACATTGAATATCACACACAGTTCCAAGGGAATTTCCTTTTCCATAGTTTGGAAGCATTGTATTCAGGGCCCCCAATTGCCAAAGTGCTGGTAAGTGAGACTGGATTGAGTTGGCAGATAGCTGCAACATGGGGTGGGGAGAGACTTTATTCCAGCCCTTCCTGCAGGCAGTAAAGGGGAGTCCAATGCGCCTGATGGGAGAAAGCGATGGAGTCTCCAGAGACCCTGGTTACCTTCTACTTAAAAAAAAGAGGTAGCTAACTGTTCCAGCGTGGAAATTTTGGTAATAAGGAAAAATTAACTTCAAGCCCATGGCAGGTGTTGGGGGGTAGGGTGAGGAGGACCTAAGGATGCAAAAAAGGGAGAAAATGCCAGGCACAGTGGCACATGCCTGTAATTCCAGCGGCTCAGGAGGCTGAGACAGGAGGATTGCTAGTTCAAAACCAGCCTCAGCAACAGCAAGGTGCTAAGCAATTCAGTGAGACCCTGTCTCTACATAAAACACAAAATAGGGCTGGGGATGTGGCTCAGTGGTCGAGTGCCCCTGAGTTCAACCCCCAGTACCAAAGACAAAAAAGAGAAAGGGAGAAAATGATAATGACCCAAGAGGTGTATTTCTCATCTGAAAAGAATTCACCTTCACGAACAGAAGATTTTTTAGAAAACATTCACCTTCTATGCCAAATAGTATTTCTAGAACTTTTTATTAAACCAGAAAATGCAGCGACAAGAAAGGCTGCTGGTAATGTGAAAAGGCTCAGGAGCTCAAATCAGTTAGAACCAAACTGATGAGAGGCCGACCTGCCATGGCCGGAAACTGAACTTGAACAGAGAGCCCGATGGAGATCTCAGGAAGCAGAGAAACCAAGGAAAGGAAGAGAGACAAGGTGAAACTCAAGAAAACAGAAGTGGAGCAGACATCACAGAGATCCAACCTATGAACACAGTGTGTTCTGGAGGGAAGTACAGACAACACCCAGAGCATAAGCAGTGGCTGGAACGCGAGGGAGAAGAGCTTCCTAAACAGGAAGACGTGACTTGAGATTAAAGGCAAAACCAATGACCAGCTCTTAGAGATCAACGCCAAGAAGGGTAAGGCTTCTTTTTTTTCCTCTCCCTAATTTCAAGCACTAAAATCAATTAAACAATAAAAATAAGGAAAGCATCAGTGTTGGAGGACAGTATTCACCAGGAATGTAACTAAGATCATTTTATATAACAATAAGTGTAAAATAACATTCTGATTTGGATCTTAAATGTCCCCCAAAAACTCATGTGGTAAGGGTTTGGTCCTCGGTCCATGGTGCTGTTGGAGGTAGTGAAACCTTTAGGAGATGAGACATAGTGAAGGAAGTAAGGTCATTGGGTGGGGGGTGCCCTTGATGAGGACAGTGGGACCCTGACCCCTTCTTTCTTTCTCTTTTGCTCTCAGGCTATAAGATCAGTGCACACGCATGCCAAAATGTGTTGCCTTTCTACAGGCCCAAAAGCAATGGGATCAGATGATCGTGGACTGAAACCTCAGGAGCCAAACTAAACCTTTCCTCTTTATAAGTTGTTTATCTCAGGTATTTTGTAACAGCAACTAAAAACTGATCAACACAAATATCAATTGTGCAATACCGAGAGTTTTCAGAATCTGATCCAAGATTTTTATACCCAGTCAAGCAGTTGTTCAAGAGTAAAGTCAACAACAAAAAGTATGTTCAAATATTCAAAGTCTTAATAGACATTTGTTCACTCTGTGGAAAAAAAACAAACAAAAAGTCTTTAAAGAGGTCGGAAAGACTTACTGAACCAGAATAGGGGGTAAGGGCTAGAACGACATTTTTAAGAGCTTCTACTGGGGATCCTAAGCAACCAGTCTCACAAGGACATTGTTGTTGCCTATTGCTGGGAGATAAAATAACAAGTTTAGAAACTTGTAATAGACATACTGGCAGCACTGAAGCTAGTCAAGAACATAGACTCATTAATGATGTGTTAGCTGCTTACGGTTTAACTCTGAAAATCATGTGTATGTGCAAGTGTGCACCTATCGGTTCACATACACATCTTGTGAAACCAAATGTAGGATATAAATGACCCAAACTTTAAACTGGATTTCTTCTTTTTATCTTTAAGTGATCATGTTTGATTCGCAATAGCCAAACTATGGGACCAGCTTAGGTGTCCATCAATGGATGAATGGATGAAGAAAATGTGGTATATATACATAATGGAGTTTTATTCAGCCATAAAGAAAAATGAAATTATGTCATTTGCAGGAAAATAGATGGAACTAGACACCATCATGTTAAGTGAAATAAATCAAACTGAGAAGTTCAAGGAATGTATGTTCTCTTTCATAGGCGGGAGCTAGAGAGGAAAAAGAAAAGAAAGGTGGGAGTGGATCTCATGAAAATCAAAGGGAGATGAGTGGAGGAAAGGGATCAGGAGTGGGAGGTGGAGAGGAAGGGGGGAGTGCTGAGGAGTGATACTGGCCAAGTTATATTTTATATTGTGTGCATGTATGAGTATGTAGCAACAAATCCCATCATCATGTACAACTATAATGCACCAATTTAAAAACGTGGAAATAAAAAGCACCTAAAGTTTTTTTAAAAAGCACCTAAATTTTTTTTAAAAAGCAATGGTGTTTGCATCCTATATTATTTGCTTGTTTGACTCATTCTACTGACTTAACAAAAGTGTTATATGATATAAGCTTTTCTTTAACTGAGGCATAAGAAAATTAGCTAGAAATGGCATGAATGCAGAGGCTACAGATCCTGTAGCCTTGGAGAGGGAACCTGCTGACCCAACTCTGAGCATCTTAACAGAAGCAAGCAGGGAGAAGGCATAAGCCTGGTAGTGTCTGTGTAAACAAGGAAACAGATGGTTCTCAGGACATGGAGACCAGAGGGGAATGTTTACCTACAAAGGTGACCCAGGGAAGTGCAGAAGCAAGATTCTTGGGAACTGAACAGTGGTGGGCTTGGTTTCTTTGACTGCCTTGTACAGATCATTTAATTAATGCAAATAAGGAAAGGTCCTACATGGGCTGAAAACATCAGTCCACATTTGAGCCTCAGCTCTTAGTCTATAGGCAACAGTTCACAGCAGCTTCCTAATGGCTTTCTTTTTATTATTTATTTATTTATTTTTTATTTTTTTTAATATTTTTTTTTAGTTGTTGATGGATCTTTATTTTATTCATTTATAATTTGTATGTGGTGCTGAGGATCGAGCCCAGTGCCTCACGCATGCTAGGCAAGCGCTCCACCACTGAGCTACAGCCCCAGCCCCCTAATGGCTTTCTACCCTGAGCCTCTTGAAGGTCTCTGTTCAGAATCCTCCAGTGCCCCTCCCCATTGAACAATCAAAGTTCTTCCATTCTTCCCACTCCCCTATTATGGATCAGCATCCACTTATCAGAGAGAACATTTGGCCTCTGGTTTTTGGGGACTGGATTACTTCACTTAGCATGAGGGGGGTGCATGGGGGCAGGAAAGATGATGGAATAAGATGGATATCATCACCCTAGGTACATGCATGACTGCACAGATGACATGACTCTACATTGTGCTCCATTTATGTACAATGAATCAAAATGCATTCTGCTGTCATGTATAACTAATTAGGACAAATTTTTTTTAAAAAAAGGGGAAAAAAAAGAATTTTCAGTGCCCTCATTCACATAGGACAAAGGGCAAAGGCCTTCAAAGACCAAAAGTGACACCACTCCCCTCCCCCACCACACACACTATCTCCTTTTGAATCTGATGGCCTCCTACGAGGACTACTACTATTTTTCCCCCTGGTCTGGCTGTCCTCAGTGAGCC
Source organism: Xerus rutilus (assembly GCA_028644305.1). Classification (NCBI taxonomy): domain Eukaryota; kingdom Metazoa; phylum Chordata; class Mammalia; order Rodentia; family Sciuridae; genus Xerus; species Xerus rutilus. The sequence continues at coordinate 41,830,398 of CM053404.1, read as the reverse complement.
CTGTATCCACAGGCATGTTCCTGCCCCAGGGCTTTTGCACATGCTGTTCTCCCTGCCTGGAACACTCTTCTCTAGAACTCCACATGACACACACCCTCACCAACTCCAGGTTTTTACTTATGTTACTTCTTCAGCAGGATGTTCCTGCCTACCATACCTAAGACTACAACGTCTCCCACACCATCCCTGAAACTCTTCCTCTTGCCTGCTTTTTCTTTTCTCCACAGCATGACACATCTAATTTATGTTACTTACTTGCCATCTCATCTACACATCCCCTCTCTGCAGGGAGGAACTAATATCTGTTTAACTCATGGTTGTATTTCCAGGACCTGAAATAGTGTCTGGCTTTAGGGGGTTGCTCCATCAATACCTGAGTGCACTCCATGAATGAATCAGAGTTTTGAGAAAGAATGCTGTGGGCTGCTTGCTAAGAGGAAAGCCATAAGCTCCACAAGGTCACCTGAATGGTCAGGGCTGACTCTCAGGAAGTACAAAGCCACCTCACTGGAGGGGAGCCTTAACCAGTGGCCTGCTGCGCCCAGAGAGGCCCACAGACACCCAGACAGCAGATTCCAGTTACACAGAGGCCAGTAGGGAAGGAAATTCCTATGGGACAAACTATCTATCTTCTCCGCTTTATAAAACTTTTTCTTGTTGGTTATTCCATAAAATCTCTGAAATAGAATGATTTTCTAGGGGAACATAAAATTATAAGAGTTGTAAAGAAAAAATAAATGTGTATGTACTGAAAGCCACAAATTATACTCAACTCTCACATGGTACAGGGCCCAGATGTTTTATGAATGAGTTCCTTTACACTATCAACAAATAGTCAGGCTGATTGAGGTGGCACATACCTGTAGTCCCAACGGCTCAGGAGGCTGAGACAGGAGGATGGAGATTTCAAAGCCAGCCTCAGCAAAAAGCAAGGCACTAAGCAACTCAGGGAGACTCTGTCTCTAAATAAAATACAAAATAGGGCTGGGCATGTGGCTCAGTGGTTGAGTGCCCCTGAGTTCAATCCCTGGTACCCAAAGTGGGGGATAGAAATAGTCAACTTTTCTATGTGTATTCTTGATTATATGATCAAGTAATAAAAACCAGACTTCTCTCTTTTTTCCTGTGCTCTGTATTGGTTTAGAAAGTTGGTATTACCCAGACACAGGTACCCCACACACTTGAAAAATGGCAGGATCGCCACACTAATGACTAAGGATAATGATGGTAAATAAAGTCCTAGCATGTCAAGTCCAGGACTGCATTCAATGAACCATACACACAAGCCATGCAGGACGTCACGGAGCACAGCCTGGATCCTCAATTCAGCATATTTGTTTGTCCTGGGCTCCTGAAAAGTGGCCTGCTGAGGGCTCACAGCTGTCTCTCTATAGGCATATCGTCTTCTGGTCCAAGGAGCTATCTTGCTCATGTGCCACTTGCCTCCCCTGAGGATCAAATATCTTCCATAATCTGGGGACAAGGATTGAATTTGAGATGATGCTGCAAGGTCATCCAGCCACAGAGCTCCCTGTCAGATAGGCTGAGGTTCAGTGGAGCTGGCTCCAGCTTGAGTTCTCCACCCAGCCTCTATAGTACCCTAATTCCAAGACAGGCACTGGCTTTAAAACCTACCCTGGAGATCTGTATACCAGAAGGTGAAGCATTCTGATGCTCTTCTGGACACACTGGAGGTCCTCAAATTATAATTTCATCATATGAAACTATAAGTGTTGGCAAGGATGTGGGGGAAAAAGCACACTCATACATTGCTGTGGCACTGGAAATTGGTGAAACCACTCTGGAAAGCAGTATGGAGATTCCTTAGACAACTTGGAATGGAACCACCATTTGACCCAGCTATCCCACTCCTCAGCCTAAACCTTAAAGACGTAAAAACAGCATACTAGAGTAATGCAGCCACTTCAATGTTTATAGCAGCTCAATTCACAATTGCTAAACTGTGGAACCAACCTAGATGCCCTTCAATAGATGAATGGACAAAGAAACTGTGATATATATATACACAATGGAATATTACTCAGCATTAAAAGAGAATAAAATTATGGCATTTATAGGTAAATGGATAGAGCTGGAGAATATCATGCTAAGCGAAGTAAGCCAATCCAAAAAACCCAAAGGCTGAATGTTTTCTCTGATAAATGGATGCTGATCCATAATGGGGGGGGGGGCATGGTATGAATGGAGGAATTTGGATGGGGCAAAGGGGAGGGGAATAGGGGTAGGAAAGATGGTGGAATGAGACGGACATCATTACCCTAGGTACATGTATGGTGTGATTCTACTTCATGTATAACCAGAGAAGTGAAAAAGTCTGCTCCATTTGTGTACAATGAGTTGGAAAAAAAAAACCACCATAGAATTGTATACAACTTTATAGAAAAGTCAGCAAAGTCAACTAGAAAGCTCAGAAAGATACACACAGGTACACAAGTGGAGAACGGTGACTTGAACCATGGTCTCTGATTGCCTCATGGCTGTGTTTGAACTGGGAACTTCCTGTGCAAAGGTGCAGGTCAAGATGGCCCAGTTGCTATGGTGACACCTGGCCAGGGAGGCTCCATGCAAAGACGCAGAGCTATATCAGTCTGGACCTTGAGCTTAGACATCAGCTCCCGGGGATAGAGAATTCTGAGCATAACACGATAACCCTAATGTCTCACCAGTCCTGATTCTTCAGTCTGCCTGCTTTGCTGAAATTTTCCCACAAATAACCTTTTGTTGATAAAACCTATATAATGAATGTACTGGGCTAGCTCTGAGTCACTGCTCCTCAGTCAGAGGTCAGTGTCCCACCTGGCCCCAGCTTTCTCTCTGTGTGCATCTGTTTGTCTTTTCTAAATCCCCCATCACTCCTTGCTGGTTTCTGAATTAATAGCTGTGCAGGACGCAGCATGCACAGACACATGTGCACACTTGGTGTAACAAATTATTATTATTTTAAGTTATTGGTGAAATTAGGATGTTGACCATGATGTAAACTTATTGTTATTGATTTTCACTATTTTTAATTATTTACTATATGACACAAAATTTATCTTTTTAAATCCTTACAACAGAAGAAAATAGCTCAGGATAAATAGTAGGTAGCATGTGTGTACAGCACACAGTTTATAAGCAACAGACCTAGATTTTACCCCAAATGTGTTGAAGTCAACAAAGCCCAAACTTGTAACCACTACTTTATGCAAACTTTGGGCATTTTGTTCCAGTTCCAATCACTGGAATCAAGGGAGTTATGTTAACATATTTGGCTTTCTGTCACTGTGACAAAATACTTGAGATAATCAACTTAATAATAGAGAAGTTTATTTTGGCTCACAATTTCAGAGGTTTAAGCTCATAATCTCTTGGCCCTGTTACTTTGGACCTGTGATGTCACAGTACATCATGGCAGGAGCTCATGGCAGAGGGAGCCTATTAACCTCATCTCAACCAGGGAGCAAACAGACAGGAAGAGACTTGGTTCCCAATATCCCCTTCCAGGGCATGCCTATAGGAACCCAACTTTCTTCTACTAGGCCCTGCCACTTAAAGCAATAGCACCAAGTTGAGGAGCAACATAAAATAGGCCTTAACACAAGGGATTTTGGAGAACTATAAGATCTAAATTATATTATGAGTCATGGGCACAATATTTTTTTGTTTTGTTTTGGTTTGGTTTGGTTTGGTTTTAGTCCCAAGGATGACTGAACCCAGGGGTGCTTAACCACTGAGCCACATTTTTTTTTTTTTGAGACAGGATCTTGCTAATTTGCTTAGAGCCTCACTAAGTTGCTGAGACTGGCCTCAGACTTGTGATCCTCCTGCCTCAGCCACCTGAGCCACTGGCATCACAGGCCAGCATCACCACACCCAGCAGCATGAGCACTTTCAAGACTTGGTGATTCACTTTGTCAAGCTGTCCTAACAATCTGCATTCTCATTAGTATGTCAAAAAGCCCTTTTGCCCACATTGGCACCGGGTTGAGTACCATGATGGAAGGAGGGAGGGATAAATGGACAGAGAGAAAGGGTCCTTATTTAATAGGCCCCAGATAAGAGTGCATTGTTTTTTTAGTTTGCTTTTCTATATTAACAAATGGATTTAATTTTTTCATCTAATTATGAATCACTTCATCATCTTCTTTAGAGGACTTTATTGTGGCCTTTGCCAGTTTGCTTGTGTGTTCATCTTATTCTTAATAATATATTTGAGCTCTTAAAATGTGAATATTATACATTATATATTATCTCCCATGTTTCATTATTCCTCTTTTAATTTTGCTTAAGCTTTCTTTAATAAGTCTAAAATTTTGCTTAAGGTATTTTGTTTTTCTTTATGGATTTTAAAATTTGTTATAAGGGTAAATATATCATTCTTTCCATCACTACTTCCCCCTTCCTTCCTTCCTTCCTTCGTTCCTTCCTTCCTTCCTTCCTCCTTTCCCTCCCTCCCTCTCTCCTTCCTTCCTTCCTTCCTTCCTTCCTTCCTCCCTCTCCCCCTCCCTTCCTTCCTCCCTTCCTTCCTTCATATCCCCAAAGGCATTACCAATTTTATTTTTTTAACTGCATCTGCATTTTCTCTGTATTCTTAGGCCAGTGACTCTGCACCTCAATTGCACATTTAAGCCACCTGGGAAGCCTTAAGAATCGCTGGCTCTTGGGTCTCAGCCCCCTCCCCTCCATTCTGACTCGTGGGCTTGGGGTGCAAGCATGTAGGAGAAGCAACTAACTTTTTCTGTAAATGGGCAAATGGTAAATATTTTAGATTCTGTCACAACAACTCAAGTTTGCTGTAAAGAATATGTAAACAAATGGGTGTGGTGGTATGACAGGGAAATTTCATTCAGATAAACAGGCCATGGGGACTAGCTGGACAAACCTGTCTTGGAGACATGCTATTCTAATTCCTTGTGCCCAGGAATCCCCGGGGCTCCATAAACATTCAGATTTTGGCCTGGTGGGTACGGGATGGGCCAGCCACCCTGCATTTCCAACAAGCTCTGGGTTGGGTCAGCTGGTCAGCAGACCACACTATGAGGAAACAAGGTCTCAGGGCAGTGATTCCCAAACTTGGCCCGAAACTCAACCAGTTGTTGGGGATTTTAAAACAGTACTAAAGCCTACCTCCCAGCCCCAAACACTCCAATTTAATTAGTCCAGGGAAAAACCTGGGCATCAGAAATCTTTACAATTCTGAATCTGATGTGTAAACACATTTTGGAACTACTGGTTTAGTATACATTTTCTGTTTTTTATAACTTTTAACTTGTTAATTCATATTGACACATTTATTTATTTTAGTTAATACAGTGCCAATAGGATCAAGCTTTTTCCCCCCAGAAAAGCAAATTTCCCTTGACCTGAGTGACCATTTGAGCAATTTAAAAACCAGTAATTTACTCACTTAGCACATTGCTTGTCTACTTGTCTACTTAAATTAGTTTTGAAGAACACTCTTGCACACTAGTTAAAAGTAATTAATAGTACAAGAGATTACTTATATAAAAAAATAAACAGAAAAACTAAAGTCCTGGTTGATAATTCCCCCTCTCTCTCCCCCTGTGTGTGTTTGTGT
>CM053404.1:41567835-41824317 GCA_028644305.1 Xerus rutilus | reverse complement strand
TGTTGTTTAAGCCAGCCAGTCTGTGGAAGCCCAAGGAAATGAAGACTGTCTCCATCTCCAGGGCACTATGGGTAAACACAAATCTAATAGTGGTAGAGAGGGAAATATGAAAAATATAAACAGAAAAATATCCAGATTCTGTTAGTTATTAGCCAAGGCAACGCATAATTTGGTTCCCACCTATTTCTCCAGCCCCCTAGCAAAGTTAAAATTATTAACCTAAAATATTAACTTATTCTTCCCAATGCAGACTAGTTCATTCACTCAACCATGATGTACGGAACATCTATTAAAAGCCACACATTGTGCTCAGTACTGGGTAATTCATTGATTAACAGGAACAATACAAGTCCAGGCCAAATGAAGTTTATAGTTTAATAGAAGAAAAGAATAATATAAAGGTCCTATCATACAGTAATTAATTGATAATTTGGATAAAGTGTTGCAATGGAAAAGCCTAAGCAGCCATTAAAGGCTTCTCTATGCATATCTGAATATGTCTGTATGTGTATGCTATATAACTGTGTATGGATGGGTGGGATCAAATGTTGAGGTGCATATCAGAAGCAGCTTCATATTGGTGCTGAATCCATATGAGTGAGGAGCAGACAGCCAGTTGAAGAGATAAGATTTGATGGTGATGGTTCCCGAAAAAGCATGACAACTACCCCAAAGAGGGAAGAAAATGGTCTGTTCCTGGTGAAAAAACTCAATGTAGTCAAATGAAAAAATTGATGGGAGGTTAACTTTTCAATACCTGAAGTTATCAAAAATGGTGGACATAACTACAGTACTAAAAGTATAATAGGAAAATGTTAGGAACAATGTCTAAAATTTGACAACCAAATGAAATGAACCAATCTCTTAAAAAAACACAACTTTCTCAAACTGACATAAGAAGAAGTAGAAATTCTACACAGTTATGTATTTGTTAAAGAAATTGGAACTTTAATTCCCACAAAGAAAATTTCAGGTTCAGATGGATTTTACTACATTTATGGAGAAAATTACATCAATCTTACATAAACTCTTTCAGAGAGTGCAGGAAAAGCGAACACTTCACAACTTATTTTGTAATGCCAGAATAAACATGATACAAAAACTGATCAGGGCATTATCAAATGAAATCACAGATGAACACATCTCATCAATGTAGACACAACCATCCTAAAACATATACTAGTAAAATGAATTCTGCAGTACATAAAAAGAATGACATATCCTGATCAAGTAGAAGGAGTTTATCCCTTCTACTTGAATAAAAGGTTGGTTTAACCAATAAAAACCAATTAATGTAACTCGACCATGTTGACAAATTGAGACAAATCATATAATCACTTTAATGGACATCAAAAAATTTGACAAACTATATTATTCATTTTATTTTAATGATAAAAATTAGGAAGCTATGGTGTGTTAAGATACTGTGTTATGGGTCCCAGAAAACATAAGTGGATTAGTAAGAAGTCTGAAAATAGACCTACATATATATGAACATGTGACTGTACATACAGTCAATTGACTTCCAACAAAAGTACTAATATGATGCAATGAGAAAAAGAAACTCTTTTCAACAAGTGGAGCTGGAAACACTGGGTGTCTGCAAAGGGAAAGAAATGAATCTCAACTCTCACCTAACACTATATGTGCAATTAGTGTGAGGTGGATCTCAGACTTGCTTAGTATAAAGCCTCTAAAAGGTGCAATGTAGATTAACATTATTTGAAGACTGATAGATATCAGTAAAATTTAAAACATTAAGATATAAGTGATAGACTGCTTTAAAATATTTACAATACACTTATATGACTGAGAACTTACAGAAATTCAAGTTAAAACTTAGCCAGGTGTGGTGGTGCACACCTGTAATCCTGGCCACTTGGAAGGCTGAAGCAGGAGAATCACAAGTTCGAGAGCAGCCTCAGCAATTTAGCAAGGCTTCAAGCAACTTAGCAAGGTCTTGTCTCAAAAGACAGGGCTAAGGATGTAGATCAATAGATGCACCCCAGGTTAAATTCCCTGTACCCCACCAAAAAATGACTAGATATGAATCCTGTAGTATAGATTCACTAGAATCTATTAGAATTTTAAAATGGCTAAAACTGAAAACCTGTCAATATCAAGTGTTGGTCAGGAAACAAAGTAACCAGTACTTTCACACATTGCTAGTGGGAGTGTGAAATGGAGTATATTCTTTGGGAAACCTTAGAGTTTCTGATAAAATTAAATATGCATCTGTCTTATAGACAAGGAATTCCATTTCTGTGTATTTACTCCAAAATTAAAAACATGTGTCCATAAAAATCATTTGTACAAGGATATTTATAACAACTTTATTCAAAATAACTAAAAGTCAGAAACAACCTAAATGACCACTAACAGGCGATTTGATAAACAAATTGTAGGACATCCCTATAATAGGATATTAGTAGCAATAAAAAGGAGCAAACTGCCAACACATAAAGAACATATGTGGGGAAAAAGCTAGATAGAAAATAGAATACCCTAAAGATTCCATTTACATAAAATTCAAGTACAGAAAAACTCACCATTAGTGATAGAAATGAAGACAACAATTTCCTTTGTTTGAGAGATGCTATGGTTTGAATATAATATCTGTCCTCTAAGGAACCATTATAGTCAAAGACTTGCTGCTGTTGGGAGATGATGGAACCTTTGGGAGGTGGGATACCGTGGGAGGTCCTTAGGTCACCAGGCACGGGAGGTGTTTCTTGTGAGACTCTTTTCATAGTTCTAACAAGAGAGTTGTTTTGAAAGCCTAAGTCTGGCCTCACCTAGCTATATCTGCTTCCTGTTCAAGATGTGATCACTCGCTCCTACATGTGCTCCTGCCAAGATGTGCCACCATCTGCCACCTTCACTGGAAGCCAAACCCATGGGGCTGCCCAATCTTGGACTTCAAATCTCCAAAACTGTAAGCCAGGTAAACTTCTCTCCATTTCATAAGTAGCCCATGTCAGGTATTTCATTATTGTGTCACAAAGCCAACGAATGCTAGGGAAGAGGACAGATATTAATTAATAATTGGCACAGGGAGCTTCCCAGGGAGATGGAAAAGTTTCCTTTGATGATACAGGTGATAGATCACTTCACAGTGGTAGAGACCTCTGTCAAAACTCACTAAACTTTACTTTTAAGATCTATGCATTTTCCTGTATGTATGATATGCCTCATTAAAACACTGAGATTAGCTGCCACTTCTAGTCTCAGTTTCCTTATCTCTTCTAGTCTCTGTTTCCTTATCTCTCAAGTAGAGATGGTAGCATCTAGTTCATCATCATAATTACCATCATCATCAACATTGTCATTATTACAATCCTCACCACCACCATCATCACTATCATCAGCACCATCATCACCACCATCTTCACTATCATCACCACCACCATCACCACCACCACCACCACAACCAGCATCACTATCATCACTACTACCAACATCACTATGATCACCACAACCATCACCACCATTACTATCATCACCACTACCACCACCACTATCATTACCACCACCATCATCACTATCATCACCACATCACTATCAACACCACCATCATCACCACCAGCATATCACCACGACACCACTGTCATCATCATCATGATCTTCACTATCACCATCACCACCACCAACACCACCATCATTCCCATCATCATCATCATCATCAACACTGTCATTATCACAACCATCACCATCACAACCACCACCATCATTTGTATCAGCATAATACCACCACTGTCATCATCATAATCATCACCATCATCATTTTTACCCAGATTAAATAAGACGAGGATTGCAAAACTCCATTCAGAGAATGATAGTCAGCAGTTTCTCCTCCATCTATCTACCATGGGTCTAGAGTCCAGTCAAACTGGTTTACACTCTGCTCATGGAAGCTACTTCATTACTGGGCTGATCTGGTCTTCTATTATAAACAACCCCAAAACTTCCCTTCCCCATGGGCAGTTCTACAGCTTCTCCTAAATCCTGCTGGTGTGGTGCTAAGTATGACCTCTAGAACTAGCTATTGGATCCTAATACTTCTATTTAAGCATCAAGTGCTCTTGGAAAAGTTACTCAAAGCTGATCTTCAGTCCCTCACTCTTAAAATGGAGAAATCTCCACAAGATAAATATATACACTGTAAACAAGTGTTTCTTGTAAGTTTAAAACATTTAAAAGAGAATTCTATGCAGACGTGTACACATGCAAATGAAACAGGGTTCATTTTCTCTGGACATGTGTCTATGGCAAAATCTGTCCTCCTAAACCATATCCACATTTTGCACCCTAATCCTTCAGCATATCTCAAGAGATGCTCTACATCATCTGCCCTAAGGAATTCCAGAGGATCAAGAATACAAGTAACAATAAATGTGGGGAAAAAGGTACACTCATGCATTGCTGTGGGACTGCAAATTGGTGCAACCACTATGGAAAGCAATACGGAAATTCCTCAGAAAACTTGGAATGGAATCATCATTTGACCCAGTCATCCCACTCCTCAGCATATACCCAAAGGACTTAAAATCAGCATACTATAGTGATGTGCCCATATCAATGTTCATAGCAGCTCAATTCACAATAGCTAAGCTATAGAAACAAACTAGGTGCCCTTCAACAGATGACTGGATAAAGAAAGTCCATATGACTGGATTAAAGAAAGTGGTACATATACACAATGAAATATTATTCAGGCATAAAGAAGAATGAAATTATGGCATTTGCCGGTAGATGGATAGAATTACAGACTATCATGCTAAGTGAAATAAGCCAGTCCCAAAAAACCAAAGGTCAAATGTTCTCTCTGATATGTGGATGGTGATTCACAATAGGTGGGTGGGAGGGGAGTGGAGGTTCACCAAATTGGACAGGAAGGAGGAGGGAGGGAAAGAGGGGATGAGAATGGAAAATATAGTAGAATGAATCAGACATAACTTTTCTATGTTCATATATGAATACACGACCAGTGTAACTCCACCTTATGTACAACTATAAGAAAGGGAAGTTATACACCATGTATGTATGATATCTCAAAATACATTCTACTATCATGTCTAACTAAAAAGAACAAAATTAAAAAAGGAATTTCAGAAGGGTTTGTCTATCTCTGAAGGCATAGAGTGGTCCATGGTGGACTACTGATCTTCATATACAGTCACCATGTGAGACTCCGGCCCCTTCTCCTCTGCATTTGCTTATTTCCCTAAGAGGGAGGCAGTCAAGAAAGGAACACATGAGAGCATTCATTCATTCATTCATTTACAAATACTGATCAAGCAATGAACTCAGACACTGACCTCAACAGGGAAGTCATAGCTGGTTCTGGTGACAAAGTGACAGTGCATTTATTTGAGCACAGATTTTAATTAGGCACCATTTAGAAGAGAGGCAAGATGGGATCAGAGTTAGGGGAATCAGATCCCAGATCTGCCATTACTTAGGCATGAACAATGGCTAGTTCCTCCAACTCAAAAGTGTCTTGGTTTTCTCAAATATAAAATGAGAATAGTAGTAGTAACCTGGCTCATATGGTTGCTGTAAGGAACTAATTAATGTACCTGTAACAGTTAAACTTCTTCTTGGCACACAGCAAGGGTTCCAAAAGTGCTTGCTGTCATTATCAATATGAGCCAGATACTGGGTCAGGCATACGAGGCATATGAATGTGATTTGCTATAAATTAATTTTCAAGGAATTTCCCATCTTGTGAAGCAGCTCAGGTGTATTCATCTAAGGTAGAGCCATAATTTAGAGTTGGAATGTCTCCCAAAGGTCCATCTCTTAAAGGCGTGGTCCCCAGGGTAGTGCTACTGGGATGTGGTAGAACCTTTTAGAAATGGAACATAGAAGGCGGTCTTTAGGTCACTGGGGGCTTGCCCTTGAAGGGGATTGAGACCCCAGTCTCCTCTTCTTCCTTTCTTTTTGTTCCTAGCCATGAAATGAGTAATTTTGCTCTGCCATATGCTCCTGCCATGATGTACTGCCACTGCTAAAAGCAATAGGTCCTCTTGATTATGGACTGGAACCTCCAAAACCATGAGCCAAAATAACCCTTTTTGTTATAGTGATGGAAAACTGACAGATGCAGATAGGAAAGATGACTACCTGTATAATTTTGTTTTAGGGGAAAACACCCTCCTCACTTTATCCCTCTTTCCTCACTTTTCCACTGATGCCTGGTGCTACCCCATAAGAGGCAGCATTACGTGCTGAGAAAGACTTGTGCTTTTGGCATCAGATAGTTGAGAGTTTAAATCTTGGCTCTGCTCTTTACTCACCATGCCTGTGGGCTGGCTACATAAACCTACAGGGCTGTTACTGCATGCAAAAACCAAAGATTATAATATTAAACCTTCAGGATAAGGCTGTGACCGTTAATCAATCTAACATGTTTTTTAAAAACCTTTATTTTATTTATTTATGTATTTTGTATGTGGTGCTGAGGAAAGAACCCAGTGCCTCATTCATGCGAGGCAAGCACTCTACCACTGAGCCACAATCCCAGCCCCTAACATGTGCTTTCAAACACTTTTCAATCACAGTGTGCTATATAAACACTCATTCTCCTCCAAAGCACCTGCTCTCTGGTACCTGTTCCTTAGTCCCTATTAAAATGCACATTACTTGGGGGATGATTCACCCCTCATTTAGAGAGAAATGTGGATGGGGGAGGAAAACTATGAAATCACCTGGGCATGAGGAGAGGGGCAGGCATGAGGAAGGAGCAGAAATGGGTCCACTGTGAAGCAGATAGTGAACTAACATCTAAATGAACTTGCTGTCCAGTGTTGGCCCTATTTTTTTGCCAATTAGAGCATCATCCGATGTCTGTGACTCGAGATGGAGAACACAAGTGTCAAGGTGGATCTATGAGCAGGTGCATGTTACTGGTACTATAATTTATTCTCAGAATCTCAGACTGTCACCTCCCCCACTCTTCCTAAAGTTGGGAACCAGAAGCATGTGACATCTGCACATCCCCCAGGGTACAAAGGGAAAAGATGCTTCCCTTTGGTCTCGGGCTGGACTCTTCAAGAGACTCTTTCCCAGTCTTCAGTAAACTGGCTTCTTCTACCCAACCAGCCTCCCTCACTCCCTCATCTCCTTTCTCCCTTCCTCCTGAAACTAAGCAACCAGGGGGTAAGGGAGACCCTAATTCACCCAATTCTTCCTTCTCCATCCTCTCCTTGTCACCAGCTGGCACTGAGCTCACCAATTTTTTGTTCCCTATAGTTTCCTCTTTTTCCAAGGAAACGGCCTCTGAGAGGCTGTCTGTCCTGGCACACCCTATGTGCTGTTGGGAACAAATGAATCCAAACTCATCCAATCTCCCCTTCTCTTCTGCAAGATGGAAACCTGAGCTCAAAGAAGGGCACTGGCATAATCCTCTCAAATCCCACTTCCTATGGTGAGCCTCCGCTGGGCAGCTGACACCTGGCCCTCCTGCCTGGCATTTGGACCCATACTCGACATATGGCCATCCCCCGTTGCTAAAGTACCCACAGGTCTGATTTTTGAGATTTTCACCCCTCTCTCATTAGCTTCAGGGGTGACCTGACTATATTTTAACAACAAAAAAAGAGAAAATCCCAGGGTTGGGGATAGACCAGGACAGGGTCCCTACCTTTTAAAAGAAGAGATGGATGTTACCAGGCACACCAGCACTAGGAAAAGATTAAGAGGCACTTCAGGCACAACATTTAAGGCACAACAACATTGGCCTCCTTCTGGGGGCCAATCTGACCTTTGTATAGCCCTGTTAGTCAATGTCTCCTTAAAATTTGCACCCTGGGCTTCTTGCCTTACCCTATCTAAGTCCTGTTTCCTGCAATGAGTCCACTAGGAAGTTCATCTCTGAAATTGGTTCTGTACTTTCTATCACCTGTGGCAAGAGAGGAACATACCAGGTTTTTATGATTGTGAACTGGAAAAACCTATAAAGCCAATTCAACAATCAACTTTATCCTAAAATTAAATTCGAGCAGAATTTTTGTGCCAGTGGCTTTGAATAAAGACCAAGGAACACAGTGAATTATATCTTCAATTACAGTTTGCAAAGAACAGAGGCACTCCTTCCAAACGGGTGCTCTTGATTTAGCTCTCTATAAAGGCAGAAAGCATAACACTGAATCTTAGGTCAGGAAAACCATTTCCACAAGGGCCTCAGGTATCACGAGACTTACCAGTGTTTAATTTTGATCCTCAAAATTAAGGGTAACTTGGAAAATGCAACCGGAGGGTTTGTTGGCTGAGGGAGGGGGGGGGGTTAATTTGCCACCTGATGCAGCTCAGCTGTTTTGTTCTGATGGCCTGCATTAACACCAGGATCAACCTGGATAATTAGATGAGGGAATGGCACGTTTTCTCTGTAAAGTGGCAGATAGTAAATAGTTCAGACTCTGTGAACCCATGATCACGAGGGCACCCACTGGGCTTGGCCATCGTAGTGCAAAAACTGGCCATTGACAGTGAACAGCTTGGTAACATTCCAATAAAACTTTATTTCCAAAAATAGCTGGTGCATATAATTTGGCCAATCTGACCTAGTTGACATTTCAGAGTAGTGAGTTTGTCAACAGAAGCGTCTACCTTACCTAAGGTAGATGTCAGTGACTGGTGACACTTGGCACTTCCTTCTGTTCCCTATAACACTCACTATGGCACTAATATCCTGCTAGTTGTGTTTTCCTAGCTTAATTCAGGTACACATAAATCATTCTGTTCAGGTAGACTATAAACTCTGAGATCTGGGTCTCTGTCCCTGTTCTTTGTGTATGATCTCTAGCTCTTTGCATGGCCAGCAACTTTGTATTTGCTTAAAACGACTTGTAGCCTTGTGAAACTAGGGGGATTCACATTTCCAATTTGGACATGTGAGGACTTGAAGATCTGTCAGGAGTTATCGTCTCTACAGAAGAGACTCTATAAGGATGGGTTGTCACCCTTCTCCTCATGTGCACTGTGCTTCCAATTATCTTGAAAGGAACTATGTTAAAAGCATAACACTCTAATTTGTTCCAACCAAAACCAAGTTAGAAGTCCTATTTGCTAATTCCAAAGTCTCTGGCTCATCTGCTTATTTCAGCTCTTTTCCCCTATGAATAGGAACAAGGAGGATGCATAATTCTGTCTCCTTTTTTTGTGTTCATGTCCCCAATGCCCAGTTTATGGTAGCATTCAATAAATATGTGTTGAAAGAAGGAGGAGATGAATGTATTTGGGCTTAGCTCATCAGTCTTTTGTTATGCTCAAGGTCCTACCAACTGGTTCAGGCAATTATACTATTGTTAAGCAAGACCTGGCACTATTAGGCTGTTTGATCCAAACTCACATTTAGCACTGCCTGGAGAAATAAAGCATCTTTGATTGCAGCCTGCATCCCTAGCCCTCATTTGTCCCTGAGTGTAGGGAGGTCACTGATCTGAATTTGAATGGCAAGCTCCACTGACCTAACCAATTCTGTTAGCCTCAATCATTTCTGCACATGACTCAGTGAGTGACAGAGGATGGGAACTGAAATCTGCATTCTTTTATAGAACCAGCTGGGGAGACACAAAACATCAACTTCATGGTCACGTGGCAGCAGATACTGTCTTGGAAATCCTCACAGCATATCACTTCCCTGATGAAGATGGATCACACTTAAACTGTGACTCTTGATCTCTATGAAACAGCTCATACACATCAGGAACAATCTCTCAGATAAGAAAAACTCCAGCAAATTGATCTTGGACTATGAAAATGTCTGCAAGACATGATTTATGTCAAAATAAATAAGATGAGTCTACTACTTTATCATTAGCAATAAGTGGATTCTCCATGCCACAGTCAAACTGAGGATGTAAATGAACACTTTCTCACGCTGTGGCTTACACTGTTTCTCTTTACCAAGTGCCTGAGGTGTAGGTTGGCAAATCAAATCAAACTACCATTATTCTGGACTGATAATCCAATTGGAGGATGAAACAGGCCAGCCCTTTCTTCTTCTATCACATGCCTTCTTGTAGTCACTGCACCAACGGCATGAAGGGCCAAAGAGGAAATAAATGAGCATAAATTTCAAACCCATATGAGCAAAGGGGAAGAATATGGATACAAGAAATGAACCAATCAGCAGTAAGCTGCAGGATCCCTATGACACATTAAGCTCTTTTCTGGAAATTATTTGAGCCAGAAACACTGTAAGACATGGCCCCTCCTCTAAAGAAGCATAAAAAATAAAAAAATAAAAATATGAACAAAAATGAAAAAAACAGCAATTAAATAATCACTTATTAGAACAGACTATGGCTATTTTAAAGGAGCTTAGAAACTAGACAATGCAAGACCTGGCATTGGTTGACAATTTCAACTTCTTTTCATGATAATTTTTATCCCAGGAGTGCTGAGAGAGAGAGAGAAGGCAAAAAAGAAACTGAAGGTTTCTGGTAGCTCTGAAAGAATCACACTCCAATTTCAAGAACAGGATGGGCTCTTCCCTCAGGAGTGTTTCAACTCACCACGTCACCTTAGGCAAGTCATGTTCTCTCTTTGTGAATAGGCTTCTAATAGGATTGAAAGAGGGAAGGAGGAAGGAAGGAACTGAGAGTGTTAGCAGCAGATAATCTCAAATGTCCCTTGCAGATGTGCCATAGTTTGGGTCTGGAATGTCTCCCAAAAGCCCAGGTGTGATGGCTTGGTCAACAGCCTGTGGCACTATAGGGAGGTGGGAAATAGTAGAAGGATGCTAGGTGATTAGGGGCATGCCCTTGAAGGAGATATCGGGACCCTGATTCCTCCCTGTCTCACGTTGGCTTCCCAGCTGCCATGAGGTGAGCAACTTGGCTCCCCCCATGCTCCCACCATGATGTTCTGCCTCACCACAGGCCCCAAAGCAATGGAGTCGGTGGACCATGGACTGAAATCTCTGAAATCTTGGACCAAAGTAAACTTTACTCCCTTTCAGTTGTTTACCTTAAGTATTTTGTCATCACAACAGAATGCTGACTAATACAAGGTCAAATTTCCATAATTATGTGGCTCTCTGTTTCTGGAAGTCAATCACCAATAAAGAAATATTATATATTAAAAATAGCCAGGGCAAAATAAATCTGCAGTTTTTAGAGCTCCTTTGCAACTATGATGCCTATCTATGGAGCACCAAGTCTCTCCTGAAAACTTCCTGTGGCTGTCACAGACTCTGCCCACTCAGCTGGACCAGATGCATTTGGATGCTGGAGCATGAGATTTATTAGGATGCCTAATTTCTCAATGATCCCACTCACACTAGGATAGCACCTGGAATAAGATGATACATCTCATCGGACTAACCTTGTGGAATGAGTTCTTTTTAGAAATGTTAATTGTACTCAATAATTAAGAGAGATGTTATCATATGGAGCAGCAAATTTTTTAAAATATTTATTTTTTAGTTGTAGGTGGACATAATATCTTTATTTTATTTTTATGTGGTGCTGAGGATCGAACCCAATGCCTCATGCATGCTAGGCGAGCATTCTACCACTGAGCCATAACCCCAGCCCCCCGAATTTTTTTAATTAGCAAATCTTGTAATTTTCTCCAGTATGTTTCATGGACCAAGAGCCTTAATCTGGTACATTGTTTTTTGTTTGTTGGCTTTTATGACTAGAGGGCAATATAGGAGCTGAATACCATAGCTTCTGATTCAGAGATCATCATGGGTCTGGCACAGAAAGGACTCCCAGTGAAAAGGGGGTCAAATTTCCATCTGAGAGAATTAATGAAATACTGTGACTGGGGAGAGACTTTGAAGACAGGTCTAGACTAGTTTATGCCTCTCTATTATTCAAGACAGGTGTTTCAAGTCTACATTCTTCATCTTACCATTTTAGCACCTAGGACAGTAAGAGGCACATAATAGGTGTTCAATAAATGTACCAATTAAATTTATATCATGGTTCTACCACTTATATATTGTGATCTGGGGCACATTCTGTAATCTCTTGGACAATGCCTTTTGTGTGTGGCTTTGGTGGTGGTTGTTTAATCAAATGTGATATCTCAGTTTAGGTTTCCTCCAAAGCAGAACCTAAGAAATGAATTTGATTGTGGATAGTTATTTGAAATGCTATCTCAGGAAACACAAGTCAGGGGGAAAATGAGAAAGGGATGAGAAAGCAGCAATAAAGAGTTTGTTATCAAGCAAGTACTCCTGGGGAACTCTGGCTGCCATGTCTACACATGGTTCCATGCATACAAGGCAGAACTTTCCCACTGAGGGGTGAGGGAGACAGGGCATTGACCTGTTACCTCCAGTGGGTCACTGCTTGAATGGAGCATTAACTCACTAGCCCTATGACCTATGGTAGGCCCACAAAAGCAGCCTGAAGCTTCAGTGACTGCAGAAAGCTCTCCTGCAAAGAAATGCTAATACCAATAACTCAAAACCCAGACACCTGCTATAGCTAAAGGCAATGGGTCCTGGGTGGGTACCAACAGGGCCTGCCTCCTGGGAATAATAAAAACTACCTCTAAGGGGGTGACAGTTACAGGAAATGGTGCATGGAAAGGACTTATTCCTATTGCTCTCTACAATGAGTCCCCCATTTGCTGAGAGCTTCCTGCCGCTATGAGAGAATATGGGAAGGGTGAAGCTCCATTCCTAATGTTCCTAAAGGCCACCTGTCAGGAAGTACAGGATCCCAAGGGCATCTGAAGACATAGTAGGTCCAGAGAGATGACACCTCTTGGCCTCAGAAGCTGACAGTGCATCCAGCATACTAATGGCCCTGAGAATTCTTACAGTTAAGAAGCTCTTTGATTAAAGAAAGATTTTTCCAAGCCGGGCGCGGTGGCTCAAGCCTGTAATCCCAGCACTTAGGGAGGCTGAGACAGGAGAATCACGAGTTCAAAGCCAGCCTCAGCAATGGCGAGGCACTAAGCTACTCAGTGAGACCTTGTCTCTACATAAAACACAAAATAGGGCTGGGGATGTGGCTCAGTGGTCGAGTACCCCTGAGTTCAATCCCCAGTACCCCCCCCCAAAAAAAAAAGAAAGATTTTTCCAAATATACTTGACCAGAGAGTTCTGTCCACAAAATTCAGAAAATGCCTTCCAACTTTCAGAGTAATGCAACATTCTATGAAATACATTTTGGGAAGAGAAGGCCTTAGTGTGGTGACTTTTGTCCAGAAAAGCATTCCACCATTTCCATCTCATTTCCCAAATTCTGCTGACAAATATGTCGATTTTGCCTCTTTTTTGATGACCCAAACACACCCTGATGATGCTACTTTTAAGGTTCATGCTGGTGTTAGCCTGACATTTGAAACTACTCTTTTTGAGACCTGCATGTGCAACTCATCTCTAAAGAAAGGGCTTCCTCTGCCCCGTGCTGGCTCGTGGTGAACATGCCATACTTCTTTGATAGGCAACATTATCTAATGGATGGGAGTTTCTAGTCCAAGCTCTGCTGCTGATAAATTTTCCCAGTGTCATTTGTGAAATGAGAAAATGACCAGTTCACAGGTTGCTGTAAAGATAGAGTGAAACACAGCACAAAGCATCCGGCACAGTTCAGCTACCAAAGGACACTCAGTGAACAGTCACTTGCTTTTTAAATTTATTCCTCTATGTGACCCCACCCCCAGCCCTGATTGAAATTCTAACAACTTAGATCATTGTCATGTGAAGAGAAAACTGAATGAGAAAAGGTTAGGAATGTCGCCTGAATAATTTAGGCCATTTGGTGAATATCAATGTCTACATCTGAAGAGAGAGCCATAACTTACCTATAGGTCCATCCACACCTTCACAGACAGATCAAGATATAAATGTTGATATATGGAGATATTTCATTCAATAAATATTTATTGGGCATCCCTATGCCAGTCTTTGTGCTATAATGGAACATAGCACTGAATAAGACAACCGGGATCCCATCCCTCAAGGGAGGTATAATCTAGTGGGGCACACTGATCACACAAACAGCTCAACAGACACATAAATAATCACAAGTTGCTACAAGTGATCGCAAAGCAAACAAACTTTGGCAGGAGACACACTGGTATGGGTGGTCAGACTAGCCCTTTCTAAAGAGGTGACAGACAGGCTAAGGACTGTTGGGTGAGTGTGGCCTGTCCTTGCGGGAAGCAGGGGGTAAGCTCCATCCAACAGAGGAGCAAGTCCTGCCCCAAAGCTCTGGGGCCAGGAAAGTGGCAGGGGCTGCCCTGGATACCTGGGGCAGGGACCACCTGGGTGAGGATGGCCTTGAAGGTGGAGTCGGCCCACCGAGGACTAGGTTTTAATCTAAGAACAAGAAATACCACTAATGAGTTTAAAGAGGTGAACGACATAACCAGATTAAAAAGGAGTTGACATTTTAAAAAATCCTGTAAAGGATCAGAGAAAGGAGGTGAGTACAAGATTCTCAGAATGTTTTCCCCTACCCGCTACTGAACTCCAAAAAGGATGATTCCATAATAAGAACCAACACTTACAGTGGGTTGGATACTTTTCAATCATTTTAAAATGATTCATTTAATTCCCACAATATCTTACAGGAGGTGGTGGTGGGTTTCCCCACTTTACAGATATGACAGTTGAGACACAGGAGGTTAAACAGCTTGGTCACGATCACCCAACCATCAGGGGATTTAGCAAGAGTTCAAGGCCAGCCAACGGGGCTGTAAAGGCTCTTTGTCCACCTCTGCCCTGTTTTGAGCATGCCCAGTCATGGCTCAGGATGTCTCTCCCATCTGCCCAGAGACTTCAGCCTCCATGACCCTGAACCTCAACTCATCTCCTTCCCAGCCTCCTGGAGACAGATTCTCCAGGAGTAGGGTCTCTGCTGAAGCATTAAGAAGATGCTATGTAAAAGCAGACCTGGAAGAATGAGGAACCCTTGAAAATACTTACTGAGAATGAATAAAGATGGGAATGTTTTCTTCTGGGAACCATAGCTCCAGAAGAGAATGTTATAAAACCTTGACTAAGTGGAAAGAGTAACATAACTAGTATAGGAGAGAAGATGTGGGAGGAGGTCTAGCAATTCCTTCCTATTTTTCCAAAGTTTTCTAAATTCAAATAAATGTAAATTTACCATTTTATTTTTTAAAAAAGGTATAGTAAAAACACATTTTTCTATAAATTCTTGCTTCTCTAACTTACTTATCTAACAACACAACAACATGTAGAATGATTTTCACCAAATAGGATCGAGATTTTTATGGTGTTTGTTTCTGTGTGGTTGATTCTTCATATTTTCTGTGTTGCTTCCATGTTCTTTAAATGAGTTGTTTTTTTTTAAAGAAAAAAATTTTAAAAAAATATTTTGAAAATACAAAATAAAGACATCCAGACATTTTTTTTAAAAACTCAATCCTATAAAATAAAACCATCTTAGAACAAAATAAGAACTTCCTTATCCTGGAAGATTATAAGTATTTTTCTGGTTTCTGGGGTGCAGTGTATAGAGGAAAGCACCCCAGGCCCTTGTCCTTCCTTGAGCTCCTGGAACACGAGGCTGCAGTATCTCCAAGCTCCACTGCCTTTAATAGGAACAGTGTCCTGGCATTGTCTCCAAGGCCGTGGCAGTGAGCTCTGGTCTCTCTTCTTCTGCATCACAACCTCCCCACAAGCTCCTCCTATTCCTGCTCCTAGTTGTCACCCTTCTCATGGCTTCTGGTGCGTGTTGCCGGGGACAGGCAGGGAGTAAGCCAAAAGAATCGGGAGTTAGAGCTACAGAAGCACGTGGCCATATCACAGAAGGCATGCGAACAGAGAAGGGATCTGATTTCTAAGAGGCTCAGAGAAATAATGGGGAATGATTGGAAAGACAGAAATGAGACAAGATGAAAGAAAACATGTTCAGGGAGAAGAAAGTCTGAATCAAATCATTGTTCTTAAAAATCTTTGTGGTAAAAGGGCTACGGAGCAAGAAGAGAAAACTAAAACAGCCTGAGTAAGAGAAGAACATGAACTCTGCTTACTGGCTCAGGATTAAAAGATGTAATACTTGATCTTCCTTAGTGCAGGCCAGAGCCCAGCTCTTTATTACAGGTGAGGGCTGCAGCATCCAGAGACTATTCTCGGTCAACCAGATGGGCAGAGGGGTAGCCTGGACTTCAAGGAGGTCTGTGGCCTCAGGCCTAGAGCTTTCTCTTCAGATCATTCTGCTGCAGGTCCTCTCCTCTTGCCCCCTGCACCTTGTCTTAATAGTGACATTTGTATGAGTCTGATATGAGCCCTCAGTTCCTCCCTCATGGATCTTAGGCCGCTCCTAGCTTTTTTCCTCTCCAGTTCCATGGCTGGGGTCAGTGCCATGTTGACCTGAGAAGCTGGGTGGAAATTCCATATATGGTTGCTGAGCAGGTTGTCCTACGCAGTCTCTTTTTTGAAATCTGGGGGAAAAGATTTCTAAGGGGGAGCTAAAGCTTCCTAAGTAAAGAAGCAGCTTAGGTAGCTACCAAGGTTTTGTTTCAAGGAAGAAAGGGTTTACAGCACAGCTCTTTTTAGTAGAGGAAGGAGAGGAAGGGGAGAGGACTGTATATTTTGGACACGGTAGCCTGGCTAGCAAACATGTAACAGGTCCTGCTCACACCCACAGCATATCCTGCAAGAACTAGGATAATAACCTTGACAAACAGCACACCCCCCTCCTAACAACACAGACTAAAGACATTAGACATTAAAAGCAACACTTTGTGTTGTGTGAGCTTTACCTCTATTCTTTTTCAAAGCAACTGGCTAGGTGCATAAATTGCACTGTGGACTAGAGAATATATGACACAGCTGTGAATTACAAGGTCATAATTTTACCAGCAATTTTAGATGCTGCCATAAAGCATCCAAGGTCTGAGAGAGCTCTAATACATTACAATTTCTTTTGCTAAGCCTCCAGGATGGCATTCTAGGCCAGCTATTAAAAGATAGTTCATTTCTTACTTTTGTTTTAGGAAAATAATAGTCCAGGAACACTATCCGCTCTTCCTTCTTTTCTTCTATCACTGCCTTTTCTTTCTTCTTAAATTACTGGGCCTCTAGTCTTAATGTTCTTATGAAAAATATGTGTTTTGTCTTGGGCTCTGAGTTGGAAAACTTCCCAGAGAAACACCATTTTTGCCCAGGGCTTGCCTAAGGGGATGCAGAAATGACCTTGAACCAGATGGCCCTGTTCCATCTGAGATCAGAACATTTTTCCTGCATCTTCTACCCATACCTTCCTCCTCAGTTCAACCTGATTTGCACCTATTTTCTTGCTTTTATCCCATTTTTTTAAGGCACTGATTCTTTATAAACACTAACCCTGAGTTAGACCTATTTCCCCTTCTCTTGCTGGCAAAGTGCCACTTCCGAATCCATGAACCCACCAATACCACCTCTTTTTGTAAAACCTTCCCTGGGACCACAGGTTGTCTCTTCTGTTTGCTCCCTAGTAATAGAGACTTAGAGACTACACTTGCATCCCTTAATTCCCTCTCCCCCAGGAGTGAGCCACCAGCCTGGGTCTCTCCTTTATATTTGTTCACTCATTCGTTGATGAATTCCCCAAACATGAATGAAACTTTCCTGTTAGTAACTTCACTAAGGCTTAACACAGTGCCTGGGACACTGTTGAATGAATCAAAATGACATGAATGAAAGATTGGGTGGCTTGGAGAGGTGGATGACGTCCATCCACTATGCATCTGCCAGAGGGGGTCCAAGAGAAAGATATAACAGGGTGGAAGTTTCCAAGAGAAAGATATAACAGGCTCACCTCCAGTTTTCCCAGTCTTCCTCAAGGATTTCAGCAGGCCAACCTGCCCCAGAGTAAACCACCATCAGCACCAACTGTGGATACCTCAGCTACCTCCCTACACACTCTGAAATATCCAGACTAGGTTACTTATTCATTCCCCCAAAGCATCATGAAAATTCCTCCTTCTGCTTACCTTTTCCTGTCTGGAATGCTCTTGTCTCTCCACTCTATCTAGTGGGACCCTCTACTCTGTCTATGAGACCCTATTCATACTCGGAGGCTTAGCTCAAGTCCAACTTTTCCAGCAAGTCCCCATGGCCACAGACATATCCCCTGCTTCCAACTTATAACATATGATACATGTGGTTCCAAGTCAGATCATGACTCACCTCCTCTGAATTCCCTAGACCAGTTGGTCGGCCCTGAGAGGGCAAGGGCATGCTGTAGCTCTCATATCACATTGGGAATGTCCAATGTGTCAACAGATCCCTAATTCTAGGCATGACTAAGCCTCTTAGTAGTTATGTGATACAAACACGATGTTCTGAGAGGTCTGTGATTGGGGATAACAATAACATTCACTTCAAAAAGCTGATCAAATACAATAGGCTTTGCAAATTGGTTGCACATGATCCAACAGCTGTTGAGTCTTATAAATGTACCTGTGTCAACTCAAGCAGTCCTGATAGGCCTCAATTTCTCTTAGTCATCGAGACCACTCTCTCCTATGCTATGTTCCCTTGGCACCAAGCTTCCTTTCAAATTAAGAATTGAAAAGATCCAAGCAGGAGACTCAACAACTCATAAATTAGGTCTGCTTTTACACTTGCCAAGAAACGCACAGGTTGCTGACACCCTGCTCTTGACTTATGAGCTTAGTTTTCTGTGAGGCCCAGTTCCCCCATGGCTCTCTCATCCACTCAATACAGTCAGCTGCAGGCCCAGTTTGTTGGCCTGTTGATAGAAACATTGCCCACTCCATGGCCTTTGCCCACATGATGGCTTTCAGGAACAAATGTGGATTAAGGAAATAAATAACCTCTGTTTTACTGATGCGTATATTAATTCATTCAGGACAGGTGAGCAGGACAGGAAGAATTTCCCATTTGGACTCACCGGTATATCCAACTCGTTTCATTATTAGCTAATGCACTGGGCCAACTGGATACCTGATCTAAAACAGACCCATGAGATTCCATCATTCAATTACTATCTTATTAAGCTGACCTCAATCATGCATGTGTACACACATGTAAATGCATTGTGTAATCAACACATACACTATATCCAAAGTAAAATACATTTGTATACATACATTCAAATATCTTTTCATGTTTCCTCTTCAGTGTTGTTATATAACTTGTTATGCATTCTTCTGTCATATTTATTCATCAAATACCTTAAATTCCCATTAGAGAAGGTATTTTGTATTCTCACATCCATATATAGAATCAGCTGCACTAGGCTGAACTTGGGTCTTACATTTCCCTGTATCCCATGCATGCCAACTGCAGGGCTCCCAACATTACATATCTGTTGAATGAGTAATTTGTCAATCCAAATGACATCCTAAAATTCTGCTCTTTCCTTACTCTGCCTGTTTTCAGACCCACCTGATTCTACTTACGTTGCTATTACTTTGGGCCCAGTTAAAGTCACCCACCATTGGCACTCCAGGTGACCCCATTCCAAGCATCCTTCTACCTAAGAAGAACTGTAATCTGAGGAACAAGGAATTGTAACATAGACAGCAGCTGAGGAAATTATTCCCCTGTGCAGATAATACTGTGTACCAAACCATTCTAATAAGGAAATAAAATCTTTCAGACAATTAAGTTTTTGTTTAAGGCCATTTGCCCTGGAATACCCAAAAGGATTCTGGAGGATTGCAAAATTGTTGTTGATGGAGAAAGAAATTATGAGCTGGAATAGAACAAATTGTTGAATTAGACAGGTTAGAATCTGATGAACAGGAAAAGTAAAACTTTTTAAGGTTCCTATCTTACTTTAATTCTATTTTTATTAATATTTTCCACAACCACTTGCATCCTCAGGATGTAAAGTAGACAAGGGATTGTTATTGTTTCTGGATAAAATTCAGAGATAACATCTCCACCTCTAGTTTTGATCAGCTGAAGACTGGGAAGACCCAAGCCAAATCAGAGGAGGAAAAAAATTTTTTTTTCTAAACCTTTCTCTCTGTCCTCCGGGAAAGTTATCTGAAACTTAACTGGAACACTCCAATAGGCAAAGGATAAGATAGAAGTAGCAGGAAGTTGTTAAGCACTTAACAGGCAAATCTACTGAGAAATGCTGGGAGAATCATCCACCTCCATTGGTTTCCTGATCTATAAATACAGAATGTTCAAAAGATACTTGTGACATGTGGATGGTGTTACTAGAAATCCTCAATTAGTTTTAGAGGGTTTCCTAGACATTAGTTGAATAGACCATGGGGTTTTTATTTACTACACAGTCATGACTCATCTTTCAAGGACCTGACCTGTCCAGGATAATGATCTTGTCTTTATACTGGTGACTAATCATAGTTCTGTTGATATATCCCATGTTAGTACAGAGCATGCCTAGTACAGAGCAAGGACTCAATAAATGTTTAAAAACATGAATAAATCAATCAATTAAAAGCCTCATAAAATCTCTATCCTAACCATTTATCTGCCTCCTAGAGCATAGTTGGTAAACTACACCCTGTGAGATGAACCTGGGCCATCACCAGTTTTTGTACAACACACAAACTAAGAATGTGTTTTTTGACATTTTTAAATAGTTGAAAAATATTAGAATATCTACAGAACATGAAAATGATATGAAATTCAAATTTTGGTATCCAGGAATAAAGTTTTATTCATATACATTATATCCATTCTTTTACATATTGTCTGTAGTTCATTTCATGCTATAATAGCAGAGCTGAATATTGGGGACAGGGACTGGAGGGCCCCTAAAGCCCAAAATATTTACTACCTGGCAAGTTACAGAAGATGTTTGCTGATTCCTCTGCTATAGAACGGAACTTAGGAACCCTGATCATTTTGTTATTTGGTCCATTGCTCACTCTGTGGATACTCTCTGGATGTCTTCCATTGGTCTGGTGCTCTGCTCAGTTCTGGGGGAAAAAAATGAGAGCTGAAAAGGTACCTGCCAATGGAATGCACAGTCTAGGTCTAGAGCAGAGAAGAAGACTGAGCAGATATTCTCCCAAGTACCTTTGCAGTGAGCGCAACTGTGCTGAGTGCTAAGCAATGACCTCCAGGGAGCTTGGTACACTGGTAGTCACTGCCATTACAAACGATCGTTCAATCAGTACCAAAACTCTAGAAGGCTAAGGTGGAATTTTTACCTCTCCTCTCTTTTTCTGTCCTGAGACTCTTTTCATTCTCAGTCAGGTTTCACTTGTAGATTGACTTTTGACATGCTTCTTCAACCGTTATATAACCCCAGCACCCAGAACAAAGCCTGAGACGTGGGCAACATTCAGGACATCATTGTTAAAGAAAGAATTGACTCATTGGTGGTCAAAATGTTGACGAGTTCCTTTGCATTCCTGAGCTCCAGTTTTCTCATAAGTAAAATAAGGGGAGCATGATGTTTCCAAAGCCTTTCAGTTTAGTATTCTGTAATTCCTCATGTCTGGAGAGCTGGCCCCCATCTGGCTTTCAGATTCATTCATCTCCGCGGACATAAGACAGCCTCCCTCTGACTCGGCAGTCTGATGCATGTTTTCCTGAGTGACACTTGAACCCTGCCCAAGGCAAGGCATCCTGCTCAATCCATTCCACAGATCACTGCTGACAATGACCAGGGAGTATATCTTGGGGTTTTAGCCAAGGTCTGCTCAAGGTCTTTGGCATAAAGGGTAGCCACCCTGAACATACAGCAATAGGGAAGAGAGATGACACTGACTTCATAAATTGGCCCTTTAGAACTAAGACTCACGAAGAGTTTCTTTCCACACATAATTCTAAATTGCTATTTCAAGATGGATGGCTATTTTAAAACACACTCACATATGCATAAATCTCCCTGTCTCCCACCCCTGCACATGCTACTGATCACTTTTTAAAGATTCTGGAACATAAGGAGCCCTAAAAACCTGGTTCCAGGATTATTTCATAGCTCCTGACCCTCTCAAAGCACTTGTTTTCCTTTACTATGTAGATACTATGGAAGTAGCTTTGACAAGTGTATTTGCACCCACAGGTCACATGTGTTTTCCAGCTCTGGTGACCCTACAGCAGCCCTAGCACATCATCAATGTGCTTTGACCAACCACAGCTGAGTCCTAGATTCCTGCTAGTCCTGAAATCATTCAACCAACTTCTCTTGTATGATTCCTCATTAAAAATCCTAAACTTTCCATACAGCAACAGGAAACCCAGAGTTCTGCTTCTCTTAGTGTTGTGGTTCTTACTCCTCATTCAGTTTCTTCCTATTTTTTTTCTAAAAAATATGTTTCTACTTTGCACCAACCAGGAAGTTAAAAAAAAATGACAGAGATGCCGTGATAGGAAGAAAAGCTTTCTTCCCTATATATGAATTGATATAAGCAATAACAACTCAGGATAAAAATATGCATTCTTTTTTTTTGCTTCATATTATACAGCATTTTCTAGGCAACTGAACATGTATCATATGAAAAGCCTTATTATCTTCCACAGAAATGACCTTTGGGAACTGCTCAATGGTAGTCAATGGGAAGATCATACTAACTTGACTCCCAGGAAGCAAGAATGAAATAATGGCACTTATCATACTAACACAGTGAGTTCTCATTGAAATACTGTAGCTCTGGTTCATAAATCAGTTCCCCTGCATTGGGGTGTACAGATTATGACTAGACTCGAGTTTATTAATAAAGTTCCTATTTCTATTTAGCCTTGAAAAACATATCTACTCAGAATCTGGGCCTTCTTTCATTATTTGAAGCTGACAGTCTGATATGTAGAAAGGGGTGACAGATCACTTCAATATTTCTTTCAAATTCCAAGCCGATTCAGTCAGAAGACAGAAGGAATATATCCTGCAGGGTTTAAAGAGATTGGACAAACCATAGAAGATAGACCTTTATCCTAGTGAAAATGTTTGACATCTTTACTTTAGAATCAGGCTAAAATTCTTGCCCTTGGCCTGCCCTGGACATCCACTTCAGCTAGTTCTGTATAGGAAGCTGGTTTGAATTCATGCTTAGCCTGAACACAGATATTAATTGCACAATCTAGCTACTTGCCTGACATCTGTCTGTTTCAGGTTTCTCCACTTAGGCTGGGGACCCTTTGAGGGATGTTTTACTTTCTAAGAGTGAAAAGCTTAGGAACTTATTTCAGCTAAGGTTAATTAGCCAGAAGACAGAATTCTGATGGCAACTACGTTTGTTCATTCCTACTTTCTCTCACTAGGTGGCAGAACCACACAAGAAATCTCTTAGAAGAGCAGCCTGGAAAATGCAGCAGAGCTCAAGTGTGGGACTGGGGACAGCCACTGGGGCTGCCACAGGAGGACACACTCCTGGGCCATCGGTTCATGGGAAAGCCTGTGCCCCTAGGTCTCAGTGGGGTCTGGCTCCTTCTTCTCCACCAGATGACAAGCACTGGTAATAATCTGAGGGAGGCTGCTGTTGCATAAAATGAATAAAAGCAAAAAAAAAAAAAATTAAATAGAAATAAGATGTCCTCAGACAATGAACACTAAACTTATAACATAAAAAAAAAAAAAGATTTCTGGGCTGGGGTTGTGCCTCAGTGGTAGAGCACATGCCTAGCATGTGTGAGGCACTGGGTTCAATTCTCAGCACCACATATAAATAAATATAATAAAGATCCATTGACAACTAAAAAAATGAAAAATAAAAAAAAATTCTGACCCAGCTTTCAAATTCAAGTTGTAGTTTTTAAAATTTGCTAAAAAAGAAAATCCACCTACCCTAGTAGGAACCTTGATGGTTTATTCATCTGAGGCAAGCTGTTTCATGTTGTCAGCAGGTAGCAAATTACAGGCTTGTAATGGATGCTGGACAACAGACGCGGTAAAAGGAAAAAAGCCTAAGACACCATTTCCTAGAGAGAGGACACCAGAATTCCATGTGTCTCAAGCAGAAAACCAATTCTTTAACCTGTACCAGTTTCCAAGCGCAAGTGACTGTTGAGGGGTGTGGCTATGAAGAGGAAGAGGAGGAGGAGGAACTTCTGGACCAAGAGAAAGTAACCATATGACAGGAATCAGCCCGTAGTGATCAGCAGCCTCCCTTTTAAGAGAGGTATTTACTCTCCTTCTAGAGCCTTCACTTGCTGTGCTTCGCCCATGGGTTATCTTCATTTCCTGTAAATATTTATTTTTGTAACCTGGAGGTGACAGATTCATCTTTCCCACAGCAGGGGAAGAGATCTTATGCATGGCTTGAACTTAAAGGCGAACACAGCCACCAACACCTTACATTTCCACTTGTCCCCAGGTTTGCTGAGTGAATGAATATATGGAGACAATGGTGATGATGATGGTGTATGTATAGAGAGCTATTGCCACATAAGCAAGAGGGAGCCAGGAACCCAAGGAATGGAATTTCAGGAGGCCCCCACTTTCAGGGTCACGTGCTTTATCCTCTCTCAGCCCTTCTGTGGCACATGTCAGTTTGGTTTATGTGCTTATCCGGTTTTTGAAGATTTCTGTCTCTTAACACATATAATGAACTAGAACTAAACATGAGTAACTAGAAGTAATTAAAAGCTCAGGCTAGGAGATTACAAAGGACCTGAGTTTAAGTACTTGCTGCGTTGCTTGCTAAAGCCACCTAACTGACCAGACCATCCACCCCTCTATGTTCCAGGTTCTGCTACCTGACTGAAGAGGATTAAATGAAACAGACAGGCAAAGAGCTTAGTCTGATACCTACACGATACATGGCAGCTATAATAACTTCAATCAAAATAAGTGTTTATTACTATTGCATTTCTAATGATCTTAGAAGAGAGTTTATGCCCTGTTTATCAAAATTGACTAGAGATATAATGTGCAAAACACTGGCTAGAAATTTAGAGGAATGTGAAAAATATCAACAGACTTTCTGTGAAGAGCAGGAGTAAATATTTTAGGATTTGTGTCACGAGGTATCCATGGCACTGTCACAGCCAATATGTAAATGAATGGGCGTGGCTGTGTTCTAATAAAACTTTATTTACAAAAAAAATAGACAGTGGGATGGATTGGTCAGACTAAATGCAGTTGATGAGCCAAGACATGTTTACTTGTAAAAATATAGCCAAAGCTCTTGCCTAGCATGCACAAGGCCCTGCGTTCAATCCCCAGTACTGCAAAAACAACAAAAAGAAAACCATATCAGAACACCACCTGGAATCACAAGACTGGTTTGGATGATAATGGTTTTGGAAGAGGCAAGATTATAATTGGTTGAGTTCTAGTAAGCAGACAGGAGGGGTGAACACCTGCCATATAGGAAAATCCAAAGCCATGGAGATGGAATATATCTGCAATTTAGGGGTGAGAGTGGCTGGTAACTACTT
Source organism: Xerus rutilus (assembly GCA_028644305.1). NCBI lineage: Eukaryota > Metazoa > Chordata > Mammalia > Rodentia > Sciuridae > Xerus > Xerus rutilus. The sequence goes on along the minus strand of CM053404.1, from coordinate 41,799,059 downwards.
ACCAGTTGGCCAGAGTTAAAAGAGAAGAAATTCACAGATAAGCAAATAATTAAGGTGAAAAGAGAGGCTGGATAATATAGGACAAGGACTGTGATACTGAGTTTGTATGGGGGAGGGCAGGAATTTGCTGTGCCCCCATCTGAGGAGGGGCAGGTTTTGCAATCCACCCAGAAATAACAAGTTGATGCATCATCTTCAAAAAATAGATGGGTGGTGGTCTACTAAATTCCTATCTGCCCTTTAAAGGAGAACTTGAATTTAATGATTGTGATACGGGAGCAAAGTGGCATCATGTTGGTATTTGATATCTAGTTCAAATTAGGCACTGTGTTTTACGAAAAATGGAGATGGTCATCATCCATCATCCACTCTTACCCTTGCAAACAGGTTAGTCCAGGCCTAAGCAGCCCAGGTAAGATGATATGTACAGAATGTTTGTTAAAATAAGTTGTCCTGCGTTTGGAGAGGGATTAGGCCCTTCGAGAATCCTCCCCAGGAGAAGCAAGTTGAAGGGCTGTGTTCCTAGGGAAATAGAGTCAGGCTCCAGGAAAGAGAACTTGCTCCTCTGCTTCCTGGCCCCTAATCTCCAACACACCCTCTTCCTTAATGAGCGGACCCTATCCCAATTCCAGGAGGTGATAAAGAGATATCAACCAAACTGGCTCTGGAGGAGATATTAGGAAGCAATCAACACAAGCAAAGAGGGTTCCCTCTCACTAATAACCCAGGACTTGATGACCCTGCATGGGAAATTACAGGGGAGATCAGAAGGCTTTCTAAAGAGGGCTCCTCTGCTCAAGTTGAAATCGTAGTGTGGAATACAATATGCTGGTTCTATCTCAAGATGTAAATGATTCAGAGGCTAATTTCTAAAACATCTTGAAATAAGGGGTTGCATCAGTAAAAATACTGATAGTTTAGAACATAAAAATAGCAAAGTTTACTGGAATACAGAATCTTGGAAACTGTCATAGCAGCCACTACTAGAATTCAATTTCAGCCTCACACTAGGCTGGACCAGTAGACTTCAGAGCATGGCGTCCCAGACCAGCAGCATCAGCAAATCCCCAGGCCTCACCCAGATGTACTGAATCCTAAACTCTACAGATGGAACCTAGAAATCTATTTCAAAACCAAACTTCTGCAGGATTCTCACGTGTACCCAGACTCTGTGGTGTCCATGCTTCTTAACAACTGTCCTTAACCAGAGTATCTAACTCAATAGATTTTAGAAGGAGCTTAAAATTCTTTGTGGGTTTAAAATTCTTCTCTGGTATTCAGGGGTGATCCTTTGGTGTAAAGACCACCACCTTGCAGGGTTTCTTCACCCTGGCTATGTGTTGAAAATGATTCTGGGAACTGGAATCATTCTGCTGGCTGAGTTCTACCCCAGAGATTTTGATGTACTTGGCCTGAAGTACAGTCTAGCCTGGACAGGAAGAGATGGCCTAGCTTCCTAGGTGTTTCTAATACATTGCCAAGGTCAGCTTATCCTAAGAATCAACTGGAAGGTTTCCTAAGACAGATTCCTCAACCTCGCCCCTCAGAGAGTCGGATTGTGTGGGTTTGGTGTTGGGTGGAAAACTTTCATTTCTAGTAAGTTTTCAGGTCATCTGCTGTAGGTGGATCATACCTCATGTGAAAAAATGCTCTAGAAGAAATATGTCTACTTTTTAAATACCTGAAATCTAGTTTGGGCTAGGACGGTCATCTTTCCTCCATGTGTTCTTCCTCCAAATTCCTATAATCTTGCTGTTCCTCGTCATATAGTACCTACTCAATTAAACTGCCTGCATCTCATAAAGGCAAGATCTCTGTTTTATCCATCTTGTATCACTTGCATATAGGAGTTCAACTGATTAAGTGCCCTTGTGCCTCCAAGCTGCTTCTTAGTGTTCATTTCTCCCTACCTGATTTGCTAACCAGTTCAATTCTTCAAGGCCCTGATCTTGTGGAAGAGAATCAAGGCATCTAGTTTTTGAAGATGCTGCAAAGGTAATTGTACGTTCAGTCCTAGAGATTTAGGTTGCTCGAGGAGGCCATTCCAAACACAGCCCAGATGAAGTACAGCCATCTGGAGAGGTTTTGGCATCTATGAAAACCTACTGCTGAATTCATTCCTTGAAGACGTTCATTTTAGGAAGTTATTTCCAATTTGGCATGTAACAGCCATGCAAGTCAATGAGGATTTAGCATCTCTGCTACCTACGGAGGGCATCTTATTTAAAGCCTGTCCCTGACAAAGCAATATCAAGGGAACACAATTGGAAATCTCTTACAGAAGCGTAATTTCTCTAGAAGCAGTTTTAGCTACTATAGCAGCTATGGGAACAGCAGTCAGCTTTCTGAAATATATCCAAACTTTTGGCATTCCACTTTGCTGGGCCTGCCTTCTTCAGGGCCTAATCACAGGGACAGAACTTAATGACAAGTTCATTTCTTTTGCTCTATTATAGCAATTCATTCTCAATGCTACTCCCAAGATGGATGGCTATGAAATCCTCCCCCTTCAAAAAACAAAAAGCTCAGACAAAGAAGAGAGCTCCATATCTTAGTCCATTTGGATGCTCTAACAAAATGCCTTAGGCTGGGTAATTTATAAGCAACAGAAATTTATTGCTCATAGTTCTAGAGGCTGGGATGTTCAAGGTCAAGCTGCCAGCAGATACCGTATCTGGTAAGGGCTTATTCTCTGCTTTACAGATGGCACTTTCTTATGTCCTCACATAATGAGGGAGGGCTAATGAACTCTCTTGGGCTTTTCTTATAAAGCTGCTAATACCATTTATATAATGAATATGTATGCATGTACATACATGTACACATATACAAGTATGTGTGTACATGAGGGCTCCATCCTCATGACCAATCACTGCCCAGATGTCTCACCCTCTGACACTACTGCTTTGGGGTTAAGCTTCAACATACAAATTTTGGGAAACATAAACATGTAGATCACAGCACCCCATAATCTACAAAATGATACTACTTCAAGGTGGACTAACAGGAATCACACAAATTATTTTTAATTATTTGGCTATTTGTACAGAATAGGCCAAAAAGCTCAGAAAAGGAATCTGTTGAAGAAGGGGTGTGGGAGAGCAGATGGGAAGTTATATAAATTGTATTAACTTGATTTTTAAAGACTGGATTGGGTTACTTCTTAATTTCTTTTCTCACTTGGGAGTGCCAGTGAAATCCTGTCAAGGAGTCTGTTTTTGGCCATGGGACTAGAATTATGAGGAAGCTACATTCAGTATTTGATCTGATTGTATGGGACTATTAGACTCACTTTGTAAGTATTAATATAATAGCTAGGTATGTTTATCCTTTGAGAGTCAGCATCGTATCAAATTGAGGAACATGGACCTTGGAGTAGATTGCCTGGGTTCAAAGACTGGATCCACCACTTACTCCCAACCTGATTCTCAGCAAGTTATTTGACATCTCTAAGCCTCAGGCTCCACATCTGTAAAATGGGCTTAAAATGACACCTAGTTTATAGTGCTATTTGGCAGAATACATGAGCCAATTTTATATAATGAATATGTATGCATGTACATACATGTACACACATACACACATATGTATAATATGAACATATCTGACTTTATTCTGGTTATAGAAGCACTTTTCTTTAGGATTGCCCTCTCTCTCTTTCTCTGTCCCCCACCCCCAAGACACCTAGCCCCAAGAAGTTAAGTCACACTTTTCCTTTCCTTTATTTTATTATTAGTATTTAAACAAAACTAATGACTATAGGCAGTGGGTTTATTTGGAAAGTTCTAGGCTTAGAGAATCTAGATGTAAAAGCTGGAGTTTAAGCCACTTAGTGACCTTAGAGCAGGTGACCTCTGGGTGCTTCTGTAGGCCTTATCATCCAGGCTAGATGGTGGTCACTAGGAACCCTCTTGGAGGAAGGAGAAGAAGAATCATGGTCATGGTGGCTAAGTTTGTGGGAGTTAAAACCGAGCCTATTTCCACCATGGCTAACCACAAAGGACCCATTTGTATAAGAGCCAGGGTGTTCCTCTCCACTCCCTGGAGCTTAAGCGCAAACTAACCCAACAAATTCCAGGAGCATCCTATAGGGGGAACCAGAGACCATTCCTTTCAAACCAAAAGGCCATTTCGCAGCAGCAGAAAGTAAAGTGTCCTGGGGGAAAAGGTGGGGCTGGAGCCAGTCCAGTGCCTCTTCTGTATTTTTTTTTTTTTTTTTTGCCTATGGAGGCCTTGAGTATATTTAATTTAATTGGGCAGGGGATGGGGGAATCCTTTTGAACAATGATTTTTAACTAATGATTTTTCTAGCATACGTTTAAGAAAATTATTTAATTCTTTTTGATATAGACATTTTACTCATAGTTCTTTCACTAAAAACTACTGCAAAAAACTTCCATTTGGATTCTAGCATATGCAAGAGTGGAATATAAAAAGTGGAATCATGGTGCTTACTATCACAGACTCCCATTCTACAGCAGCAAGGTCAGAGAGAACTTTCTAGAATAACAGAATATTCTACAATCATACTCCCCAACACCATAACCACTACCCACATGAGGCTATTGAATACTTGAAGTACAAGCAGTATGACTGAGGAACTGAGTTTTTAATTTTATTTAACTTTAATTTACTTATATTTAAATAGTCAAATGTGGCTTACAGCTACTGTACTGGACAACACAGTCTAGAATGCAAAACCTGGCTACTTAAAAGTGTGGTTCCCGGAACAGAAGCATTAGCTACACCGTGGAGCTTATAAAAATTCAGATCTTGGGTCTCACCCCAGAACTCTTGAATTAGAAACCATAATCTCCTAACAGCTCCTGTGCTTGATATGCATGTTGAAGTCTAGAGAACACTCTTCTACAGAGGGTTAACTCAAAATCCATAGGCAGAAGTCATATACTAAAGGTTCTCATCCTTTCTGCACTTCAGAGGCAATAGGAAAACATAAAATATACTAGTCCAAGTCACCCTAACCCAACTCAGAGATTCTGATGTAACTGGTAGGAAGCATGGCCTGAGCATCAAGTTTGCAAACCTCTCTGGGGGATTCTAATGGTCAGCCAAATTTGAGAGCTATCCTAGCAGAGCCTAAGAAGGTGGCCCTCAAGCTGAGTGAGCATCAAGATTTCCAGGAGTGTTGGTCTAAACAGATTGCAAGATCAAGCTCACACATTTTCTGGTGCATGGGTCTGAGTTGGAGTCTAAGAGTCTTCATGTCTAACAAATTCTGCTGATGCTCCTAACCTGGGAACCCATAGCTTGAGAATCATTGGCCTAGTCATTTTAAAAGCATGGGCTCCAGAATCAGAATGACTTTGGGGTGAGTCCTGGAGTCACAGCTTGCTACCTGGGAAAGTGACTTAGCCTCAGACCTCAACTTCCTCAATTATAAAACTGGGATAAGAATCTTAAATCATTGCATTGTCATGGATATGAGCTCAAAGAATGCCTATAAGTTGTGCAGTACCTGTTCTAAATAAGCAATTGATAATTGTTAGTATCATTATTTTAAGAAGACTGACTCATTCATTCATTCATTCAATAAGCAAGAACTATGGGCCAGGCACTGTGCCAGGTACTAGGGACACAGCCAAAAATGCAGGCAGCCAAGGTCCCTGTGACACTGCTGTCACGGAACTGGCATTCCATTTGGATAGTTCAAAGCAGATAGTTTATGCTGTACTTATAGTACTAATCATAAGAGGAAAAGGTCAGAGGGAATTCATTCCAACAGGGACAATGGGAAAGCCCCAGATAGGAGATGGAGTTGGAGTAGTGCCTTGATAGGGAGAAGGATTACACCCGAGGGGCGGGGGGCAGAAGCTTTCTCATGGAAAGGCAGAGAGCCAGCAAAGGGTAGGTACCAGTTAGCAGCCTGGAGGAACTGGGGCAGGAAGAAAGGAAAAAAAGGCTGGGAGTTAGGGCTGTGCACTTGGGATGCCAGGAGAGAGAGCGTCTACTCTTTTCTGGACAAACCACACTTTTGTTTTTTGTTCTTGTTTTTATATTTTGGTACCAAGAGTTAAATCCAGGGGTGCTTAACCACTGAGCCACATCTCCAAGCCTTTTTTATATTTTATTTAGAGACAGGGTCTCGCTTGTAAAATCCAAACTCAAAATGGAGTCACTCTGGCTCAGGCCTGCACATATCTGCTAACCTGCTCTTTGTGCTTCTGTGATTAATGCTTTGTTATGCTTGCTTCTCACGGATGGGGGGCAAAACTACAGGCTGCCAGACCCCCTGGCCAGTTACCTAAAGTTCCAAGAATTGAAAAGGGACATAGGAGGCTCTGTCACAGTTGAACTATAAATAACTATAGATTGAATATCTGCCAAATCATGTTTTCCTGAGTCATGTAGCTAGCCCCCCCCCCATAATAACCTCTGAAACCCTCACTTGGGGGTCACTCTCTGAAGGAAAGGAAAGCTGACTCCATTGATTGGCCTGTGTGCCTATTTCCTCAATAAACTTTGCTGCTTCTGCAGAGTTGTCTGGGCTGCACTTCTTGGGGAGAGGTGCAGGTTGCATTCAACATCACTAAGTTGCTAAAGGCCTCACTAAAGTTGCTGAAGCTGGCTTTGAACACCTGATCCTCCTGCCTCAGCCTCCTGAGCCCCTAGGATTATAGATGTGCACCACTGTGCCTGGCTACACTTGGTTTTTGTTTTTGATTTGTTTTATTTAGATCTCAATATGCTGAAAATTACTGACACTGGGAAACAGAAACCAGTGCACAGCTTTCAATCTTGATTATTCTTACCAGATGCAGAAGCTGGTCAATGCAAGGTCCAGACACTAACTGAACCATCCAGACCTCTCTCAAGGTGAAGCTCCTCTACCTAGCAAGTGGCCCTGGGGTCAGACACTCTACTGAAGTGGATAAACAAGAAAATGCCTGAGACTTCAGTAGAGGCCCTGGGAGGGCCTCTAGTAAAAGGGGAAAGAGTGTTTCCACCCTATTCTTCATTTGCCTCGGGACAATGGCAGACCGCCATGACCCTTTTGCCCCCTTCTGGCACTTGTAAATTCTTCAGTAAACTCCAAAGAAACAAGAAAACATGATTCCTAAGGAAGGAGGGCTCTGTGCAGGGGGACATGTGGATCTATCACGTTCCCCTCAGTGCTGTAGTCCCACAGGAAGGGAGCTGCTAAGGAACAGACAGCAGGGAGCAAGCCTGTCTAGGAAGTTACCCATTCCCATGGGGATAAGAAAATCCCTACATGTGCGGAGGAAGAGGGTCTCAGGCTCCAATGGGGGGTCTCCCCCAGGGTCTCCTCTTCTAACAAGCTGGATAAGTACAGTGAGGGAAGACCTCGGAGGACCCCAGTGCCTCTCAGAGCCTTGGACTCCAAAGGGCCCTGCAGAGCCACCAGCAAATTTGAACAGAGACACAAACCACAGCTCTAACTCTTCTTGGATCTATGACTTTGGGAAAGAGACTTCATTTCTTTGAGTCTCAGTTTACCCTTTAACAAAATGGAAATAATAATACTTTATTGGTAGGTGGAATGATGGACCCCAAAGATGTCCATGTTAATCTCTGGAACTTTACACAGCAAGAGGTAACTAAGGCAGCTGACAAATCTCAGGCTGTCAATCAGCTGACCTTGAGATAAAAAAATTGTCCTGGAGAGCAATGTAATCCCGAGGGTCCTTAAAAATGAAAAAGGAAGGCAGAAAAGGAGAGGCAGGGAGAGGACATGACAGAAAGCAGGACTGGAATGATACAGGCAGAACTCTCCTACTATTGCTGGCTTTTTTTTTTTTTTTTTGGTACTGGGGATTGAACTCAGGGGCACTCGACCACTGAGCCACATCCTCAGCCCTATTTGTGTTTTATGTAGAGACAGGGTCTCACTGAGTTGTTTAGCGCCTCACCATTGCTGAGGCTGGCTTTGAACTCACAATTCTCCTGTCTCAGCCTCCCAAAGTGCTGGGATTACAGGCATGCGCCACTGCGCCCGGCTTATTGCTTGCTAGCTTTGATGATGAGGGAGGGGACCATGAGCCAAGGACTGTGGTGGTCTCTGAAGACTGCAAGACAGGGGAATGCCATCTTCCCAGAGCCTTTAGAAAGAAGCTGGGTCATGCCAGGCATGGTGGCACAAGCCTGTAATCCCAGAAGCTTAGGCAGGAGAATTGTGAGTTCAAAGCCATCCTCAGAAACTTAATAAGGCCCTAAGCAACTAAGCAAGACCCTGTCTCTAAATAAAATATAAAAGGGGCTGGGAAGATGTTGCTCAGTGGTTAATCACCCCTGGGTTCAATCTCCAGTACCAAAAAAAAAAAGCAGCAGCAGCAGCCAGGCCCTGAAGAGCTCTCCCTTTTAGCCTAGAGAGGCCCACATTGGACTAGTAACCTACACAACTATGAGATGATACACAGTATTGTTTGAAGGTAGAGTGTATGCTTATCTGTTACTGCAGCAATAGAACCTCATAAACCTTTCTGTATGATGTGGTGAAGCTGACACTTTGGTGCCAGAAAAGGACACCTCCTTATCTATGATGATATTATCCTCCATGGACACCTGCCACCCAGCATGCCTGGTGGGTTTCTCCCTCTCAAGAACAAATATCCACTTCCTCCCCTGTGCCCAAATCAGCCATGTGTGGCAAGTCTCAGCTGAGCCCTAACCTTCCCCAGTAGCTTCCTGAACTCCTCCACCCACTTGAGCTCTTTCTCTGAACTCCCATGGCCTTTCCGCCTGTACCTCACAATTCGGACTTAATTATATAGCAGGCGGTGTTACCTGCTGTTGATGCATGTGTGTTTATTTTGGTTCCAAAACAAGATTGAAACCTTGCTCTCAAACAGGAACTATGTTTTGTCCTTCTGCTGTTGTTGTTCTTTGAGGACCTGTACTTTTTTTTTATAATCCTGTTTTTATCACCTTGTGACATATAAAAGAACGCTCAGGCATATTTATAAGCAGATGCCTAAATCATTTTAATTGTCCTGACTCACTTTTCTGGTTTTTTTTTTTAGCAGAGACTTCTATTTTCTGGCAGTGTGTTGATGGCTTTGAGGTCTAAGGCTAGATCTGACCTGGATAAGGGAGCCCAGGCTTACAGTTTTCCAAACATGGTTCCAATGACTGGCTCCCGACCAGATCCCAAATGCATCCGTCTAAAAGATGTTGGAAATCATAAATAACTAGGAAAGAGGGCAATCGGGTCTGTGTTGTTCTTAACCCAGTGCTGAGCGCACTGTAGGAGCTCAATGAAAATGGGTTAGACAGAGCTGGCAGTATAGTTTAGTGGTAGAGCATTTGCCTAGCAAAGTCCTGGATTCAATCTCTAGCATCAAAAAATAAAATAAAAAATGAGTAAGCCAACTGGCCAGTGGGCGATGGTTTTCTCTACTCTATTGCTATAGTGACCCAAGATGACCCTCAACAAAAACATACAAAGGAAGCAAGTCTTTTGCCCTCCTTTGGGGATTCGGCTCCTAAAAGAACAAGGCGGACAAATGAGTTCTCTTTAGAGCACGTTATTCAGAGTCTCAAAATAAGACGTGTTTCTCATTTCAAGGTGTATTTGTTTTAGTGGGGTAGGATAAGGATTTTGTGGAGGAGACAAAGATGAGTAAGTGGGTGTGTGGGAACAGGAAGTAAAGCAAGCAGTGACTTGCCACCTGCCCACGTGGTGCCTGCACGTCCTGCCGCCTTGTTTTTGGTTCTATTCTGGTTTATTTTCTCTTCTGGTGTTTTAAAATATGACAGGCAATTTAGAAAGAGAGGCTAGGGATACTCATGGCTTCTCACTAAGCTTGTATGGTGGACACAGTGTCCTGCTCTCCGTGTCTCATTATGTCTTCATGGTGACCTAATGAGGTAGCTGCTATGACTATCCCCATTTTACAGGAGGTAAGACTGAGAAAACTGAGCCTGAGGCAGACAAAAGGATCTTTCTCAAAGTAACCGTTGGTGGGTAGCTGAGGCCAGATATGAACTGTGTTGGTCCAGCCCAAAACGTGGCTCTGATCATTCTTCTCTATGAATCTGGGGTCGTGTGGAAGCCCCTGGTCTCTCTCCCAGCAGAAGCAGCCCAGGTTGGTAAAGTACACTGGGACTTGGGGACACCACGGTAACTCTATGTGGTTTCCTGGTCCTTGTAGTGTTCCTAAACACCAAAGGTGGGCAAGGAGGAGTGGAAAGAGAAGACGCGAGAATGCTCGTTTTTGAAGATCTCTCCCTCCTTTCCTGTCTCACATGAAGCCCTGTATGGGGGATGGCGGATGCCAACAAAAAGCAGAAGATTCAGCTTTATCATTCCCAGCTTTGTCCCCCAAACTCCAAACTTTTCAAGGGTAAGGACCAAGGCAGAAGAGAAAAATGAGGGTATGGACATCAAGTGTCCAAACCTGGGATAAATCACCCTTTCCACCCATCACAGGCTATATGACCTTTGGAAAAGAGAAGTGACCTTGCTGAACCTCTGTTACTTCATGACCTAATAGAGGAGATTTCTTCTACCCCCTAGGCCTGCTCTCAAGTTTGGGCTGAGGTGGGTGAGGGGCTCAACCGAATGCCTCGCACAGAGTAGAAACATCTGAACCCATGTGAGTGTTGTTAAGATAATACATGCAACAAAGTGCACATATACTGCACTCTATAATATGCTATCCTAAATTAATAAGAAGATGACAAATGTGGTATGGACTGTGACCTGGGGAAGGTAAGGGACAGGGCTATGGCTTTCATTCTGGATTTTATTCCCCATGGTGCCAGCTCAATCCCAACTCTCCACCCTTAAAAGTTCCTGTAGACTGGAATAGACTTCTATTTCTTTTATCTTGCTTCAGACCTCAGTCAGCAAAAGTAGCACCTTTCCATCTTCCTGGATAGCAATGCTTCCTGAAACCTGGAATGCTCCCATTTTGTGGGATCATCTATTCTCCTTGTGAGAATACTTCACAGGAATGCTTTTTTTTTTTTTCTCCCGCAGCTCTTTGGTACAATAATTGTTCCACAGTATAATAACCCCTGTATTAAGTCAGACGGAGGAAACTTGAAATATGATTATACTGAATTATCTTCCAGAAGAGGCAGATCCATTTGGGATCTCACCCAAGAAGATAAGTTACCAAAGAACCAAAAGTGTTCCATTAAAAGTATTTTCTTCTACAAAGGAGAGAGGTTATTTTTATTTATATTGCTGTTGTTGCTGTTGCTATTATTTCATGGCCCAGAAGGTCACTGGTCTGTTTTTGGTCTCAATAGCACCAATGCTTCCTGACATATCATTCAGTGATATATCAGGTCTATTGTTTCCTGCCCTCCTCCCCCCTCCCCCGCACAACCCCCTGTCACACTGCAGTGCAGGAAGGTGGAACTCTTCATCTTCACTGTTGTTTCTCCATCATACAGAATAGTGGTACTGGTACTGGCACACAGTAGGTACTGGTCAACAAATGAACATAATGAAACCCACTTCAGAGCATCTTTCTTTTGAAGAGCAACCACAGTTGATGCAAGGGTGTGTCTCATCAGAAATGCAGTTAAACCTGATATATTTCCTTTTCTATTCTTCTTCCCCCTTTTCTGTTTGCTCTAGTAGATTTTTCACTAGATTGGAACACACCTCCAAAAATCAAGATTGAATCACCCACCCAAGGCCATGGGTTGAAAAGCATCCCAGGAATCGTGACACTAAGCTGCTTTAAAGAACATTTCACTCCCATCAAGGAAACTGGCTTGCACACCTTTACCTGGGACAGAATCTGCCTACTGCAGAGGACATTGACACCCCATTTATGAAGGGACCTCCTTGAGCATCAGGGCACAAAGGAACAAGAAAGGATGGACACGCACCATAAAATTCGAATTCATGAAGTGAGAAAAATAGAAGGTGATTTAGTCTAAAATCCACATTTTTCAGATGAGAAAACCAAGAGTCCAGAAAAGCTAAGTGGTTGTTCAAGTGCACAGTGTAATTACAGCACAGACAGGAAAAGAAAGAAGATCCATATACACACATACATGCATGGTGTGTATGTGATTAAGACACCCTAAAGATGCTCATTGTTAAAATACCTGATAGTAGTATGTAATAAATTTTCCTTTGCTTTTCTGTCCATTTGAGAAATTTAGGGAGGCGTGTGTGTGTGTGTGTGTGTGTGTATGTGTGTGTGTATGCATGTGTGAATGGGTATGTGTTTGAACTCTGAGCAACAGTTTGTTTTAAAAACAAGGCCGGGGATGTGGCTTAGTAGCAGTGCTTGCTTAGCATGTACAGATCCCTGAGTTCATTCTCTAGCATCACACACACATGTACACACACATGCAAAAAAAAAAAAAAAATTAAAAGCTCATCCACAATTTGGAAATTTGAATTCATTAACTTCCCACTTCTCCCTAGTAACCTAGAACACAAACTTCTCATTAATGATTCAAGAGTCTTAAAGACTTTCTGAGCTGTAATAACCTTGAGATCATCAAGCCAATTTTCTTTTAACAGAGAAAAAAACACAGGCTCAGTGAAGAAAAGTCAGCTCCCCAAGTTAAAAAGCCAGATAACTGCTAAGGGGAGGCATTTGGGGACCTTAGCACACAGGCACACAGAGGGTACACTTAGGACACTTCTCTGATCATCACATTGGCTAGAAAACAAAATTGAAGCAAGCACATCTCCAACCAAAGATGAAAATTTTCCTCATGAGTAAGTGAATACAATTCTAATGAGAAAACAAATAGAAAATGGGATCCTTATAAGGATATGGACACATGTACAACATGCATGTTGTGTATATGATGAACACATATATACTACAGAGGCTCATTTTTAAAAAACTTGACAGTAGGTATGTAGTAAATTCACAGTGCTAGCAAGAATATCAAAATATATTACTAGTGGAAGTATATCTTGACACAACATTTTTAGAATGCTATCTTATCCATCACTATCTACAAGATAAAATATACATATTTCTTTGACTCAGCAATTCCTCTTCTAGGAATGCAGAAGTTTCTGTAGAAAGAATTGGACAAATATATGAATATATGGATAACATTTATTAAAACCTTGCTTATAGTAGGATTAAAGAAAAAGTGAACATCCAGGAAGTTCATCATCAGGGTTATGGTTGTGCATATGGTGATAAACAAATAATGGAATTTTACAAAGAAAAACCTACACATTTTATAAAATGAATGATTTTTGCTATAAACTTTTTGTATTTTTGGTACTGGGAATTGAACTCAGCAGCACTCAACCACTGAGCCACACTTCCAGTCCTATCTTGTATTTTATTTAGAGACAGGGTCTCACTGAGTCGCTTAGCATCTCACTTTTGCCAAGGCTGGCTTTGAACTCACAATCCTCCTGCCTCAGCCTCCCAAGCTGCTGGCATTACAGGCATACACCACCACACCTGGCTGCTATAACCTTGTATAAGATGAATTATTACAGAGCTGAATAAATGCCTATCATGTATTAGTAAGAAATGACAAATTGCATTGCAAAGTAATGATTCAATATAATTTCTTACACAATCACTACCACCTCTATGGCACTGTTAAATATGCACATCCATGTTGGTGGTAGAAAGAGCATGAAATAAAGGTATAAAGGCCTGTTAACACTGGGCATCTCAGGGAGATGTCTGTGATGAAAGAAAGAAGATATGATTGATATTTTCTTTGTACATCTTTTAATGTTTTCACTGATTACAACACATACGTGTTACTCTGAGAAAAAATTTAGCCAAGAAATGCTAAAAATAAAGACAAGAGGAACCCAAAAATAGTCCTCCAATTCCTGTTTTAGCCTCCCTTCTTCCCTAATAGCCCCCATGGCAGTAGAAATGCTCTGACTTCAGTGGGGGAAAATTAATGAAGCAAAGAGAATTTTGAAGCTGTTACTATAAGCCATGGTCATCCTTTGAACGAAAGACTTTTCCCACCTAATTGTCTTAGTCCTAACACAGAACCTGAGCAGATACAGGAAGTGACCTGCTCAGCATATACAGGAAGTGACCTCTTGAGCAGATGTAGGAAGTGACCTACTGAGCACAGCAAAAGCAAAAATTCTCCCTTACACAGGAAGGGAGCTCAGTCTCCTGTAGTGTCCTGTCTCCAGAGGAATCTGTAAACTATAAATAGTGCAGGGCCCACTGCTCATGAAAGTAAGTAGACAGAAGCTAAATCTGGCAGGTAGGCCTTCTGGGGCACCTGAACCAGTCACTTGGAAAGTTGGTCTTGTTCCCACTAGTCCCTGACTCCAAGATCCTGAATGAAAAGTGACAGAACCAAGAAAGCAGAAGTCTAAGCTGTGACAGGGATGACCACGGGGCTTCAATAATGTTAAAACCGCATTGCCGGGAGCACTAACTGGACAAATCCTTCTGGGCTAGCATCCTCAAAGAACTGTCGCTATCAACTTTAAAACTCCAAGAGAACTGTCCACATTGACACACAGAACTTCCTTTGTATAGAGTCAGTTCAGTCCCCTGATCCGCCCTTGGTTCTGTGTTTCTGTCACGACTCAGGAACCAGTAAGGAGAAGGCAGAAAAGATTGACTTACCCAGCCAACTTCTGTTTAAGTACACAGACACAAACACGGGAGGGACTGTGAAGAAGTCTACCACAGAGTTCACTTCCAGCCAGAACCACAGCTTATCATTGGCTGCAATAAACTGAGGGCAGGAGGGAGAGAAGAAATGAGAGGGAAAAAAAGTGAGAAGTGAGAAATGCTGGCATTCAATCTCTATTCTTTGACTAAGGGATAAATTTGGGGTTTCCTATGGGGGTCTGGAGGGAGATGTATTCTTCTGTTATCTTCTGTACCAATCACATGCTTATTTTGTAAGATACACTATCTTTTCTGTAGGACAATGTTCTGGGCTAGCCTTGGAGAAAGATCAAGCAATATGTTTTTGTATGGTTTCAAACAGCTTCATAGGGAAAGTTAATAATCTCATCTTCATTAGACTCTCTATTGTAAATATAATTATAAATAAAGTTCCTGAACATGCACACACTTACACATTTCTGTAATTCAGATTTGTATAGAACCCTTCATCAGTAGTAGCATGCTAAACATAATTCTAAGAGCCAAAGGTTGTTTTTCTCTATTTAATTTTTGAGAGGACAATGCATTCATGTTTGAACAGAGGGATGAGAAACCATGAGTCAGTGGAGGTACCATTGTTTTTCCAATCTCCATTATCCCCTTGAAACAAAATTAACATATATTCCAGAAAATGCCCAGCTAAGGAAAGAGCTCTCTCACAATCTGAAAATGAGAACGCACGTATGGTGTTTATCATGGAAACCTTGGGCTTTCCCTTCCCTGTGAAAGCAGATACCAAGGAGGGATGATCCCTGGGTATAAGACTCCCATGCCCCACAGGATAACAGCCATGTTGCTAAACTTACCCGCAAGCCAAAGTAGAGAAGGAAGAACACGTTGAAAGCCATGTCGATCTGTAATGTGAAATCTTTGTAGAAATTCTGGCAGGATTCTATTGGGCTATTAGACAGGAAGAAAAAAAAAGCAAGAAGTAAATGAAAAATATCATCATATTTTCCACAACCCTGAGAAGTGGTGGTGAACGGGGTAGAGGACAAAATGAATGCTGATTAAATAAAACATTTGGTCTTTCTACCCCTCGTGATAATCAAGCAAGCATTGCCGAGGGGCTTCCATTCAACCATTCAGTGTTTCATTTTTATTTGCTTTTGGGAATTTTTCATAAATTTATGTATACATTTTTTTTTTTTTTTTATCATCATTCAACAGTTGAACTATGTATCTAAAGAGGATCATGCAGACATCTTGGAGGAAGGACAAGCAGGAGTGACCACCAAATTCCTTGATTTCATATTAACCCTTAAAGAACTGACTTCCTTATTTTAGAGGACAGACATTAAGGCTAAAAATCAGACCCTCACACCCTCTGACACAATGCAAGTAGAGTCCATTTTCCATTAAACATGGTGGCTGTGTTTTGGATCTTGTAAAAGCCATTTGTGGATTGATAGATAAAGAACCCAGGAGCATCTCAAGAACGCTTTGGTGGAGAGGATCCTGGTGGACTTTCTGGTGAAACTAAGTATGGACTTTCTGTGCAGCACTCTGATCTGGGGAAGGAAGTATTGCCCAACTGGTAATAGTTAAGACCATTAAACCCAATCATTGAAGCAGTACTCTAAGGGTTAATTAATTAATTTATTTATTTTGGCATGCAGGTTAATTGGCTTTGTGTGTATGTCAAGCAGTCAATGCACACCCCAGCACACTCTACTTGGCTCAAGAGTAGGCAGTTCAAAAGGGTACTACTATACAAACTGGTACATGGCTTCCGTGTGCTTTCCAGCATTAAACTGATCAAAGGATCAGTGTGTGAACAGTCCCAAGGTCTGGGCTGGGTGGGAAGCAGGAAAGCCTCATAAACATCTCAAAGCTGTGAATGAAAATCCATAGTATGCTGTTATCAGTAAGCAAATGGTAACACCCAGGCCAGGAACACAAAGAGGGTGAGGTCAGAGAAAGGGGAAGGAGTATAAGGTGAAAAGAAATAATTTCCCCAGAGGGGAAGCCACATGGACCTCTTGCTCCAGAAGAGAGCTAGTTTGAAAAGATGAAGGATTTCCGAGGATCGGCATTTGGAAATCCTTGTATGCAATACCAGTTAGTATAGTTGCACTTTTATGAAGACAATGCTGGGCTGTTCAACAGGCGGGAGTCTGTGCAGTTGGGAATGCGGACTCCCTTAGATCCGTGGGATGTCAGTCTATAGGAATCACCGATCATGTGACATGCACTAGATTTCTCCATTCCTCATCTCGATTACAAGTCAGACATGCCCTTTGCCATCTCCCAAACCACATATATGTGGTACAACTTCCAGACAAGCATCAGAGTAACCTACATGTGCATTTACAAACTAAGCGGACTGAACAAAAACAACACTGAACAACAGTTCCTTCACAAAGGAAATGACAACTGCCGGGTTTTCATTAAGGTGGGAAAGAGGGAGGAAAGACGGTGAGGACTTTGGTTAGTTGAGTTTGGAAGGAGGGAGGAGCACAGGAAGGTCAGCATCATGCCCCTCCTGCCACTGCTCTTTGCCTGCTCTTCTACACAGGTCCCAGTTTAAATGACAAAAGGAAAATCCAGGCCCAGAGTTAATAAGGGACACTTCTGCTATTTTGGGGCCATAGTGGTACTTAGTTTTGTTTTAAGAACAAAACCTATAAGGTGTACAGGTATTAGAGTTCCCAGACACTGTAGTTGCAATGAGAAGAAATACATGAAAGTTGATCAAAAATCCACTACAGATTCCAAGGTTGATAAGACAGTGTTTTTCTGTGCTTTGGGGGCCACTGGCAGAATGTGCTACTGAAGGGGCTGGGATTGTGGCTCAGTGGTAGAGCGCTTGCCTCCCATGTGGGAGGCACTGGGTTCGATCCTCAGCACCACATAAAAATAAAATAAAATAAAGATATTGTGTCCATCTACAACTAAAAAAAAATTTAAAAAAAACACAATGTGCTACTGAAGAATAAATGGTGTGTGTGTGAAGCAAGTGAGCAGGTATAGGAAAATCTGTACTATATTGGACTCATGTTTTCTCCTGTGCTAGCAGGAACTTGGCTCACGCATTAAAAATTTGTATTCATCCAAACTAATGTTTCCACAGTCAAGGGGGCAGAGCGAAAGTTTCATTCCCCAGTCTATCATGGATTAACTCACTGTCATGTCACCAAAGCCAAACAATAATCTTACTGTTGCCCTCACAAGAGTTATTGGTGGCATCCTGGGGGAATCACATGAGTTCCTTAGCTCCTATTAATTCCGTGCCTCTATGGTTAATTTTATGGTATCTTTGAAGTAATTCTGGTTGGAAAAATATTTGGTAGGCGGTGGTGGAGAGTGGAATAGTGAGTGGGGACATGCCAGCTCAGTGACATAGAAGGTATTCTAGTCGAACATAAGCAGAAATAGATATTCAGAAAAAGCATGAGCAATCGGACTGTAGCAACTTCTTTCCATTGCTCCTTGCCTTCCTGGCCATTTCTGTTGTTTCCTTCTGTAGTGCCCTTACCCAAAAGCAGTAAAGAAAGGATTTAAAGCTAGAGGACACCATATTGGAAAACATACTTCAACAGTACCCTTGATTTGCAGAAAACAATGTAAAAACCATAGTAGAACTTTAGTCCTTCTTTCAAAAAATTTAGAACTGATTTCATCACCATCTTCTTATCATTCTATGGGTCCTAGACTTTGAGCTGAAACAAATGAAAGAAGTAAATTTTGCAGCTCATATGAGTGGCTGTTCCTCTGGCTGAAGCTCACAGGTAATAGGAACATACCTTGTAAAATAAACAGGGGATGGCAAGAAGTAGGAAATTCTTGGACAAAACAGACAGGTCATGGGACCTCATGGGGCTGCAGTGATCAGGGAGTGTATTTTATATCGCTTTTTAGCTATTTCCTGCTTACTATGAGAGCCCCAGGAGAAGTGCCCTGACTAGTTTTTCAAGTGGTAACAGAACTGTTCATCAGGGTCCCCTCTGAGATAAATCTTCCAAGTGCTTATAGCTCATGGACTCACACAAGCAGTTATCACAGAGTGGAGATTCCAAAGCCCCATTATTTCATTCCCCAAATGGAAACAACTCATGGAGAAGTTCACGGATATTTTGTAAAAAGAATACATAATCTAACAACCAAAGGGGTGGCCAGCCAGGATTTATTTTTCTCCCCAAGAGACTTTATCGTCATAATCAATGTTCATTGTAGATGGAGAATGAAATTCAATCTCCTCTTTCTCCTTGTGTAAAGAGAGTTTCCTTGCTAGATATACAGACATTTCAAGAGCTAGCAAGAAATTGTGTTTTCACTTAAAACTACAAAAGAAAGAGAGAGATTCTGGGTCACACCGTTAAATTTATACTGACATTCTGATGATGCATACCCACATCAGAAAAGGTTTTGGGTGGGCTTATGTTACCGGTAGGGGAGAAAAAAAAAAGTGGAGTTTTTAGAACAGAAAGAAAGACATCAGTTCTAACTCTGGTAGTAGAAAACAAGGTTACCCTAATTCATCCTTGGTTAACTAATGACTTGATAATTAGAGGATCCAAGATACTTGGTAGCTGATTCCTAGGCTCCCATTATCCATAGAGCTAATGTGACAGTAAAACCTGAAGCAAATTTAGTGTTTTGACCAAGACTCTAGGACTGAGACCTTCAAAAGAATCTTACTCAAGAGCTGCTTCATATGGCGTGTGTGTGCAATGTAAGAGAGAGGCTGAAATCCAAGCTTCCATTTCTTCTTGGGCATTAAGTAAGTCTACCCTTAGTATGTAAAAGTCTCCACAGAAGAAGATGAGACTTACCCAACATGGGAAATGAATCTCTCTCTCTTCATCTAATTAATAATACAATTCCCAGTGAAGATCTTTGAGCAGGAAGATCCAACAGACAGATCTTCCTGAAAACTGATTTCAGAATTCATTTTTCCAAAGCACAAAGCAAGCAAGGGCTGACAGGTTTTCTTTGAAAAAGCTGAAAAGACCAAGTACAAAATCTCACGACTAACAGTAGTTCCTTGGACACTTGTGCCACCTCCAGGAAGGCACCGCTGCTGGCCTTTCTCAGCCTCTACACGTCCTTCCCGGGTGCTCCTAAGGTCTGGTTGCCCAACCCTGAGAAGCTATTTCTCTAGCATAAATGGTTCTCCAGCTCTGCCATGCACTTGAGGGACTTGTTAAAACTTGCATGGCACACCCTCACCAGAATTTCTGATTTAGTAGGTTTGAAATAGGGGCCTAGGGATTTGTTTTTCTAACAGTTTCCCAGATGCTGTCAATGCTGTTTATCTGGGGACCCCACTTTGAGAACCACTGCTCCCAAAGTATTTTCTTGCAACTTCCCACTGATTACAGGTGTCACTGCTCAAGAAGATCCCCATTTAGACCTGAATGGAGATGATTAAGAGTCTAAGCCCGCCCCCAGATAACCAGCTGCATACCACTTAACTAATTGCTGAGATCAAGGGGTTGAACAGATATTTTCAGTTTCAGATGTGAACAAGGGGAAAAAAAATTAAAGAGATACAGGGAAGTAATTACAACGCCACCGAGCAAGCTTCACCAGTGGACGTTCCAATTAACAATCAGAGAGAACCTGCTGAGCACATTTTCAGTTGGCAGATTAAAAGGAAAAATGGTGAAGTATAGATGGGGAGGGGTTATGGGGAGTGTGGTTTATAAGGGATAAAGAAATGATAAGCAGCTTAGGAACACAAGGACAACAGACATTCGAGATGATTTACTAGGGAAGGGCCTGGCTGAGGAACAAAAGAGCACTTTGTGAAATAATTTCCAACATTTAAATTCTCCTCACTCTTGTGGCTAGTCCCTTTTTTAATTGAATGGGGCCCTTTCAATTCCCACCAGGATTATGGACCACCATAGTTCAGGCCCAGGCACCACCACAGACATGAATCAATTCAATAAGTTTAATGATGCCAGACTCTTCTTCTCGTCTCACCTCTGCAATGTTGCCAGATTAATTTAATTAAAAGATGTCATTTATCCAGCATCACGGCGCCCTCCTGTCTCATACATCAAGTGTATGTCTGGCTGTGAAGAACCTCCAAAAGCCACCCACACCCTACATCTCCCCTTTTATTTTCTGCTGTTCTTCTTTACAAATCCTTTGCTACCATGAGCTGATGCCTTTGTTCCTTTATGAAATGTGACCCACGTATTCCCAATTCTAAATCTATGCTTTTGCTGTGGCCTCTTCAAATACTCTTCTTTGTGTTCAAACCTCAGGCAGCCTTCAAGGCCAACCCAAAGGCTCCACTCAGCAAATGATTGGTGCCCTTACTGATCTCTCTGGTCTCTGAATTTCTCTAGTACAGAATTCTAAACTGCCTGGTTCCATTCATAGTCAAGTCTTCCTCAGTTTGATATAATGCTACCCGGCAATTGTACAGCATTTACACATACAATTGCATTTCCTCCTCATAAATGGCAAAATAAAATATATTTTGTTAAAAACCCTCATTTAACAGACAGAAAAGCAGAGGCTTAGATACCCACTCAAGATCAGGTAGTTAAATTGTAGAGCTGGGGTACAGACCCAGCAGGCCTACTGCCATGCTGGGCATGCTTTGCAGATGGACTGCAGCATCCTTGGAGAGGAATAAGAAACATAAGACATGGTAGCAGCTATGTACAGAGCCTCACATGAAGCTCATGCAAAAATGGGGGAGTGGAAAGATTTATAGAGGAGGTCAAATAGCCCTAGAAAAATTCCATGCATTTGTGGGGCAGTCTGGGAAAATTCAGAGGAAGCTGACCTATGCTATGCAATCTGTATCTAACCTTTGTGAAGACAATCATGTGGGACATGAATAAGCCCTATAAGTCCTTGCTGGAACCCTGTGTGGTGGTGGCATCATGAAGACTGATCCCATATGCTGAAGAATGTTCTCTGCTTATATAGGAATAATTCCTAGTTATCCATCTGCTTTAAGATGGATGACCCTTCAAGGGTTCCAATTTTCCCTCACTCTCTCTTATTCTAGAATAAGAATGACCATTGTGAGAGCTGAGAATATTTAAATCCTTTGAACACTCTGAATTATGGATTAGACAGTAAACTTTGCATCCCATTCCATCCAATCAAAATAAAGAGAAAAGATGACATCATACGGACATGGATTCTGTGGAAGTTAACTACAGCCAAGAGGGAGTACATCTAAGTGATCTGAAGTCTTTCTAGAAACGTCTGGATATACTAGGCAAAATAAGTGCCTCAGTTTTCTTGCCTACTTTGAGTAGAACTGACAGTATCTAGCTATCCTGAATATTATGAGGCTGGTTTTAAAAGGGAGACAAGTCTTTGCAATGCACCTCAAATTATAAATCAGTGTTATTACTTATATAATTTTAGGTCTCAGGAAAATGTCTTACAAGCTAATTACGATAATGGATTTAGTGTGAGTGATAAAATACCAATTAATCATTGAGCAAGAATCTTTACATAGAACATTGTCTCCTACCCTGGACGGCACCCCAGGACTGCTCAGCTCCTAGATGGAGTTGAAAGTTTTCAATCTTTTCTCAATACTTGAATTTTAATTACCCTGTCAGAGTTGTATGCTTAAGAGTTTATCTTTCCAATGCTGGTTCTTTTAGTGTTTATACTGAGTGAGGCATATATTCACTAAGTTGTGAAGTTTTTATCAGTTTTATCAAACAGAATCAAGACTTTTCTGTTGACTAACATTAAGACTTTGTCACTGGCTGTCTTGAGATATTGCCTTCTAAGCCACTATCCATGATAGGTAGGATAGTGATTAGGTAGGATAGTTCAATGATTAATTAATACTAATGATAATCACATCAAAATGGGCTTATTGTTTAATCTTAAAACATTTTTTTAGACAACTGAAATGGTTCTAACTGAATAGAAAACTATTTTTTTTTGTTACTCTACCATATTGATCTATCACAATCCCGAGCCTACTGTTTAAATGGCTTTGTTGGGAAGTCCTCATTTATAGTTTTTATCAATAAGTCTATTAATCTTTCTCACAGCAGCTTCTGATTATGCCCATGCTCAAATGATGGTATGTGATCCAACAGCCATACACATATGCATCATTAGAACCATTTTTGAAACAACCTGGAGCATATGGAGAGATGGCATAGAAATCCTCACAACTCTTTGGAATTTTTGTGTGCTCTGTAATCTTGAGCTCTGTGTAATATGGAGAACCCTAGAATACTGATAGCAATAGACTTCAGAAGAGTTGTATGGTCTGGGTTGTCTACCTGAGTAATAAGTCCTAACAATGAAGCATTCTTCTAGGAGACAAAGAAAATGACAGAGATTGCTGATGGAGAGAACAAAACATGTCAGTTCCTCACACATTGGGTTTCTTAATGAAGCACACAGATGATTTGTTTTCACAAAACTCAGGTGGTAAGATCCCTGTCACTTTCTTATGGAGCTTTTCCAAACCTTCTTTCAAGAAGATTTCAATGTCTTATCTGTAGTTTGATCCCCTTTCTTGTCTTCATTCTATATCTTTTTTTACCCACTAATGCACCTAAATGAAAAGCAAAATGTGAGCATGACGAGTCAACCTCAACGGTCAGCAGCTGGAGAGTTTTGGAGTTCGATGGATGAATTAAATATCTCAGCTCTGTTGCTCACTACATTATCTTGGGCAAATAATTTGACCTCTGCAAGCACTGGTTTTCTCATCTGTAAACTGAGGGTAAGGATATAAATTTAAAAGACTGCTATAAGAATGAGATCAGAAGACTGAGCACTTAATAAACCATAGCTGGGTTTAAAACTAAGGTGGTAACAACAGAGATAACAGTTTGTAGAAAATGTCCCCAAAAGGCAATGATCCAAATGAATTGAAATTGATACAATCAATTATTTCCATACTTTTTTTTCCATTTACATCTGCCTTATTGTATTCTTACAGGTATCCCACTGTAATTCAAATGCCCCACGGGATGTACAATGAGCTCTTGATTGGAGATTTGACCAACATCGATATGATTCTATATACTAGAGTATTAGTTTTGGATAATATTAAACAAGAAACACAAGGAAAATTATATTTCCATTGAAGGCAGCCACACGGTGTCATAAATGCTAAATAATTAACCAAGATTTCTTGACAGAGAAAACCATGAGTCACTTTAATGAGTGGCCACAGGAGCTAGAGCATTTTTCTCCCAGGTCTTTAGGAAGGAAAGAGCTTCATCTGCCTCACTGGCTTAATGTGGATCTGGAGGAGAGGCAAAGGGATGAACCAGTCATACATCTTCTAAATATCCCTTCCAATTCTACTTCCATAATTTGTATTTCTTCACTGTTGGAATCTTGGAATGATGTCCAAGACAACCTACCCACTAATGCTTATTTTCTCTAGCTTGTCTACAGACTACAATTATTTCAATCACAGTTGTTACCAGTGTAGAATTAGTGTTCATTTTTGCCAGCAACTTTTATGTAATAAATCAGTTAAGCTATTACATAAAATAGAGTCTTGCCAAACAAGTGCTGCTCGACTTAGTTTTCACTAAATTGTTGGAGGAATCATAATCAATTTTCCTCACCCATTTCCTTACCTCCACTGATTCTCACCATTTCTCCCTTTTTTACATATATTCTTTTTTAGTTATAGATGGACACAATATCTTCATTTATTTATTTTCATGTGGTTCTGAGGATCGAACCCAGTGCCTCACGCATGTAAGGCAAGTGCTCTACCACTGAGCTACAATCCCAGCCCTCGCCATTTCTTCTTTTGTAAACTCTTTTATCTAGTAGGAAGAAGGGATAGAGTATATGATTAGTACTAAATAGTACTAAATGCATATGCACTCAGAAACAGATGAAAATTTCTTCAAGAATGGGGTCAGGGAGCCACGTATAGGTATGAGGTGGTACATGTGGGTAGGTACACACACATGATCACACACATCCATGGTCCTGTAGCACAAGGGTACACTCTTCATCCAATCCAATCCCATTCTGGGTCCATCTACCAAATGGGACAGCCTGGGTGAGATGACCAGAGATGGGGAAAAGAGAGGACAGAGAAGAGGGCCCAAGATCTGTGGACCCAGGCAGAAAGCCTGGAATACGGTGAGGGGTTCCCCTGACATATGGAGCTATACTCCTTTAACTGGCAAAAGCTTAGACCTGGGCCAAAGCAGATCTGCCTCTGGGGGCTTTTTTTCTGGATACTAAACATTGTCACATATGTGTTAAGAGGCTCATAGACAATTATCTCTAACCAGCAATAACCAATAGTGAGCACCTAGACATTGGGGACCAATGGCTCAGTGTCACCCTTTGTGAAGGGTACAGCCTGGGCACAGTTTCAAGGCACCTGGGCATTTAGGCTTCTCAAGTAATTTGTCATAGTGTCTTAGAGAATGGCAGAGGCTCCTGAAGAAATGCATGAGCCCTCTATTTGCCAGAGGCTGGCTGTCAGGGCAAGGTTGAGCAGGTGGGTGCAGTTCTCACCATATAAAGGCTTTCAAGACCCTGAGGGATTTTCTTCAAGCTGTTTTTGGATACAGATATAAAAATTCTTCTCTCTGAGCCTTTGTCTCCAACTGTTTGTCTCTGACTCTGAGCATTTCCTGGTCACTTCATTAGCTATGTTTTCTGCCCCCTGCCCTTGTCCTCCTCCCTGCCCTGGACATACACCTGACACATCTAGACAGCCTAACCTTGGCTTTAGCACCTTGCTCCTGGTCTAGTGCAAGGACTCAGAGTGGGGAAGTGAAAATTACCAGCTAAACAGGCAGATCCAGCAAGTTCTGGGTCCCAGACTGTCAAGTCTAAACAGACGGGGACTGGGGGCTGCATGAGACAGGTTCCTTTCCATTCTCCTCTATGGACTCTAACATTCAGCTACCAGCCTACAAGACCTACAGCAGTTGCAACCTGATTCATCCCCATCTACACTCAAGAAGTCTGTTCAAGGTCTATACTAACTGTCCCGATGGTGGAGATCTGCCTGGTACTGATGTTAGGAAGCTTGAGAGCATCTAGGGAAGAAAATAGTTGTGTAAAGAAAGAATTGTTCCATTTATCTGCTGCTTTGCTTTGAAGAATACAAAACAATGCCACATGTATATTCAGCACAAGGACACAAGTTTGTTCAAAGTCACATGTAAATTCATATGTGATGTTGATAGAAAATTGTGCTTGCTTTATTTCTGACATCCTTAGTTTGGTTTTTTGGTGGATTGTTGTTTTTGAGAACTTTGTAAAAGAAGACACAAGGGAAAGATCTGGCACAGTTCTGAAATCCAACATAGAAAACAATTATACCTCCATTGCATAAGGAAACAAAATAGCTGTGTCTTAGCTCCGTCTTTGGCTGACAGCTAAGGCATGAATGTTTTGTAAGTATTCCTATTTAGGAGTTTTTTGGAGAGAGCAGCAGCCTCACAGCCAAAAAGCAGAGTCTGAGATGCTGCTGATTGCTAGTCATGAATCTGCTGAGGATGAGGCAGGAGTCATTTCTTAGGAATGTCATAAAGCAACCTGGACATCAGAGACCAGCCCCACCACGGGAATCAGACATAGCAAGTAACCTAAAACGAACTGCCCTCATTAATGAGGAAAATGACAAAGGTTCATTAAGCCATAAGATTAGACAATCATATGTTCAAATGTACATTATTCTAATTTCTTTCTTACCTGCTTCATAAAAATAACTTTTAACTCCTGGAAAACTTCTTTTCCTTCCTTTATTTCTTTAAAAAAAATTTTTTTTTGGTGTGTGTGTGTGTGTGTATGTGTGTGTTTCTTTTCCTCTTGTTTGTGGTTAGCATGGAAACCATTTATTTATCACATATAATTGTGTCCTGCTCATGCCACAAAAATAACAACTCTTTCCACCATATCAATGGTGTCTAATGGTATCTGTTGACTCTTGGATCCAAATTTAGAAAAGAATAATATTGTGAATTACATGCTTACTGGGGCGAAGTTTCCTTTTCCTTGCTTCCTCCTGCAGTTCCTCTTTAATTCTATTGCTGTATCTTTGATTCTTCTCCAGGGCTGTTTTCCCTTTCACTGTAAAAACATCTCTGTGAGGGACCTAGGACACCCCTAGGAAGCTGATTTCTTAGGATTTTTTTCCTTGGTCTTTGTGAATGGATCCATTTATCCTCACTCTCTGCTGGGCGTTAGCAATCCTTTCACTGTGTGAGCAAGCACTGTGATTTTCTAAGAGAGAGGAATGGGTCTCTTTTCTGAAGAACCTTACAAAGAGAATCAGAAGTTTCCTTCACCAAGCTCCCTGTGAAAGCTCTCTGCTAGAGCAAGAGTATTTCACCACGCAGGTCAGAATCACCCTCCTGCAGAGGTCTGACAGAAATGCTCCCACTCAAAGACCTCTTTACTGATCACTGAAAAAAACATGTTAGGAAATTCTAAGCAAATCCCACTTTAATGGAATGGGGGAAACGAAGAGTGTAGGAAGAGTTCAAAGTTACCAAGCCCCTCAGATATGAGGAAATCACAATTCATGTAGAAAAAATAAGGCAGCCTCTGCTTTGTTTTATTCTGACTGCTTAAGTGCAAACTTTCAGTCTAAGGGGCTCTGACAAAGTAGTACCATCAGGCATTCTCATTCCCACTCTAGGATTATTAGAGCTAGATAACACCCCGTCTTCCATTTTTTCTCAATTTCCAGTTCAGGAGTGTCTAAAATGGAAAATATCTACTGGAAATAACAAAAAAATCCAGTGAGAAAACAGAACCTGACGATTACTATTATAAAGGTCCATTATGAGAACATAAGGGAGAAAGAAAGAATATTCATATGTTAAAAAAGAAAGGAAAGTACTTTTTAAAAAAGTCATTAATCATGAAAAGTACAAAAAAAGGTATATACATATATTTCACCAAGTAGAGAAAATGATCACAATTAACTAATCAACAATGGTGAGGGCAATCCAACATGCTTCAATGAATAGTGTGTTCCCTTACAGTACTACCATTGTAGGTTGGTAAAGCTGAATTAATGGCATTCCTAAACACAATAAATGATGAGCAAGGCAAATGATTGTATTTCACAGAGCATTTAGCTTAAGAGGTGGTTTTTTTTTTTTAAAAAAAGTCTGCATGTTTATTATACCTAAGCAAAACCAAACTAGGCAACATTGTTCAGAAAGATATAAAAAGGGATTGGGATGCTGGTCACTTCCGGCACATCCACGTGGAGTTGGGAATGCACAAGATTGTCGCCAGGGAAGTCGCTACTTGGAAAACTACCCTAGCTTCTAAATTCCTTGTCATTAGCCATTCCTAAGCACAAGCCTGACAATAGATTTCCTTCTTTCTTTCCCAATGTTCTAGGCTTGAATTTTCAAGGGACAGAGTGGCTTTTGAGGAAGATCAGAAAATGGGTCCACAAGGATGTCCAAGGAGAACCCTATGATTCAGTGCTTCAGTGTATTGGAATGCTCGCCGCTTTGATTCCACTCATGCGTCCAGTGCTCGCTACATTCAGGGCCAAGGGGAAGAGAGGGGAGCAGGTCACATGCACAGGCAGTGCAGGGAAAGGCTCTGGTTAACCTGGAGGCGATAACCCAAAGGGTGAGGTTGCATCATGCAATGAAATCACAGCTTGGCCTTAGCTGCCATGCAGAGAAAACCTACATCAAAGAGTCTGCGGTGCGGCTCCTGGGTAAGAGTCGATATGAGAGAGGTGAGTTACTTCAGCAATGAAAGACACGGGCAGAAACATGTTCAAACCACTATAAACAGAACACTGTACAGAGTGCTGGCATTACATGTGGGCACGAAAGAGGCAGCTCTGGGGAGGAGGAAGGGAGAGACAGGGAGGGGCGAGGTGGATAGAACTGGTTGTTAACTCTTGATGAGATGGTTTCCCTGACCCTTCTTTCATATGAGTGTACTTTTATATTTATAGTGTATTTTGCTTCAACAAATAACCTCATGAGAGTTTTTCACATCAACCATAATAGTTAAGATGTTTTTGAAAATTCAGGAGGAGGAAAGCATCAGTTACATAAAGATACACACCATGGTTTCCTGTAGCGACAGTCATTACAGAAGCAGTTATGAGGCTAGTCAGATAAATAAGAGAAAGTTAAGCACCGACATCCTTAACGCTTTGGTTATAGAGCTCATGAAGACTCTTGGGGGTGGCGTGGTGTTGAAGGAACCCAATGATCACAGAAGCCCAGGTGATACTCTATCTAGGCAGCGTCCCTCCCAGGAGCCACTTCTGACCCTGAATTTAAACCCACTCCCACGTGAAGCCATCTTCTCTTCATCTCAGCGTTCATAACAGGTCAAACAGCAAGGTCATCTCATACACATTGATCATTCACTGGAACCTTAGAAACAAGTGAGATTCCCGAAGGTGTTTCTTTTTCAACAAAATTGATTGATTGACCAAAAAAAAATTAAAAAATAAAAATAAAAAATAAAGGTTCTTCTTAAAAGAATAATACCACTGATGCAGCAGGGCCTTCAAACTCCCCTCTGACGTCAAGGCTCCCTTAGATATTAGTGAAGTGCTTTCCTATGAACTGCCTGCCATCTACAATGCCCACGTTCTCTTTTTTTCCTGCACCTTGTCCCTTGTGGGATTTCAAACACCTTGAATGGAACTCAGAACAGTGTGGTCTAACCCTAACCTTCAACACCTCCTTTCTGGTTCTGACTGTAAATAGTGGGGGCAAAGCAAGCCTTGTGCTGATCAAGTACTCCGAAAATGTCCTCCTGGAGTTCAGCCCTCCCAGTTCCCATACGAACAATGGCAGCCTCAATAGGGAACTTGAATGAGCAATGCACCATCTCAACCTTTTACACTCAGTGAGACCCTAACTCCTACTAGGACATGAGCACCACAAGACATGCACATGACACTGGTTGACGTGAGACAGGGCTCCTCCCGGCTCCACCCCCTCCCCCCCTCCTCGACATGCAGCTGTGCCCACTCGATCCATTTCTTCTCTCTTACAGATTAAAACTTAGACTTAAGTTGAGTGACATATTTTCATAAGAATTATGTATCTGAATATAAATACACTGTTATACAATACAAATACGCTATACCGGGCTGAGGGTAGAGCACTTGCCTAGCATGGGTGAGGTCCTAGGTGCAATCCCCAGCAACATCCAACCCCCTCCCCCGAAAAAAGAAGAGAGAGAGAAGGAAAAAAAAATTACAAATAAGCTGTACTATTATTCATTCAACAAATATCTCCAAGGTTCTAACGTCAGTGACAGGTACTATATTAATTTGGGGGACATAAAATTCAATAAAACATGGTTCCTGCTCTCGAGCAGTTTATCATTCAGCAGAGGAATCTACCCAGATTAATGTCTGGCAGCATATATGCAAGAATGGTTTCTTCAAAGTTCAACTGACTACATGTGTGACCTTGGGCAATTTCCTCAATCTCTTTGGACTTCAATCTTCTCACCTACCCAATGCAAATAATACCCACATCCACAGTTGTCTAGAGAACTAAATGAGTTAGTAAGTGTTAGCTGCTTTGTTAGTGGTCAGCACAAGGTAAATGGTATGCCAATGACAGCCACAATGATGGTGAATACTCAAATCCAAGTGACAAACAGAGGGCTCTGGAAGCAGACGATAGCCTTCGCCTAATTTCTGAGGTGGTCTTGAGTGATGAGTAGACACTGATCAGGAAATGAAGGTAGGGTGAGGAACTAAAGCAGAGGGGCAAGCGTGGGCAGACAAGGGAAGCACAAGAGGACACAGTGCATTCTGGGAATGGAGGAATGCCCCATAGGACTTCAGCCTAAGAGACTGCAGGCTTGGCAAGAAATGAGGCCAGATCAGAGATCTGTGAGGCATCTGTGAACCTCGGCAGCATGCCTGGTCTTTATCCAACAGGAAGCAGGGAGATGACAGAAGTTTAAATGCAGGGAAATAATGCCATTATCCTTGTTAACAATAGTTAACTCTGGGGACAAAGTGGAGAAGGAACTGGGGGCAGGAGAATGCAGAGGCCAAGAGATCAATCAAATTAAGTCCTCAAGGTGGAGAAAAATCACCCATGCAAATACTAAGGTAAAAATTGTTGTTATCACAGTACAATTAAAGTTTCCTAATATCCTGGAAAATGTCCTTCAGAGCCTGATGCTATCAGAAGTTCATTAGGGACAGGAGATGAGGCCCACAATATCACTGAAGTAGCTATTTGAAAGCCAGGAATGGCCTTCTGTGTCTTTTGTAGGGGTCTTTATGTCACAAAGAAATTAGAGCACACGGCTCTTTTAAAGGTGCCTACCATATTGCTACTACTTTTCAAGTAGTAGTCTCTGATGACACTAAAAACTATATAAAGTGGATATGTTTCAGCACCTTGAACATGAGCACCTATGCATACTAGGCACATGCCAATGATTATAAACTATGTGTGGTCACACTTATGCATATAGAAGAGCTCTTGCTAGCTCTTTCTCCACCTCCGGGCTCAATTCCTAGAGAACTTAGTGATACCATGAAGCCATCAGATTCATTTAATTTTAAATGTTTTTAAATTTCAAAGTTCCTCCAAACCTGTGCACAGTGAAGATTGATGAACAGATGGGTTCATTTTTCTTCATGGAATTCTGTCCTTTAGGGTTTAGATATCTCAGTTCTCAGAGGGCTGCCTGAAGTAAAAATTCTGGGGGAAAGAGGGGCTTTCTTTTGGTTGGAGTCAAAGGAACAAGAAGAAAGATGCCATTTTCTGAGGATGTTATTGCCCTTTAAAGCATGACCAGGTATGCTGGACGCCCACTTGTCTCAACTTGCAAGTGTAAGTGCGGTGGGATCTCATCACCCTCAGAACAGGAAGCAGAGACAGCAAAGTGCTGTTCATTTCTCGCAGTGATCACGTGATCACAGTTGTTTGGTGGATTTCCTTTATTCCACGTTCATTCTACTTTGCAGTTTCCATGAAGCCAGGACAAGAGTACAAATGCTATCCGAGGGAGCAGGAACTCTGCACACGAGCGAAGGGAGAAGAAGAAAGCATGATGCTCTTAACTCACAGTAGGAACACAGATGAGATTCCCTGAGCAAGGACCACCTTGCTGTTCAGCAGACACTTGGGGGAAATGCTCAGGGCAGGGACTACTGAGCAAGAAGGAATGTCACTGAAACATGGCCAGTTTTCTGAGGACAGTGTAAAAGGACTTAACTAAAGCTGAAAAGAAAAGATCCACTCAAGGTGCTGTCACCTCTGAAAAATGGAGGAAGAGAGTAAGTCTGTCTGGTATGGAAGAGTGTGAATTACTATTAGCTACCTGATACTTCTCCCTTTCTCTCTCAATAGGATATAAAGATGAAGAACCAACAAAGGCAGCTTTCTCCTTACTGCTATTCCCTATGTGAACACATGGAGAGCACTGAACAGGTAAAGGTACCAAGTAGCACCAGCACCTCATCACCTTCCCCAGGTTATCCTCCTGGAACTCATGCCATGGAAACCAGCTGGGAAACAGCAAGGACTAACAGCTCCTCCAGATGGCCCAGCATCTTTTCCAGCAATGCATCCATATAAGCAGGTGGCCCCACCACCCTCTCTTACTAAGAAACAGAAAGGACTTCTGCACCTCTATACCTGTGCATTCCTGAGGGATTTTAGATGAATGAAAAATCAAAGTTGGGGATAACCTTTCAGTAGAAACCAGGTTTGTATAGGATTAACAGAAAAGACCAAGGTTCAGCATACTTTCTTTGGCAAGGGGAATAAAGAAAACAGGTGATTTTTTTAAATTCAAAGTCCTATTTTTAAAAGTAGGCAGCTGAATAATAACTGTTTTCTAGTAGGTTTTAAACCTCAATCTGTCATTTTGAAATTAATAGCTTTTTAAAATTCATTAATGTGACTTTATAAAATTTTTTTTTAAGTTGTTTTTTTCTGTTTTTAAAATTCAGTTTCTCATCACAGGTACTTTGTGCTACTAGAAGAATTCTGCATGCTGATTGAGAAGGTAATAAAACAAATCAACAAGTCATAAAATGTCACTATACGACTAAAAAAAAATACTCACAAAACTGGCAAAACCTAAAAAATGTCTGTATCTGAGTTAACAGCACATGTCAACATCAATGTCCTGCTTCGACAACATACTATAGCAACATAACACAGTATTATCATTGTAGGAGTTAGGGGCAAGGGCACCCCCAAACACACTGGACTGTGTGCAAATTCTTGTGAATCTTAAATTATTGCAAATAAACTTATGATTAAAACATCGGTTATTCATCTGTTTGGTTTCACCATGGCCAGAAGTCAGGGTAGTGGTGTATGGTGATAGTCTATGTATGGTGATAGCATCCTCAAAAATCTGCAGACTGATTTCTTTAAAAAACATGTATTTGGCACCTGTTATACATGTAGTACTGTATTCAATTCCAAAAGATACAACAGAGGTATAAGCAACAATAGAGATGCAGATCAATATCAACCTAATTCTCTTTCTCAAAGGGACATAAATTGAAGCAAAGACATCTTTCGCTTACTACAGAAATTCTCAGACAATCTCTATAGACAGAATTGGCTGTCAATAAATATGTCATTAATGTAATGTGATAAGGAAGCTCTTAGAATAAAATCCTAGTAATCTCCTCAAGTAGGCAGACACCAGGTAGCCAGCTGAGTTGAACAGTGCTACTCATGATATAATGACTCCCTTACTTCACATAAAGCTGGCCCTGGACTGAGCTACTTTTGTGTGTGTGTGTGGGGGGATCTCTCTATTTCCAGAGCCTGGTGTTGACCCCACTAGACAGCCAGTAACTGCCTGCTTAATTAAGGTGCAAGATGGTACAAAGAACCACTTAAATGCTAAGAATCAACTGAAAAGGTATCTAAAATGAATGTCTGATTATGGAATTTCAGGTAAACTGCAAGGCAGCAGGGAACATGTACTGGAGTACAGGTATTCTCTAGAACACCCACTCCTAAATTACCCATGGGGGCCATCCGCTCTATATACTAAAATAATGCTTGTTCTAGGTTGTTCTACTGGAAGTAAAGTAAGGCCAAAATGAGTAGGATAAATCCTAAGACTCTCCAAGACTTTTCTAGGAATGTGGCAATGGTTTTTATCTTTCTGAGAAGCTTCCTCTACTAGGAAGAAAAAAAAAAAAGGAGAAATGTGAAAAGAATAAAATCTCACAGAACTCAAGCCTCAGCACATGAGCATCTAGCAAGAGCAAGTTCAGTCTTTCCTGAAATAGAAGATGGGTCACTGTTGTCCACTGGACACTGGTTTCACCTACAGGTGACTTGGGATTATTAGGAGTCTGGAACTCCCTCCTGTCACTGTTTAAAGGATGAATAACTAGAACAGCTTGGCCTGGGAACAAAGGAGTTATTCAAAGCATTTTCTAGAAGAATGAAAAACTCCTACTGTGAAGAAGGGGCCTATCATCATTATAATAAATATATCTATTAGGAATTTCTTAAAGAGCAGAAGACCGAAGGCTTCTAGAAAGATCTAGCAGCTCCAACAATGAATGGGTTTCTGCACTCTGTTTCTCTCTGCTTCATACCATGACATCCCTACACCCAGCTCAGTGGTTACCTCTTCTGGGCAGCCTCCCCTGACTCTTCCCTCATCCAGAGGTAACGGAGCCCTTTTCTGGGCTTTCCCTTTCCTCCTGGATACTTCGACTCTGGCACTCATCATTCAGGCAGAAGTAACGTATTTGTTGTGTATCTGTCTGCCTTTCCTGCCATGATGTGAGTCTTTGGTCCCACAAGCATGGTCCTGCACAGTAGGCCCTCTATAAATGTTTAAGGAAGAAGACATCAACAAAAGGATGGAGGAAAGAAGTGGAAGGATCCTGGGGAAAGTGACTATAACCCACAGAACCAAGATGAGGTGTGCAACCTAATAGGGGAATCCCACCTTCCATTCTGGCTTCAAAGGGCCCCAGGATTCTGGACCAGGTTCAGAACCTAAAACACATGATAATTACATAAGCCATAATGTTACTACAATCCCTAGAGGGTGTGATGCCTTCAAAAGACTGATTGATGGACTCCTCTGTGTTCTAGGAGGGTTCTGACAAATCTAAGGAGGACAGTGGGTGGAGCAGCAACACCCACCATTCAGCAAAGCCACTTGACCCTAGTGGCCTCATAGGAGATTTTGAATCCTACTCTAGGAGGATCTCTTTCAGGGCATTTGGTTTCTTCATGTCATTAGGCATCATAAAACTAAATTAAAATTCATTTATTATATTTTTCCCTTTATATAAAGGTTATCTTCTGTAAATGGGAGGCCAGCATAGAAACAATACATAGAAAAGGTAGGAGCCCAATTCTTTTCTCTTTTATTTTTTCCTGTACTCTAGTTCAGGAAGCTTAATCCAAACTTGACATTAAGCATACTAGCAGCATAAGCTAAAAATATGAAGATGCGTGTTCATCAAATGTTAGGAAGTTACCTCAGGTACCTCCTCCTTATCTGCTGCTTCAGGAATCCAACCCAAAGAAACAGGTGTCCAGGTAACAATAGAAAGAGACAAAAGAAAATGTAGAGGAGTTTGGGTGAGGATTTGAATCTAAAGGGTGTCCTTGGAAAGAGACTAGTCTCACTGGACATAAACCAACATGCTCTAATTCTTCAAGTAAGGATGCAAATGACATTTTCTGACCTATGAAAATATAGTAATTTTTAATGTGGCCTGACACAGATGAGGGCGGTTCCCTTTACGGGTTTACTCCAGGCTGTACACACGATCAAAGTACCTCCAGGGAGTCCAACCAACATTAGTCACTTGACACCGACTTTCCTTTTAATTTGTCCCTTCGTATCCGCATAGATTTTGCTGGGCAGTTCCCTCTCACTGTCACTCTTTCTAAATATTAAACAGGTAAAAACGAAATTGGCATTATCTTCTAAAATTATCATAAAAAGTTTTAAAGGGGTCACTAGCTTCTCTTACCCCATGCTCTCTGTAGGCAATTCTAAAAGGAATATTTGTAATGATGGCCAAGGTGTTAGTAGAGAAGCAGAGAGGTAATAATATTTGTTCATTTCTAGCGACAACAAGATCGTATGAATCAATACACCACTTTTGCTCAAATGAACCCAAGGACAACATGACATCATGGTGTGAAGAGAACAAGACAAAGCTACTCTGTGGGGGCCCCGTTTGCAAAAGAGCCAATCTCACCATAAGGAGGAAGGACACTAATTTAAAACCTAAGAACACTTGCATCAGATATGAAATCCTTCTGCTCAGTTTAAAGAGCTATCTATCAGTGCTAAGACGATCAAATAAGAAGAGCATCATTGCTGTTTGAAGCTGAAAATAAAGCATTTTAATCTCATTGTGTCCTGATTCACTGTTAACTGAGTAAAAGAGTTCTTAAAATTATCAATGTGACATGAGATTCATTGTTTTTCAACTCAGTAAGAGATGTTTTAAAATCCACTCAGTGGAGTTGTGAAGTTTAAACGAGTTAAAATATGACAAGTGTTTAGACAGTCAGTGGCACCTGCTAAGGGCTCCTAACTTACCTACTCCCATTGTTAAATGTACAGTTTCTACCTGCTCTCAGGAAGGTCTAGCTACACGGCGGACCTCTGTTGCTTCTATGTACATCTCCATACCAATCTCCCCTTTTCCCACTCAGCTCCAACCACACTAAGGCCCCAAGGTCTCTTTATACTTCTCCAAATCCCCAAGGTTTTGTCCATCACCACAGAATATAAGTTCCATGAAAAGTAGGAAAATTATTGGTCTTCATTTCACCAAAGCCCACAGGGATACTAGGTAACCAGTTAGTACTCCAAGAACTTTATTACACACATCAATGAGGACCAAAGAAGGAAAAAAGAAAAGAAGGAAAGAGGGAGGAAAGGAGCATTATAGTTCTCATCCAGCCTCACTAAGATTATGTCTGATCAATGCTAGTTTGTTGTTTTCCCCTTTTCTGATCTTGTCATTCCTAGCATGAAGTCGCTCCTACCTCAGTTTCTATGTATATATGACTCTGTACCCACATGAAAGGATTTTCATTTTTCTTACGCCAACATGAGGAGTCACATGGTAATTTAATAGTCTATAATACATGCACCTGGGAAGGTGTCTGACATCTAATTTTTAACTTAGGCTTAACCACATCCATTTTTACTTGAAGGCAGAACATCTCCTTGCCAACTGCTTTTCTAGGTTAGATGGAGAAGAAATTGAAAGCCTGTCCCATGTTAATCCCAAACTCTGCTTATTAAGCAGATTTAATTGAGGAGTATCTCTACATGGATTTTAGTCCCACATTTAATGTGTCCTTAGGGTAATGAAATAATCCTAGGTTCCAGAGATATTGGAATATAACAGAATGTATAATTCAGGGGTTAAGAAAAAGGACTTTGGATTCAGATTCAGATGCTAGTCTCAATTGCTAACTGTGTGACTTTGGCAACTTATTTAAAACTCCTTTCAAGTTTCCTTTCTTCATCAAGTGAGGACAATTACTGTGCTGAGTGGAATAAGGGCTTATCATGACACTCTGCACATAATAAATTCTTGGTAAACACAGAAACTGCATGTGGGCCTAGAAGTAAGTTCAGAATCTTCAATGAGAGCGGTGCACTCCATGCACTTGAGCACACACACTAATGAGGACCAAAGAAGGTAAAAACACAGCTAAGCCTGTGCTTGACCTAGTGAGCATCTGATGAACCTCTGCTCAGTGAAAGGCCACTTTCTTGTGACCGCCCACATGGCAGTCAGTCCTCACTCCCTTTTTGCTGAAGTCTATCAGGGTGTGCCGTTTCCTACTATGACATGAACATTGTGTAGAATCTCCTCCCGTGAGTGTCTGATAGCCAGAACTGCAGCATATCGCAAGTGCTTAATGAGGGAAGTGCCTGTGCCAGATGCAGATGCTAGTTCCCATCTCCAAGTCCATGCATACCCCTTGAATCTCAGCATTGGCATTTCGGCTGAGAAAAGCAAACCAGGAATGACCAGCTCTGAGCTGAGAATCTGGAATGCAGACTGTACCGCTCAGCAAGTTCACCTTGGTGTAAACTACTTGTGCTGCTCAGCCTCCCCTATAGGAAACAGCTTTGGCTGCTTCCTATTGGTGCATTTTCTGTTTTACACACTCCTAGTTTCTGACAAGAAAAGAGGACAGTGGAACGCCATGTCCTTGCAAACCTGTCGATAACTTCTGGCTTGACCTTATTTGTTGCAGTGGATTGGAGGAGATGAGGAGAGATATTTGGGGTGCCAAGTTCTGGCCCCATGGGCCTCTCTTAGTTGCATCTTCCCAGGGTTTGTCTGGTCAAATTTCCCTATGCTAGGTGCCACCTTCCATAGCTGGGGTCCAGCTCTCCAGCCTGTGTGCAGGAATGAAGGCCCATTACGGAAAAGCAAAAAAGCGAAGTCCCATCCATGAGCTTTACAGAAACCAATGGGCAAATGGAAATATCTAGAGTAAGATCCCTTAGCATCCACTGCTTACTTCAGGGGTCTCCACAGACAAACAGAAACAAACAAGAATGAATGAAAATGCTGATAGTTTAGATGGGAAACGCATGTGTTGAAATATCACGCCACACTCCATCAATACGTACACGTGGGCTCTTCATTTGCATTACTACAGTTTGTTAATTTTCACGTACAGGCAAGAGCTATCAAAGTGCACAAAAGCCCCAATGTGACCCTCAAGGGCACCAAAACTTATTTTTACAGCAGTGTAAAGTACACACACCAGGCATTATATGTACTTTGAGTAATCCTCATCTTGTCAACCATTGTAAGATCCCAAGGCAGATGCTGAGCGCTGCTCAGCGGTTATCAGTACTGGGCCAACTTCAGCTGGTAATTTTCCCTAAGTATATATGTGCTTAAGCAGCGCCTAACAATTATATCTCTTTGGAGGAGTGTGAGTACACGTGCCCACTCTCCCAATGTGTACAAGCTCCTGCCTTCACAGAGGTCTCTGCCTCTCCCCTTCCGGGGCTGTGCTTTCTCCTCCAGCTGGAAGGACTCCACACCTAGTACAGCTGTCACTGTTCTCTGTGTTTTACTTTTGTAATCAACATGTACAAATTGTGCATATTGACGGGGTGTGGTGTGATATTTCAACACATGCATACGGCATGCGTGGATCAGATCAGAGTAACTAGCATTTCCTCCTCCTTATTTCTTTATGTTTGGAGCCTCTGGGGCTCCTCTCTTCTCATTCTTCATAAAAATTTACAATAGGTCATTGTGAACTCTAACTACCCCACTGCACTATGCAATTTATGCCAGAATTTATTCCTCCTACCTAACCCATTGTCCATCTTCCCTTTATCCCCTCCCTCATCTCACTTCCCTAGCCTCTAGTAATCACTATTCTACATTCAGATCAACTTTTTTTTTTTTGGCTTTCCACATATGAGAGAGAGCATGTGGTACTTGTCTTTCGGTGTCTGGCTTATTTCACTTAGCATTACATTTTCCAGTTCCATCCATGTTGCTACAAATGACAGGATCTCATTCTTTTTTATGGCTGAATAATATTCCATTGTGTATATATA
Source organism: Xerus rutilus (assembly GCA_028644305.1). Lineage (NCBI taxonomy): Eukaryota > Metazoa > Chordata > Mammalia > Rodentia > Sciuridae > Xerus > Xerus rutilus. The sequence goes on along the minus strand of CM053404.1, from coordinate 41,759,979 downwards.
CTCCACTGCTTTCTATTCATGCTCTGAGAATTCAGCCACAGAAAACTCTTTCTCCAGAAAAGATCACCCCTCTAGGATGTCTCCATAGGAAAAAAAGGGAGTCTCCTGTGATACAGCCCCAACTTTCAATATTTTTCTAGGCACCCCAGTTCAAACTACCCAATAACCCAAGATAATGCCAAAGAAAAATGATAATGAATATGACATTTAATCCTCTAGAAAAGACTGAGTCTGGGCTTGGAATTGTGGCTCAGTGGTGGAGTGCTTGGCTAGCACATGTGAGGCACTGGGTTCGATCCTCAGCACCACATAAACATGAATAAATAAATAAAATAAAGGTATTATGTTCATCAACAACTAAAATACATTTATGTATTTTAGTCTTTTGCTTGCTAAATTTTGACTCATACATTATACTTGAGAAGAATAGGGCTATAATACTGGCCCTAAAGTTCTAGCTTCAGAAAATAATCTCATCAGGGATTTAAGGAACTAAATCAAGGATAGATGAAAGACAAAAATAAATAGCAGTTAGATGAGGGATAAAGGTCAAATAATAAATATGAATTGTCTTAGCACTGATTCAGTGCTCCAAATTAAAATACGGTGTAGGGTTTTTAATGACGGTCCATCTCCTCCTCCCTCCTCTCCCTCTGTATTCCTCCTTCCTTCTCTTTCTCTCTCTGCTTTCCTCCTTCTAATTCCCTCCTTCTCCCTCTTGCTCTCTCCTTGCTGTTTTCTTTTCACTTTTCTCCTTAAACTGGATGGTTATAAAGAGAAGTCGTGGCAATAGACAATCAGCATCTTTGACTTGACATCCTCGGTTCTTAACACTGCGCTTTTGTAAAAAAATTTTTTATATATATTTTTAGTTGTCAATGGATTTTGTTTATGTGCAGTGCTGAGAATTGAACCCAGTGCTTCACACACGCTAGGCAAGTGCTCTTCAACTGAGCCACTACTCCAGCCCTGGCACCATGCTTTCTTGAAGGAAAAAAAAAAATAGAAAACTTCTAGATAAGATGATTTCCTACCATTATCCTGAAAGATCTACCCAGATCACATAACTCCTTTCACTCCTAATTGGTTTCATAAGCCTTCTTCCTTTTCTTGTTTTCTGTTCTTGTTTTGGGGCAATTGCCGACATATGCACAGTTCTGGATTTTATTTTAAGTAATTCATAGTTGACTATCGTTTATTTGTGCAATTGGTGTAATTAAATCTAATTACATAATTGGTGAAAGACTGAGTAATCACATAATTAGAATGTGCAATAATAACTGTTGAAATCCCATTGTTATGACGCGTCATGATACGATTATGAGGTGGAACAATGTGGTAGCGTCCATAGGGGACCCAAAAAAGAAAGCAAGTGCTTGTCCTATTTGCATGGAACTCAGCAAGGGCTGGAGATCTGACGTCTGCTGTCAGCCTCTGAACTTGGACTCCCTGTTCACCTCTAACTCGCTGATCTAACCCTGGATGTTTAGACCCTATGCAAGTGGAGGTGTCAGGAAGGTACTTGTGAGGGCACGAGCACCTACATCTCCAAGCACTAAATCATCAACCATGCCTAAAATACAAAGCGAGAGCTGCAAGGAAGGGGACTTAAGTTTCTGGAATTGTCATTCCTGTATGTATCTTTTAAGTGTGCAATTGTAATCAAGAAATAAGAGAAAGTACTAAAATGCCTCGTGATGACATATGCAATGACAAATGACCCTAAGGATGATGAGTGGGAATTCTGAGGTCCAGGCTCAGTCTTCCTCGTCCACTCTGATGCTCAGTGCCTTCTTAATCATTAGGACACGGACAGAACACCAGAACGCTGGCCTCTCAGTTCCTTGCTCTTCTGATTGGCAGTGTGACCTTTCCTTTAACCCAGGCCATCTGCCCACTTATACAGTCACACTCTGGACAAGAGGGGCAGGAGGAACAGCAGTATTCCTGATGCCTCAGCCTCAAATGGTGATTTTTTCAAAAGCATTCTCTGGCCCTCCATGCTTACCTGCTCAAGTATTCCCCCACTGATTCAACCTCCAATCCCCCAGCCACCTTAGACCCCCTCTTATCCAGCCTAATTTCCAGAAAGCACAATGACCATCACTTCATGATTCCTAGCAGAAGTCGTCCACCCTGTTCCACATAGCTCCCGGGAAGCTAAAAGTTCCTGGAGTTTAAAACCGCACAAAATAAAATGACTGGTATCACCTTCAATTCATGATCTCACACTGCAAATTGACACTCAATACTAACAGACAAACTGTTATTTTTCTTAAAATGACTTGCTTTCCAATTTTTCAAGGCCGCTATTTCACAGTTTTTCTTCTCTCCTTGTATTGGTCCATCAGTTACTATAATGAAATATCTGAGGCTGGGTGCTCTATAAAGAAAAGAGGTTTGTTTAGCTCACAGATCTGAAGGTTTAAGGGCATAACACCAGCACCCGTTTGCCTCTGGTGAGGTCCTTAAGGAAGATGGCAACACAATGGTGGAAGCCTGTTCTATAGGGAAAGGTCACTCAGTGGGACAAGAATCCAGAGCACGGGGGAAGGGTCATTCTTGTGACCTCCTACTCAGCCCTACCTCGTAAAGGTCCTACCACCTCTCAATAGTATCACACTGAGGACCAAGCTCCCAACACAGGAACCCTTGGGAGGTAAAACACATCCCAACCATGGCATTTTTTTTTTTTTTTTGATAGTGGGGATTGAACTCAGGGGCACTCGACCACTGAGCCACACCCCCAGCCCTATTTTGTGTTTTATGTAGAGACAGGGTCTCACTGAGTTACTTAGCACCTCGCTGTTGCTGAGGCTGGCTTTGAACTCACGATTCTCCTGTCTCAGCCTCCCAAAGTGCTGGGATAACAGGCGTGAGCCCCTGCACCAGGCTACCATGGCACTTTTCTTTCTTTTTTTAGAGGAAGATAGGAATTGAACTCAGGGGTGCTTAACCACTGAGCTACATCCCCAGCCCTTTTTAATTAGATACAGGGTCTCACTAAATTGCTGAGGCTGGCTTTGAACTCTCCATCCACTGGGCCAAATCATGGCACTTTCTAATCGCAGGTGTCCTTTTCTGTACCATCACCTTCAACTAATGGCTTCAGATCACAATGCCCATCAAAGCCATACCAAAAAATCACACCAAGTTTCACTCCCTCCTAGCTGCGCTCCCACCCTGAGTTCCATGCACCCACTGCTTCCTTTCCATCTCCTCATTCAGTGGGTATTTCTCTGATCAGAGGCCAAGCCCTTCACAGCTGCTCTTTCAGCCTTCTCTGTCAAGGTTACTCTAGCGATCTCACCCTTGCGACTGGAGCTCTGGTGCCAGCATAGGCACAGGCTTACCTCTGTTCCATGACCAGCCACATTTCCAAAGACAGTGGCAGGCTCATCCTGAGCCCGTCGCGCCGTGGCCCTCCTCTCAACCATCCACCAACAATGTCCACACTGCAAACACGACAGATGGTTCCCAGCCCCGTCTTCCCCGATGTCTCCCCATGTTTGGCAGGTGGTCATTTCCTCCTGCCTGAAGTTCTCTCTCGGCCTTACTCTCATCATCCCACCCTCCTTGGTCATATTCTTGCCCATTCTCCATGCGAGAATTTGATGTGTACACGTTGGGGATCCGCCCGCTTCCACTCTTGGTCACCATCTCTCCTCCTTCTACACTCTTTCTCCAAATGATCCCTTCTCCCAAGAGGACTTCAAAATCATCTTTAGAATTCCCAAATATAATTTGAATATGATTCTTAGGACTTCTAGACTTGCTGGTCTACCTTTCTACTTGACATCACCTGTCTCAGGTCTCACAGACATCTCATATCTAAGATGGAAATCTCGATGACTCTCTGAACAACTTACCCCCAGCACAGCCCTTCCATGATTGGCAGGTGGCACCACCATCCACCCATCATCCAAAGCAAACTTGGATGAGCTCTTATTCACTCTGTGTCTGATCCATCAGTGAGTCCTGTCCAAATGTGCTCTTTAATTTCTCTACCTTACCACCACCTTGGGCCAGGCCAGCGCATCATCTTCTGTTGAAATGGCCTCCTCATTTATCTTCAGAGTACAATCACACATTGGAATTCATTTATTGTACTTTTGGTCTGCTTTTCCTTTTGCTTCGTCATTGGTTTGCTTTGCTCCCCCACGAGTTCACAACAATCCCCTGATTATGTTTACTGGTTCAGCTGTTGACAGGACCCAACACAGATCAGGTAATTAACTTTATGTTGAATGAATAAAGAAATGACCATGGTTTTGACTTCTAGAAGCTGCCAGAGTCTGAGCTTCCTGATGAATGTATAAGGGCCATCACAGAAGCTGGGGCCAGAAAAGAGAGAACAAAAAGAATTTCAAAGTTGTTCTAAAAGTTAAACATAGAGACATCATATGCTGTGAACTGAATTGTGACCTTCCAAAATTCATCTGTTGAAGCCCTAAGCCCCAGTATCATCATATTTGGAGATGGGCCTTTGGGGTGATTAGGTTTAAATGAGGGCATAAGAGTAAGGTCTCAAGATGAGATTGCTGCTCACATGAGAATAGACACAAGAGAGCTCTCTACCCATCTCTACCACGTGAGGACACAGCAAGAAGGCAGCCATTATCAAGCCAGGAAGAGAACCCTTACCAGAAACACACCATGCTGTTACCTTGATCTTGAATTTTTTGGCCTCCAAAACTGTGGGGAATCACCCAGTCTATGACATTTTGTTATGGCAGCCTGAGCAGACTAGGGCATCATGTAACCCAGCAATTCTACTCCTAGATATATACTCAAGAGAAATGAATAATAAAAAATCCATGCAGAAACTGGTTTAAAAATGTTCACAGAAGCATTATTCATAATAGGCAAAAGTGAAATTAATCTGAGTGTCAATCAACTGATGACTGGATAAACAATGTGGTACATCCCTACCCTGGAATGTTATGAATGAATGAAGTACTGATTCATGTTTCAACACCAAGAACCTTGAATGCTTTATGCTAAATGAAAGAAGAAAGTTGCAAATGGCCATATCCACAAGATTCCATTCATGTGAAATGTCCAGAAGGGGCAAATCTATAGAGATGGTGAGTAGACTAATCTTCGCCTAGGGCTGGGAAGATTCTGGGGAGGGAAGAACGGGGAGTGACTGCTAATGGATATAGGTTTTCTTTTGGAGATGTTAAAAATGTTCTGAAATTGGATAGTGGTGGTGATTGCAATAACTCTGAATACACACACATCCTAAACCACTTTAAATAGGTAAATTTGATGGCATATGAAATATATCTCAACAAAGCAATAAAGAAGGAGAGGAGGAGCAGGAGAAAGAGGGATGAAGAGGAGGGAAAAGGAGGAGGAAGAAAAGAGCTATGGCTACAGGTACCTGCCCCAGGGATTAGTTTACTGAACACTCCCTGGTTTGCAGCCCTCAGTCATGATCAGAATGCAGACCAGCCTGCCTCGGTGGACAGAAAAGGAAGAGAATTGTTAAGCAGGAGATGAAGATGAGAGTGCAGAACCAAATGACCATTCAGGCAATCTTCAAAGCACGGTGCCACCCTAGGAGAAAGCCATTATTACCAAGTTTTATAGCTGCGAAACAGCAGTTTCCTACTGGGAGGTCCAGTGATAACATCACAAAGTGACGAAAAAACAATGCCCATCCTTTTGTTTCCTACATGAGAAGGCTTCAAGTCAAAGGTTTGGAGATGCAGGAAGACTCTTATTCATATCATACATAACTCATGTTCAAAACTGCTCATTTTTAAAAAGGAAATATTCAGCCGGATATGGTGGCACGTGCCTGTAATCCCAGTGACTTCAGAGTCTGAGGCAGGAGGATGGCAAGTTCAAGGCTAGCCTCAGCAACTTAGGGAAGCCCTAAGCAACTCAGCAAGACACTATCTCTAAATATAAAAAGAGCTGGGGATGTAGCTCAGTGGTTAAGTGCCCCTGGGTGCCCACAGTACCAAAAATAAATAAATCAAAAATATAAAAGGTATAAAATAAATATATAAAAGGTAATATTTAATGTACATTTAAAATATAAAAGGTAATATTTAATTTCACTGATCTAAGTTGCCATCAATAAAAAGAAAAACCACTATTTTCATGTACCAATAGAAAGAAACTTTGGCAAGTATAGCTGCAAGAAGTCATCAATTATATGAGTTTTACTAATTTATTTATTTGAGGTGGGCCTTACTATGCTGCCCAGACTGGCCTGGAACTCTCAGGCTTATGTGAATCTCCTGCCTCAACCTCCTGAGTAGCTGGGACTACAGGTGTGTGCCACTGCCTCCGGTTTTAAAAATATCTTTATTTATTATTTATTATAAGAATATTTGGGGCCATCTTTGAAATCCCTACCTTCAGAATGTAGGTTTTGCTCTCCAAGAGCTGAAAGAGTAAAAACATGGAAATAAAAAATGAAGAAACAGAGAGAACAAAGAGGAAAACGCAAATTAAAATAAGAACGAAAGTGGAATGAAGTGCAGGTGCACCTCAATTGGCGTAGGGGTTTTCCTGGAAATTAGGTGTAGACCAAATGATTTGCAGAGTAACCTCTATCATAAATTCCACACGAATACTGTGTTGAAACCTTGTGATGAAAACTTTTGAAATGAAAAAGCTTCATTTATAGCTAGGTGTGGTGGAGCATGTGTGTAGTCTCCGGAAATGGGGAGGCAGAAGGATCAGAAGGTGGAGGCCAGCCTGGGCAACTCAGAGACATACATACATACATAAATAAATAAATAAATAAATAAATAAATAAGTAATAAATAAATAAATAAATAAAAAGGGCTGAAAATATAGCTTACTGGTAGAGTGTACTGGAGTTCAACCCCCAGTACCACAGTGGGGAAAACGAGAAAAGAAACGAGAAAGAAATGTACATAAGTTGATTTTTGCTGCGATAATCAACTTGCAGTCTGTTTGGACTTACATCTCTGTTTTTCATTTTAAATGGGCTCACCTATGCCTACACATTCTATAGCCACCAGGTACACTGATGTGTAGGAATGTCATGAGCCCAGAAGGCTTGACAATTCTGCCTGCCTCCCCTATTTTTAACAGCCATTTCCATAACAGTATATATATACACACATCCATATACATACATATACACACACACCCAAGGATAGTGTTGAGGGGCTGCTGCTTCTTGGAAAAGAATAAAGAAGTGAGAGCCTTGGTATGAATTCCAGGACCCTCACTGCAGAGGTTATATGAAGGTGCAAGGGAAGCTTGGAGGAGAAGAGCACATCCTTTGTGTCCCCCAAAGCCCTGAGCCTTTCTCCCTGGACAGTGGAGGGGCTGCTTGAGGTGGAAGAAGTCTAGCACCCCATTCCCAAGTGACCCCTGTCGTCTCCTTACAAGTCCAAAGTCTCTAGCTCCTTGGTCATCTTCTGCGGCCAAAGGGGGACAAATAGCCATTTGAAAATGAGAGTGTAACCAGTAACTAAAATCTAAGGACAGTACTGTTTTATCCTGCTTCTCTGTCAGGCACTGTTCCAAGTGCCTTCATATGTTAGTCCAATTAATCCTCAGAACAACCTCATTTGTTGCACTTTGTCACATGTACGTTATCTTCATGTTACAGGAAGGAAGTTAACCAACATGCCCAAGTGGACACAGCTGGTGAGTGATTACAAAGAATTTGAACTCAGGAAGTTTGACACCAAAGTTGTGTTTCTGATGCTAGGCTGACTTGCTCAGTCATACCAAGGTCAAGGCTAGAACTGAGAGGCTGCACCAGGTGGCCAGAATGTAGAGGCTCAGAGGAAACCATCCCCTCTGCAGCCTCCTGCATCACTATGGGGTCAGGACTCCTGGGCAAGGTCTCTGAGGACCAGCCAGCAGGGTGTGAGATGGAGGTACTGCCTTCTTCAGAAGTAGGTGAGGAAAAAAATGTTTCCTTGTTTTATGAATTTCTGATATGTTGAGAGATCAAACAGAAGACTTCAGCAGAAGACATAAGTGATACGATAGAAGTTTGGGTCATTTTTGTGCATCTAAATGGGTCACTCTAAAAGTGGTCTCAGGGTCTTTTTCCAGACACAGCAGTAGCCTGTCAACAGTCTTCTCTTCCCTTCCTGGTGAATGAAAAAGTTTTAAAATCTAAAAATCCCCACACTCTTGGATCTGATCTCCCTTACTCCCTTAAGTATATATACCAACTTCTGCTAAAACCTCTGCCTCCAGACATAAATGACACACAAACAGGTGAGGCCACCTGTTTTATTCATAGAAACAAGAGGATCTAGGGCTCTGCAATGTCTCCAGTGGTCACTGATGGCAAGTGGGTCCTACCAACAAGGGCCCCATAGAACTCAAGGAAATCACGTCACTACCCCTCTAATAGAGTGGACAGGGAAGGCTTATAAGTTGGGATGAGTCATCGGGCTCACTAAGGGAGAAGATAAGTAAACCAACACTCCCATTAATGCAAACTTGAAAAGCAAGTGCTTCCTCCAGGTCTGTGGCATCGGAACCACCTTATTCACAGTGCAAACAGCTTTTACTGCTTGCAGGATAACTTGCTTCCTCTTCCGCTTAACATCCTCCTCTCCCTTCATCCCTGCTTGGGTCTTTATTCCTGAAAAGCCAGAAGCAAATTTCTGGAAGTGGCCTTCAAGTAACTCACTTTTGCTTTAAAATATTTTGATGAATTGTCTCAAGAATATAATTAGCCTAACTTGCAATCCAACTTGCATCCCTCAGCCTGATGGGCTTCAGGGTCCCCGTGAACTCCCTGAAAGGGTATGCAAAATTCTATGGTAGGGTGAGTCCCACCTCCCTGCCCACCCAGAGACCTAGTTTTCATCAAATTCTCTGTATTCTCCTCACCCCTAATCCATGTCCCCCAAAAGAGCATTATGCATTAAAGGACATTATGTCCACCTAAACACTGTATCAAAGGGACATTTATGATGCACAATGGCAGAGTCTGGGCTTTGGAGCCAGACAGACTGAGGTTCAAATTCTAGCTCTGTCACGTAGGGCTGTGTAAATTGACACAAGTATCTTAACTTCTCTGAACCACAGTTTTGTCATAAGTATAATGATGATCATAAAGACTACCCTATCACAGGATTATTGGGTAATTACACAAAATAATTTAAGAAAGGACATTACTTTTGTATACAGAAGAGGGAAAATGAAAATTGTCTCTGTAGGAGATAAAAAAGAGTGGATCTAGGCTCCGCAGCACAGAAGCTGCTCTCATGTCCTTGAGAAGTGATCTTATGCTTTGTTGAAGATGCAGATCACTGTGCTACAATGACAATCAGATTGAGGAAGCCACTGGAAAATCCATGGGAATCAGATAGGCATCTTTTGGGGGGCATCATCTTCAACTATAAATCTTTTTTTGGTTCTTATAGTGAAATGCTCAACCTGAATTAAAATAAATCTCCAACCCTCTCTTCCCACAGCTTCCCACCCCTTATTCCCAACATAACATGATATGCAAAGTCTAAACATTCCAATCATGTAAAATGTGAAGCTATATCACCATAAGACTGAAATGGCCCAAGAGAGTCTGCTGTCAGGGGACCTGCTGCAAGATCCAAACCTTCCCACCCCAGCAGCAGCCTGGCTCTACATGGGCCATGTTGGCTATTCTGGGGTTAATATCAATGGAATGATTCTAGATCCTTTGGCTGCTGGGACTTCCAGGACAGCTGCAATGATTCCAGGAACATCCTGATTAGTTGGCTCCTGTTTTATTGGCCAGATTCCAGAGAGACTGGGCCAGGAGAACACTGGGGAAAAGAAGACCCCTTCTCCTCGTTTCTATTTCCCGAAGTAAATTTGTCTGCATTTTCAGAAAAAAAGGAACTTCAGTTTTATTAGCTGAGACTAGGTAAGGGACTGGAGCTGACTGTCATTCTTTACATATCTGTAAAGTTTTACATTATGACTTGGATAGTGAGATGTGCTTCCACAGCACTTATCTGTTTGAAATAATTACATCATTTCTCTTGCTCTATAAAGAACTGTAACCAGGCAACCATTTATAGTGGTTGCAGTTTTTCCTCATCAGACCAAGTTGTGACACAGAATGTGTTGTCTATTCGGATGACACTGGCCTAGTCACTTGCTTTATCTTTGTGCTGCCCAGATGACCTCTGACCATCTACATTTTTATCTTTAAAGTCCTTATGATCAGTCAGCCCTGCTCCCCAGCTAGAGAGGCTGTCTGTCCCAAAAAGATGAAAAGAAAGAGCAGAAGTGTGAAAAAATGTCTAGAATCAATCAAAAGTGAGACCCTCAGAACAATGGTGGCCCATTGAGATACCTTGTTCCATGCAGATGTAGAAGCTGAAAACTCAGGCCAGGGGGGCCAGGACCAAGGCTCAGAGAGGCACTGCCAGGGAAAAAAGTTCATTTTCAAAGGCAGGTGTTTTGTCCTTTCTCCTCGCACTGACTGGATGCCCCACCTTCTTTTCTTCCTCAACTTGGGAGACAGTTCTCTGACCAAGAACAGCTTCTCTGGCCAGCACAGTTTCAGAAAGTACAGTTTCAAGGAGGAGGCACTGAGATATGGCAGAGGTCCTGGGCAAAGTGAAGAGGGAGGTGGGAAGTCTGGATGGTGTTGGTTCACTTGCTGAACCAAATAGCCCAATGAGCTGGACATCTGTCAGGTAAGAGTGTGGGAGTTCTCATGACCCAGAATATCTGCCCATCATGAGGAAAGCTCCAGAAGAGAGCAGTCCTGGAACAAGCTGCATGCCTTTCCCAGCAGGAACCTGGTGGCCACAGCAGAAAGCTTTGGACTCTGCCTGCTGTGGCTCTGTGTCTGTCCAGGCTGACACGGAAACACAGTGGGGCACCAGGACACTGCCTACTAGTCTACCTGAGTCAACCTCAGCCTCTGTTTACCTCTGTCAGTCTCTTTCTTCATTTTGCCATATTTACTGAATATATAGGATATTACATTTCCAAGGACCCAGAAACATGATACAGAAGATCTAATTAGCTTTTAGTGTATCTGCTCCCAATGTGGAAATATCATTATTCCATTTTCTACTCGGATCACCATGGTATGGCCTTGTTTTAGTGAATTTTTTTGCTGCTGTGACTTAAAGATCCAACCAGAACAACTGTAGAGGAAGAATTGTTTATTTGAGGGCTCATGGTTTCAGAGGTCTTAGTCCATAGATGGCCGGCTTCATTGGTCTAGGCTCGAGGTGAGGCTAAGCATCATGGCAGAAGAGTGTGGCAGAGGGAAGCAGCTCTCATTGTGATCAGTAAGCAGAGAGAGAGGTCTCCACCCTCCAGATACAAAAATATACCCGAAGTCACACCCCAATGACCATCTCCTCCAGCCACACCCTACCACTTCAGTTACCACTCAGTTAATCCCTATCAGGGGATTAAATCACTGATTAAGACTCTTACAACCCAATCATTTCTCCTCTGAACCTTCTTGTACTTTCTCACACATGAGCTTTTGGGGGATACCTCACATCCACACCATAACAGGCCTGGACACATGGTTCTGAGCCCTAGACTGGGAGAGGAGTCACATTCTTTCTGAATAGTTCCTCAGGAACTTTCAGTCTCACATGACTACCTTTCAAAGAAGTTCTGGAGAATGGGGCTGGGGGTATAAATTCATACATCTTCTCCTCTTTGCAATGTACTTTCAAGTTCCTGGATCCAAATGGAGACCACTGGTGAATCTGCCTCTTTGTGAAGGTTCTTAAGCAACAAGAAGAGGGCTGTGGAGAAATTCTAGCACACAAGAAATAGAGCCCAGAGATCAGGAAAGCCAAGCTGCTTCCCAACAACACTAAACACCACAACGTCTTGGGAGACTCAGGGCCAGCACATGCTCCAGCTTCCTTCATGGCCAATCCTGCCCCTCTGAAGTACTGACCACCCCACCCCAGGATCATTTGCATGACAATGCCAACTAAGTGGCAATGAAGTCTGAGTTGTTGGGAGACAGACCTTGGAGGTGTGACTCATTCCATTTGTGACTCTGGGGGAACCACTTAGCCTCTTTCCTCCTATCAAATGTCAGTGACAACAGCACCAACCTCACAGGCTTATGGTGAGGCTCAATGAGTTAATAAGGACTCAGAATGTGTACTGGAACATAGTAAGCACTCAATACACCATCACTGTGGAGCTGATCACTGCTACCACATGCCAGCCGCCATGTAGATCACGAGATGCTTAAAAGCAGGGAACTTTGTCTATTCCTTTCTGTGTCCCCAGCACCAGCACAGAACATGATATTAAAAAAAAGGCTCAGTAAATGTGTGATGGGGGAATGAGTGAAGTCGCACCACTAGGCAGTGCTGGACCATTTATACTCAGCTTGGCTAGGTGATGGTTGACTTAGAGAGTCTGTCTCTGTGGTGTCCTGAGAAAAGAGGAGGATGTCCTCAAGCAGGCACACAGGCAGAGAGGAGATGAGCAATGGACAAGGGGGAGTGAGATGGCAGTGAAGTGGACTAAAGGATGGTCCTGGCATGTCTATTTCCTCTCAGGCCCCAGTCCATCCATTTGTGCATCTAAACAAAACTGAACATATTATAAGGATGGGGTATTGTCTGTCATCTAGGAATAACAAGGTGAGGAGTTGGAGCAAGACCCATCTTTTTTCTCCTACCTCACAAGACCTCTGCCACTGGGAAAAGCCAAGGAGCATTCAATAGGCCCTGCTTCTGAAGACACAGCAAAAGCCAATTCTGGCATCCCCAGTAATTTTCCAGAATGTTCTAGTGAGCCTCCTTTTCCATTTGGGAGCTTCCTCAGCACAAGACTTTCAGAGAGAACCCTATCTCTGAATCTGTGCAGATGATAACACACCTTCAGCCACCAAAGGCAGCTCACAGGCTAGCCTGGGCCATTGGCCATGGTGTGACCACCACAGGAAAGGGATTTGTGGCCTTCTCCATGAAGTTTCAAAAGTCAGGAGATGGGACGTGGCAGACACTAAGGAGCCATTGAGGCCACGTGTCTAAATGGAGAAAAGTAGCAAACCTCTTTGAAACCAGAACTGCCAGATCTATTCTGACAACGCTGAAGGCCCTTCCTACAGGATGGTTATGTCACCTGGGCCCTGACAAAACAACCCCATGATACCACCAACTGAGACCCCAGATTCTGGGTCTAGTGGTGTCTTCCTGTCAGTGCCTTGGGGCCTCTGTTACCAAGTGATATGTGACTGTCCCTGCAGGAGGCCCCTTCTCTCCCAGGATCTAGGAAGGAAGTGGGACTCTGAAGCTGGAAAATGCAGATTCTAAGACTCTTTGGTGATTTTAGACATGCTATTTAATCTTTTGAATTGCCAAATAATATTAAAGGAGGGCATGCTATTTTTATGATTTTTCAGGAAGGGTCACGGACTCATGACAGGTTGAGAACATTGCCTGGAGGTTCTTGCCCTCATTGTGGGTACATATCCCGCATCTATTTATAGCCGATATGAGCTGCCTCCTAACAGTTGGGCATGGAAAGATCATAATCCAGAGCTAAGAGATGCATACATCCCTTGAGCCCATCTATCTCTCTCAGATCTCGAACATTCTGAGCCTTGCTTATTGGCTTTTAGCAACAGCTGATAGGAACTGACCAAATGCACATTCCAGAAACAAAATTCCCCTGTCTCTTTTTGTCTTCACCCAGGAGACATTCTATTTGACCCATCCTGGTTGAGATCCCAGCCTCCCAATGCCTCTAGCATGAGACGGCAGTGGGAAGACTCCCTGCGGCCACAAACATTTGTCAGAGTGATTTGGTGAGGTCCAGCACTGAAAGCAATTTCTTACTCGGAAAATCATTTATCATGGACAGTCTGTCGAAAACAATCTCATTTCAAACCCTTCCCCAGGAGAAGAGAACTGACAACTGGCACTAAGTAATCTACAATGTGGCCACTGGGAGTCATTTATCTTTCCCTTGCCTGGTCCAGGACCGGACGCCTTCAGGAGAGAAGAGGAAGCAGTCATAACTGCTCTGAGGAGCTTCAGGTGCAAAGAGAAGGGGCACCCAGAAAACCACACACTCCTGAGTGTGCAAGGGGACGCTGTCCCTGGACTTCACTTCAATAACCACCAAAGATCAAAAGAGGAATGGAAGAAGCCATGGAGAGGACTGTCCCTCCCTCGTTAAAAAATAGGCCCTTTTAGTATTTTTGGTTCATCTTAAGAGCCAGAATTCTCCTTCTTAGGGAGTAATTAAGAAAAGGCTCATTGCTTTTTATATAATTCAACTTCCCCTTTGCCTGGAGCATTATTTCCTTTGCCAGACCATAGCATGGCGTTTATGGCATATTAATAATTATTCTGTGCATGCTGTTTCCACTGATGTCAACAACCTGGAAACGGAATATTAAGCAATGGGAGCTCCATGGAGAAATGTAGAAGAGAGAAATTTTTCCCCATTAAGTTTTTGGCTTTTTTTCTCTTTAAAAATTAGTTACAAATAGGAAAAGTATCCAATTTAAGCTATCAGTCACTGATTAAACAAGTCTGGTTTGGAGGTTCATGAGGCCTCAGATGTTTGTGAATTCGGGGTCCATTGTTTTAAGGTTTCCACATCAGCCAGTGACTTAGAAATGCCATAAAGGCTCAACCTCCTGGGAACCAAATTAAAAAAGAATTGCCTAAGGAGATGGGTACTCCCTGCACCAGACAGAACCTCTATCAGTTCTCAGAAAGATTTATATTATGGCTGTTTGTACTTCATTATTATACCCACCCAGGAATAAATAACAGTTTTGGTACTTGTGACGTTATAAGGATGAAATTGTCCTCAAATTACTTTCATTTTGTTGTCATTATCAGGGATCTGAAATCATGACTTTGGGAAAAAAAAAACTATTAGGTGATTTTGCCCATGCCAAATGAAGGGATTAAAATGAAAAGTTTGGGTTCAAATCCTGTTACTTCCTAGCAGTCACTTTCCGTAAGCCACTTTAACTTCTCTGTGCCTTAGTTTCCTCATCTGTAACATGGTGATAACACTCATATTCATCTTTTAGGATGTTATGAGAATTAAATGAGGTGAGATTTATAAAAGGCTTTTAGTACAGTGGCTGCCACGAAGAGAGCATTTAATTAAAAATTATATTAGAAAACTCTCTGCCATAAATGGATTAGGGGTATGCTCTTTTTGCCAACAAGTCAGTGTTTTCTGGCAGTCAACCTGAAAAGTACCCAAGAGATCACTAAAAAAGTAACAAGATGGAAAAATGGGATTTGCACCAAGAGACAGTACTTGTAACCTGTGATTGGGAAGACTATTTGGAAGGGCCACTTGTGAGGAGTTTAAGATCCATCCAGAAGGACAAATTCAAAGAACAGCAGAGTCTCTGAACTGCTATGAAGACTGGCCTGGGCCTCTAAAGAACTTTTCCTCCCCTTCCCCCACACAAAGCTTGTTCTCTGCTAAGTCAATTTTTAATAAGCATGGAAAGAATATCAAGTTTGTAGGTGTGCAACATTATTAGCCCGCCCCAAAATCATCTTGGTCTATCACGCACCGAGCTAACTGAACATTGGTTCTCAATACACACATTGCTTTTTTCCACCCTCTTCCAGTATTCAGCCATATCTAGGGATCAGAAATTCCACCCTGGGCCACCTGCAGTCCTTTGGCACTTCCCTCTCACTAACAACAGGACCACCCCAGGAGAAGAATGGTCCTCAGCATTTTCAGTGTGAAGACCCACTGTGCTTGGGACCAAGAAAAGAATAATTCCCATGAGCACATCACTGGGACTTGCTAGTGGGTATTATTATTTGGGAGATACAGCTGAAACTTCTACAGGGATGCATGTGGACATCATGAGGAATATAAATACTGGTGACTCCTCCAAAGCTCAAGTAGTTTGTGGTCAAGAACTTTTTTGTGTTTTAGGATGAATAAGGCCATGCTCTTGAAAGGACTTGAAGAGCAATGAGCATTTGGACTCTATCCTGAAACATGGGCATGATGGAAAGTAAACAAAAGTTTACTAGCCACCTAGGCATGGCAAGATCAGTGAGTTAGTTCAGCTTATCCTCCCAATTGTCATGCAGATCCATCTCCCCCACCTCCATTGACTGGTCTAGAGAATAAACATTAAAAATTTAACATTAATTTAATCAAACATTAGTAAGAAAATCCACTGAGTCCAACAATAAAAATGAGTCCAACAATAAAAATGGCAATTTCAAAGCAGATTGCTTAAAATCTATCTCTTCTTCTCTACTGATGTCTACAATTGAGGAGGAAGAACATTTATTCAGACAAACAGTGGTCAAGTGTAGAAAAAGTGGTATTTCAGAAGTTCTCCACTGCAGTATATCCTCTGCAGATGAGGAAAATGACTCATGTAAGTCTGTCTGGCCTGGAATTATCCAGCAAAAGTTTTGTTGGCACAGTTGCGGTTAGAAATCAATCCTCTGTCAATTAATTTAACAGAGTTGGCACCCAAGGTCCCAGTGGGGCCCTGGAAGAAAAGGAGAACAATGCTGAAGGAAATAAATCTTGTTCAAGTCTGAGAGTCACCCAACTCTTGCCTTTTTGGCTCCAGGCTCAGGTTTCCGGGAAGTCTGCCTGTATTTGAGGTGAACAAGATAATCTCAATTAACAATTGAACCATTTCTTTAATTTCCAGAGCTTATTCATTATGGAAGTCTTACTATCTCTAGAGCAGTATTTTGAGTACTCAGATTTTAGCACACCTGGGCTGACAAGCTACTGAGCCTAGGCTTTCCTTGGAAACAACAGAGAAATCTTCGTTATTTTATCCATAATTTTGTTGACATTATCAAAATCCTGTAATACTCAAGGCCCTGATATGAAATGTTCCTCTCCTTTCCCATTTATATTTGTAACTGGGAGAAAATTATGCTTGATGGACATGTTTAAGAAACATAAGTTCTTGAGGCAATTCTTTCTACTCACTCTAATCAGTGATCTGTATCCACTGAACAAATTGAGCATTGACGTGAGAAAGCATGAGGCTGGGAGTTCATTTTTTCTGCCCTGGCTTGGCTTTCTGAAGCACGTGGATTTTATACTGCTGTTTTGTATGCATGCATGTGCGTGGGCAGATATGCGTGAATGTGGGTGCATGTGTGTATGTGGTGAACATTTTTCCCTATGAAAAGGTACAATGAAATTCATGATCCTAACACCTTGCAAACCAATACTCCCAAGAATGGTAGTGTTGAACTGTCTCCAACCCTCTGCTGATAGTCAGCTTTTCATTACTGTGATAAAATACCAGAGATAATAATTTTAAAAAAAGAAATGCTTATTTCGACTCAGGATTTCAGAAGTTTCAATCCATGGAAGCATGGCCTCGTGACTTATGGCCTGTAGCAGCACAGCACATTATGGCAAGAGTGCTTAGCAGTCTACCTCTTGGCAGCCAGGAAGCAAAAACAGAGAAAAGAGTCAGTGTCCCAATGTCCCCTTCCAGGGCATTCCCCCAATGACCTAGCATTCTTGCACCAGACTCCACTTCCTAAAGTTTCCATCACCTCCCACTAGGGCCACAGGCTGGGCATGATCAAACTTTTAACACAAAGGCCTACAGGAACATCTCAGATCCAAGCTATAGCACTTCCTAGTACTTCTCCAGACTAGAATTACAACTAAGGGCTTCTACAGAGTGAATGTCATCACTGAACTAAGCAACCTAGAAGTCACTCTTGATTCCTATTTTAAACTAAATAGCTTTTCTGTCCATGATTAATATCCTAATCCAAGACATTGCTCCCTGAGCTAAGAATAATGAAACAGCCTTCCAAATATTCCTCTTGCTTCCCCACCCCTCCATTTACCTTATACTCTTATATTTCACACCTTAGTTAGAATGACTTCATTTTGAAACAGCTTTACGGAGTTACAATTCCTATGCTATTCAATTTGCCCATTTAAAGTGCACAATTCCATTGTTTTTAGTAATATTCACACAGTTGTGTAATCCCTAAAACCAATTGTAGAACATTTTCATCACCTCAAAAAGAAACCCTGGAGGTTTTAGCTGTCAACTCCCAATCTTCCCACTCCTACGATCCCTAAGCAACCACTAATCTACTTTCTGTCTACCCTTGACATTTCAGATAATGGAGCCATGTAATAGGTGATTGTTCATGATTAGCTTCTTTAAGTTAGTATAATGTCTTCAAGGTTCATCCATGTTGTTCTATGTATGAACACTTCATTCCTTCTCATAGCCAAATTATAGTACATTGATTGCATGGATGCATACCACATTAATACAACCATCCACCCATGGGCATTTAGATAGTTTCTACTTTTTAGCTTTTATGAAAAATGCTGCTATAAACATTCAGGTGCATGTTTTCATTTCTTTTGGGTAAATACCTAAGAGTGGAATGGTTACATCATATGCTAAGTCTGTGTTTAACTTTCTGAGAATTTCCCAGTTTTCAATTGCTTTTGCAGTTTTCCAAAGCTTTCGTACCATCTTACATTTCCAACAGCAACACTCAAAGGTCGACATTTGGCCACATCTCTACCAATACTTGTTATGATCTGCTATTTTTATTGTGAATATCATAGTAGTAAGCATGAAGTGGGATCTCATTGTGGTTTTACCTTGCGTTTTCCTGAAGACTGATGTGTTGAGTGTTTTTTGATGGGCTTTTTGTCCATTGGTATATACCCTTTGGAGACAGATGTACACATTACCTGTGCCCATTTTCAATTGGGTTATCTTTTTGTTATTAAGTTGTAAGAGTTCTTTACATAGACTAGACATCAGTCCCATATCCGATATATGAAAAGCAAATATTTTCTCTTATTCTGTAATTTAATTTGTAAGGCATTTTGAAACCAAAAGGTTTTAATTTTACAAGGTCAAATTTATCTATTTTATCTTTTGTTGCTTGTGTTTTTGGTATTACATTCAAGAGTCCATTGCCAAATCCAGTATCACAAAGGTTTACTACCTTTGTGTTTTCTCCTAAAAGTGTAATGATTTTGTCCTTATAGGTATATCTTTGATGCCTTTTGAGTCAATTTCATGTATGGTGTGAGATAAGGGTCTAAATTTGTTCTTTTACATGTGCTATCCAGTTTGCCAGCACTAGTTTTTGCAAAGACTCTTCTTTCTTCATTGAATGACCTTGGCACGCTTGTCAAAAATCAATCAACTAAAGATGTATCAACTTATTTTTGGACCCTTGACTCCACTGATCTGTATATCCAAATGACTTTATAACAGCAGGAATCACCTGATTCACCTCTGTGAAGTCACAGCTCATATCCCAGCACAGGTTGGTCTCCATTCTAAGCATTCTGAACCTAGGGCCAGTGTCTCCCAAGTGGTCCTTGGGTTGCATTTAGGGGTTCATAAACCTAGATGAGAAAAATAATCTTTATTTTCATTAGCCTCTAATTCATATTTTTCACTTCCTTTAATTATGAATGCAGGCAACAGACTACATTTGAAAGGTACTTTGAAATCATTAATGATGTCTGTGATGTTGCTAACCATAGAGATCTCAGATATTTACATATAAGGTGATCATTGTTGTGGATATTGCGAAACACATTAATCCTACTTTAAAATTATGATAATGTATTAAAACTGTTGCTACATCTTAATAAAAATGTTCTAATCAAGAGGTAAACATACCATATCACAAATTCATTTCTTATAATGAATGGATTTAAATATAATTGGTTTTCTTATAATCCAATGTTTTTCTGTTATGCATTTATAAATAATATTCTGAGAAAGGGGTGATAGAAGTCATTCGATTACCAAAGGAGTTCTTAGGGCAAAAATAAAGAAACTTTGTTTTTGCTGTTACCAGTTTTATTTTATTACCAGCATTATCATCAACTGAAGCTATCTCATTTATTTACTTGTCAACTTGTTTATTGTTAGTCTCTGACCAGAATGTAAGGGCTTAGGGCTTAGAACAGAACCTGGCACTTAATAGCTGTTCAATAAATATTGAATTAATTACTGAATCATCATTTTCCAAATAGGAGCTAAATCATCAGTTTAATGGAAATAGACTACTGATACCAAACTAGTAATATGTAATTCATACTGAAAATAATTTCAAGTTTATGTCATCTTCTTCATCATTGGGTTTAATAAATACCAATGTGTCCTATGCATGTATTAAGTGCTTTATGTGCAGTATCTCATTCACTGTTCTCAGTACTAAGGGGCAGAAATTATTACAGTTGAGGAAACAAAGACTCAGAGAAGTTAATTTCTTACCTAAGGTTACACAGCAAGTAAATGAGAATCGGGATTTATAACTGACCAACCTGCCTCCAGAGTGTCAGTTTTTAACTACAATAAAACACTTCTAAGGAGAAAACAAAACAAAACAGGAATTTCAGAGAACAAGAATAAGAATTTCCTTATTGTTTAATTGAGAAAGCGAAGATCCTGTTAAGTTAAGAGAAGGGTTCCAGAATGCAGAGCTCAATGGACATTTCCAATAAAATGGTTTTTTTTTTTTTCAATATCCTGCTTAGGGGCTGCAGCAGAAAAGCCCCTTAGCAAAAAATCAGCAGAACTGAGTAAAATACAACTAGTGAGTCACCTCATAGGAAAGAATCAATTTCAGAAAAGGTTGACTTTACAAATGCAGTTCATAATAACAGGCATTAACAGAAGCCTGTTCATTTCTTTCCTGGGGTCCAGCTTGCCTCTCTAAATATTAGGGCTCAGCTTCATTCAGGGCATTAAGCACTCATTAAGCTGATATCCAATTTAATTTGATTGCACAATTATAATTGCTCCCGAATGGAGGTTGCCTCATTTGTCAGGTTGCAAGGGGGCAGTATGGCCTAATGACATATGGATCTGCTTTCTGTCTCCAGCTGAAGGTCTCAGTGTTCTCTGGATCTGACCTCATCCAGTCCTATGCTAGGGCAGTTAAATTAGAGCAGAGAGACAGACATCCTCACTAGAGCTGCTGAGAGCATCTTTCAGGTGTATCAGATCTACAGAGGAACAAGGCACAGGAGAAGTCCTGGTTACCTGGAGTTGAACCAAAGGTCCATAATGTGGGTAGCTCACCCACCTGGGGAGTGTGCAACCAGGCCGGCCCCTTTCCTGTTCCCTGCGAAAGCCCCGCCCGGTAAGTTGGGTGTGCATAGGGGCTGAGGGACTGGACAGATCGTGCTGTATTCAGCATGGATTTTACTGACACTAAAAACCTGGCAGCATCCCCTTCCTGAGGTAGCATTTCCCTCTCCTCTGCCAATCACACACATGATCACAGGCCACACTCTCCGTCTTCCCAGGAGAGGCCTGTCCTCTAGCTGGCACAGTCTTCTCACCAACTGCTCTGCAAAGATATGAACTTTGCCAAAGGGAGCTCTGGCCTTGGCCCTGGCTTCTCAGAGGTCATCTCTAAGCTCTTGGAATGTCGTGCCTGATAAAAGTGACTTTGCCAAGGGGTCTCAGGCCAGCCAGATGGGAACAGTATGATTTGGGGTGGGGCTGACCACATCAGAAACTCTAACAATGTGATTTATAGTTTTTTCAATGTGGTTTTGGGTTACACGGCACCAATCAACCTCCAGAAGAGGTGGAGACCAAGAGTGGGGCCATGAGGACACCCCCCAGGTTTACATGATCAAGCCCAGGTGGGCTCCCAGGACTGACAATACTCTTTGCACATACTGATGAAGGAAAAGTCACACTGTGCCTGATTCCATAGGAAGGTGATAATGGAAGGTCCATGTCTGGAATTTTATTTGGCTCCATCCTGTTCATGTCATCTCTTGGCCAATTTTAGTCTAGCTTCCTTCCTTGTAGTAAATCGTAACCCTGAGTACAATTGCTTTCACGTGACTGTGGTCCCTTTCCTGTGAATTAAGGCTGAGGTTAGTTTTGGGAACAGCCCCTTCCCTCCCCATGAACTTGCATTTGGTGTCAGTAGTGAGTATAGTCTTGGGGGGTTGCTTACCTCACCTGCTGCTCCTGCATAACCCTATTCTACCTGTGCCCTGGGACCCAACATAAGCCAGCCTTCCTCCCCAATGATTCCCTAAATCCTGCAGACCAGAAAGCACAGTCTCAGCTGGACTCAAACCTAGTATTCCTTAAATTATTTTGTATCAAATCCCACAGTCCAAAATATATTTTATATCACAAAACAGGACACACATATGCCTATATAGCATACATGGCTCTACGTGTATAATGGAAACAGAAGTTTCTTAAAATCATCCTGACCTTCCTGGCTGAATTTTATCTTAGGCTGCTCAGCCTCAGCTTTTGGAAGTGCCGCTGTGCCCACTCGCCTGCGCACACGGCAAGCACTGATGCTATCCTATACCCTGATGACTGATCACACTGCTACCCTCCAATACATCTCGCTTTGTCTCTTAGTTTTTCTGTGTTCACACCTTGCCTCTCTAAAACACCCCATTCAAAGCTTCAAAACAAACCTCAACGAGACAACATAATAATATCTAAAATTCAGGACATGTCCATGCTGAGTACTGCACTATGAGTTTTTCCATGCCAGCATCCAATTTTTGCCACACACTACCATAAGGTTGGTATTATCACTGTCCCTCCTTACCACTTTCAGCTTACTTGACAAAGGAAAGACCTTACAGTTTGGAAAGGTTAACTAGCTTTGATTAAGGATGCATAGCTATAAAGCAGACAGAAGAATGAAGCCAGGAAGGTCTGACTCCAAATCCCACTGCTACCCACTAGGCAACCTTCCTGCCAATGTGCATTCTTTCCAGAGCCTTTCAGCAGCTCTCTCTGCCCCTGGGTGCAGGGGGCACTGACAGCTCATATGCATGTGCAGTACTGGCCCAAGTGGCTGATGGAGGAGGAAGCTGGCAAATGTTTCCTTTTCAGCTGGCACTCTGTTCCAGCAGGGCCCCCAGACCTTCTGCCTGAAGGCAGCGCTCAGGCCTGTCTCTCATGGTTCCCCTCACTCATCTCAGGGGAATCTCCTTCTTCCAGAACGCTGGTCACCCCTGCCTGCTTCCCTACTGCCTGGCCTTCCATGCACCAATTAAACTGTCACAGTTGGCTGACTTGAAGACAGGTGAGGGCAGGAAGAAATCTGAAGGAAGTAGGGAATTTGGGAGAGAGAGGGCCTCTCACCACCCAAGCTGCTCTTCTGTTTGCTGTCAAACTGGTCTGAAGATAGTGGATGAGCCAGCAGAGTCCTCTCCCTGCCCCCTGGTGGGGGGAGATCCAGCTGGCAGCTGTTGGTGTCTGTTGTGCCCAATGATGCCTAGCTCTGGCACAACAGCCTGGGTCTTTGGTGGGTAAACAGTTGGAGGTTGCTCACACCCCTGAATCACAGCCTAAGGAGGAACTTTTCCCTCCAAGAACAGGTGGCGACTCAAACGCAGAAGCAGCAAAGAGCCCTTAGCCCTTTCCACCTCCCTTCTTTCTGCTTAGTATGGAGGACGAGCTAGGAAGCCGAGGACGCCCTCCCTGGTTTCATGGGCCTTGGGTCTTCATAGTCAATATTCCAATGCACTGGGGCAGAGAAGGGAACACCTGCTCGAGAGAAAACACTCTGCAGAGAGACTTGTACTTAGCTTGCTCTGCAGGCCTGGAGGACAGGATTCCCCACAGATTGCCACCCAGCCTTTGTATAAGTAGATGGCCTTCTGTGGACCCCAGGATCTTTATGGCAGAAGGAACGGGTGAGCGAGCAGATGAACCCATCTTATAGAGAAGGATTCCACAGTTTGGATTCCATGGACCAACATTAAGATCCTTGGATAAGGAAACATTTCTGTAGTGTTAATCCAACCCCCAAGAGGGGGTGCATGACCCACAAAGGAACCACCATCCACATGGTCATCCATATCCATTGCCTACTATAATCTTACTTGCTGGAACTGCCAACTCTTGCTCCTTCCCACCTCCTCCAAGCACATGAACATGTGCACACAGGAATGCAGCCACCAAATGCACCCTCCTTATCTACTCCCAGCCAGCCTGACAACAGATTGTGCTAGAAAGCACTGACAGGCTGCACACCTGCCTGGAGCACATCTCAATTATTAATGCTGCTCTTCATAGACCTTTCCTTATGATTCCTGTTCTTGCTGTTATGAAGAGGATGCAGTCCTTAAGGCACTCTTTACTCACTCCCTCCTCCTGCTGGAGGAGGAGCACATGCCAGGTGGAGTCATCTAATCGGATCCACGTTCTATTCACCTTTCTCAACATCCTGCCCCTGAAGCTCCCTCTAGGACATCAAGATCCAGTGCATCTCAAACTGGGTTATGGGTTTCTTCTCTGCATTTTCTGGTATGTGATGAGGGTGAGGGGTGTAGGTGAACACCTGCACCTCAAAGTAGAGTTCCTATTCTGCCAGGGCATGAATAGGGCATGGAGTAGAGTGTCTTTGTTAAGAAGGACACATTGGATTCTGACACTGTGAAGGTCCTACTGACCTACCTATAGTTTTTTCCTAAGACTGTCTTGATATTTTGAGTATTTTCCATGCAGAATCTAGATTAATGAGGCAGATTTACTGAAAATGGGCTTAATACAACCATCTTTCTCTTGGTTCTGAAAATATCTGTGCTTTAGGCTCCATCTTCAAACAGAGCCTAATGCTGCGGTAGCATGAGTTGCCAAGTTTCCATACAAAAAGTGAAAGGTCAATGATGGAGCTTTAGCCCAGACTTGGGACAGGATCTGGGACAAAGGCCTAGATACACTTCCAAATTTGCCTTTGAAAGGACCATAGCATAAGAATTTCATCAGCAAATGTTAAACACTGTGCTCAGAAAACTGAACTTTAATGCTGATGAAAGTGACAACCAGGATTTATCTATGTCAACCCATGCTTTACACCCACACATGCTAGACATTAAACCAATTTTTTGTGTGTGTAATGCTGAGATTGAACTCAGGGTCTTGTGCATGTGAGGCAAGCACTCTACCAACTGAGCTATATCCCCAGCCCAAAATTTTATGTGTGTGTGTGTGTGTATGTGTGTGTGTGTGTGTGTGTGTGTGTATTTTAGTTGTAGATGGACACGATACCTTTATTTTATTTATTTATTTTTATGTGGTGCTGAGGATTGAACCTAGTACCTCACATGTGCTAGGTGAGCGCTCTACCACTGAGACACAACCCCAGCCCCTAACCCAAATTTTATATAACATGCCCACTGTGCTAAGTTGGTCAGAAAATGGTCTCCAAAGATTATCAACACTAACACATTTAGTATAATCAACTCTTTTGGTCAAGTTAATACACTGGCTGAACAGACAGATTTGGGCTTCTCTTCTTATAAAGAATCTGACAATTTAAGGGGGGATATGTTCTTTTCCATTTATGTCCTGGAAAATATGCCCTTGTGACTTAGCAACCATGTTTAAAAAGCTCTGGCAGTTCTTAAACAAACAGAGCGTGTGTTTATGAGGTTCTAACGACGTTATTTTCAGAGATGACGTAGAGTTAGTTATATGTAGCTTTGGGGCTTTACAGTAAGTTGTGGCTGATTTATTGCTGTGACATACAGTATTTGTCTAGAGAAAAGTGGAAATTTAATGAAGCAGTGTTTGAAAATGTGTTAGATGGGAAACGACCTGAAGCATCCAGAGAACAGGAATTCTCCAGCCTTGGAAAAAGAAGTGGTTCTTATTGGGAGGTGGAAGAGCAAGAGTTAAGAATATTTCCTGGCACTTCCTAGCGGAGCTAATTCAAGACCAGAGTGAGACAGTTTAGAATAGAGGTTGAAAACAGGAGACCCAGATCTGGCGTGCAGGGGTGTTTTGCTTGGCCTGTAGAGTACTTTAAAAAGTTTGGGGTCAGTGGCCAATATTTGAAAATTGAAGATGCAATTTACAAGCCCAGTTTTCTCTCCTCTTTGAATCATCTGAAGATCTGTCCACATGCGTCTGCATTTCTGCTTGGGAGCAATCAGCAGGGGCAGGGAAACCATTTTAAGGGCAGCCCAAACTCTCAGCTCATCATGGTCCTCCCCAGATCTGCCCCACTGAGGTCTGACATCATCCCTCCCTGTTTACGTGAGCTTTCAAACCTCCTATAAAGCAAGTGCTATTTTTTTAACAGCAGCACAGACTTCTTAAACAAGTAAGATTCATTTTCAAATACAGAGATGGAAAAGGCACGTGTTTTTCCAAAACTGCAGAAAAGCAAGATTACTAAGTTTTCTTAAAATTTTTGGTCTATCTCCAGGCTCCATTTTCTTTTAAGTTCTGGGTTGCTGAAGTTAATTTTTCCCAAAGTCAAATTATAAAGCTGGGCTCAAAATGGAATGTTTATTTTTATTTGTGCATCTGAAACAATCAGATGAAATTGGAGGGGTGTAGTAGAAGGCATCTGTCTCTGAGCATGTTTTCTTACCTCTGAAAATTTCCAGAAGGATGGGGTGAACAGGGAAGGGGGAAACAGCCAACTCTGCAGCAGGCAAGGCAGGCACACAGCTTAGGGGCAACCTTATTCCTACAGACCCACAAAAATGTCTTAATATTGATTTATTTAAAAATCAGCAGAAAAAATAATAACAATGAATAATGAGTAATAAAAATGTGAATCATGAGTCCATTCTGGACTATATTTGTTTTTATACCAATGATGTTATAAAATATACAATTCCTAATATCCCTTACAAAAAGAAGGAAGCCAAGAAAGCAAAAGTACCAAGAGACACAAAAATTACAATGCGACCCTGGAGGGCAAACGCTGGCTTCCAGACAAGCATCCCAGGTCCTTGCGTGGCCTGTTTGTCAAGAGCACAGATTTATTTTGCTGTCGTCGTCTTCTCTATCTCTTTCCTGTGATGCTCTGCATATGGCCAGCCCATAGAAGTGGTTCTCATAGGGCCCATTGTGCAAAGTCCTTGGTTTCAAAAAGAGGGAGTGGATGCCTTTCAGTCACTTCTAGAAAGTTCCAAATAGAAATTTCCAGAGATTTTAACCATGTGTATAGTTGGAGAATAAATATTATGGCCACAGAAGAGATTCTGCTCTGCTCTCCTCAAACCCTTCTCCATCCCTGTTCATGGTGGCTGATTTCAAGGCAACACTTTGCTTGACTTCACTGAAAATAAAAACCACAAGGTCAAAGTTCAGGCTACAATGAGGGTCCCCGCTTGTGGATTCCTGGGGTTGGGAGGAGACTGAGTTTTCCAACTCCTCAATTCAAAATCTTGCCCTAAGCCAAAACATCCCATAGATAGCTGTCATTTCAGCTCCTCAGCCTTCCACACTTAATGTCTGCAAAGCTCCTGTGAGTAGTGGATAATATGTTGCCTCCTGATATCTTGTTATCTTGTTTCTTGTCTCACTTTTTCTGCACTTTTGGCTGGACTTCCTGACCCTTGTAAAAATATATACAATTTAAACATCTTAATGCAAAGCATCCAGCCTTCTAAATAGCATTCAAAAATCCCCTAATATCAAGCAAAATGTCTTATACACAGTAGGTACTCAATTAAAATCTACCTTTAAGGCCATAGGTACACAGATCTTAGCTTGTTACTATGATGAGGTTGTTGGCCAATTCCTGTGGCCTCTGCTTCCTTATTCATTTTCTAGGTGAGACATACATGTCCCTAACACACACACACACAGGCACACGCACGCACGCACGCACGCACCCTTCTCCGAAATTTCTTGCACAATGACACATGCATCAAAATACTCTGCTTTAAAGAAGAATAAAATTATGGCATTTGCCAGTAAATGGAAGGAACTAGAGAATATTATGCTAAGCAAAACAAGCCAATTCCAAAGAACCAAAGGCCAAATGTTTTATCTGATATGCAGATGCTAATTCACAATGTTGAGGGAGAACAGAGGTATTTTGGACTAGACATAGGGGAGTGAATGGAGGGGAGGGAGCATAAGTGTAGGAGTGATAGTAGAATAAATTGGACATTATTACCCGATGTGCATATATGGTCACATGACCCATGCAGCTCTACATCATGTGCAACCAGAAGAATGAGAAGTTATACTCCATTTATGTATGATGTGTCAAAATGCATTCTATTGTCATGTACAACTAATTAGAACAAATAAAAAATTTTTTTAAAAAAGTAAAAGTCCTAAGGGTATCCTTGTTGCAGAGAATACTATTTTTTTTTTGGTACTGTGAGGATTGAACTCAGGGGTACTAGACCATTGGGCCACATCCCCAGCCCTATTTTGTGTTTTTATATAGAGACAAGGTCTCTATATAAAAGTTGTTTAGTGCCTTGCCGTTTTGCTGAGGCTGGCTTTGAACTTGCGATTCTCCTGTCTCAGCTTCCCAAAGTGCTGGGATTACAGGCGTGTGCCACTGCACCTGGCTAAGAATACTATTTTTATTTATTTATTTATTTATTTATTTATTTATTTATTTATTTTGGTACTGGGGATTGAACTCAAGGGCACTGGACCACTGAGCCACATTCCCAGCCCTATTTTGTGTTTTATGTAGAGACAGGATCTCACTGAGTTACTTAGCACTTCGCCGTTGCTGAGGGTGGCTTTCAACTTGCAATTCTCCTGTCTCAGCCTCCCAAAGTGCTGGGATTACAAGCATGTGCCACCGCGCCCAGCATGAATAATATTTTAAAAAGACAAATAACTCATCACTGATCAGGGTGTCCCCAAAGCCATGAGGCTGTCAGGGAAAGGGGCAAAAGAAAAAAGAAAAACAAGGTTACACCTCTTCCCGCCCCATCAACCCCATGATAAAGCTGTACTCAGCAGATGCCACCGCACGTAGTGCCACTACAGTTGTGTCAAGCATGAGCTCTGTCCTGCTTGGATTAGACTGCTCTGAGCTGAAGCATTTCCCTCCAGCTGGCTCCTACCCCAACCTCTGGTGGTTTCTGAATGCCTGTCCTGTGACTTTAGGGAGAGCACGGGGCCAGTGCTGAGCCATGTGGGGAGAAGACCCAGCACTGTGAGGGTATAAACTAATGCTGATTACAGAGGATGTGAGTAACTACTGAAAAGAATTTGTTTCATGCATTTGCCCGCAAAACCATTCTTTTTTTTTAATTGTAAAATTTATTTTATTTTTAAAAGAACTTCAACTGGCACAGGAAAACACAAATTTTGTACATATTAGTGGGTTACCATGTGATATTTTATATATATATTAATTATGTAATGTTTGAATCAGATGCAACATATCTATCTCCTTAATAATCTATCATTTCCTCATAGTGAAACATCCTTCCATGTGCCAAAAGACATTCAGAAGAGGGCATCGAGAGTGTCAGATTATCCAAAATGTTCCTTTTAAATTCTGAAGAGTGGTGAAAGAGCAGAAATAATTCATTCTAATTTTGGAGGCTAGAGCAAACATGGATTTATAGACAATAGTTATCAGATAGTGTTTTCATAGGAAAAATAAATGAGCAATTGGGCAAGATGTCCTCAAAAGTAATGCGCAACAAATTCCCCAAACTGACCAAGCCAGCCCTTTCAGTCTTATTCACCATGCACCATAGAGCTGACCTCCTACTCATCCCCCACCCTGAAACAGGCGAGAGAGAGAAACAGGGTCATCAAATCAAGGAATTCAGGACCCATATTGCTGGTAGACATGACAGAAACTAATCCTATGAATACACCTGGCTGGGTTTGATTATTCCACCTGAACTTAATTCCTCAGGAAAAGATACTGAGGCACAGGAGATAAAAGTCACCTCTGGAGCCTCTTTAAGCACTCACAGCATGCAGCTGTCCTTTGTTTGGAGGGTTGGTTCCTGGACCCTCCATAGACACAAAAACCCATGGATGTTGAAGTCTCTCTAAAAATCGCATTTGACCTGGGCATGTCCTCCTATATACCTTAAATCACCTTTCATGAAGTATGACACATAACACAATGTCAATGCTATGAAAATGGCTTTTATACCATATTGTTCAGCAACTAACGACAAGGAAAAAAAAAACAGTACATGTTCAACACAAATGCAAATTTTTTCATATATTTCTATCAACAGTTGGTCAAATCCAACAGAGCCAACTTCTCCATTAGGCAAGGTGGGCACACAGCTTAGGGGCAACCTTATTTCTACAGACCCACAAAGATGTCTAAATATTGATGTATTTAAAATCAGAAGAAAAAAATAATAACAATGAATAATGAGTAATAAAAATATGAATAATGAGTCCAGTCTAGATTATATTTGTTTTTTTACCAATGATGCTGGAACAGAGGGCCAACTGTATTTTTGTAATAAATCCAAAAGGCCTAGCTCAGTCCTTCTTCCACTCTTAACATTTTTTTTTCCCCATGAAATATCCCAAATAAGTAGGCATTCCCTTGACATTTAAGATGCTGTTGTATATGGTGTCTCGGGGCCTTGTACATTGAGAAGCAAGTAGGGCGGCTGAGAATGCCTCTCCAAAGCAGAAGGTAGAAGGAACAACTTGGAGACAGGCAAAGCCCATCCATTAGATAGCCGGAGAATAGGCGAGGACCCCAGCCCCATCCACCTGGAGATCTAGACAGAGAGAAAAGTAGACTTTGCTCCTAGGGAGACTAGACTCTCCTCCTCTTCACCACCAAATTTATGCCAAGTTAGGGAGAACCTGGAAAACTGGATGAGGTAGAAGGCTTGAATTAGGCTTACTCCTCAGTCAGAGAACCCAGTGGGGGCACAAAAGGTTAAATTCTGAAAGGGGACAAGGACTTCCCACTGGGAGTTATTTAAAGCCTCTTTGCCCCCAGGCGGCTCCTCTTCCCCCTCCCTCAGTGGGCTGGGCTCCTCCACCATCTGACATTCTATTCTTTGAACAGCTGCTGGCTCTCCTGGTGTGTTCCCTTCACAGATGTGCAGCGCTGTTCTGAACATCCTGCCCTTGAACTTTCCCTGCCCATAATTTTCCAAACCAAAGCCTGGCAATAAAAATGTCAGCGAGGATGGAGAAAATGGGGGTGGGGGGGGAGGTTGTAGGGGTAGTATTTAAAAAAGAAAAAAGAAGAATAGGGAGATGCTTTGCACACATGGTGATTTGCATTGACTTCTTTAACAAAGGTTAAACACAGGCCATGACTTCTCAGAAAAGGCACAGAGGCAGAGAGCTAAAGCTCATTTTTTCAGAATACCACCTAGGAAGGCCTCGCTCCGTAAAGGAACTGAGAACCAAAAGCCAGAGGAGGGAGGGTACTTCTTTCCCTATGCCCTGGACTGACTGACTGGTCACCGTCCAGGGCAGGGTGTGCTGGTGGTGACAATGAAAGCTAGTATCCACAGTACCTTACACTGACAGCCACCCCTCTGATGCTACCTAGGCGACCCTGATGGCTCTGCCAGGTGCCTGCCATGAGGTCAGGCACGTGGTGAGACAATGGGTCAACATATTTGTGTACTCAGAACAAGACCAGAGAAGAAGCCAGTTATATCATTTCAAGTCCTCAATAGAGATCCCTTTAGTTTGGTAATACTAATTTCCTAGGCATACAAATCTTCTGTAACATAACATAAAACTATAATACATTAACTAAATCCTGTAGCTCTCTAAAGGGAAAAGAAAATTTGCTGAATGGGGAAACAAGGTATTTCTCATTATCTTCTGTACCAAGTAACAGGCACAGAGATTGAAGAAAGAATGGAAAAGCCAAAGGTTTCTCTACTTGGAAGGAATTCCCTAGGTGGGAAAAGCTCCTGAGAAACAATCAATTTTCCTTGCTCTTTGATAATTTGACCCTATTCTGTCATGAAATGCTGCCACTCTACTGAGATTAAAAAGAATCCCATGCATGCATCATTATGTCAAAATGAACCCCACTCTTATGTATAGCTATAATCCACTACTAGATCATTTCTAAAAATTAGAAATAAATATCGTGTGCATGTTCAAATATGTAACAGTGAATCCCACAATTGTGTATAATTATAAAGCATCAATTAAAAAATTATGAAGAAAAAGGAAAAGGAGCTCTGGGGCACAACGGAGCACACCTGTAACCCCAGTCACTCTTGAGCCTGAGGCAAGCAGACTGAAAATTCAAGGCCATTTTCAGCAATTTGGTAAGACCCTCAGCAAATGAGCAAAACCCAGTCCTACCCTTCCCCCCAAAAAAATTTTTTTAAAATTTTAAAGCTGGGGATGTGGCTTAGTGGTAAAGTGCCCCTGGGTTCAATCCCTAATACCAAAAAAAAAAAAAAAAAATAGAGGCTCTTATTGAAGCATTATTAGGAAGAAACAGATCAGGCCTCAAACAGACTTCAAACAGCACAGGACTCTTGGCAGCATCTTAGGGGGAAGCCTGTGACAGGACCTTCCTAAGCACTGTCCGTTGCAGAGCTGGTCCCCAGGGTGGGGACACAGAGAACAAAAGAAAAACAGGACAGATGATCTGGCAGGATGAGATGGAGCCACCTCTTGACCTTGCACCGTTATATTAAATCCCTTCAGTTCCTTCCACAATCTGGAATTTCACTTTTTTAAAAATATTTTTTAGTTATACATGGACATAGTGTCTTTTTTGTTTTATTTATTTTTATGTGGTGCTGAGGATTGAACCCAGTGCCTCACCCATGCGAGGCAAGCGCTCTGCCACTGAGCCACAACCTCAGCCCTGGAATTTCACTTCTTGACAACTGGAAGAGAGCGAGACACACTGAGTCAAATCCCAGCTCCACTACTCATTAGACATGTGGTTTGGGGTCAATTTTGCAGCTTCGCCTCCTCACCTATAAAGTGGGGACCTTAGGAGGTTGTTAGGAGAACTCAATGCGATTGCTGGTGCTATTTATTTTAAAGTGCCTTGCACAGTAGCTCACACATAACACATCATTTGTGAGTGTGAACTCCCTCCACTCACCTGCCCTCTCCTTCCCTTTGAAAAAGAATATCTTGGCCAAGGAATGAGAGGCCAGAAAATGTAGAGATGGGTGATAAAGCTGTTGAGTGACTAACATATTTCACTAAAGCTGAGTATCCCCATTGCACCAATCGCAACAATTGCACCAGTTTTATTTTCAGAGACTACAGAAATTTGATCAATTTCTGTCACAACCTTAAAGATGATTCTCCATAACCAAATCTAACCATAAATGATTTTATCACCTGGACAATATTCAGCATTATTATATTGAGAATGCTTCAAACGAATGCATAAATATCAAATGAATTAATGAGTATTGAATGAATGAATGAATGAATGAATACCAAAGCCAAATTTATACAGCCTGGGGAGAGGCTATTTTCCAGTTGTAACACCACTATTACCTCGACAATTGAGTGCTTGGATTAGAAGCTCTACAAAATCTGTGCAATTCCCTCCTCCTCCCTAATGTCCATATCCCCAAAACAACAGTGTTGAGACAAGAAGCCAAGAGTAAAGACTGGCAAAATCTGCAGGCGCCCACACTAGGTACCAGCCATTTTGGAGCAGATAAAGTCATTAAGGAAAATTTTAACAATGCATAACCTTTCAGTTTTACTCTGCTCACAGCAGGGTAGCTCGCCTTTCAGAGACAAGAGCCTGCCTTGAAGTCGCCAGTGAGCAGGACTTGACCTTCATTTTCAGCATATGCAGCATTAAATATTCATAATCCACGTAACCAAAGCATAAGAAGTAGCAGCATTTAAACATGAATCAAAGGAATGAAAGTCTGCACATATGTGAGTCATTTTTTCCCAGAATGCCTCTGGAAAAATAAATGCAGATACCCAGAGCTCTGAGTTGCTGTCTCTTCCAACTTTCTCTTGAAATTCTGGAAACAATAGGACTGCTGCATTATGCAACTCCTGAATCCTGCTCTCATGCTGACATCCACAGGTCTTTCTTTTCTTCCCTCTATCCCTTATCTATGAAATAAGAATTAATGTTCTTGTCTCAAAGGGAACCAGTAACAGTGACAGCACTCTTAGGTCATCAAGGGAAACTCTTGACTTGGTTGTAAAAAAAAAAACTTTCCTATGCAAGGATCAAAGGATCAGAGTATGTGGGGAGAAAAAGTCTCAGGCATTGGAGACATCAGAATTAGGAGCTAGGGGCCTGGGGATGTAGCCCAGTGGCAGAGTGCTTGCCTATCACACTCGAAGCCCTGACTTCAGATGTCAGTACTAAAAAACAAAACAAAACAAAAACAAGAACAAAAACAAAAACAAATTAGGAGCTGGAGTGACAACATGGGGCAGAAATTGGGTAAGAAGACTTTTTAAAAGAATAAAAAAGGAACAGAGTTCCTATGCATAATGTCCCCCTGGCTGGCTAATCAGAGCAGATATTTGGGAGGGATGAGCATCATGAGCTTCGTGCAATTGTGAAGGCACTGACATTTATGTCTATCCAAAAACTTGCTAGATCATCTCCTTCTGCTTGGGCCTTTCCAAAGAGTCTACCACTGGGACGATGAAGCCTACTTTTAACACAGTTTAATGTAATTCCCCTCAGTTTCTGACTCCAGGAGCTCCAAAGACCATCTATCTCAGCTAAATAGTAATCACTGGAGGCCACATGAATGATTCTTCCCTAGTGATCACTCTAGGAAAGTTAAGACCCAAAGAACTGCTTCTTGAACACTTGAATGAAAAAGACCAGCTCAGGGATCTATCTATCCTGGCCTAATAACTAACAAAGAAAGATGTATAGGAAAAGATGGTCCTATGAACAACCTACTTTCCACTCCTTGATAGTTAAATGCACTTCAAAAGGTTAAAAACATCATAAAGCCACGAATTAGACATTTATCTGAACTTCCTTATCCATCTGCTGATATGCGGAGGTAGAATAGCCACCTGGCCTGTGTGTCCAGAATACAATTGGACGTGGTCTACTCTGAGACTAAGCTGGCAGAGTCAACCATTAGAGCTTTCTTTATATGTTTACATGCATTCCTTGCACATCTCAAAAGACAGGCTACAGAGAGCCTCAAATCTTGAGCTTGTGCAACTAGAATGTTCCTAACCATTTTAGTGGGGCCAGGTCTGGTTAAAATACACTGAGACAAGCCATTTCATGGACAATGTCAGTCTAATTAATTAGGCTCACTCCAGATTTATTTATCTGAAGGGGATGAATGCTAACTAAAATTCATCTCAAGAATATTAGGTACTTTTTTCTAGGGTGATGACTCAGAATAATTTCCAAGAGAAGTTTTAAGCTACTTTTCAAGATGCCCAGAAGGCCAACCAAAGCATGACTGTTAAGCTAGTAATAGTTTTGAGTGAAAAGAATGGATTTTAAGAATTGATAATTCTATTTTCTTACCCTTCTCCCATTTGCATCTTGCTTGTACGTGGATTAAATTTCATTTTGTCTTGTTCACTAAGCTTGATTATTATTTGTTCACTGGGTTTCGTTTCATTTTATTCCTGGGAATTCATTGGTTTATCATAAAGATTACTTTATAGATTCTACTTTAATTCTTCCCCTTGCTCAAGCTGAGCATACTTGCTGGCTTTCACCAAGAAGGTAGAAGACTCTCTTGTGCTGAAAGATGATTGGGCCTCTCATGGGTCAAAATCTTGGAATATGGTCTCGGGACCAAATGAAGTCATGTGAATAAAAAGTGGATTGGGCTATGTAAACAGCCACAGGTCTTTTTATAAACAAAATTTTGCTAGGATAAACCACATAGTTTAGTGATAACAGAAAAGATATGGGCTGAGGCTAGGACGAAGCTAGGGCAGTTCCCAAGGACAATCTCATCTCTACAACCAACCTTGGTAGAGACTCCTTGCAAGTCCATAAAAGACTCAAAGAGGACTTCCAATGCCAGCTTCTACAAGGCTCTGCAGCATCAGAATTAAATCCAAAGGACATGGAAGCAAGCAGAGCATTCAGGAGAAAGGGTCTGCCTTGGGGAATTTCATCCTTTTCCATCCTCTCTTATGCAGGTGAGAACACCAGAACCCACAGAGCCAAGGACTATCACCTAGTAGACACTAGAAAAAAGGACACCATTCAAATCCATCCAACAAAGAGCACTTTATTTCCAAGCAATACAGAGGAGTAAAAAAAGAGGGAAGGTGCAGCCGAGGCATCTGTCCTTTCAACAAGGCACCACACTCACCTTCACGTAAGGTGTACTCCCTCTGGGTCACACAGACTATGTGTCTGGGCCTCTATCCCCAGCATGGGAGTTGGCTGGGTATATACCCCACAACATATGAGAACTCCCTGGGGAGAGATGGGAGAGGTAAGACCAAGGGATTTAGAAGATCTCCAATTTAATTCAAATAGGGTCCAGAAACACTAAGTGTAAATATTCAAAGAGGGCTTACCTTCAATGACATGCCAATTGGAATCTTCCAAATGTAAAAACACTCTTCCTTTCTTGGCTGGGAACTTTTGACAGAAGGAGCATCCTCATCCCCTGAGGATTATAAAAGGTTCCTCCATTCAAGAGGGCGAGGCCAACAGGCCTTGGATGTGGGGATGGGCTGAGGCACTCCAATAGTCTCAGCCTGGGCTGACTCCCAGGGACAGGTTATCAGAGGAGATGTCTTCTTTATCTTCCCTAACATGACTTTTTGGCCTCTGCACACCAATGCACAAAATCCTCTGGCTGGTGCCCAAATGGTTCTGAGACATTCAGAGTTTAGGTGTGCATGAAATCACCACCATCCAGAGTCTCAGATAAATGAGCACTGAGCTCAGAATTCAGGCACAGTAAGTCCAAACCAACAGACACAAGGGGCAGGTTTCCTAGAATCAAAGTCTAGTATCCAACAGCACGAGAAATGGAGTTAAAAGGGGTTAAAAGCACTCTCATCACAGATAATGAGGGCAAGAGAAGCTCAAGGTCACTGTCCCTTGGCCAGAGTTGTCAAGTTCACATCACAACAGATAAACAAGACTCCATCCCTGCTCATTTCCCAGATTCTATCGATTTCAAGACTGCACTAGAAAAGTCAGAACAAATGATGCACCTGGGGGGGTATGTTGGGGGGTACTTGCAGGAATCTGAGAGGGTGCTGCCTAGCAGCCCCAGCAGGTGCACTCTTCAGCCTCTGGAGGGTGCTCACCATCAGGGACCCAGGCCACCCCGGAGCACCAGTTCCCTTAGGAGGCACCCCAGGGGTGTGCAAGAGTGTCCACTACAGGACTCCTCAGATGGCCATGACCATCTCCACCTCTGGGAGTCATCTTGAACTCCTTTGTCCCATGTCCTTACCTTCACAAATCAAGAAGCACTAGCATGCAATGCTTCAGCTAAATATTGGGTTGGCTGGTGAAAGAATAGTACCATGCTTTCTAACCTGCCTTCCAATAGGATCAAAGCACAGGAAACCCAAATGAGAAAAGGCTCCTACAACCATGGCAAGAATGGCTCAGACGCTCACCTGCTGGACACTGTCACCCTCCCAGAGGTTACATTTGCCCATCAAAGCCCTCTTAACTTTTGACATCTTCAGCACAAATACTTCATGAAGAAATAGCTATTTAAAAAATAAATAATACCCAGCAAGAAGGCTTGACCCCAGACACCCCTCCCTCCCATGCCAGCCAAATGAAAGCAGCCTGCCTGCTGAGAGCTTTCTTTCCCACTCAGAAAATCAGCACAGAACAGCTCTGCCTTCCTCCAAAAGTCTTCCGCACTCAGGAGGTTCTTGCAAGGGTTGGTGTTAAGGGAAATAAATTCATCAATGTAAAGGGTCATGGCTGTTGTAGGAAAAGAAGGCAGGACGACAAATTTGAATACTCACTTTGACGAATCTATGAAGTATATCACAAGTGCACCAATGCTGAGAGCAAAGACCAACACAACCTGCGAAGAACAGAAAAATGCCATCACTTTAGAGCCGGACATCAGGATGTTTATTTTTTTGACACATGCAACAGCATCTCTGAAACACGGTGCCAACTGCCTTCAGGAACCTGGTGGGAATCGTGTGTCCTTGCTGCCCCCACAGGCTATGTGATGTCACCTCCTCACCTGGCAGTGGCCAGCACCTTTGCTCCTTGCCAACAGGGGTCAGGGCAGACTTTTACATCCTAGGGCACCGGGGTTTTTATCTGGCCCTGTTATCTCAAGGTCCGGCTTCTCTGCAACTGAAATCAGTACACTTCAGGGGGAAAAGAACAGGTATAGATCTGGGATGATATGATTTCTTGTGTTATATGTAACTTAAAATCTAAAGGGACTCAAATACAGAATGTCAATTTTTAACAGCTTCGTTAAGGTATAATTTACATACCACAATATTCACCCATTTTAAGCATACAATTCAGCAATGGCTTTTAGTAAATTTACCATGTTGTGTGACCATCACCATAATCCACTTTCAGAATATCTTCATTATCCCAATAAGGTCCTTTGTGCCTGTTAAATTAATCCCTGTTCCCATCCCCTGGCCCCAGACAACCACTAATCTGCTTTCTGTCTCCACACAAGAAAGATCTATTTGAAAAGCACAGATTTGCATGTCCATATGGGCATGTGCATACAGACATAGCTGTAGATACATTCACTGTGTATAGACTACATGTATATAGTTATAACACTTCTCAAGTACTTAGGAAGCAGTTTAGGTGCACAAAGTCAAATTAGATAATATGTTTATCCAGTTAAATGACAATCTTCATCCTTCTTTACATACCTCACTCAAAATTAATCACCTTTGATATAAAAGACAGTTTGCGCATCTCCTTCAAACCTGTCACACCGAAGTCCATCAAGTGAATATGTAGCAGATTAGGCTGATATCCACACTTTAGTCTTCACTCAACATTCCAATGTGTTTATTTAATCTTTCACAGAGGAGGCAATTAAAGCAAATAAAGGATGAGGCAAAAATAAAAAAGAGGCCAAGGGCCAACAATTGAGCTGAGAACAAAACATAACCACCATCACCAGCACACACAATTCCCACCTGCCAGTCAACAAATGCCTTTTAGATATGCTAATATCTTAAAGAGAAGCAGGCTGAAGGGCCTGAGAAGTGCCAGTCTCCTGGAACCACCCCTATAAGGACATCTGTTGGCACTGGATGATGGACAGAGATGAATCTCAATTCATGTAAAGGCTAGCTATGATCAAGCTCTTTGTGCATGCATGTGTGTGTGTGCGTGCACATGTATTTAAGAGAGAAAATCTCATATGCCTGCATTTTTGTGTGCATATCAAAGTTGGCTGGTGATGCAAAATGAAATCTGCTTGAGATACTCATTTGAAACAGTGCAAACCTCCAAGGAGCTATTGGGGAGGCACAGTGATCTACACACTATGAAAAATGACACTCAAAATAACTGGACACTGTAAAGGGAATATGCAGTTTCATAACAACTGCTAAAATTTCCTTATGAAAGAAAGCATTAAAACAATACACCACTAGGGTTTATTGTATTCTTCCATTTGGTTTTTGGAAACCAAAACATGC
The DNA here is from genome assembly GCA_028644305.1 of Xerus rutilus. Taxonomy (NCBI): domain Eukaryota; kingdom Metazoa; phylum Chordata; class Mammalia; order Rodentia; family Sciuridae; genus Xerus; species Xerus rutilus. The sequence goes on along the minus strand of CM053404.1, from coordinate 41,720,705 downwards.
TCCAATTGAATCCGAGCAAACTCCTACAGTGTGTCAGTAATTACCAGCTACCCAACAGAATCTCTGGGCTGGCCTGCCTCCCTCTTTACCCTCACACACATTCATTCATATATTCCTTGCAAAGGTAGATATGAAAACAAAATCTACACAGGCCTCCACTTTATCCTCTATTATCTGAAGGAGGCAGCAAAATACATAGCTAAAGATTAATTTGGGGCTGTGTTGCTATTTCTGTGACATAAGCACTTAGATCCTGGCCCTGACCTCATTCTCAAAAAGCTGCAAAGGGAAGAGGTGTGGTCAACACAAAAGGGAAGGGCCTCTTCATTCATAAACACCGGATCCCAGATTAATCCCTGTTGATCTGGCTTCCTGTGTGTCTATGAATCCTGAGCTTCTGTCAGAGCTGGCTAGATGGCCCTACATCACTAAAAGCCACAGTTGCAGGAAAGAAAAGCAAAAGTCCTTGAAAATGGCATCTACATTGTTCTGTTAGGAATTAAAATCTAACCCTCCTGCAATAGCTCTTTCCTAGCATCAGGATGGCCAGAGTAACTAGTGCATTACTGGCTGCCTCCACATCGTGTCTGTGATGGGAAGTAATGTGTTGCTTACTTAAGCAAATCAGTCAATGACAAGAAGGATGGGGGGGAAAATCCTGCTTCTCTCAAGTATCAGCATCTCTGAGAGAGAGAGAAAGAGTAAGAGCAGAACAAAAACCCTGGATGGAAATGATCTCCGTAGCTCCCAGGCACTGAACCTTCTATTTCATGGACTAGGCTGGGAGCCTCGTGTTCAGCCAGAAGCCTTGTTCTGGGTGGGGTGCAGGGAAGCCAAACTGTCCCACCTATCATGATCCATAGTTAGCTTCCTCCATGCATGAAACGACCAATAAAGTTAAATGTGCATGGCATCTTTAAACTGTCTCAATACCTCTTTATCATGTCGTTGATAACTGTGTCAACCTGAATCCAGGTGCTGCAGGAAAACATTAACCCTTTGAATTTGTTCAGGAAAATAGAATCCCAGAAGAGACTGGACTTCCACATGGCAAAGCCACCCACAAGGTCTAGTTTATTTTTTCTCTCTTCCTTTAACAAATCCTCATTGTCTGAGAACCTTATTGTAAACAAATTTTTAAAAATTGAAGAACATAAAATGATTAGATCTTATTCTAAATGATAATAGTTATGCTATATGGGGCCTCTAAATAGTCATATTAAGTATTTTTTTAAATTTTTAATTAGTTGTAGATGGACCTTTATTTTATGTATTTATATGTGGTGCTGAGAATCGAACCCAGTGCCTCACACATGCTAGGCAAGCACTCCACCACTGAGCCACAACCCCAGCCCTCATATTAAGTATTTATTTGACATATATTATGCATAGGCCCAAGAGAAACAAAAGATTGAAGTCCACTTGGACTCTTACAAATATACTCTTACATAGATAAATTCATAGTAGTTCTTACATAGATAAATTCTATGCTATTACTCGATTAGTGGAAGATTGTATAGTACAGATGTAGTCAGTCAATAGTAAGCTATTAATTATGTGTATCATTAGTAAAGGGAGTCAGAGAAGTGTAAGAACAACAGAGTTTCTTATCTTGATATCTCTTCATTCCTTCATTCTTTGTTTTCTTTTTCTTTTTTAGGTACTGGGGATTGAATCCAGGGGCACCTTAAGGCTCAGCTACTTCCTTCCCTTCTTCCTGTTACGTTGGCGAGGCAGATGCAGATTGCTCAAACACAGCTGCCTCTGCTGAGGCAGGCTGACGTGGTAAGCAGCTCGCATGCGCAGAACGCATCAACATGGCCGCCGCGGGCCACAAGCGCAAGCTGAAGCAGCAAACAGCACTCATGCGCCCAACGCATCAACATGGTCGCCGCGAGCCGCATGCACAGAGGGACACGGAACACTCACCATGGGTGCCACCATGCTTCCCGGCTCATCCTGAAAGGACTCTGACCTCAGCAGGATCCCCTGACCAATCTGAGAGGACACGAAACTCTAGATCACCTCCTCTTCCTACCTCAGGCCCTTCCCTTCCTGCCTTAAGTCTTCCTTTTCCGGGTGGGGCTCTTTAAATTTTCTGTGCCATGAGGCTTGGGTGCCATATCGCCCGCCCAAGACTGGTAGCTGGGGGGTGTGGCCTGGGAGCCTACTTTCCAAAATAAAGAACCTGTCCAGAACCTGTCCAGCGGTTCTGCTTTACTTGCTTTTGGTCATCTGGCTTTTACACTTCCTTCTTTTCTTTTTATTTTGAGACAAGTTTTCTCCAAGTTGTCCAGGCTGGCCTTGAACTTGAGATCCTCTGCCTCAGCTTCCCGAGTCACTAAATCACAAGCTACACCACTACACCAGACAAACAGCTGGTTATTCTTAAAGTGTCCTTTCTTTGAACAAGTTATGGGTACTCTAACATGCCTTCAATTAGGGTAAGGCCACTGGAGATCCCTCTATGTGTTCCTATATTCTCAGGGATAAGGATGATTGAAACCCAAGGGACATAGTCAAATGAAGCCAACAAAAGAACAGTATCCCAGACAGCAAAATACACATGGCCTCTAACAGCAGAGTCACAGAATAATTCTCACAAAGACCAAGCACTTTATGAATCAAGTCCCAGACCAAGACTTGTCAGCAGGAGCCTCAAACAGGAGGTCACCTAACATCAGCACCCACAGCACAACTCCTGCTTTCACCAAAGCCTGTCCAGCATTTCCTACTTCTTATAGACTGGACACTCCAAATCACCTTGGCTTCCTTGGATGGTCCTAACTGCCATATTCTTAGATTTACTGGAAAATACCTACATGCTACTTGGTGATGCTGAATACTGAGTGATATTTCCAGAGTATAAGACTCCAAAAAACCAAAGACATTTGATAAATGTCATTGGAACAATGATATTATTCCTATACATTGACTGTACCTGTACTGTACAATTTACTACTAATTGGGTCATAGCATAGAAAGTGAGTCATCAATTTTCCTAACTCCAAGATGAAACATGACACGTGTTTGCACAGAAGAACACCATGAACACACACAGTGTATGAAAACAACACCACCATAAAGTAGGTCCCACTTATCATGAGGGAGTCTGATCATAATAGGGAGTTTTACAACAATCTTCCAAAATGGAAACTCAAGGCATAAAGATCTTCCAAAGCCTGGAAAATTTCAAAGAAATGAAAACTAGTATGGCCAGTAGAAAATAGTTCCCCTCAGTTCCTGGAGCTCCAGAGTAAAGGCAGATTCACTTTTGTGACTACAAAGGGGACTGAGTCAGGAAAGGTGGCTCATCAGAGAAATGAACCTCACCCATTCTGGGACCCGAATTCCAGTTGCCAGGTTGAGGCCCAAATGGTTTCAACCAGCGTATAAAGCTACATGGCCTTCAGAGATGGATCTGAGACCCACACAGAGGTGGCTAGCACCAGAATCCTATTACCTAGAGACTTTTCTTAAAAAGTAGAGATGATTTCTTACCACCCTGACCAGGGAGTCATCAGCGGGGGAGGGGAGGCTAGGCACCTCTATTTTTAACAGGCTCTTCTAGAGAATCTGACCTGTGGCTAAGAGTGGGAGTTGCTGAATTAAAGCCATTAGGGGAAACCACTTAGCTCAAGTCAGAGATTAATTTATAAATGTCGCCTTAACAATTAGCCCATTAGAACATATGCATGAGGCCTGCAGGCTTGGAGGATCTGCTAGGAGTACTTGAGAAAGTACAGAGAGGAGAATGAATTAATTCTCTCCTGAGTAAGCTGTGCACAGTCTCCTTAGCTCACAGTAGAACAAATGATCCTAATTAATGATTCTCCATGTTTGATGTAGAATCCAGCTACTGGCAGCAGAGACTCTTCTCAGAAAATGAACAATTTTCTCTATATGATCCTCAAATTATTGAGGTATAATTTATATATGACAAAATTTATGGAAAAAATAGATATAGAAAAAATAGATATGAGAACTACCAAGGCAAAACAATCAGGGGACATTTTGTTTCTGAAAGATAACATCATTCTGTCATCTAAATGATCATGTTTGGTCCAATGAATTTAACAACTCCAACAAACATTTATTGAACTCCTAGGCACAAGGCCCAGAGTGAGAGACAGGGAAATACAAAGCTGATACTGCTAAACTAGGCTTGTCTTTTGCCCCTCAGAAGCATAGGAACTAGAAGTTTAAATCACTCAGGAGAACCTTGTGGATTTAAGAATGGGACACACACAAACGCTTCACATTGTCAAAGGTGTAGAAGTAAAATCACCTTCACCGCAAACTCCCAAAGTACAAGGGGAAGAGAAAAGCAAGGGTGGAAAATTCAGGAAAGGGAAAGAATTGCTGACACTCTAGGTCCACCTGAGGGGATCTGTTCTAAGGGAGGACAGACACCAAGCACATAGTATGACCCACATGGGGGGAAAAGCACAAGACCCCAATAAATAGCATTCTCTCATAAGTGTAATACTTAATCTTTCTGGGACTCAGTTTCCCAATCTGTGAAAAGATGGGACTAGAAAAAATGAGCATTAGATGGTATGTCAGTCCTCTGTCACTGTGACAAAAAGAATCTAACAACAACAACTTAGAGGAGGAGAAGTTATTTTGGTTCACAGTTTCAGAGGTCTCAATCCATGGGTCTGCCAGTTCCATTGCTCTGGGCCTGAGGTAAGGCAGAATATCATGGCAGAAGGATGTGGTAAAGGAAAGCTGCTCAGCTCATGGTAGCCAGGAAACAGAGAGAAACAGAGGAGAAGCCAGGGACAAGATATAGTCTAAGGCCATGCTCCCAATGACCTACTTCCTCTAACTATCCTCTACCTGCCTACAGTTGCTACCCAGTTAATCAAACAAATTAATCTACTGATGAGGTTACAATTCTTATAATCTAATAATTTCATGCTTGAACATCCCTGCATTGCCTAACACATGAGCTTTTCAGGGGACATTAAAGATCCAAACCATAACATGTGGAGACCTTAGTAGGTTACTGCATACAGGGAAAGAACTGAAAACCTTGACTTGAAAAGGCAGCATTCTTTCCTGCCAACTATATATCCTTTGTGCATAATTATAATTGAGCATGAAGATGATAACGCCTGTCACTGAATCTATGTCCAAGAGGCTTGTTACATAAAGTCAAAAGCAACCCCCCACTGATAATTCATAGTTCTTGTTTTCAATAGCACAACCTAATTGCTTATGTCATATGTCAGTCCACAAAACTGAAACTAGACACAATACAAAATGACTTAGAGGGGCCACTGGTCAGCTCACTCCTGGACCTGATTCTCAGCTGTGCTATCACGACAAGGAATTAATTGAGTGGTGTTCTGCCCTAGTCCCCTCCTCTCCTGCTTCTGGGAGTCTTTGAAAAGTTCATGATTCTGCAGGTTTTACTCCCAGAAGCCTCCAGTTCTGAGTCTGGGTATTTTCTTAAAGGAAAAAAGGAAGACTTTTTTTTCATAATATGACAAGTATAGTGATATGTTTTTTCATTCTAAACCATTAATGGTTCTTAGTAGAAGATATAATATTGCTACCAAAAAAAGGAACTTCAGTTATCATAAATTTTAAAAGATTTGTAAAGTATAAAACATTTTGACAGTACCATTTAAACACTGAAAATGTCCCCTAAATTCCCTGCCTGCCTGACATTCTGGCATATTACATTTGACTTACAGAAGTGCATAAACAAAAAACACTAAATTGATTCACTGGAAACAAGACATGTATTACCCCATTATGAGTTTAAAACCTCCGATTGAGGTGAGATGAAGTTCCAGGAGATGGCAGGACTGAGGGAACACACAGCTGAAGCAGAGTGGAGATGAAGGACACTGTAGTGGAGAAGTCCAAGACCCACCTGCAGAAACCTAGGACAGTCAGGTGCACAGACCAGAATGGATAATGGGAGCTGGTGTCAAGAGCAGAGAGTCATGGGGGGAAGCCACTGCTGAACAGTGGGGAGGCAGCATGAAAGGAGACAAAGGGAGGATTTGGATGGCAGGAGCCTTGGAGAAAAGCTTTTGAACAAGGATGGAGGGGCATTGGGACTGAGGGAGGGGCAGAGGGTCCCATAGTCCCTGGGCTACCAAGAAACAAGCAACTTCCACAGGGAGGCACGAGGGAAACTCCAAGAAAAATGGATTCAGCCAAGGCGGTAGACGTGAGCAGTGTTCAGGGAAGAAGTGGAGAAGTTAGATTTGGACTAGGAATCTGCAAAAACAAACGGAAGCACCTGTCTTGAGGAGGTGAGGCGTGGAGACACAAAAATAACACAAACACCAACGTACAGATAAGAAATGAACATATCAATACATTTATCATACATGTCCGCGCACTGCAAGGGACATGGAGATAAACTGATCACTTACCACTAATGCTGGATTCTATCAGTATTTATTAACCACCTATATGCCCAGCATGTGGTCTCTTTTTATCAGGTCATTTCTAAATGACTCTATCTATAGTCATGAAGCCCTTTCGAAAACAGTCAGGCTCCCTCTTAGTGTAAGCTACCAAGAACAAGTTTCTTATAAATCATGTGCCTGCTGCCATGTAGACACAATTAAGTTCAATAATGAGCTTTTAGGGGGAGGGCAGAGATGAATTTCACTAATATGGAGTGAGATGGAGGGTCTGAATTCCTCTTGGTTTTTAATGTTCCCCAAAGAAGAATCTGGGACATAAATTACAAGCTAATTGCCTGCCCTCTTTCTTTCCAAGGGCTCATGTTGCCCTAACTCTAGGGTCAGACACGTGAGATTCTGCAGGGTAGTGCTCCCCAATTGTTGTGGGGCTGTGTTCATATCCTGGATTTTATTGCCAAATGCACTAAAGAAAATTCTCATCTCATTTTGTCCAAATTGAAAATATAGAACAGTCGAATATGTTCTTCTGAGATCCACATTTAGAATAAGTGAAAAAAAGAGATCAAATGAAGAAAAACCATTGTAACAGTAAGTCAGAAAAATTTCCTTAAAGCCCATGCTTTTCCTGAGGTCGAGGTTTAACGACGCTGAAATCTTACATCGTCACCTCATAAAACTTAAAAGGTTGCATTCTGCATAATTTTACAATGATATCAGAACTGATGTGCTGACAAGCAAGATAAAATCTTCCATTTGAGTCCTCAAGTTTGAAAGACCTTTCCTGTCTTACTATTGAAAAATCTCGGGCAGGGGCGGGGAGTTCCATCTGCTGGTGGAGCTCCCACGTTTGCAGCTAATGAGCTTTTAGAGAAATTGTCTGGCTTAAGTGTATGTGCCTTGGCCAGCTGGATTTTTAATTTAATTAGGTTTATAAGAAGAGAAATCTTCTGTAGCACTACCAAGTCACCAGTTGCTACTCACTGTCACCAAGGACTAAATTTATAGCCATCTTGGCCCCACTTCTCACATCTTGCCAGTTCTTAGATTATATTAAAGGCAAAACTAGAGTCAAGCAGGGATTCAAACATATACTTGAGCAGCGTCATTCACAACAGGCAAAACATAGTAGCAACCCAGTGTCTACTATTTGGTGAATAAACAAAATGATACGTACAAACAACAGATGCTTTTGGCCTCAAAAAAAATAAAAATTCTGACACATGCCACATCATTGATGAACCTTGAGGACAGCATGCTGAGTGAAAGAAACCAGTGACAAAAGCCAATACTGGAGGCTGGGATTGTAGCTCAGTGGAAGAGCGCTTGCCTCGCATGCGTGAGGCACTGGGTTCGATCCTCAGCATCACATAAAAATAAATTAAAAAAATAAAGATATTTGTGTCCATCTACAACTAAAAAAAATATTTTAAAAAATGTTTTAAAAAAAGCCAATACTGGATGATTGCACTCACGTGAGCTCCCTACAGGAGTCAGACTCACAGAGACAGAAAGAGAATGGTAGTCACTAGGAACTGTGGGGAGGGGAGAATGGAGAACTGTGTTTCAATTGCAGTTTCTCAAGAGGAAGAATTGTATGGATAGATGGTGGTGATGGATGCATAATAATGGGAATGTATTTAATGCCACTGAGCCGAACACAGTAGATTTACAAATGGCTGAAATGCCAGGTCTTATTTATATATATATATATATATATATACTTTAGCACAAGATTTTTTTATGGACAGGATATTCTGAGCACCTACAAGTAGAACCCAGAAGTCTCTTTAGAGACTCAAACAGACTCATTCTGCCACAGTTTCCTTGTGCCCTCCTTCCAGTAGCAATGGCTAGTTCCCAGAAACTTGTTATTACATACAAGTGACTCTAGACTCTCTAGATGTTTGATCTTACCAAAGCTAGCATTTCTCCTTTAGTCTCCAGAATCTGTCCTCCATGTAGCCACAGAGACCTTATCTGGGTTCCCACCTCCCCTCTTATACTCCCTTCCTGCCTCCTGGTCTATTACCAGGGCTCAAAGCTGGCCTTGAATTACTTAGTGATCGGGGCTCTGACTGGGGCCAGAATCTATATTTTCTTCTGGTAACTGCAGCTAAAGCACCAGATATGATTGAGTTTCAAAAGACCATGCCCTTGATCCTATAACCACTTTACAAACACATAACAATTCCCTCTAGAAGATAACAAAACAGACACAGGGCAGGTGGTCTCCAAGTCTAAGCCTCAAGACCAATTTGCAGTAATGATGTGGTCACCGCCTCTCAGTGGGTCAGCAAAACATTAAAGAGACCCTTAGAACTGACCTCAAATCCCCATCTTGGTGGCAATGATTTTGCCACCAAAGGTCTTGCTTTTAAAAAAGATTATCAATGTACTTTTGAAAGCAATTCCACCAAAGGGAATTGGCCCAAGACGATAAGCGGCCATTCCACTGACAATACACACTGATTCCAACAGTGGACAGGGTTTAAAATCCTCTCCTGCCCATGTGGGGCTTGGCCAAGCATGAACTGTCCACACACTCAGCACCTTCAGTGCTGCACTGTTTGCTCCTCGGTGGACCTGCCTGCTGGCCAGAACCAATGAGCTAGCCTTGGTAAATGCTATCAGGGAGGCCAAGGAAACTAGCAAGCCATTTTTATTAAGGTTTGCAGTGGAATAAACTCTAGAAATCCAAAGAGAAGACCTCACCTAGCTTATCTACTCTGACACCCCTCCTGCCTTCAAAATGATTTTTCGTATTTACTATTAAACTCTGACTGATAAGCTGCCTTTCCTGAAAGAGGTAGGAAGCTTCACAAGACAGCATCCTTCATTCTCACAAATTCCTTCTCTCACACCCCGCAGAATCGGAAGGCAGCATCAGCCGCACAAACCTGGACACATAGAATGATGGACACCATAAGCAGAGGTGGGTACCCCAAACACGGCACTGCTGCTAGTTTAGAAAGGATGAACCACAGCGCCAGCTGCCCCTTACTTCCTACAACCATCTCACAAATATCCCTGTCACCCAGTGAGGATCAGATGATAGTAACTTGGCCCAGGGTAACTAGAGTTCTGGCTTAATGGACACAGTCAGAAAACCACATGTGCTACTTGCATGCATCATGACACAAGCTTCTGGCCCTCTCTTAGCTTCTTTTATACATGAAAAAGGAGAAACTAGAGAATGTCACTTATTGTCTTTTCAAGGTCATTTACCAAAGGAAGAGAGTGTGTAGGATGTCCACCTCTGCTTCATGTCTTAGCAGAGGTGCAGACCAGGTGCCTAGTTAAGGAGAAAATGTGTAAAGGATTTTTTATTTCACATTTTTAAGAGTTTAACATCGTCGTCTGGGAGGAATCAGTGCTGAGATGGGCCTCCTTAGGCTTACCACATAGCTTTTCCGTGTCTCAAATGTATATATGGGAAGAACTGTCATCTTTGCAGGGCTTAAGGGCTCTTATTGTCACAAATCTTTCTGTGCATTTCGGCATAGCCCCAGCGTGATCACCAAATCCAGCTCCTCGTCTGCTCCATTAAAAGATTGCCAGGCACGAGGATTCATTTCTATGAACTTTCCAACTATTCTACAGTTCTTCCTTATTCATTTATTGCACAAAGTTGCTGAGTATCTGCTCACTGTAGATTCTGGGCTGAGCAGGCAGGAGATACCGAACTGAAGAAAAAAGCCTCTGCTTTATGAACTTGAACTCAAATCTCCATCCATATTGTGCAGACCAGGATGACGGATGCCAAGATGAGGTTCCTACCATCAAATGCGTTTTGAGACATTCATCTCCCAGATTAGTGGTTCTCAAACATTAATTGTACAACAGAATGAGCTGGAGGGAGGACCTGTTAAGACACAATTGCTAAGGCCCATCCTAGAGTCTCAGATTCAGGAGGTCTTAGGGGACCCAAGAAACTGCATTTCCAACAAGTCTCAGGTGATACTGGTGCTGTGGGTTCAAGGGTTATATTTTGCAAATCACTGCCTTAAACCATCATAAAAGAAAAGCCTATCCTCTTGAGATATTCTGCTTTCTTTAAATATGGGCATAAAAACATTTTAAATTAGTTAGTTTGTGGTATGTGCTATTTGGACAAAATTTCCTTAAAGTATCTATTAAAGGATGAGTCCCCTATTGAGAGACATGACATCCTCTAACACCACTCACCAGTGGTTCCCAGTGAACTCCAGCCTGATATGGGAAAAGAAAATCTATTCAAAGGGGTTCCAAAAAAGAGAAAATTAGCCAGAAGATTTTATTTTGAAATATCATTCAAACTCATTTTCAGATTCCATGGTGAATGAGCCAGAGAATGTCAGTAAGGTGTTTTGGTTTTCCTTTGACACATCTTGTCCATGGACAGGTACTGCATGGACTTAGAAACGATGGATCACTGATGTTAATAAAAGTACTGAATCTCTCCCTTCAAATCCATGGGCTTTGACTTTGAAGACACTTTCAGTCAGGATTGCAAGATTTGTAAAGGTATGTCTGAGGAGGCTTTGGCTTCCAAAGCAAGGAAATAGAAAATGCCACAAATAGAAAATTGGAATACATCAACACTGACAAGTCTCATGCTTAGGATGGTTCCACCTAAAACCTTTCAACACTACAAGGGTGTGAAAGCAACATGAACTCAGTAGGAATTTGAATTTTGTATCTGGATCTTTTCCTGGGCTGCTGATATGCATAGTGATATCTGATAGAACCCTCTCTCATGGTGATGGGCAGTGATAGCAGGTCACAGCTCCCAGTAGTCATGCCATCAAAAGTGGAACAACGAACTCTACAGTATACCATGTCACTGAGCTAGGGTGTTCCATAATGTGGGTGTATTAAACGCATTGTCAACTTAGGATATTCAACTTATAATGGGTTTACTCAGACCTGACCAATCATAAGTCAAGGAGCACCTGTATATTATTTACTCTAAGGTTGGAAAGACTAGACTAGCGTTAAGGAAGAATGGTGTCCATCCAGCTTCCAAAAACAGGGAACCAAAGGTCATAACACTATCCATCTTTCCCAGATGTTCCTAAGACATGAGAAGGACAGGTCCCATCCACTTCAAGAATGTTCAGGAGTTAATCTGGCTTCTCTTGCATGCTCTGTGTGACCAACTTCATCAGAACACTGGCGTGCTCGACAGGCCCTCTGGAGCAGTCACATCTGTCATTTTAAGTTGCCAGTCCATATTTTGTTTTAAATGATATTTCAAATGCATATATTGGTTGGGTTGGGTTTTTATTTATTTATTTATGTTTGTTTTATTGTTTCTTTTCTTTCATTTTTCCTTCTTCTTTTGAATAGTGCATCCATTCAGACACAGAAAGATGGCAACTCCCAGGCTTCCCTAACTCCCCTTGGCCTGCCACTCCACTGGGGCAGCCCTGTCAGAGACCCTGAGTATAGTCCACTCAAAGCATTTTTTCACTCTCTAACAGAGTCATGTTTTCTTCTCAGTCTCTTGTCTGTAATCTCTTCCTTGAGGATAGAAGGTGTGTCATTCATGTCTGTACCCCATCATTCACTCCTTTATTTATGTTTTCACTGAACAGTTAATTAAAGGACCTCTGTACACCAAGCTGTGTGCCACACCTGGATATACAGTGAAAAACTGAAAAGCCATGGCCTCTGCCTCTCCTGAAGTTCATGGTCTGCAGGAGGATGGACACTCAATTAATGAGCCCACTGGTGAGTAACTCTGCACAGCTGACTTGTTCCAAAAAAAGGAGCCATGAGGTCTGTAGACTGCAGGTCCAGGGGGCTTTTCAGGGAAGAAGGATGAGCAGAGTTAACCAGATAAAGGTGCACATTTCTCACACAAAGAACACAGGGCATGCAAAACCCATTGAGGACTCTCTGGCGGGTGTTTGTTGAGTGAATGGAGACCAAGATGGTGCTATGATTCCATGCACCAGGCCCAGTTGGGGAGCTCTGTGTGGAGGAACAGGGAGCTTAAATGTCTCATACAGGAGACAAGACCACCCTGGCAAAGAAACATCAAGGGTGGACAGTTTTCTCTGATGGCCATGATGGCAGGCTTCCACAAAAATAGGATCACAAAGGGTAGGCATTGACTCCACTCATCCTCGAAAGCATAAGCAAGCCTTTCTCCCTCCCCAAGGACACTGCATGCTTAACTGCTTTTATTGTACATATTCTTCACCTATTTTGCAATCTCAGACTGGAAAGGTCTAATGAATTCCAATCTAACAAAAAGATTCATCCAAAAATAGGACAGGACACCACATGTAGGACTAAGTTTTCTGTCCCTGGGAACACTGAAGTCAACACATGAGACCACCTGCCAAGAACATCTGAGTGCCAAGTGACTTCTGCCAGCAGTTTAGTAAACCAAAAAGAGGGGCTTCCTCACAGTGGACAATGCCAAGTTTGTGTGCATAAGGTGGCTTGAGTTCCATGTTTGCCTAATGTCCTGGGATAATTATTAAGAACACCTCTCAAGAGTGTCCTGTGGATGTGAAAAATATGGTCGTCCAATTTAAGTGGCAGTTGAGCCTTTGCAGAGACCTAATACCTCCTAACATCTGGCTACTAAATCCAGAAGATGGGAGAGCTCAGTGTAAAATATGTAATGCTCACACTCCAGGAGAATTTCTGGTTCTTGCTTCATAATTTGATGCACCTTGCATGCTAGCAGGTGAATGCTGATGACTAATACCTCCAGGTTCCTTACAAGCACACACCCATAGTGTGTCCCCCTTACACACACACACACACACACACGCAGACTCCCATGCTGTTTGCATCATACAGCAGGAGATGCTCTGAGAAGCTGGTGGCCTTTCTATGTCACTAATGGTCCCTTGAAAAATGAGCTATTTTTTTTTAAGACCTTGTCTGGCATTGGACAGAATTTATGAATTGCTGGAGATGATGATATCAGACTTGTCACTAGATTCTGAGAAGGAAGAAAATGGGGATCTCAAGACTTGAGATCAAAAGCAGCCCATTAAACCCAGTTCCTAAGATCATTGTGGGAAGTGACATCAGCAGATGTGAAGGAGAAATCTGACACAGCATGCTTTCAAATTCATTCCTTAGGGAGAAAGCAATCCAGCCTTGGATCCCACATTGAACCCCAACTGTGGTGGAATTTGAGTCTGTTCCTATGTTCTTTGTACCTAAAAACCAAGTGGGAAGTGGTGAGAATGAATGGCTCATGGCTTGTATTTCTAAGGAAAGTGTTCAACCATGCAGGATGGGATGGCGAGATCATGGCAGACAGCACGGCTCTGTGCTGCTGTCTGAGCAACCACAGTGATTCATCAATCACAAGCCCTAGCAATGACTGAACAAAAGCCATTCCCAGCAGACACTGCACCGGTACAAAGAAATGCAATGCACACATCTCATGTGGAAGCTCCCCGCAATCCACAGAGGAGGAGGAAGGGAATGGCCCCAGGAGGCTTGGCCAACCTAAGACCTAAGTTGCTTTCCCACTGCACAGAGGAAATGTCTCCACCCCAAATGACTAACCAAAACAAAGTCCCAGCTCTGACTTGAGGATAGATGGTCACCTCCATATCATCATTTCAGGGACTTCTGGAAGAAACACCTGTTCTAAAAGATCTCCCCATCTAAGATTCTGACATTTCACTATTAGAGATTATTTCCTTTGAGTTTTATATTAATTCTCTTTCTTGGCCTTCTTAAAAAGCAGAAGGAGTAATAAATAAATCCATACTAAGATGCTAATGATTTAACACAGTGATGTTGAAATTGTAGCATACTAAATATACACTTAGATTGACGGTTAAAAGTGTTTTTCCAAATATTTTCATTCCAAAGTTTGATAAACAACTCAGAAGTCTACTATTTTTTCTTTTCTTTCTTTCTTTCTTTCTTTCTTTTGGTAAGTACCTTGCCCACTCTTGCTCTATAATTCTCACATATTTTGAAAAAAATCATTTTAGTGCATCAGATGCTCTCAGGGATGAATGTGATAGTTTATAAAACTCAGGTTATATTCCAGAACAATTATATCAGAATCTCTGGCATTAGTTATTTTCCTGACATATTAGAAAAAGAAAACTCCCCACATAATTCCAATGTGTAGCCAGCTGAGAACCATTGATCACATGGGTTTGAAAGCCATGATTATTTGGGCAGTACTGGGAGGGATCTTAACAAGAACAAGGTGGGGTGATTGGAACTTGCAAGGACAGTGGGGAGCCTGGGCTGTGCAGGAGAATCAGGGCTCTGTGGTGGGGAGTACCCTGGCCTCCAAGGTCCCACTTGCATGACTTTGGAGCAGTGGTCCAAACAGAAACTAACACAATCATGAAGGAGCCAGGTCACCCCATACACACACCCACACCCCTCCCTGAAACTACAGTGATAGAAAGGCTGCTTCAAGCTGGACCTGGGAGGACACAGACCAAGTGGAAGGCTAAGACTAAGACAGAGCCCTGCAATCATTGGGTCATTTGCTGCCACCTGGATTCCAGTCACTTGAGTTGTTTTGTCAGGCTGTTCCCAATCTCTGCAGGATACCTAGAGCAAACACAGCCTTTCACCTCCTGCTCCTAGGGGACTCTGGGGCCATGTGCATAGTTTGGCCTTCAGCATTAGGGTGGGTGAACAGCTGCTTCCTGCCAGTGGCAAAGCAAATGTCAATCATTTGAGTGCAATCTAGCTAAGGAATTTCACAACTCTGAATCTATCTTTTTGAGCAAAATTGGGGTCAGGTACAATATATGAGGTCCCTCTCTGTGGCACTCCATCTGCAAAACCTAAGGAATAATAACACATGCCCTTCCCTGGGAACTGGAATTGGAATGAGCATAGGCAGTGCCAGGAGTCCTTGGGATGATGGCTCAATGTCCACCAAAACATAACAAGAATTTCTCCTTTATTCAAACTCACTTCCAGAGAGATCAGAGCCCTCCAACAGAAAAAAAAAAAAAAAACTTCAAGCCATGTTTGTCATTTTTAAAGTCCTGGTAGCCACATTTTTAAAAAAAGGAGATGATATTCTTGCTTAAAATATTTTAAATTTAACCCAATATATCCACAATATTTTACTTCACAATAGAATTAACATGAAAGATCATTAGAGAGACGAAATCATCTGTGCACCTGACACCCCATGAAAACATAGAGATGTCATACGGGTTGCGACAGTTGTCCATCTATGAAAATTAGTCTTATTAAAACAACACAGTTGCTTGTAATGGGAAAATATTTTACATTGCTTCTGTTTTTAGATTTATATTTGAATGAACATGAAATCAAAGGGGAAGATGCAGTTCCTCGGTTGCCCTCCCACATTCCAAGCGCTCAACAGGCCCACGCTGCCAACAGCTACTGTATGGGCAAGCCAGATCAAAAAATTACCATCGTGGCAGAGACTCTTGGACCCCATAGGTAAATAAAACAGTCCCTATTTTTTCTTCCAGTTCAGGACAGATGCTTAAAAATGTCCAGAGTGACGTGGATGCTCCCTCCTCTCATGGAAAGAAACTATTGTGGTTAAAGGCTAGCCATGTAACCACATCACTTCCCAAAAAGGTGACCTTGAGTAGCCAGCTCTCTATGCTTAGTTCCCACATCAGTTGGAGGGGAGGAAGACCAGCATCTAACTCAAAGAGCTGTAAGAATGAAATAAGTTAATACATTTGTAAAACACTCCCAAATGTCTCTGGCATTCAGTAAGAGCTCTAGAAGTAAATGTTAAATAAATAAGTTCCCAGCATGATGGCAACCAATTGTTTTTTTTTTTCTTTTCTTTTTTTTTTCATTCCAGATGATCTTAATAGAAGATGCAAAACAAAGCTCTCTTACTCATAAACAGCTACCTACCTTCTGGCTGCTACTATCATTCCCTGATTCACTGGACTTCTCACCTGAGGCAAATCCCTGTGACACCAAACCTTGGGGGAAGCCCTCAGATCATCTGAGATGTCCTAGAACGTTCGCCTTTCTCATCCTTCAAGCCATATCTTCCTGGTTCTCCAAGATGAGGAGAGCTTGCCACCTCTCCTAACTTGGGCCTGAACCCAGGCCAGCTCCTCCTGAGAGCTCCCTGACTACCTTTCCCAAGGCTGTGCGTGAGTTGTGAGTGAGCGTGAACTTGCACACAGCCCTAGCCCTTCCCTTCACACAATTTCATTTCCTTCATCAGTTTATAATCCCTTGGCGTCACTTTATTTACTTCTTTCCTTGTTTACTGCTTCTGACATCAAGATAGCATGAACTCTATAAGGACAGGGGCCTGATCTGTTTAGTTCTTGCTGTATCTCCTGTACCCAGCTCAGAACCTGGAGCACAGCATTTTGGGCTTCATATACTGTTATTGAATAAATGAATAAAAGGATGAGAGAATGAATGAGTGCCTTCCTTGACATACAGATTTCTGTTCCCCCTTGCTTGATATTCTAAAGCAATTTTCAACTTTCACTTTGAGGGCACTTGATCTCATACCACCTGACATCTACACTGAACTATTTTTCTGGGTATTTCTGGATTCCTATAAGTCGACTATAATCCCCTCGATGTTATGTCTTGAATGTTACATCCTTCCTACAGTCCTGTTAACGCCCAGCTTCAGGCATACCTTCAATGAATACTTGTTGAATGAATGGGAAGGATAAAAAAAAAGAAAAAAAAAGGCACAGACACTGAATTACTTTTCTTGGTCACACACAGTGGACTATTTCTACAAATAATAATTTTTAAAATGAAGTAAATATATATACACACGCATCTATATATGTATGTGTGTTTGTTATGCTTCTCCTTCTAATTAAATGAAGCTATTTTTGCAACCACTTTCCAGTCCAAGAGGAGAACTGTAAAGAATAATGCTAAATGTTAGATCGTTAAGTTGCTTTTCTTTAATTATATGGCAGTGTTTCAAAAAAGCTTTGAGTCATCTTTAAGATTCCTTGCCAGGGGTACAGCACTCTACATTTAAAATGGCACTTATCTTATTAAACACATTTCTATTGCAAATGATTTTTCCCAATAAAGCAATCCCTTGGCAAAGAGCTGCCATTTCTTCTAAACCCCCTACAATGAAAAATAATATGGAAATATTATAATTACCTAAGATGAGAAAGCTTGAAAAGTTCCCTTTATCAGAAGTTACTAGGACACATTCCCTAAAGCAAACGGAGTATTTACTCTCTACTCTTTTCTCTGATTTCAAATCCTAGAGCACATTTTGTAAATATCTTCTCTAAGATAGCTGTCAGTAAGTCTTCAAAATTGAATGTAAATTAAGCCACAAACATGAACATACATTCATATTTCCTTTCTCTCTCCTCCAGCCTCTTGTTCATTCCTCCTTTGTTTCTCTAAAACAAAAATCAGTAGGTTGGTCACATGCAAGTGTAAATTCAATTTCTATCAGAAAGCTGAGCTCCTAAGCAATTCAGCATACAGACCAATCATTTGAAGTGAAGTGGAAAAAAAAATCCAGTAAAGGCTAAATTATTTTCTGAAGTACTTATCACATTACATGAAGAGTCTATTATGATAAGCTATTATACTTGCAAGATGAATTGAATTCACTTTCACACAACTCATCTATTCCTAGAGAAACAGATAAAAATTTTATAGCAACCTGAAAAGGTTTGTGAAATAGATATAAAAAAGATCAATACCATAAGATTTTCATGTCAAATTGAGACAATAGAAAATATGGTCCAAAGCAAGGTCTCGATTTCTAATAAAAAAGAAGAGTTAATCAGGTGAGTGGGGAGAGACCAATAGTTCAGGCTGGGAAGACCAATAGTAGCTGGGAAGAGCTGGCAGAGGCCGGTGAAGCTATAAAGAAATATGCGTGGAATAGGAGGTGGAAAACAGACTACTTATAATTTCATTTTTCCCAAACATATTTACTAATCTTTTGTCATATGCTGGGCACCATTCCCAGCAAGAGAGAGACTGCATTTAACAAGCAATATGCAGCTGATGTTCTAGGACCCTGCTAGCAAGGGGTTATAAAAAGACACACGCAATTCCACGTCTGCACGCACATCCAGGAATGGCAGGGATTCATCTCGTCTTCTTTTTTGTGGCCCTCCTCTATGACATGGCTAGAATTTCTCCTGGCTTTGTGAGATCTGCCTTGCAAACAAGGAGCTTCCTCTCAGAGTCTCCTTCCCTCTTCCCGTTATCAACCCTGGAGAGGCAGTTAATGACCATTACAGATCATAAAAGATTTCTTCCAGCTCCTTTCCAGTGTGACTATCCTGATTATAGCCTGCAGGTGTGGCCAGCCTTGAACCACTGAGCTATTTATAGCCTCAAAATCCAGGCAGAATTTATGTCACAAGTGACTAAAATGCAAGCCTCTCCCAGGACCTAGGATGCTAAACAAATCCCTTCTCCCTGAAGCCCTGGGGGATAGCAAGGATGCCCCACACTGTCCTTCCTAGAGATGCCTTGAATCAGAATCCTCTCCCCTCCCCAAAGAACCTTCACAATTACTGAGTTTATCATTTAAAATGGTGCTACTGAGAAACAAAGCCATTTTCCTTTTTAAAAATGTGTTTGCTGCCCTGTCCATTTATCTGTTTCCTTGGCAGTGCTCAGTATTAATTTATTGCCCAGTAACACACAGACACTAGAAGGGTTGCTGAGCCATGCCTGGTGGAAACTGCTATTTCACCCTCTTGAAGGTAACTGACAGCCAAAGATGAACACAAGTGAATTGGATGCCACACACTCTGGCTGGCCAGCCCCAACCTCATTAGCTGTCCCACGGACACAAAAGGGAGGCAGGTTTACAGACCTTAGGAGAATGGAGATAATTAATAATTATTGGCTGTAAGAGGAAATGGAATCAGTGTGGCCCGTTAGCCAAGTGCCATCAGGTTTCCTTTCCAGTGGATGGTAAACCTCACTGCCGCAGAAGCCATCTCGAGGTGAGCTTTTCAGGGAGAGAAGCTGAGAAGGAGAGGGAAGACTGTCTCCTGTTGCATCCTCTGTAGAAATTAGTCCTAAGGTCCCTGTGTAGATTCCTGCTTCTGTATATCATCTGGCAGTGATTCCATTGGATGCACAAGGTATTTTCATCCAAGAGTCTCACAAATGACAACTGAGTGACTACATAGAAGCCAGATCCTTTCTTTTAGGAAAGCCTAGGCCTCTGAGAGTCTGTACCAACTGAAATCTCATGAGCTAAGGTTGGAGGAATGGCCCTGGGCTTCAGAATTTCCTTGTGACTGTAACATTAGTATCAGACAAGCAGGAGGATCAAAGGAGAATGAACCCAGGAAATCTAGACTCTTAATCTAGTACTGATATAATGGGGACATAGGAAGTCTTCTCAGAACCAAGGGAAATGACCATCAAGGAGAATTCCAAGGACTGGAAAGTCATTGAATGGTACTCTGAGAAGGAATCAAGATTGTATCATCCTGGGCTTGCACTTGAAGGGAGAAAATTGAGATCCAGGAAGAAATTAATTTTTCAAAGCCAAAGGTTGACTGAGTCAGAGACAGAGGCAGACAAGGGAGGAGGGAGTTCCAAAAGCTCAGAAGGCCTGCCTTCCACCTGCCTGATGGTTGCTACCCCAGAGTGGCCATGCCTAGCCTAGCCATTCACTCTCAAAAGACAGAGCCACACAAACCCCACAAAGCACATAGACATCACTCACTCTTACTCCAGGAACTCCTTGACAGGCTGCACAGGTCCACCATCATCCCTCAGCAGAGGGGGAGAGCAGAGGAGTGGAGCATGGGGCTCTATCACCAGGGAGAAGGGAGGCAATGGGCCTCACTAAGGCCCAATCCATTTCAGTAGTCAGCCAGGGGCAATTATATCAGTGCCTCACACGTGCAAGGCAAGCACTTTACCACTGAGCCACAAACCCAGCCCAAGCTGATGCATTTTTAAAACTTCTGAATGATTAATACCTCATCTCCAAGGAGAGGAATGACTGGGAGAGCCTCAACTGTTACTCTTGGTCTACGGCCAACCAGTCAGAGAAGCTGGGACTGATCATAGTACCAGCAATCCAGCTCTGCCCCAAACAACTGGCCACCAGGAAACAAAGCATGACATTTTTCCTGAGACTCATTCTCTGAACTTCTGGAGTCACTAAAAAGACCTTGATCAACTATCCATGTAACTGGTATGACCATCGACATAGATCTTTTAGAACCACTTTCTTGCCACTCTAAGTGCACCAAAGCAGGTCTGAGGAGCCATTGTCTTTCACCATGTTATTACAATAGTCTCCTAACTGCTCTTCCTGCTTCTGCACTTGACCCCCAGCACTATAATGGGAAGATGCCAACTCTCAAAGTTGCCTAAAGTCTTGAGTTATCCCCACGGATACAGCTATTGACACTTTTCCGTTTTTAAGATTCCAGGAGAAAAGGGACACTAGAGATGTTTCCTTTCCCTCCAAACCATTACAGGTTTACCCTTCCATTAATAGATGATAAGAACTGTTCATCCAGATAAATCACGGCACATCCATCCCCATTCACAATGAGCCTGGAGAATGTCTCTTGTCTGTCCTGCTACTGTCATAAAGGTCTGCAGCACACTCTGCTACAGTCTATGTAACTTAGCGTGAGTCCGCCCAATGTAATTTCCATTTAGGTAATTGGATAAGAATTTGCCTGGCACCTACTGCAACTTCGGCACCTGCTAGGTGGTACAGGGGACCAAAGAAAAATATAAAATACATTTTTTTTTCCTTTAAAGCATATACATTTCCCATGAGGAGACAGAATAACCAGCAAAAACATAGGCAACCTTAGTGGACTGTGAATGGTTAAAGAGAAATACCAGTAGAAAAGATAGATAATAAACACCCCAGGAATTGAGAAGCAGATCATGATTGTGGTTTGGATGGCTGGGGAAATAATCTATTGAAAGCAAGTAAAGTGATGAATGTGTGAAGTGTAAATGAATGCTGGCATCGAGTCCCAAAAGGCGACAAATATTTAGTGCACTGAATTGAACTGTGGCTGCGGTTCCTGCGTTTGGGAGAGAACAAAGTCGTTTCCAAAATCCAGCCTCAACCCAGTATTATGGAAATTCGTAAATGACAGTGAAGACAAATATCATTTTCTCTGCCATATTGAGTCACCCAAAGAAAACTCGACAATTAAAGCGAGATATATAGGATTTGGTGTGATAAAAGTTAGGAATCACATGACTTAATTTGCTCAAGAATATTACCTCAGCCCAGGAGGGACACTGAGGGATAGCAAAGTCATTAATGCGTCACAGCTAAGAGGAAAAATAAGTCTTCCGGCTACTATTATCCATCCTCTGCTAGCCGGTTTTGTGAGGGGAAGCAAATTGAGTAGACACAGCGTATTACATCGCAAATCCTTTATAGACATTCCTTATAAAAATGGCTTTTTCTCCTAGAGTGAAATGCACCTGAAGAGCCCCTTGTGATTAATAGGGACATGCAATTCCAGACAAGGAGATCTCAGAAGTGTTCCCATATCTTGAATTTCTTTTTTTATGTTTTCTTGTCTTTTGAAGCTCTGGCACTTTCCTTCCCACCACATGCAGTGCTGGCCCAGCAGACCTAAAGAATTCCATGAAGTTTGATAAGACTAGTTTTGGAATTTTCAGCAAGTCTTTCAAGACAATGTGAACTCAACAACATTTAGAATCATTTCATCCACTATTAACTTAAATATTTCAGTGGGAAGGAAGGACACTGGGAGGAGGAGAGTGTTTTAAGGTTTCTTATACAGATTTTTCAAGGGCAAACAAAAAAATCCTAAGGCTGTCTTTGAAAATACTTAATGTCCCCATCTGCTCCTATGGAAATTAATGGTGTGGGAAGAGAGAGGAGATAGAAGATTTGGGAGACAAATCTACCCAAGGTGTCAATCCCCACAAAAGGGCAAGGCTGAAGGGATTAATAATAACACTTTGCAGTTAACTGGTACTTTTCTTCAGGGAACCTCAATGTACTTAACCAATAATACTTATTTTCCTGTCTCAAAGAGGCAGATGATAAATGCCCAGCCCAAAGGTCACAAAGGAAGTATGCAAAGATCTTTGGAATAAAATCCAGACTGTGTTTCTCCATCTCTGGTCTAACAGGTGTCTCCCCAGGAGCCCCACCATGCATCCCCTCGACTCTTGTTCTTTAATCATAATGCCTTTGAAAAATTCCAGATTGTTCTCCCTTCCATAGAGAAAACCACATACCAAAGATTGTTTGGAGCTCGAATGAAATCTTGTCCTTATCTTGAAATCTTGCCTGGAACAAAAATGTATCTAGGTTCACCAATGTGCTGAAAATACCACAGATCACCCGTTCAGAGAAAAATATCTGCTTCCATAGAAAAGGAGGCACCCGAGGGAACATCTCTCTGCATTGTCTGACTCTGGCTTTATAGAAGTTATTGTATAATTTGGTAAATTGTAGACAAACAATAGCGGTGCAAATAATTCTTATCTATAGAACTGCAAATTATGTCCTGCACAGGAGGGGCTCCACTGACTTCTCCCCTCTCTTATAGAAAAATAGTGTCTTGCTTGCATCTGCACATCCATTTTAATATTCCTGATCAATCAATGTGTTGGGTTCTTTTTGTACAGATTATAACATCTGCCTGGTTCCTGAATTGACTGAGGAGGAAAATAAAATCTTTAACGTGTATTCATTTTGATATCTGAAAGTCATGATTTCACTCCTTTGTAAAATTATTTCTTAACACCAATTCAACCCCAGAAGTGCTCTACTCCAAAGATAGAAACACAGATGGGAGCAGCAAGAGATGTTAGAACTCAGAAGGGAACTGGGAGAGAAATTAGGTTGAAAATTCCTCTTGCCTGTGGTAGAGCTATAGATCTCTGAGCACAAAGTAGGCAAGTTTTTCTTATGGGAACAAATCTGTAAAGTCAAAAATATCTGCAATTGCATTTCCAATGTTGTCACCACCTCAAATAAAAGCCAAGTGAACTGTGACCAAGACCTCAGCCCTGAGAAGGGCAAAGGCCAGACAGTTTGGCATCCAAAAGTCTGTCAGAGGCCCTGTTGAAACTTATGTGAGGAAAAAAAAAAAAAAGGAGCCCTCCCCCTCTGGACAGACACAGCCCCATTCCAGGTTCCATGGCTGGAAAAACGGTGCAGATTGTGTTAGATAGGAGTTCAGGGACATCAAGATGGTGCAGACAGGGTATCAGAAAGAAGTTGCTGGAGGACAAGGAGATGAGTCCTGTCCCTGTTTACAATGAATCTCATTACTGTGATGACTCCTGCCACAGGTTCAAATTTTAAAATGACCAATGGGATAAAGTGGGCTGTATTCTAATTAGGTTTTCTAAAGTAACCAATGGCAGGGGGGAATTGGGAAATATTCTAATCAGGAAACATAAGATAACCAATGACAGCAAAGAGGGTAAGGTCTTCAATCAGGCCCACAGAGGGGGAGAACACCCCATAGTTCAGGATACAAGACTCTGATTTCCAGAATTGGGGCCTTGAGCCTTTGTCTCTTGGCCCACTTTGCTCTACCTACTGGAGTGCTGTCTTCACTCCAATAAATCTATACTTCATCCGTTACTTCTATGTGTCTTGCTCAATTCTTTGTTTGGGACAGCAAGGACCTGGATTTCAACTGAATATTCCAATGATAACAATTGCATTTGAACTCTCTATGCCTTTAGCCGGGCACTCATGCCAGTGCCCAGTCTACCCAACTGTGCAGTACATGGTGGCCCTGGAGAGAAAGAACACTCCTAATCCAGAAAGCAGAACCATGGCAGGTAGGCAGAGCAAAAGAGAAGCCAGGAGACCCACATCCAGAGTGCCTTGATCTCCACAGCACTGAGTCCAGTGGGGCTGAAGATGATCACTAGCCACAGGACTCTACTGTGGCCACACCTGAGAACTGGTGATTGCCCCATAACTCTATGCATTTTTCAGTGGGTCACAAAAAACCTGAGTGGCAATGTTTGGTTCAATTTATCTTAAATATCAAGAATAAGCAAATCCATAGAATGTAAAATAGGTGGGTTCATAGATGGTGGTTGCCTGGGGCTGGGATGGCTCAGGGAGGTCTGAAGGACTTTCCCCAAGCTTCCTGAAATGGTGTCCCTGGATGTTATGATGCTGCTGATAGTAAAAGGCAGAAAGACCCCAGTGTAGTTTAATAGGAAATTCAACTTCATTTCTATGCTTTCTATTGCCAATCCTTAGGATTGGCCAGGTCTTTTAAACCATTCTTAAAACACACCCTGGGCAATGCTTATTTTTTATTACCATCACTGAGATTTCTCCCCAACTCCCTTCCACTTTATTTTCATCCCCTTCATCCTATCCCTCACTCCTTTTTTCTTTACCCAACAGGATGGCAGGAGAACTAAGTCCAGAGGCAGGTTTGGTCCCTGCTGTAACCCTGATGTTTGGTCTCAGATTCCCTTCCCTCTGCAGCTCCAGCCACACTGGGCTTTCCTGGGAAACTCAGGTGTGCCTTCCTCTGGGTCCCCACCAGGCCTTGGCAAATGCTGGCCCTCTATCCAGAATATGTCTCCCCTCCTCCATAAAGCCCTCTTTCATCTGATGACTCTCACTCATCCTCCAGAGCTCAAGCCAAGCATTCTTCTCACAGGCCTTGGCCATCTGTAACTCCTTGTCTCTCCTACCTCACAGCTACCCGTGTGCAGGACAGATGTATGTGAACTCCTGTAGGTTAAACTCATAAACCATGGGACATGTAGGCTAGGTGAAGGCTATGGAAACAGAGGACAGGCTTCTTCTATGGAACAACTGTGCTAACACTTGCCCTTCTAGGGGTCCAAATGCTCACCCCTAACTCCCAGGCTCCAGCCTGCAGCAACCAAAAACTAGAAGGTCTGATAAGAAACACAACTGGCTTCCCTCTCTGGCCATAAAGACCAAATACGTTCCTACGTCTGGAAGGATGAGATCTCCCTGCCTCCAGGTCAGACCAGCCAGGGCCACAGTTCCTGTGTGGAAAAAGGTATAGTGAAAAACACACAGGGGGGCTGGGGTTGTGGCTCAGTGGTAGAACACTTGCCTCACGTGTGGGGCACTGGATTCGATCCTCAGCACCACATAAATAAATAAAGGTATTGCATCCATCTACAACTAAAAAAATAAAAAATAAAAAAACACCCACAAGCTTTGGTGGCACACTGGCCCTTTGCCTAATTTTTCATTCTCCTGTTTCATGGACAAATTACAGGAGATGATGAGGTACACACTAGCACAGTGCCTGCAGTCCAGTCAAGAAATGACCATTTTCTTTCTTCACCTGTAATTTCTTTTTTCTGCATCATTAATTTGAATAAGAACTTTATATTTTCTCTTCTGTCAACGTCAGAGCTATCAAGATAGAACTTCAAACCATCTCCCTCTGGCTGGAGGAGGAGGGTGAAGGAGGCAGGATTTCATTTTCAAATCAGCCAGCCCACTGTAGGCCTGGACAAACTGTTACCTGAAAGAAACCCAATGGCCCCACCACTAACCAAGATGGTACTTGTCGGTCAAGACAGACTGATAGGGACAGCACATCACCTGTCAGATTCTGGACAGTCTAGCACATGTCAGGAATTCTGTGGGCCTTTTGTGTATTTGTCATGCATGGCTCAGAATCAGAGGCTGTTGCTGTGAGAATCCAAGAAAGATGGTCAAGAGCAGGATTCTTTGGCATTGAGGGAAGAAGATTAACAGAACTTGGACGTGGATGTGCACGAATGCTTCTATCCACTCAATCTTCCAAAAATACTTCATTGAGTGCTTATTATGTTGCTGGGTGCTACATTAGGTGCTGGGGAGAGAATGAGAGCTAAAACCAGACAGTAGCTGCCTTCGAGGAACTTCCTGAAGCCCGGGAGTAGGTGATCATCCAATAATCTCCATAATAAATCGCCCAAACCAATACAAGAGCTTGAAAGAAAGGAACATATTTCTAGGAGAGTTTCTAACAAAGGAACAAGTGAAAGAAAAAGCAATTGAAAGTCATCCTTGAGTTGGTATCTGAGAAGTAGGTACCATTCAGGCAAAAGGTGTGCACTGTGGGGAGGTGCCAGAGAAGGGGGAAGATAGGAGAGAGAGCAGCGTGTGCCAACAGTGGGAACCACATATGCAAAGCCCAGTGGTGAGGAGGACTTGGTTCATTGGAAAATGGGGCAAAAGCCAATTTGACCAGAATCCAGACCATGAAAGGAGAGTGAAACCCAAGACTGGGGAAGAGAAAGGTGGTGATTAAGGATTTAGAGGCAAATGATTGAGGTACAGGCATGATCAGAAGAAAGGAGGAACACCATAAAACCCTGCACTGGAATACAGGCCCACAATGAGCATCTAAAATGTAACTGATTGGAGGTTAAGACTGCCCATTGATAATTTTTTTAAAAATTTCTTAAAATGGACTAGGTTGTGACACAGGCTTATTAAAATGTTGAAATTACAGCAGACTTTTCTTCAATGGGCTCAGCAGAGTCTTGTGATCCTCTTTTAGGGAAGACTATCAGCTGAAAACATGGGACAAAATGTCAGCATTAGTCTTCTGCAAATATCCACAACTGCTTGTAAAGAATTCTCAAATCAAAGTCATCATAGCTAGTGATAAACAGTCATTTATTTCTCACAATATCAGAGAATGGGACCAGCACTAACAGGCTGTCTTCTCCTGTTTTACCATGAAACCATGGAACAGTCTTAAGTGATCTCATTTATCACGAGTTTCTGGAAGCATTAACAGTTTGTGAAATGAGTTCATCGTGTTCTTGGAGGTTTACTAAGATGTACCAACTTAAATAATTTCCTGATGCTGTGAAATTTACCCAGAAAACTTTAAAAACGGAATAAATGCATCCAGCGGAGCTAAATAATATGTATATATTATCCTCCAAAACTCAAGATTAATATACAAGAATACTGCTGATGAACTCTTAAGTCAAACTTAGCTGTAAAGGGATGCCTCTATTTAAAAAAAATAAAAAACAACTTCACATCAAGGTATAAATATTGGCGTATGTCTAAGCCAAGTACATCCCAAATCCAGAGGCTTTAGTCCCGAGGGTAAGAGAAAGAAGATAAAATCCCATCTGAATGAGCAAACTAGGGATTTCAAGAACATGGACTGATTTTCAAGAGGCAGTGACGGGGGAGACAGAAACATTGAAACAAAGATGAGGATTAGGAAGTCACATGGGGATTATGCATGGCTCTCAAATTCAGGCACTTACTGTTCTGCTGCTTCTTTAATAATGTGTTTTTCTTTTCCCTCACTATAAACTGAGTTCATCAATGGCAGTAAACTGGAGTGACTAAATCCCTGGGGCCATGACTGGTGCTAAGTTTAAGGTGATGTAGGGGCAAGCCCTAGGGTGTAGACTCAAATAGCCTGTGTCCACACTGGCTCTGACTCTTACCAGTCATGCGTCCTTGGAAAAGTCAATTACCATCTCTAAGTTCCAGTTTTCTCATCTTTAAAAGTTGTTATAGTATGCATCTCATGGGGTGGTTTGGATGAGGACAGAGGATGGATGAATAGCACTCACTCAGCATGTGGTCCTGTGCAGGCTAGCAGTCCACAATGGTACAGTGTGGGCAGGATGCAGGCAGAACCCGCCCTGACTGATTCCAAGTGCGAGCATCCCCTCTGGCCAGGGTGTTTCCATGTCCTGTCCTGACAGCATGTTTGTAATGAATTCCACCTGCATAGTTAGTTGCATAATTTTTTTTCTTTAAATAACATCTTCCTAAATTAGTTTTTAAATGGAAATTTATATTACTATCAGAAATGCACAGCCCGTCTTGCTTGTTATAGCTAGAAAATAACCCTAAATATGCAGCAAAAAAAAGAAAAAGAAAAGATAAAAAGAAAAACCAGAGCAGTTACAGTCTACCTTAGTGCTGCCGCCTCAGCCAAAGCACAGTCTGAGGCTGGAGGCTGATTGCCAAAGTCTAGAGAGGTGTTAAAGAGGGGTAGAACCTGGTGGGGGACTTTCTCCCTGTGCTCAAGAGAACAGGTGTGTTTCTGTATCCTTCTCACCACATGAATCTGTGTCCTACAATGCTGGGTCAAGGGGCATACCATAACCTCTGGTAATGCCTGTCTTTTATAATGCCATCTAGAGTGATTTCTGCTCCAATTCACAAGGATCAATGAATAAACAGATGGCATTCCATGGCACCCAAGGATACTTCCAAAACTTCCTTGGAAAGAAGGCTCCCAATTAAATTTAGATCATTCATTCTTAAAATTATAGTGTGAGCCATTAGAAATCTGGGAATTTACAGATCCATGAATACCCCTATATGCGGCAATGTTACTAGCTCGTCAGCAAGTTCATGCACCTTTGACTAGGAATGGGGTTTGGGGAGGGGGGGTACTCAAACTTCACAAGTCCTTGCTCAGACCTCTTTCTCTTGAGGTGAGGCTTCTATGCAAATCATACCTTCCATCTCTGTCTGAAATGCCTTTGTCCCAAATATCGTGTGAGTCCAGCAGCACCCATATCCTTTAAAACACCCTAAGTGGAGAGCAGTGCCTGCTGAGGATTAGTGTAGACATGTAGTCACATTTCATACCAAGCTATGGCCTTCATCCAACATGAATGCCACGTTCACTTAGGAAGGGTGTCTATACACGGTGAACGGCAGGGGAATCGAGGACAGCTTCCTGAATCAGCCTGCTCAGCAAGTCTGAACTCATTCAGCCACATTCCCAGCTCATTCACACTTCAAGGTTTGCACTGCTCTAATAAGATGAATGGAAATGCAAAGATGAACGCTTGTAGACCCTTCCCTGCATGTGCCAACAACTCCTGCTTCTTCACAAAGACCTGGGTACCTTGCATGGGTAAATCAGAAGCAGTACATATCTGCTCTGCAAACAGTTCTCCAGGGAACAGAGCCTGCACCAAGACAGCACACACTAGACCTGCACAGAGAGGCAGGCGCCGGATCTGTGTTACTTCCACCTCTCCTACCTGTCACATTCACTTTAACAACGTTAGATGATGCTGCCTAGTCCAGAAACTTGATCGGTGACAGGAGGAGCCAATTTGAGATCCTCAACTTGACTACAGATCATTCATATGGACAACTGGGAGTTATCTCATTTGTGGACTGGGCAAAAGCCAAAGCTCAAAACACCTTCTGTGCATATAAGAAAACGCATTTCCAAAGCACAAACATTTCTTTTTCAGATGGGAGTTGGCAGGAGAATCGTCTGCAAGGAGAGAGGGAGGTTTTGTGGCAGGAGCTAGAGGAGTGCTGAGCACAGACACTTGCAAGCTGGACACGCAATTGTCCCTCCCCACTCCCCACGCCTCACACATGTCAATTCAAAGGGCTGACAGTCCTCGGATCACTCAACAGGCGGACAGAAAACTCTCAGAGCAAAGGGACTTGCCACTGCCTTATCTTGAGCTCCCCTATTAACAAACTTGTCATTATTAAGCCAGGCTGCTAGTCACTGGAACAACTGGATGGAAAGGATGAACAGGAGACAAAAACAGGTTGACACAGATGGGCTGGCCGAGGGGATCAAGTGACAATAAATTCCGTTATCACTCCTGGTTGGCATTCGAGAAGCTCTTGCTAAGCACACATTCCAGTTAAGTATGACCTGCCCCTTCTTTGTATGTGGATGATCATTATGTAAACAAATGAGCACAGTAAAAATATAAAAATACACTTGACACTAAAACTCTGCTGAAGTGACATCCCTCTACAGCGACTTGCAGTTGTTGATCTGAAACTTAATTACTATTGTCTTGACAAGGCACAAGAGCCCAAGTTAACAGAGATTTCCAGTTAACAAAGTGCCCAACCCAAGCAGTTTGTAAGAATCAGCTTTCTGCTTTGCTGTGTGAACAAAAGATTGAGAGTCAATGGACACCTTTAGTCCTCAGCTGCCTCTGGGGATATCCTGAGCTTTCCAGACAGACTTCAGCTTTTTCTGTATAAAATGAGAGTATCAGAGTGATTGGTGGTTCTTAGCCTGAACATGACAACACATTGGTAGAGGTAGCCAAATACAAAGTACCTAAAGTTAGCTTATAATGGGGGTGATGGTATTTGTTAGTTGCACAGCATGTGCTGACTAAGTCAGTCTGGACAGCAATACAAAGAAGTACAGATGTATTCTTGCCATGCCCATTTTACAGATGGGAACATCAAGGCCCAGAAAAGTAGGCAGTTTGCCCAAGAATCATCTTGTCACACACTGAGGTGGGAAACCATGTGGTCTGGCTCCAGACCACTGTCCCTAACTACTCAACTCTCAATAATATAATGCCTCCTCTTAATAATGGTTAATTACAGCTATCAGTCATAGCCTTTCAGTTGACAGATGGACCAATTAAAGGTGATCTAAGACTTAAGGCTATACTGACTCTCGTTACAACCTGCTTTCTTGAAAGATGAAGAAATAGCTTCCTGACGCAACTGAGAGCATGCATCTCAAAAGTGAGTGCTAGCCACCTGCTAGGCCAAAAGGAAGTCTGACTGGCTTCTACAGATCCGATGACATAGTGGATGTCACCAGTGTGGCCTCAGAGTCTACGACTCCTCAGCACTTTGAGAAAGAATGACTCAAGTTGCTCACTCTTCTTTTGGGAGGACCAACGCCCTGCCTGGCATCAAGGACAATCCTGAGCCTAAGACGGCAGACAGCCTTTTGACAGGTTTATCTCCTCCGGCTGCCTGGGAAGTCTCCTGGTGGCTGTCAGATTGAGATTCCCAAATCCATTCTCCCAATTACCTCCGTGGCAGGCAAACCACCGGGAAATAGCTCTTTTTCTACCTTCACTCAGGCTGTCTCCTGCCCCCAGTGCAGACAGCCCCATTCTCCTGGCAGGGGCTGGCCTCAGCGATGTGGATGTTGTAGCATGCGTCCAGCATGTGAGGACACCAGGGCTCCAGCACACCTCACTTAGTCGATAATATTCTGATCATCAGGAGGCATCTGGAACTCAAGTCAGCTGGCCACTCTCCAGACACACAACTGCCACCTGTACTTATGCAAAGGAAGTGGAGGGCAGCAGGGAGTCACCAAGGTCCACTAGGTGTCACTGTCTGGGATGGAGACAAAGGTCTCAATACCACCCTGCAGTCAGTCTCTGCCACCAAGTTCCTGAGAAAATTCTCTTTTAAGGAGTCATCCCAACTCCCAGCTTGAAAAAAAGGCACAAACAAGGACATGAAACAGAAAACCCCCTAAGGATGAATATGTGTGTAAATGAAATAATAGAGTTGCTAACAGGTGCCTGACCCATAAAATAAAAGATTTCCTTTCATTTTGTCATGTTTTAACGGATGCTATTTTAACATGGCACTGTTAGGAGATATAGTTTGGAAGCCAATCCATGAGGAATGTTAAATAGAACCTTCAAAACAAATATTATATAAAAATTTGAAATAGATAACCCCATATGCTTATGCAAAGTCACCTTTGCAAATTTCTACTTGTGAACACTGTTTGGCAGACAAGCGAATTCAACCGATTGCTTATTTTCTTTTTTTTTTTTTTTTTTAATATTTTTTTAGTTGTAGATGGACACAATGTCTTTATTTTATTGCTTTGTATGTGGTGCTGAGGATCGAACCCAGGGCCTCACGCATGCGAGGCAAACGCTCTACCACTGAGCTACAATCCCAGCCCCAATTGCTTATTTTCAATGAAAGTTCTAACTCAAAATTAAAAAAAGAAAGGTCCACCAGAGAGGCCAGTCTCAAAAAGTCACATACCGTGAATTCTACTTATTTGACATTCTTCAGAAGACAAAAGTAGAGTAATGGGAAAAATTTGCAGACTGTGGTGGCTGCCCAGGGTTAGGTGGAGGGAGGGAGTTTGATGGGTGAAAGAATGTTTTGCAGACTTAGGAGGAGGGGGTCACGTGCCTCCACACAGATGCTAATAGCCTTAGTCCATTGCACCCTAAGGAAAAAAGTCATCTTGACCGTATGATAATTTAAAAAATAAAGATGTTTAAAAGGCCCAAGAATAGGTGGTTCTCCATTTCTTTTACCAAATTTAATTATATTTAGAACACTATTGATTACCTAATAAGAATGTTAAATGAATCTAGTTGCAGTGGAAGTTTAAAGACATAACATATTAAAGTGCTTTTAAAATAAAAAAGGACAAGGAGGAGGTCATAAGAGTGGTAATGCTTGAAAAAAGAAGTCCAATTGGTCTCTTTACAACTTCCCACTCAATGAGTGTTCAAAGGCCTGGGTGCCCCACCCCTCCTGCCTAGGAGCTGCTGCCCTTGGACTTCACTGTTCTTCTGTGGAAAGGGGACATCTGAGAAAGGGTTGTGTCTTCCTGCCCTTTAATCCCATTACACAATTCCTTAAGTGCACAGACTCATAATTGGGAATTTGCTATTTTCCTTCAACACTTAAAATAGGGTAAATTTGTCCTTCAAAATGGAAAGTACTGAGGTCATGAATGAAGGCTGATGAAATTCTGGACTTGTGGGAAATTCCACTGTGTGACAGCTCTGATGTTGCCTCCCAAAAAGGAAAACACAATGACTCTGCTTTGGAAGAACGGGACAAAAATAGTGTTTTTATTGTTTATTTTTTTGTTATTGTTTTTAGTACTGGGGATTGAAACCAGGGGTGCTTTACTACTGAGCTATATTCCCAGCCCTTTTGACTTTTTCTTTTTAGACAAGGTCTCCCTAAGTTGCTGAGGCTGACCTCAAACTTGCAATCCTCCCAAGTTTCTGAAATTCAGCCTCCCAAGTTGCTGAAATTACAGGCGTGAACCCAGCATAACAAGTTCTTTTTAAAACCAGAGAAATTCCATGTCATCCTGAGTTTGATTCTAAGCCTGGTGCTATAGACAGACAAAGAAGAGGTTAACTGTTTTGGAAGCTATAGCATGTTTCTCATCAGTGTCTCATGAAGCTGACCAGGAGGAGCAGTGGAAAGTTCTGGAGATCCAACATACAGGGTATCTTACAGATGCAAGGTACTCTTTAAAGGATGCCCTTTGCCTACAGTCTTATTAGCAATTCAAATGCAAACACAAGGAAAGTTCATAGACATGTATGCCCTGTACCACAGAAGGTTTGGTTGTTTTGTTTTTGTGGTGCTGGGGATTGAACCCAGGGCCTTGTGCATGCAAGGCAAGCACTCTACCAACTGAGCTATATCCCCAGCCCTTCTGTACCACAGAAGGGAACACAGCTTCCCATGTTTCTCTTTCCCATGAATTTAGTACCAGCTCCCTGAGCTCATACCTTCCTTTCTGAAACTCAATTGAAGTAACTTCCCAGAAATGCCTTAATTACACGCTGGTGTCATTGTTCCATTAGAGGTTTAAATAAAAGTCCCTAGGTTCTAATCTGCTGAGACCTCCTATAATAAAAGGTACTTACACAGCTTTGAGAAAGTACCAATCTTCCCTAACATTTAAATAGAAAAAATTATTGCCGCTCAAAATTCAACCCTCATGTAAAATTCCGGGGAGGAGGCAGCCAACCACCTCAGCAAAAAGAAAGAGGAAAAGAAAAAAAGACAAACGTGCATTTCATAAATGACCCACATAAATCAGTTAGGCACATTACAAATTTGTTTCTAATGTAGAAAATCCTTAAGGAAAATTTGTGGAAAATCCACAATTACTTCTTTAGAGGGGCAAAATGTCACAAGGAGAAAGAGATGTATTACCAAATGGCCAACCACCTCCGCTGCTGAAATCAAATCCATCCACAGACAAAGATCAGCAGAAAGAGGTCAGAGATCAATGCAGAGGCTGGGATGAGCCACCAGTGGGATGTGGAGTTGGGGATATCTGAGCCATTTCCCGGGATTCAGAAAAAAGGAACGAACATTTTC
Organism: Xerus rutilus; assembly: GCA_028644305.1. NCBI lineage: Eukaryota > Metazoa > Chordata > Mammalia > Rodentia > Sciuridae > Xerus > Xerus rutilus. The sequence goes on along the minus strand of CM053404.1, from coordinate 41,686,496 downwards.
AAGTGCCTCGAATGTGCCGGTGCTTTAGCTGGGTCTTTTATGTCATTATTTCACACTCCTGTTAGGTTGGTCTTAGCTCCACCTTGCAGAAATATCAAGGTTCCGGTACATAAAACCCGTTCCCCAGGACCCCAGATAACTGTCAATCACCAGAGATGTGGAATTTGGATATGGTTCTTCTCTTCCACTAACACCCCAATGCCAGGAATAAATCTGGGGCTCTGGGAAGGGTCCCAAATGTTACAAATTTTAAAATTGAACCAAGAAATGAAAGTTTAAAATTCCCTTCAAAGGAACTCCTCAAGTAACGCAACACCACACATATAAAAGTGTCAGCAGGCTCAGATTCAAAGGCTCATCAAAGAGTGTTATTTCCAGAAATAAAAAATCCTTCTCTGTCCTCCAGGCTAGGTCAGCAGAGAAAGAGTCCTCCCCAAGTTTAGAGCTGCCAGTGCCTGAGGGTGTGACAGGGAGCGCTACACTCAGACCTCCTCCCTCTGGGGCTCTGGCATTTTAATTTCAGGACACATGGGCCATCAGAATTGCCACTGGAATAGACTCCTGTGCATTGGTGTGTTCCGTTTGTTCATCTATTCAACAATTGCTTCTTGAGAACCTCTTATGTGCTGAGGACTAGAGAGATGCTGGGGACAAAGCAAGGCAAAGTCACTAGATTGCACTCACAGTGATCCCCTACCTTGCCCTGCTCAGTTCTTCATCACAAGGGCTGACCCCATGAACTGGGTTTCCCAGGCACCATTGCCAATGGCTCCCCACTGGAGAGAGCCTGGCGGGATGAGAGGGAGGATCTGGAGTCTGCCTGCCTCTCTGGGGCTCCTTCCTGCTCCCTCTCTCTTTTCCTCAGCAGTGACTGCGTCTCCTCCATGGTACCACCTCCCCGGCACCCTGTAAGACCCAAGTCCCTTCTCTTGATAATCGTAGGTAGCCTACTTGGCCTTTCCATTCATACCAAAATAGGCTACCTAGTAACTCACATGATATTGCCTCTCTGGAACCACCTTGTTCCCCTGACTGGACTCTGACCTCCACCAGCATTGGATGTGACTTAACCATATCTCAGCCCTCTGAGAAGGTAAGTTCTAGCGAGAAGAAACATGACAGGCCAGGAAGCAATCAAATGAACAGACAAATTATAGTTATGTATAACTATAGCTAATAAGGACTGCAATGGAATCCACCTAAGAGAGAACAGAAAAGCATTTCAGGTAGATGAAAGGGCAGGACCAGGGTCCGGAGGCAAGAACTAGCTTAGTGAGTTTATAGGCCACAAAAAGGCCAGAATGGCAATGCATATGAGCAAGAGGCTGAAGAGAGATGTAATTAAAGTATGGATTCATCGTTGGGGGGTAGGGGAAGGCCATGGCAAGGAGTTTGGAATTTGCAATTGATTTGATTTGCATTGTAAAGATCCCTTTGACAAATGATTTGGAAATTTTCCTCATCAAACAGAGATTCATAACACTACTTGGCCAAATTTCTTCCCTGACCATCTTGAAGGTCTAAGGAAACTAACCAACCTCCCTAATGAGCTTGCACAAAGAGGGGCAGGCTGGATAACCACAGGCCTGTGGTTGCAGTCCCTTCCAACCACAGGTTGGAAACGTGGTTTTGGGAAGACACCTTGGTTCCCTCCATATCATTCTACCATGCTCAAAGGGGTTAAACCATCGTGTGCATGACCAGCCTGTCACTGTGGGACCCTAGAGGCCCCCTCCTCAACCATTCTGGAAGGTTCTTGGTGGAAAGACCCATGCACACTGGCAAACTCTTGCATTCTGAGGCAATGCTCTGAACTTCAGGACTTTATCTTGGGACTGGGAGCAGGACACAATCTGTCAGGAGGTCCAGCCTGTCCCCTCAGGCTGCCAGAGAGCTGCAGGTTTTCAGGCTTTGCTTCACTTCCCAGCTCCTTTCCGCTCTATCAGCCAGCCCCTTTCTCCTTTTTTCAAAGTGACAAATGCATGCTGCCAAGCAAGGCCCAGGGAAAGGAGAAAATAGAAATGTGGTCCCCATCGTGCATTCTTTCCCGAAATGCTACTAATCTGGCATTTAGGTTGTTTGCTCCTTTAATCAGAAGGCCGTTAAGAAATCTCTGCCGGGTTTCTGTACACAGTTTTTCTCTAATGAAGCATCAAATCTCTTTCACAAACAATAGCTGTGTCACATCCAAGCAGTCTGGCCCCTGCCAGGGCAGCTGCAGTCTCCAGCAAATACGAAGCCTCTGTCAGGTCTGTTCCTCCCAGAATAGCCTGCCACTGCAGTACGCAGATCAAAGTCTCCACACTGTCTAGGTCCCACAAGCTGGAGGGACAAAAGAAATCAGAGGTTCTCAGGGAGACATGGTGTGCCATCTTCAGCATGTGATGCCACCTCTGAACATACTGTGCTTAGTGAATATCCCTTTCAGTGAACATGTCTATACTGGTTGACACTCTAGGTTCAGGAGTGCAGTGGCTCATCTGGGTTGGTGGGAGACTCATGATCCCTGACTCATGCCCCAACTGCAAACTACTTCCTAGAGGATGGACATGTCAGATACATAGCTGTGTCAAGATGCCCCAGAGGCTATCACTAAGTGTCATGGCAGAGCCCTGCTGAGCGTGCAGTTGGGCCATACCCAGGTGGCACAGTGCCCAAGTATATTCTCATATACATGTCTTGAAAGGAATGTGGCCACTATTATCAAAAATTTGAAGGTGCATCTAACCTGGGAAACAACAATGTCACTCATAGGAGTTTGCCCCATAGATATACCAGCACATGTGTGCAAAGATAAGTGTAAGAAGGCATTTGCTGCTGTGTTGCTTGTTCCAACTTAATATATATATTAATATATATATTAATATATGTGTGTGTGTGTGTGTATATATATATATATATATATATATATATAGCAAGAAGGGGCTGATTACATATAAAAGATGTTCCTCAAGTTAGGATAACTCTAGTTCCACTTCATAGGGTGCAAAGTGGCATGCTTTCATTCAATAGTAACTATACACTGTACTTTGCATTTGGATCTTGTCCTAGGCTAGTGACATGCAGTATCACATTTTCTTGCAATGCTGGGCAGCAGCCCCAAGCTGTAGCCATCAATCAGCCCCATTATCATGAGGAGAAACCACCAACACTCTGCTATATGCTGTGAGGCTAAGCTAGGATGGTTGGCCAGGCAGGCGCATTGAGTTCATTTTCAACTTATATATTTTCAATTGATGATGAGTTTGGATGTAATTCCATCATAAGTAGAGGAGCATCTATTTTATGAGACCTGGGTGTAATGTAAAACTATGCAGCTGTTAGAAAGGACAAGTAAATTGATTGTGATATGAACAGATCACTGAGAAATACAGTATCACAGAAATGAGCCACCATTTGCTTTGTTTTTTTAAATAGGCAAGTTACACATAGACACACATGCATGCACATATGCTTATATAAGATGCATGCATTCTCACTTTAAGGATACACTAAAAATTGCTAATGAACACAGTTTCACCTCTAGGTAGGGGGACATTGAGCACTAGAAATCAGAGATGAAGAGAGATTTTTAAGCATAAGCTTTTTTTTTTACTGTTTCTTTTTCATTTTTGCAAGCATGTATTTTGTCTCTTTAAAAAAGATTTTTTTTCAGGGACTGGGGTGTGGCTCAGTAGTGCAGTGCTTGCCTAGCATGTGTGAGGCACTGGGTTTAATTCTCAGCACCACATATAAATAAATAAAATAAAGGTCCAGTGACAACTAAAATATATTTTTAAAAAATATTTTTTTCATAAACAGCAAATTCAATATTCCTGAATCCCTAGTGAAATCACTAATGGGAAGTCAGTGTTAAATCAAATGCATAAGAGGTCAATGACCCAGAATGGAGTCACTCCTTCCAGGTGCCACTTCCAGGTGCCATAAAATCAAACTAAACTTGAATATGGGCCAGTTTTAAAACAAAGCAAAGCAAAATAAAACAAACAAACAAAAAACCTAGGAGATTAAAAGTAGTCAATCAGAAGAGACCTGGTCAACTTGAGCCAGTAAGATAAGAAATTCTCCTCTGTTTCGGCCCTTGAAGGAAAGAAGACTTCAGAAGATGGATTTGGTTTGTGATCCAGTTCTGCTCTTTCAGTCTTTTTCTGTCTATGAAGCCCACCTCCCCTGCTCAGCTCATCAGAGGTCCTCTCTATCCTCTCTATTTCATAGATGGGAAGCTGCCCCGTTCATGAATTGCTAATAAAAGCCCACTCAATCTGTACATTTGTAGAAATGTTGTTCTTCTATGATGGTTATAATAAAGGTTGTCCATATCTTAATCCTTAACACCTCTAACTATATAACCCTATCTGGCCAAGGGGTTTTGCTGGTGTGATTAAGTTAAGGCTCTTAAAATGGGGAGACTACCTTGGATTTTCAGAGAGGGGTGCCCAGGTAACCCAGGGGTTTTTATCCAAGGGAGGCACGAAGGTCAAAGTCAGAGAAGGAGATGTGATGACAGAAGCAGAAGTCACAGTGATATGAAAAAGGAGTCAGTCACAAACAGAAGTGCAGGCACCCTCTAGAAGATAGAAAGGACAAGGAAACAGATTTTCCCAGTGCTTGAGGCCAGCTGACACCTCACATCTAATCCAAAGAGACTTATTTTGGACTTCTGGCTCCCAAAACTGTAAGATAAGTTTGGCCAGTAAATTTATGGTAATTTGTTACAGCAGCAATAGGAATCTAATACACAAATGTCCCCTTTTAAAAGAGTCTAATTCATGTGTCAGGAGGCAGTCACTCAGCCAGGCCTGCCCCAAGTGACAGTTCCTTAGCCCTACTTGATCATCCCGCTAGAGACATGACAGGTTTTCAATAACACTATCAGTTACAAAACAGGTCTGGACAAATGACAAACATCTCCCTGCATTAGTCTGATGACAGCAGACTCTCAGACAGAGCTTCCAATCCTGCCCACTGGGGTAAACTCAGCATCCATGTGGTCTAATTGAGACTCTCTTAACAGAATGCCATCTGTGGCCCATGTGTGAGTCCCACTTGTCAAGTTGGTGAAGTGGCCCTATGAAGGAAACAGATGAGAAGACCTACCTGCCAATCAGGCAAGTGGGGGCTATAAATGTGACAGGAATGTTCAGGGACCTCATATAGGGAGGAATAAAATTCTTTGTGAGTGTCCTCCTGCCTGTGAATCACATACCTAGTTTTGCCCAGGACATTCAACAAAGCACACACTTGTGTCATTGCTCCAGAAGTTAAGACCACTTCCAGTTGAGAGGACTGAGGACCATGTTCCTTGGTGAGATTCAGAGGAGACTGAGGGGCAGGGTATAGGATCATAGCCTGCCTCTGGCTTCTGGAGAGTAACAAAGCCAGAACACATTCCCTCTGCCTCTTGTCCCAAGAACAGAGTCAAACTGGGTGGCCCTATCACATCCAGCATGATACAACTTCGAGTCCTACTTTATTGTTTCTATCACCCGCAGGACGCTAGAGCCAACCTTTTTAGACATCTTCAACAATGAGATTATTAAAGACCTAAAGACACAATAGCAGGAACCTCAATGGAAACTTTACAGCAATTTTCTTTTGCTGCTTGGGGAACACAAGTCTTTATCATTTTCTTTCATTCAAGTGACAGCTTCGTCCCAGTTTCGTGGTTGTCATGCATGGCACACCATGCTGCTTTGGTGATTTATAACCAGTTGAATCATCATCTCATTAAGTCGAAAGAGATTAGTATGTGAGCCTAGTTTGTAAACTGCAAGGCGCTACCCACGTCTGGAGGCCAGGCTGGCAGAGCTCTAAATACACTCAGTATTAATTTGGCTGCTCTTGAAGGCAGATGGTGGAAAGTAGACAGCCTCTACCTATGAGACGAAGGGTAGAAAATAAAACAAAACACACTTCCTTCTTCAACCAGGTTGTCTGTTCTTCCCCAACTCGGCCTCTTGGTTCCCAAGGTCCCAACAAAGAGATCCTTGCGTTGGCTGACCCACAGCGGATCCCGTAGCAACCTCGAATGGCACAACAAACTTGAGGGCAGCGACTGGCATCCACCCCAAAGGCTCGCCCCTCCTCCAACATGGCCTGGATGTTGTCAAGAAAATAGCAATGAGCCGGGAGCGGTGGCGCACACTTGTAATCCCAGCACTTTGGGAGGCTGAGACAAGAGAATCGCGAGTTTAAAGCCAGTCTCAGCAATGGCGAGGTACTAAGCAACTCAGTAAGACTTTGTCTCTAAATAAAACACAAAATAGGGCTGGGGATGTGGCTCAGTGGTCAAGTACCCCTGAGTTCAATCCCCAGTACCCCCCCAAAATAGCAACCTATACTATTAATCCAAACCAGAATCATGAATTGTGTCATAAGAGAGTAACAATAACTAACTTGCTATTAAACCAGGGAGAGCTCATCAACAGAGAGGATGCAATGGGCACAAAAACCCCCTTTGTAAGTCAGCTTTTGTGTGGTTGTGACCCAAATACCTGACAAGAACAACTTGGAGGAAGGAAAGTTTATTGGGGGCTCTCAGATTCAGAGGTCTCAGTTCATAGGCGGCCAACTCCATTGCTCTACACCCAAGGTGAGGCAGCACATCAAGGAGGAAGGGGTCAGTGGAGGAAAGCTGCTTAGCTCATGGAAAGGTCAGGAAGCATAGAGGGGTTGGTGAAGGGGCCACAAAGAAGATGCACCCTTCCAGGGTGTGCGCCCAGTGACCCACCTCTCCTTGCCATGCCCCACTTGTCTACAGTTACCATGCAGTCATTCCGTTCAAACTAGGATGAACAGATTTGGCCACTGTTCTTATAACGCAATCATTTTTACCTCTGAATATTTCTGCATTAACAGGAGCTTTGGGGAGGATACCTCGTATCAAAACTATCACATCCCTCTAAGAATCCCAGGGGTGGTGGCTCAGTGGCAGAGCACGTGCCTAGCATGCGTGAGGCACTGGGTTCTATTCACAGTACCACATATAAGTAAATGAATAAAATAAAGGTATTGTGTCCATCTACAACTAAAAACTATTAAAAAAAAAAAAAAGAATCCCAGGAAAAGAACCAATCTTCCAGAATTGTCAGAAATAACTGAGGAGCTTGTTAAAAATGGAGGTTTGAGCTCTACTGCAAACCTACTATAACCAGTTAAGAGGAATATGCTCTACTTGGAGGAAAAAAAAAAAAGAATCCTTTGGTTATTCAAATACCCCAATGGCCTCCCAAAGGCCTCCTCATTTGAGATCCCCTGTCGCTCCCTGCTTGAGAACCAGCAAATCCAGAAAGAAACACTCTCAGCACCCAGCAGTGCTCTTTCCTGTATCCACCAGAGTGATGGCTGCAAAACCTCAGCCTTGAGTGCATACAGAAAGCATCTAGCTCCCCAGACCCAACATCTGGATTTCCCATCTGGCCCACTCCTGCAGCTGCGTAACCCTCTGGTCCCTCTCCAGCAAGCCTCAAAATGTTATTTCACTTTCTGGGTCCAAATGGATGCTCTCTGAGAAGTCACTGTAACCCATCAAGATTTGGAAACAAGTTTAAGTTGGTTTTGTACTTTCCATTACCCAGGTTGTTCTGGAATGCCATTCCTAAGAGGTTCAGCTTGCCTTCCCGTCTAGGAGTTTGCAAAAAGGGAAAAACAAAGAAAAAAACCTGTGCAAAGAAGAAGGACTGGGTTCCAGGATCCCAGAAGCTATTGGATTCCATGAGTCCTGTTCATCTTTCTCTCCCCTGTTCACTTTCACCAAATTTACTGGAGCAAACTGGCATGGAAAGTAGAGACTCTTGTCCTGAAGGCATAGGTTCAAGGGCCCCGGAGTTAAGACCCTCAAATGCCTTCCTCCAAGGTCCCACACATCAAATGGATCCACTGGGGTCATTCTTTAAGAAGCTCTGCCCAGAAAGGTGAAAGAACCAGCAGGAAGTGGTGGGAAGGACCCTGGTCCCTGCAAGATGCTCTCTACTCAGCCCAGTGTCTTGTCTCCGCTGAGCCGGGCTCCATCAGCTCATGCTGAGCTATTGTGGAATCAGAAGCAATCTTTGGGCTCAGGTCCTAACAGGGAACTCAAGCTGGATTTCATTTCCACCCATTCCTTAAGCCAAGTACCTTGATGCAGTACACAACAGAAGCAACTGCAAACCATGTCTTTGCATTTGGGAATCCAGGGCCCTGATTAAGAAAACACCACCTCCCCGAGGAAGGGAAGGTGCCTGAGAAAGGTGAAGAAGGGAAGAAACCTAAGAAAACATGGCTTAGGCTCACATATCAGTTTCTGGGCTATATCTGAAAACCCAATTTGTAGTCCCCATCCCATTTCTTACCAGTTCTGGACTATGTGTACCCCAACTCCCTCTCCTGTAAAATGGGAATGCTGGTGAGACAGAAATTTGGGAATAAAGAGAGAAATACTGTCTCAAAGGAAATGCCTGTGAGCTACTGGAATGCAGAAAGCACTCAGGAATAACTAACTCCTGAACAACCTGCCCTTGGCCCACACCCTTATAAAATGAGGAAAATATAAAAATGCAGGGAAAATTGGCACAAAATTGTGCCACTCTGCCCTGGGTCCACCTCTAGCCCAGCTCTAGCACCAACCAGTCTGCTACCATTATTAATACCCCCCACCGGGCTGGGATTGTGGCTCAGTGGTAGAGTGCTTGCCTTGTGTGTGGGAGGCACTGGGTTCGATTCTCAGCACCGCATATAAATAAATGAATAAATAAAGGTCAGTCAACAACTTAAAAAAAAATAACCCCCACCAATGGGTTGCTGGAGACAGCCTGCATTCTCTCTTAAGGCATATTCCTTGCTTTACCCCAAAAGTCTCTTTTTGAGATGTCCCCTTTCCTCCTTAAATATGTACCTACTCTCCTAAATAAATCTCTGTCTGTGCCTTTGACAGGCACGAGCTGAAATTCTTTTCTGCCTTGCATGCCAAGAATTCAGCTGGCCTGGAGTCAAGTTCCCCCTCCCCTCTGGGAGCTCCTGTAACCCTTCTGACCCTTCTTCAGAGACATCACTTCTCCTGTGACAGTGGTAGTACCTGATTCAAAGGGGGTGGAGTTGTGAGGATTAAATGAGCTAATTTATGTAAATCACCATATCATTATGTTATTAGATTAATTCCAAGAGTTACAGTTTCTAACATACAATGATTGTGAGGTTGATGTCTAGCTCACAATCAGTGCATATTTTAATACATAGTTTTCTTCCACCCCAATCCTGGGGGGACAAAAACTGGTATTAAGTCATTGGTACATCTTACTAATCAATGCATTTTGGAATCAAGAAAATAAGGCTTTTAAATTACTATTCCATGTACAGTAACGAATCCTTCCTCTTGAAGAATTTTGCAGACTTATCTCTATTAACACCCCTGGGTGTACAAGTGCCATCCCAGTCAGCATGTCCTCTCTGCCTCAATTGCTCTAGACTCCTCTGGGTTCTCTCAGACAGCGACTCTTGAGCTCTTTGCTAGAAAACCTTAGGGAAGATCACTCCAGTGGTTGTTTGGCTTGGCTCTTGTCTGGGCTCCCACGGAGCTGGGTCATTCCAGATGTTCAGACGTAATTAGTAGGGCTTGGGCACTGGAATATTTCAAAGGTCCTCACATGATTGTTCCTACAGCCAGGATCAAGAACTCTGGCTCCAGTCAGTCACATTTCCCTTCAAGATCTGAATTTCCCACAGCCCCACAGCTAGCCCAGCTGGCCAGCCACCATCTTGAATTCCAGCAGAATCAAAACTGCTCTAACTTGTTAAAAAAAAAAAAGATGGGTTCTTCTTCAGGCAGCACTTTGTTGTAGCAAGATAGGGATAAGACCTTGAAGGCAATTCCAAGCTAGAAAATGAAAAAACCTGCCTTAAACTGAAACCTTCTTCCTAAGCAGCTAATCCCAGATTCCAGGAAATTTACCTGTTTTGAATTCTGTTGAATTATTTGACTTACAAATAACACAGTTCTCTAAACCAACCATGCTGAGAATGGGAGATAACTTTTATGCAGGTTAGATTCCATAAGAAACAGTAAACACTAAGGATCATCATCAAAAAAAAAAAGAAAGAAAGAAACAAAAAGAAAATTCTTCCAACATTTTAGGTAAATATGTTCCAGGTAAATGAGACCCACTTTTGAGGGACTATTTCTGCCCCTTCTTTTTTCTCTTGCATGCACACCAGGCTTTTCTCCTTATGGCAGACCCTGATTTCCTCTGTTTTCCACTTTTGGAGATCTTCTCCAGCAAATCATAAACACAGTTCATTTCACCAACCACAAAGACACTACCCTGCCTTGGAGAATTAGTGTGAGTTGGCTCCAATGGCACTTTAATTGACCCCCTAGAGGGGTAAGCATACATTTTTCACGTGAATTCTGCATAGGGAGATATCTGATTGGGCACTAAATGTTTAATTCTCTGAGAAATTGGCAAACCAGGGAGAAAGCTACACTAGACACTGAGATGCTTTTAAATCTCAGTAATGGAGCATCTTACAACAGCTTAATGTCTCTGGCCCATCAGAAAGCAGAGTCTGGGCAAGCCTGGTGGGGAGGCACGGTGGCAAAACAAAGCCAATTAAATGCAGGTAGGGTGAACTGTTGTCCTGACTCCCAGGCTTTGGAGCAGAGTAGCAGTGGATCCAGGGGAGAAGAGCTATCAAATACTGAGGGCGCACAGTGTGCCAGGTGCTGGATCAGTCCTTTACGTGTTTGATCTCATTTAACTGTCTTCTCACAGTAAGCAGGGATGCAGGGATTTTACAGACTCCCTCAAGGGCTACAAGGACATAAACTACATAACTAGGATTCAGCCCTAAGTCCTCTGACTTCCAAGCCCCTTTTACCAAAAAGTGGAGTAACTTTCTCTCAGTCCACGGATCCAGACCTAGGAGGGGTGCTTCTCTGAATTCTAGAAGCTCTTGTTGCAAATTCCACGCCCCCTTTCCTCACTTCCCTCTAATCTTCTCCTTAAGCACTGAACCAATGATGTCTTGTAACCAGTCCTGAGATCCAAATAGCATTCTGCCACCAACAAGCTATGTAGCCTTAGGTATATTGCCTAACCCCTCTGGCCTCAGTTTCTCCATCTTTGAGATGGAGAGAATAATATCTACTCTACTATGAACATTAAATAAGTCCACTTCTGAAGAAGTTTAGAAGCATGAACAGAATGACTGTTCCTTCTCCTATTATTAGCATGGATTCTAACAGCTTTATCTTTCTCAGGGCTGTAGTGTCTGCCTCCAGGGTGGGTCCTATTTCTCCCTCATTTCCTCTGGGGTCCACATCCTTAATGAACACTGTCTAGGTGGTTACTGAAGCCTCCTCCTAAATGGAGGAGGCCTTTCTCTGACAGACTTCTACTATTTAACTCATCCGTCCACTTCCGCACCCCTAACCTGCATTCTAGAAAAACTCATACGTGATATCTGACATCAATCTACGCCCCTCACCATCTCTGGCCCACAGGCAGGCAGCACATCCCTCTCACCCTGTGCTCTGACCTTGTCCCCAGAGTGTAGCCTGCAGACCAGAAGTTATGCAAACCAATTATTGATCCCCAGACTCATAAACAAAGAATTTGAGCCCATAGAGTCTTATTCCAGGGTCCACACTATATAGTTTTGTCCCTGTTTGCAATAAAATGAGACTCATTGCCACATATCCATCATCAGCTCCAACACTTGAACAACTTTAAAAAATATCAGTTTTTACAATGAATTAAGTTCATCACCATTTTTGGATACTATCTTTGATATCAGGGACAGGATTGGCATGTTCACAGCTGGACACAAAAGAGGAACAAACATGAACACTGTAGGGCAATCCTAAGGAATCAATGGGGCATGTCCATGGGCCACAGGGCCATGTTGGTGTCCTTAAAGCACACCTCAACAACCCTGTTTTCTTTGCACATAAAGATGGAAATATATGAAAAAGGAAATGGTAGGAGGGGAAAGGGGAAATGGGGAAGAATGAGGACCCCCCTTCCCCCTGCAGGCGTCTTCCTTAACTAGGGAGTTCTTTGAAAAATGATTAATTTTTAATTGTTATTTTTTTAAGCAAAAGGATTGTTAAAATCGTATAATGCCATCTTATCTTGCTTAGGGAGGGCCAACACAGGTGTCTTAGAGCTTCCAAGGTTTCTGAGGATGCCCCCCACTTAGATCCTCCAGTCTGCTCTTAGTCACACACTTCTGCTTCACCACCATGGCAGAAGGACCCCCAGCACCATTGTCTTCATACCTCCTCAAACCTGGGCCCTCAGATCTCAGCAGCAACCAGGCCCTGAGGCCATAGAGCAGGAAACTCTAGATGATAGCCAAAACAGGAAAAGGACTCTCTTGCCTGTTTTCTTGGCTCTGGAGAAGGCATCTTCCGGGCAGTGCCAGCATGCACTCTGATGAGAAACTGATGGGGACGGCATTTGGGAGTGAATCGACAAAAGAGTATATTTGCTCCTGCCTTAAGTCCACCTGGAAACATGTCCCTAGTCGAAACCTGGCCCTGGTTGTGCATGGCCCCTGAGTGATTCACTACTTGAACCCAGTATAGCCCCAAGAAACTAGCTAACATGTGCCCAAAAGGCAAGATGGACTTTGGCTCCTTAAAGAGTTCTTCTTTTCCTCTAGCTCTAAGTATTTGGCAGAATAATTCCCAGAAATACCAATTCACAGTTGTCCTCTCTACAGGTTGCCCCCAGAGGCACTCTCAAACACCCACCTCTTCCATATGAACTCACACTGAATGAATCAAAAGAAGAGCGCTCATCATCAAGCCAGCTGTATTTTTGCATCAGGTTTTTGAGAGATGCTTCCATTCTGACTGCCCAAAGCACAGAGAGGGAGACCTCCAGTTGGACGGTACAGCGGTGGGCCAAGCTATCAGGAACCAGGTATACCTAGCAGGTGGATCTACCCACAGATACCGAGTGCTGTCCTTCTTCTATCTCTGGCAGGCCTATAGGGTCCTGATTACTCAGAATAAGTCTCCAAAACCCTCAGCCCCTGAATGGGCAATGCTGTTTAGTTCCTCAACAGACTTAGAGTCTGTATTTGTTACATGTTGATTGTTAACAACCGCAGTGGTTTTCTCATCTATTATCTCATCGAATCCCATAGCAAACCCAGGTCTCAGAGAAAGCAGGCAGAAGGAAAGCAGGGATCACATCTCTCTCCCTCATGCTGTCGTCTCAGGGCCTGGCCTATGGTCAGCACCTAAAAGGCATTCAATAAATACAGTAGGAAAAAAAAATATACAGACCCCTTTTAGAAACCAGTCAATATCACTGACTCTCTAAGCTTAAGTGAGTTGCCCAAGGTCACAGAGCAAGTTAGGACACCTAAGTTCTCATTCTTCCTCTTCTTCCATTCCCCTCAAAGCTGCATGATTGGGGCCATGAGAAGGACAAGGACACTAATGGCAAGACCATCAGTCAGCACACACTGCACAGGTGATGTGCAGGGTCCATATATACTTTGCTCACATAACTCAGGTAATCCTCATAGTGACTGTAATATAGATACTAGTATCTGCTCCATATTACAGAGCAGGAAAATGGAGCCCAGTGAGTTTGAATAACTTGAGCAAGGTCAGCAGACAAGGAAGAGGCAGAGACCAATGAGAGGTCCCAAAGCGGGGTGTGCACACACAGACTCTGCATCAGGTTGCCTGAGGTCGAACTTAGATGGAAGATTCTGTATTCATTCTCCTCAATTCTGTGGTCCAAGGTCCCAAAGGCCTTCGTGTTTCAAGATCCCAAGAAAAAAGCCCCAGAGACGACTGCTGCTTGGGAACTCAGCTTCAGACAGGAATATCAGAGCCACAATTTATGACAAGGTCATGCTTGCCAGACTTTTATGTGTCCACCCATCACCCAGAGGACTTGTAAAATGTAGAAAGTTGAGCTCCCCTCCCAGTGTTTCTGAGCCAGAGGTCTGGGGCAGAGTTCAAGAATCTGCATTCTTTATAAGTCTCCAGGTGATGCTGGTTCACAGACCCCACTTTGAGTAGAACTGCCTTAGAAGTTATTTGAGCCAAAACTTTCATTTCACTATTGCAGAATTGGGGACCAGAGAGGCTAATAATTTTCATGTCCATGGTCACCCAGCACATCAGTGACAGCTGGGACCAGGTGTTCTCACTCCTTTTTTTCACTTTGTTCCCACTACACAAGGCTTACTTGAAAACAGCAATCATCACCATCATTTTATGAACTATAACTCTTTTGGAGTACCAAGTACTTCTCCGACATCATCTCCTTTATCCTTACAATCACCTTTTGAGGTTGGGGGCATGGGTCTCAATTTATAGAGGAAGAAAGGGAGGTTCAAAAAATGAATAAGAAGAAAACTGGCACAGGATCACAAGGCAAGGCGTGGAGCCAGTCCCATCTGACCCCACCATAGGTCTCATAAGAAGGGCTCCAAGGAGAGCTCTCTCTACCAAGTGCTGAAAGCAGAACTCCACAGCCACTTAGCTCACTGGAAGGAGGAGCCAGAAGATCAGGGCAAAATTAAGATCACAGAGTAGTGAGCAAATATTTTTAAAACCATGTCCAGAAGGAAGCCCGAGGAAAGGCCCTAAGTTCCAACTCCCCCCGAGGCCACTTGTCAACCTTTTTCCAAATCTCTCAGAGGTTTCAGGCTTAGATCCACTAGTCTGACACTACAGCCCGCTAAATTCTGTCCCCAAGAGTCGTGAGACTCCACAAACAAAATTAATAGCCTGCAAACTCTACATGGATGATTACAATCTATAAAGCAGCCCATAAAATGACATCATGGGGATTCATATTTATTCCTTCCCACTGATTTCCACTATAAATTTGCCAGGTTTATGAGTAGAAATCATTTCTACTGCTATGTGCCTAGGCATAAAGTTCATCTAAAGATGTAAAAAGATGTAAACATCTGGCTGAGTTGCCCAGTGCTCACCATATCCTTGTGGCTTTCTGGTCAGTGGAAACCCAGAGAGTCTACCACCTCTAAGGATATGTTCTGATCCTGCTGCGTTGTAGGATTTTGTGCTGGGTCTTGAGCAGTAGCCAAGGATGGGGTTAGGTGCTGCCCTTGAGGACCTTATAAGCAGATGGAAGGAGGAGATAGTAGGTAACTCAGTCTTTGGTCACTATAACAAAAGATCTGAGTTAATCAGTGTATAAAAAGGAAAGGTTTATTTTGGCTCACAATTTCAGAGGTTCTAATCCATAGTAGTGGCCCTGTTGCTTTTGGACTTGTGGTGAGACAGGGAGACATGCGATGGAGCAAGCGGCTCATCTGATGGTGACCAGGAAGTGAAAAACAGCAAGAGACAAGGCTCCTACCATTCCCTTCCAGAGCAGCCTCCCCCCCACATAAGACCTCCCACTAGGCCCCACCTCTTAAAGGGACCACCAACTCCCAATAGTATCATGGGCTGAAGACAAGGTTTTCCATACATGGGGAACATTCCAGATCCAAATTACATCAGATAAATGTCAAAATCCAACAAAAAAAACTAGCACACAAAGAACACAGGGTGGTTCATTAAGTGCCACGAAGGAAAAATCCAGGGAGTTGAAAGGCAGGGAACAGCAGCCATCAACCTGGTCTGGTAAGGATGCTGCCCATGCAAGGTGGCTAGGAGGGAGATACGTGAAAGGGGGGTGGAAATTGCAGGAAGAGCATTTCCAAGTGGAGCCACTGCATGAGGAGAGCCGGGCTGCTATTGATATTTTCATTGTTTCTAAGTGACAGTATACTGAGTAGCACATAAAGAATGAGAAAATTCAGGATCTGACATCCCGTGTCAGATATTACAAGATTTTCTTCTAAGGATTTTCCTTTCTAAGGATTTTCATGATAAGGATTTTCTCCTAAACAATAGGGATAACTGGAGTTTTAAGAGGGGAATTAACATGATCAGAAAATCATTTTTAAAAGGTTCTGCAGGCCACTGTGGAAAGAATGGTCTTGGTGGGGAGGAGGGGTGGAAGAGGGTGCGTTGGTAGGTCTCAGACACTGCTGCAGTTGTCCACACAAGGAGTGATGGTGGCCTTAACCAGGTAAGAAAGAGAGGCTGCAGTGACATCTGGGAAGTTGGGCAGACTGGGGTTGTCAGCCTCATTTTATTCAAAGAGGGCAGTGCCCTCAGGAGGTGAATGGATAATGGTGATCAGAGGACTGATTAGCCCTTACAGAGTACTTTGAATCAGTCTCATACGCTGAGATCACACTGGAAGCCATTGAGAACACAATGTTCATACTAAGTCAAGTGACCCAGTCCACGCAGCCCCCAGTGGCCTCCAGGCCAATGGAACTCTGATCTTGTGGAAGGACACAAGAGGCAGAACCAGATTCTTGCTTTGAAGGCCAGGCTCTGCTTCAGGCTCAGGTTCCAAGTGCTGCAGGATCAGCCATGGGGCATGGCTTCCCCAGTCAGGTGCCCTTCCCAGCATCACCTTTACCAGGTATGTTTACTATCCATCTGATGTAGTTTGGATCTAGAATGTTACCCACATGTTCAAAACATGGTCCCCAACCCATGGTAGGCTCCCCCAAAGCCAATCTCTCACTGCCTTCAGATGCTTCTCTTTTGAAGAACCAAAGGCATCCACATCAACTGTCTACAGATCTATCTTTCTTAGATTCAACTTATAACCACAATTCTATGTTCTTTATTTTTGTCTAATAATTGCCATTCATTATTCATATTTTCCCAAAGGAGACTTTAAGCCCCCAGAAGACAGGCTCAGAGCACCTACCCTGTGGCACCACAGGTGAGGACCTACTAGACATCAGGGAATGGGGTCCCTGGGGTTGGAAAAGAGGGCAATAAGAACAGGACAACTGTGCTGCAGATTAACAGAGAGGAGCAGAAGGGAAGCCAGCTCAGCATGTGCTGTCCAGAGTTGACCTTAAGTCCTGGCCAAGACAGCTGTCACACGCCAGATGCCTAGAGGTGGCGGCTTCCTTGAGCTTTTTATCTGAAAATAGTCCCCGCAGCCAGATCCAGTCATTCCTTTTCCCACACTGCCCAACCCCAGTCCCAAGCTAAGCACAATCCGGATGAAGTTTTTGCACCTATTTAGAGCAGCATCAGAGACAGCCTGTCCTTTTTATGTCTCACCACTAGGGAAGGAAAGCCCCTGCTCTCTTACTCTCCAACATTAGCTTGGCTTACAGAAATGCATTCCCATTTTGTAATGCCTGCTGTGATTCCAGGTAATTCCTCTAAGTGCACTATTAAATCCCAGCAGCTGTTCCAGATAGCAGCAAAGACGCTGACTCCAGCTACTGCCTTGTCAGAACTCAGGAAATGAAGCAAGCCAGCTGGCAGTTTTCTAACACTAAGATGTGGCCAAAATAGGACCCCAAGGGGTCACTTTCATGTGCCTCTCTGCAGTCATTTATGCCTTTACCTACCTTAAGTCCACTCTGAAATCTAAGGCTGGAAGGCTCAAAGCAGTGGGCCTGATTCCTTGAGATATCCAGTTACCCTTATTCCTGAAAGCCCCTTAAGAAGCAGCCCTGAATAAACACTGAGCACCACCCATGAAGCGGGCTCAACTTGTTGGAGAGCTGCTCAAGACCAAGGCCATACAGGAAAAAGGCAGCAAGGTCAGGATTTGAACTCTGGTCTTGTAAACTCCCAAAGCACCATGCTTCCCTACCTGACACTACTATCTACTTCTCTGAAAGCCACTTCCTCTCCCTAACCTGTTCCTCCCAAAGGAACCTGGCCATCTCAACAATATTTTCACCATCTGGGCCAAACACGTGCCAACTGAGTGCATAAATACCATTTTTTTTTGTAATCAAAACTGCATTTCCTCAATGGATCCAACATCAGCATCTTTGCACCTGCTACTTGTCTTAGGAAGGATTTTTCCATGATGTGATGACAGAATTTGCAGCCAGCAAAAGGGATTCATGGTCACATATGCACACACAAACCCACACCCATCTACCTCTTAGCCTTTGAGCCTGAATAACGCTCTCCAGATGTTTCAATAACCCAGGTGCTTTTAAGGCTGGCCTGCATCTCCACAAGAGGAGAACAAGTCTGTATAAGGAATTTCCACTTAGGAACCAAATCCTAAGATCCAGTAAAACTGTCACTTAGAATCATTAGATTCAGTAGAGTTGGTACTTTCCCAACACGTGGCCTAAATTTAGCCACTCTTCTCCGCAGGTGAGTAAGAAAGACACAAGTGCTTTCATCTCCCTCAGCATCCGAAACCTGGTGTTAGTGCTGGGGTGGAGACCTGGATGGGAGACTCCGCCCACATTGGCTCTGCCCGCCTTCGTTTTTCCAGACTGGTGTGTTCTCCAGGCAAATACACAATTTCCCTCACCCGCCTCTCCTCTGTGTGACTCAACAAGCATGTGCATGGTAGGAGGGTGCTGGCAGGATGGGGACTGACTCTGATGTAATTCCAGGCTCCAGGAGAAGCTTCAGTCCTGGGACAGTCATGGATAAGAAGCCAGAAGACTGAGGTTCTGCACCTGCTGTTGATAACCAGGATGGGGCGGGAGCAGTTCTCACCCTGTCTGGCCTCAGTTCCTTATCTACCATCTGCAGACTGGATGAGTCTGAGGCTCTGTGATCACCTGAGTAAGCCAACTGCTCAGCCATCCAGGAACAACCTTTTTTCTTTCCTCTTTTTCTTTCCTTCCTGGAGAAAACACATGGAGAATGAGGTTCAGGAGTGTGGAGCTAAATCAGATCTAAATCTAAATCAGGTCTTCGTCGGAGGTGGGATTCCAAGGGAAGGGAAGGCAGGGGCATGAAAATGGCACAAAGACTAGGAGGCAAAAATCTGCTTGGCATCTTAGAAGGAACCATGGGAGCTGATAATTTTGACAGTGTGCATTGGTACAGCCACACTGGGCTCCAAAATATTGAAACTGGCTGGGGATGTGGTTCAGTGGTACAGCACTTGCCTGGCATGTGGGAGGCCCTGAGTTTGATTCTCCAGTACTAGGGAAAAAAAGGTAAAATATTGAGAAATCTTTTGTGCTGGTTAGTAAAAGCCCAATGGCCAAGCCCCATGAGTATCCCTCAATTGGCCCTGATGCTGCAGACCTCATCCCACACACTGATCCCACGACTTCACAACCAAAGGGTTAATGCCTGAGGTTTTGATCTGAAAGGTACTCATACCTTCATACCATGATGGTCATGGTGACTGACACCTGTAATACCAAGAAGGCTGAGGCAGGAGGACCACAATTTTGAGGCCAATCAGGACAACTTAGTATAATCCATCTCAAAAAAGAAAGGACCAGGAATGTAGCTCAATGGTAGAACACTTATCTAGCATGTGCAAGGGCTTGGGCCCCGTCACCATTACCACACACACACAACAAAGTACCCATACCAAAGTACCGCCAGGCCAACCCAGAGCAGTACTACATGTTATCGAGCATCTCTAGGTGTCAGGTACCACGTTGGGCACCTCTACATATATCACTCCCTACATAACCTTCACTCTAACTTCTTCAGCTTAAGCAATTGAGGCATGGAGCGGTAAGAAACGTGTCCAATGTCACATAGTCTGTGAACAGACATGGCAGGATTTGAACACAGATGGTTAAGTCCAAGTTCAGTGTTCACTGCATAAATCCCAGCTGCCTCTGAGTAGCCTGGGCCCATAGATAGACAGGTGCTGGAAGCAGCAAGATGAATCTGGCCTCACTGTGAAGAAAATGGTCTTAAGATCAAGCATTGTTTAGACTATGGAAGAAATTATTGTGGGAGCTTATGAAATCACCTTCTCCAAAGAGCTATATAAACAAGAGGGATTAGGACAGGCCCGGAGGCCAAGGGATGGATGAGATGACCTAATAAGGTCTTTCCCAACCCTTGAACTCTCTATCTTCAGCCCTGTGTGAACAGAAAAGACTATTTTTAAAGCCCCAACTTAACTCTTGGAGGATTTAGGAGACATATGTCTGAAAGCAAAAGAAGTCTCATCCTTTTCCTCTTTCCCCTACCTTCATCCTTTCATTTTAGATTTTCTTCTGGCAGGGATGACAAACAGAACCTCTTCAGCACAGCTACTGTCCATTTAAATGTTTGGTTCTGATGGACCAGAGTCTGCACAAGGCTGATCTCCTTCTAAAAGGATTCTTAAACCCTGTTAGGAGTCTCTGGCAGAGAGAAAACTGATTTGGGAAAGCAAGAAGAGTCATAGGGTGCACACACAGCCCTGCTTGCTGAGCCTGTGTGATTTGTGTTAGAAGGTATCTACTATCCTGAAAGTCTTTTCTCCGGTGAATGTGATGACTGGTCCCAGAGTCCCCAGCAAGGCCCCAACTAGCATCAGCCCCTGTCAGAGGAGCCCCAACCATGGAGACAGCAGCCGGCTGCCAGTGCTGTAATGCTGGTTTCCACGGCAACGGGTGCTCCTTCCTCCCTGTTTCTCAGTTCCAAGGAAGGACAAGACACCCGAGAGAAGACAGCAGAAATGAGAGGAAGGAGTGATAACAGGACCCCATCTTCTCGAAGTCTAGGCAGTTACTGACTTCCACCATGTTGGTGGTTACAACTCTCAGTGACCTTGGACAAGTCATAGCCCAGCAGGGACCTCAGTTGTTCAACTGCAAAAGGAGAGGGCTGGATGAGAGATGATCCAGCAAAACCATTCCAGCTTCCATGTCCCAGGTGCCAATGACTTATCTCACCAGGCCAGGCACTGGAATGGCCTTGCATAGCTCTCTGTGGAGGCATAAATAAGCATAGCCCTCTGCCATACTGGAGCCTGCCTGCCTTACTCGGAAAACCAAGTCCTGTTGATTCCCTTTGTCGCCCTCCTCTCTAATGACTGGCTCCTATTTCAGTGAGATCATCTCAGCAGACTGGACTCATCAAACACATACCTGAGAGTGAACAGGTTTCTTGGGGCTTACCTGGTACCACAGGTGAAACAGAATGTCATAATATCAACTGAGCCACTTGCCTCCCCGCTTACTGGCATCATTGGGTTCAATCTCTAATTCAGACAATCACAGTCCACCAGGTGGCAATTGGTTATGACACCTTCAAGAGAGGAACTCAGGGGAGAAGATCACCCTAACAGGTCACTGGGTATAGTGTGCAGAGTGCTAGGCTGAGGTGACGGCAGAAATAGGAGGGATGCTTCCCAGGCAAAGGGGAAACTATGTGCAGAGTCAGGCACTGCAGATATTGTAGATCCCAGGGTTGGGCAAGTACTTGGAAATTCTGACTGACCAAAGGTGAAAGAGGGGTACAGTATGAGAGTAGAGAGAAAAGACAGAAAATGATAAAGAATTCCAGGAGGCACAATGCCAAGGAGATGCTCCCAGGGCTGGAGGTAGAGGAGAAAGTAATGGTTTGGCAGAGTTTCTTGTGGCTGGTGATCCTTGAGGAAGGTCCATCCTTGCCAGTTGTTATGATTTGGATGTAAGGTGTCTCCCCCAAAACTCCTGTGTTAATGTAGGAATGATCAAATTATCAGATTGTGAAAGCTGTAATCGGTCCATCCTAGTTTGAATGCACTTACTAGATGGTAACTATAGGAAGGTGAGGTGTGGCTGGAAAAAGTGGGTCACTGAGGGTGTGCCCTAGAAGGGTTCATCTTCCCTGAAGACCCTTCCTCTCTCTTTGTTTCCCAGCAATCACATCCTGAGCAGCTTCCTTCCCTCTGCCACACCCTTCCCCATGATGTTCTGCTTCACCTTAGGCCCAAAGCAATGGAATCCGTCGGCCATGGACTGAGCCTCTGAAACCATGAACCAAAATAAACATTTCCTCCTCTAAAGTTCTTCCTGTCAGGTATTTTGGTCACAGCAACACAAAGGTGACTAACACACCAGCCTAAATCCCATTTAACCCATCTGACTCTAGGTTGGTCTACGATAGTTTGCCTTTGGGTGGGAAATGGTTAAACAGAGCTTTTCCAGTGCTTGAGTCAGGAGCTTCCCTAAACCCAACATAAAGCTGCTCTAAACATAAGAAATCTGATTAGCTCCCCACACTAAGCAATCTCATTTATTAGGCCCTGCAAGTTGGTCTGCAGGATTAGTGGTCTGTGGAGGAAATGAATCAATACACAACAAGTAATTAGAGCTCCTGATACCCGAAAGAGGAGTACTTCTCTTCCCCTTAAGCCTCTTGGGACAGGATCCAAAGGAGGACAGCACCTTTACAGCACTGTTAGTCTTTGTTCTCTAGCCTATGTCCATTTTGAGTTTTTTATTAGCTGCAGTATGTGAAGTTCTCTGCTACTGGACCAGAACTTGGGGTTAAATATTCTACCAAAGAACAGGGGAGAAGATGTGATGAACATGATGTTGAAAGGTCCTCCCACTAAGGAGAACCCAGGGCAAACTGCTGCTGGAATCCTGGAAATCCCAGGAAACCTGACCTATAACTCGAGTTCTTTGAGGTCAGGGGCTGTTTTACTTATTTGGTATCACTGTGACCTGTCTGGGACCTGGCACATAGTAAGTAATGAACAAAAGGAAAGAGTGACTGAGTCAGTGGGTGAGTGAATTAATAACACATGTTTTTAGCCAGTCAATAACTTTATTTGGGAGGCTGCTGCATATAGAATTTTATACCCTAATGTATAGTGGTGATTTACATTGGGTTCTCAGGATTTGGAAAATGAAAGATAATTTTAATATCACTTAGACTGTTTTTTGTTTGTTTGTTTGTTTTTAATCACAGGTTGCAACCCCATATTGGATCCTGAAATCGATTTGGCAAGCCTTGACCATCACTTTATAAAGGCAATGGGAAGGCAACATAGTGGGGTGAAGTAGAACAGAATAGAATATTCTAAAAGAGAAACTTTCACATGTAGTAAGGATGAGAATAGGCAGGTCAGACCCGCACTAGTGGATACCAGTGTGGGTCTGTATTTACTGGATGTACGGTGTCTTAACAAGGCTGAAAGCCACAGATCCACAGATGAACCCAACTGTTCATCCAGTGATTTCACTGCCCTCAGTGGCCACATCTTAGGCAAGTGAGTTCCCAGACTGAAAGAGGGGGCTTTGAGGGGGCTCTCCTGCAAGAGGAAACAGCCTATTTCAGTTATAGACTACCTGTCTATGGGATTAGGGCTAATATGAGATGCTACAGATAGAAATAAACAAGTTTCCGAGATTGCAACAGATAGCCATGTACAGGAGGCACAGAGATAAAATCAAGTGCTTTTCCACATGACAGACATTCAAAGATTTAAAATGTCAGCAGTATCCTAGTAAATGGCTTGGAGAAGAGCAGGAACAGCCCCAGCCAGTTCTTTCAAGAATCCCTCTTAAGGAGTTGCCTGCTCATTACCCAGGTTGGTTGTGTTGACCCAGGTTCAAGCTTGTCAACGACCGCTGGAGTGAGGCATGGAGAATCTGGAAGCATCATGTATGCCTCTAGTCCACAGCTGGTCTGAAAAGTAGTCTCAGTGATGCCAATCTGGTTCCAATTGACCCCCAACTCTTTCTAAAATGCTCCCACACGTCTGTCCAAAAGCCTGCGTCCACAGCACAGCTAAGCACTGTGGCCCTGCCTCCTTGTCTGTGAACAACAAGCTTGAGCTATCGGTATTTCTCAAATGTTTTTCAAGCACAGCTCTCAGAAAGAAGCACATTTTACAACATAGTTCAGAGCATGCCACATCATACATATGCACACATATATGTAAGCACACACATAAAGATGAAAAGAGCATCAGGAATCAGTACTTTCCTTGCTAGGTATAGTGAGATGTACTACAGTATTTTATTCTATTCTAATTCATTTTTACAGCATTTGTGATGACCTAAGAGATTCCACAAGCTCCTGATGCAGTGTGGACCCTGCAATGGGACTGGACTACCTGTTGTCTACTAGTTTGAAAATGTCAAGGATGGAGATCTGGGGAAAATGTCACACTGAGCCCACTTCTTTTCATGATGTTCAGCTGTGTGCCTGCATTGGGTGGTGCGTAAGGAAAGATAACAGCTTGATGAGCGGCAGCCAGGCTGTTTTGAGGGTTCACAAAAGGAACGGTCACGGTTTCCCGCCTGTCTCTCATCGGCTCCTGGGGTAAGCTCATCAACCAAAGACAATGTGAGTCTTATACACAGCACACTAATAGCTATTACAGATACTCAATTATTCTTCGTCCTCTGGCTGATAACAACTTAGCTGCCATCCTGTGCTTCCTCTGAAGACTTGAAAGCAAAAGCCATTCAAGGATTAAAAGTTAGAAGCAAAGTTGGAATGATGCTATTCATTTATTTATTTATTTTACCCCCTACCCAATTTGGAAGAATTTGTCTTTGGAGAACCAACCTAATCAAATAAAGTAGAATCAATTTACTAGAGACATAATCCAACTTGCATAATTGTCCTGGCTGGGTTATCCCACAGCTGTTCACCACGACATGGTTCATTAAATGATAAAGTCTTCATCAGACTCTCCCTTCACTGGGCTGTAATTCTTCTACCCCACACCACGAAGGATGGGCTGCCTTCATTAATATGCCATGCCACCACTCGCCAAGGGGATAATCAGGGGATTTATTTTTATGTGACACTCTATTAAGCAGACATCATGGACTGCATCAATTAAAAGCTGCTGCGTTTTCTCTGATGGAGAATCCCATCACCAGATAATCATACTGGACTATGTGTTCCCTGTGGGCAGGGCTTACATCCCTTCAGCTTTATATCCCTGGTGCTGATATTTGGTGAGTATGGGCAAATATCTATTGAATCAAGAGGAAAACACTTTCAGTGCAGGATTCCTCATGCAGTCACAGAGGCAATGCTTAGAAGTCTGGAAATGTGCTGGTTGCAATGAACATTTGGTGTCTCCAATTGTGCCTCTTTCCTTTCTGGTTTGTTAATTTTCCACTTGACTGGATCAAATTGTTGAAGTGAGCATGAAAACAGACAGGACTCTCAAAACCCCCTCTGGCCAACAGAAAGTTCAATGCCACCAATTTTGCTGTCTTCAAGCTCAGAGACCCCATTGGGTAGCAGAGAATTTGTACCATCTTAGGCTTCCTGAAGAGTCCCATGGTTAAAATGGGCCATCAGAGATCAGGCTACTGAGAGGTAACAGTGACCTTAGAAATGTCTTCAGGTATAAGAATCCAGCGATTTGGTATACAACACATAGAAAGGAAGGTTCACTGTGAAATTGGAAGGTGTACCAGCTGCATAATCTAAACCAACTCAAACTAGAACAGTCATCAGAATCACCTGGAGGGCTTAATCAAGATGCTTAGACCTGCCCAGAGTTTATGATTCAGGAATCTGCATCTCTAACAAGTTCCAGGTGAAGCTGCTCCTTTGAGAAGGTACCCCACTTTGAGAAGCACTGGTTAAAACTGCTAATTACAACCAGGACTCTAGAGCCAGCACTCTACGTTGGAACCCTGACTCCGCTAAAGTGTATAATCATGTCAAATCTTCCAACCCCATGTCACCAAGTGTGCGACCACAGCCCTAGGGGCATCTTTCCCACAAGGTATTTGTGAAGGTCAAAAAGAATATCTGTTGGTTGGGAGGGCACTCAGCAGGTAGAAGGGACTTGAATAAAGTTCACCTAGGGAAGAAAGGCAGGAGCATGGTCTGATATAAAGACTACTATCAAGGAAGCCATGTGTCATTCTAATTCTAGCCCTGCCGCCACCGACTTGCTGTGTGATCCTGGGCAAGCAACTTCCCCTCTGTGGGTTTATGTCCTTGTTAGTAATATGAGGACATTGGGCACTTTAAAACAAGCCCAGGGTGACTTTGAACTAGAAGCTTTCGCAGCTCCTTGTTCCTGACTACTACACAAAACCACCTGTCAGTGTGTCCTTCCCTGACGTCCCTTCCACCTCAGACTTCCCATTTCTGACCCCATCCAGCTAAAGCTTTAGGGCACGCCACCAGAATTGTCTTCTCTCATCTGCAGCTGGTTCTGCTCATGCCTCTCATTGATATTCTATTGTGCCTGCAACGCAGACTGGGAGACAAGCAGGACTCCTCTCATTATGGTTTCTGGGAAGTGCTGTGCTCAGATAGGTCCTGGAGGATGAGTAGGGGAGAGAATCCACATGCTCAGAGGGAGATGAGCTTCTCAGAATTATCTTCACAGCCGGGCGCGGTGGTGCACGCCTGTAATCTCAGCACTTTGGGAGGCTGAGACAGGAGAGTTGCGAGTTCAAAGCCAGCCTCAGCAATGGCAAGGCGCGAAGCAATTCAGTGAGACCCTGTCTCTACATAAAACACAAAATAGGGCTGGGGATGTGGCTCAGTGGTCAAGTGCCCCTGAGTTCAATCCCTCTAGCAAAAAAAAAAAAAAATTTATTTTCACAGCTCAGTGTAGGGAGTGGTGAGGGGAGGCTCAGGAGGAAGTTTGATGCCCAAATTCTGAACTGAATATGCAAACCCTGTTTCTCCCTTTGTATTCACATTCTCCTCGTCGCCACTGGCTGCACTAGCTTTTTAACAGCTGATGACACGAAAAAGGGCTCTTGTTGGCACAAGGCCATTGTATGTTTCATTTTTATCAGATGCTGGCAAAACTTCTCCATCAGAGGAGATAAATCTGAGGTGATATTAATAAACCTCTGAACATAGTGATCAGATCTGGCTGGCACTCTTAAGGATGCCATCAGCAATGAGCCATTCCCAGCCTGGAGAGCCTGGAAGTTCATGCTTCTGTGGAATGCAATCCGAAGGCTGAAAACTCCTGGATCAGATTCTTGGAGGTAACTTGAGCTCACACCTCCAATGTGGGCTTCTGAAGTGCCCCAGGTGAGGCAGTGGCTGATGGTAAGGGGACAGTGACAAAAAAAGCTTTGGGTATGTTGCCCATTATTGTTTCATACCAAAAAATCCTAAGTGTCTTATACTAATGATCCCATCCAATTATGATAAGTTCAGAGAGGGCTGCAAGGAAGCTTATCATTAGCAATTTGGGTGTCACCTTATTGGCTGACACTAAATGCTTTCTATGTGACTCAATTTAGTATTTTGCCCACATTTTCACTTTGGACTCTCACAACATCCCTTTTTCCCCCCTTTTTCGGTACCAGGGATTGAACTCAGGGGTATTCGACCACTGAGCCACATCCCCAGCCCTATTTTGTGTTTTATGTAGAGACAGGGTCTCACTGAGTTGCTTAGCGCCTTGCCATAGCTGAGGCTGGCTTTGAACTCGTGATTCCCCTGTCTCAGCCTCCCAAAGTGCTGGGAATATAGGCGTGCACCATTGCGCCCGGCTCACAACAAGCCTTTAATGATTAAGCACTTCTTACTGCCATTTTACAGGGCTGAAAATTTAGATGCAGGTTAAATGTGCCATTCAAAGTCACACAAGATGCACAGCTGGGATGGGAACCCATGTCTGCTGGATTCCACAGCTTGTACCCCATTGGCTGCTCTTGTTACAGAGGTGCTGTGGAGGCTTGAGCAGAGAGGAGCATGTGACCCTGGCCCGGACAACCCTCTGGCCCTCTCATGGTTCACTACTCTACACTGTACAACACAGCTCACCCATCATTCTGACTTCCCCTACAAAAACTGCTTGCCGTCACAGGTCACACCTGGTTGGGGGTTACAGACCAGCTCTTGGCATGGGACCTAGCCCCTTCTAGGCACTCTGTAAATGCTTGATGAAGAGGTGAACTGATGAGCAGTCTATAACTCACACCCTAGAAAAATATTTGAAAGTGCTTCACTCCTCTCCTTTGGGAGAGTTGAAATTAGGCTCAGGAAAAAATGCGAGTTATAAAGTTATCTAGGAGAGTAAGAAGCAAGGTGATAGGGATACTAGATAAAACTAAGAAACAAACTAGTAAAACCTGTGGAGGGTAGATCAGGGGACCAAAGTGGCCATCTGCATGGGGGATGTAATCATAGTTACAGCAAACATTTCCTTATACAGCAGGTACACTCTTAAGTCCTTGAGTCCTTTATGGCTATTAACAGGTAATCTTCAAATCCCATTTATCAGACAGAAAAACTGAGGCACAGTAAGTGACACATGTAACCCACACTATGGAACCCATGTGCTCTGCCCATCCATTCACCACCTCCAGGGTGTTGGCTGGGTGTGTGCTCCCAGGCATCCCATGAGCATGTGGGCCAGAATTCAGGGATGAGGAGGCTCCCACAGGCCACGGGAGCTCCCTGAGAATCCCCTACGCCAGGCCTCAAGCTCAGGCTGCAAGGAGAGAGCTGTGCAAAGGCAGCAGCTGGAGGTTAAATTCTGGGTAATTAACATGTTTATCCATCATAGCAGAATTGTTCCCAGGAGAATTCAAGTGTCATTTCACTGTGTCTTTAATTCAGGAATGCTTTTACTGTCTTGCCAACAAATACTAAGGGGGGAATGGGTTGGCAGCTACTTGACAGAAAATAAGGGAACAGAGCTTCCGCCTGGACCAGGTAGAGGGTTACCGCCTAGACTGTCACCACGGATACCAAGATAGTGACATATGGGGGATTTGGGTCAGCTGTCAGAGCCCCAAGCCTTCAAGCAAAGGGCCTGCAGTGCATGAGTTAAAGATCATGGGGTGGGAGGGGCATAGGGCACTAGAGTGGGCATTCGGGACCCCAGGCAAGATCAGTCCTGGATGCACCACCTACCAGCTGTGTCCCTTCGACAAGGGACTTACCTTACTACATCTAGAAAATGGGGATGATATTAATCTGTTGTTCAGATCTCTGTAAAAGCAGACCTAAAGGCAAGGAGCTGACTCCAAGTCATTTAGGTGAATGATGATCCAGGGCAACTCTCTGAGGAATCGGGAAGCAAGACCCAGCAAGCATGAAGCTCGGAACATGCACTGGTGGATGGGCGGTTCCTGCTGCAGGCCGCTGGGGCTTCACTCTGCTGCAGGCCTTCAAAGAAGTGCTGGGAGTGCCTGATGGTGTCCCATGGAGGGAGAGGATGTTATCTGTCCTGCGTTCCACCCATCATGGGTGGAAATTAATGCAGGGGTGTGTTCCACCCATCATGGGTGGAAATTAATGCAGGGGTGAGGGTGTAACTCTCTGGCACTTGTGCATCAATGCAGGTAAAGTGCCTGGTAACTAGGGAACACACATTCTAAGTGCTATTTGCTGTCACTGATGATGATGATGATGATTACAATTCCTGGCCTCAGAAGGGCAAAAACAAAAAGTGGAACTATTCTAAGGATATGGAAGACAATATCTGTTGGAACGTAACCCTATTCCTATGAGCTCAGCCCCACCTCCTATCCACGGCCTATAATGCTAAGGGGGAGCCCTGCCAAGGGCAAACCTGCCTCCCTTCTGTGTCCTGGGGAGACTCCGAAGATAGACCAACAGATGATGGTCGGTGGTGGTATGGCATTCCTGAGGGAGGGATCCAAGGGTCTCTAGGCTGCAATCTCAAGATTCCATACGAGGGTCTGGAGATGTGGAAGTCCAAAGCCAGTTCTTGCATAAAACAATGTGCACAAACCCAGCAAGATATGATGAAAGAACATGTTCATCTGTCCATTTCACAATATTTGCACCTCCTCTGTCTCTCCTGCACTGTGCTGGGCACCAGGGATGCAAAGGTGAACCAGATACCACACAGAGCCCAGGAGAAAATGAAAAAGAGGGAGAATGAATGGAGGAAACTGAGGGTCTCCTTGGAGAAGCGCATGCCAGCAGACTCTCGCCTGTCCCCAATCTTTGTGCATCATGAGCCCATTCCTGTCACCTGGCTATCGCCCTTTCCGATGTAGATCCTTTATCCATTTCTACTGTTCATGTGTTGATATAACAAAGCTGTGCGGCATGGTTATTTGTGCCCAGTGGTACTCCAGGAATTGCACAAAACATTAATTCACACCATCTTGATGAGGTTTTGAAGGGATGGAGGAGGGGCACCAGGGGCTGAGATGACTTGCCCACAGCAGCAAAGCCAGAAGGGCCACAGCAGCCTGAGTCACAGTCCCTCTCCCACTGAGAGAAGTTCCCTGCCTCCCTTGCTGCCAGGCCCTAAAGCCCTCCATGAGGGCTCGCTTACTGATGTCTGACAGCCACAACCTCAGGACGCTTGGGACCCGGCATAGACCACCTCATGTTTCATATTCCACGTGCGACTGGAATATGAGTTTGTTTTCCACTGGTATTTAGTCTCCCTGCTGAGCCAGACCCTATGTCAATTTCTATAATTCCCAGAATATCACAAATACGTTTGTCCCCTGCTATGTGGCAGATGTGTTCCAATAGCCCTCGTGGATGCCTGAAGCCCTGGGAAGTACCAAACCCTATATAGTACACCATGTTTTCCCCTATACAAACACATGTATGATTAAGTTTAATTTATAAACTAGGCACGGTAAGAGATTCACAATGATGACTAATAATAAAGTAGAACAAGTATAACAATAGACTTTCATAAAAGTTATTTAAAACATGAATTGTTTATTTCTGGAATTTTCCATTTAACATTTTCAGGCTGCAGTTGAAAATATTTCTAGGAAAGTGAAAACATGGGTAAAGGGGGATGACTTCACCTTGAAGTCACAACATGAACTCCTGCTGCTCCCTGCAGGTCTGCTCCATGAGAACAGAGGCTGTTTCTGGGGCTTATTCTTAGCTCTATCTCATAATATTTACACATCCTGGGTCTGGTGGAAAGCCCAGCACAAAACAAGCATGCCAAAAAATGTTGCAAATGAAAGACCAAGAAAATGCATTTCCATGACCCTCATTATGGACCAGGAGCTGTATCCTCCTTTATCGGTGTGGGTGGGAGAAGGAATGAATGAAACAGTGTACAAATGAGTGAAGAGAATGATCAAAGGAGCCAGCAGGTAGGGAAGGCAGCGATCCAGAGGCCAGAGCCCTGACCATTACCCACTCACCCGCTCATGGTGGGCATCGAGTTCCCCCACCTGCTTTCCTCACTAGCTCCTGGTCCAGGTTTTCCACACTTCCATTGCCCCTTGGCATACAGATGGGGCCACCCTGTAAGGGGCAAATGCTCATCAGCACAGGTGATAAGGGTCCAGGAAAGTCCACTCTGAAGACTGCTGTAGCGTAGCAGTCAAGTTTGGATGCAGAGGTGGAGAGGGCTTCTGAGCAGAGAGTGCCGGTGCACTCTACATCCTCTGCTGGCTTCCAGCCCACAGCCAGGCTGTGAGCAGGGGAAGGAGGCAGGCGCTTCCACACTCAGTCACCCACAAACATGCCTCAAGCAATTAAGCACCTACTTCCTCCAAAGCAGTTTTTGGCTCTGCAGGGTACAAACCTATAAATAAGAAAAAAAATCCTTCACCTTGATCTAGGAGGAAAAATCCAGGCAAATTAACCCAGATGTCAGCTGTCTCTGGGCCCAACTGTATGGTCTCTAGATTTGCTCTAATGACTTGTGCCCTTAACATGGCACTTCTTTGAGATGCTCCCTCCTGTTTCCTGGCCCCAGACTGTCACTATATGCTCCGAGACATGGGAAGAGCACAGGCTGTTGAAGATTTCACAGGAAAGGTGGAGAAGGGATGTGAGCCACACAGCTCGTGGCAAGTGGCTCTCATAGATTTGGAGTTCGCTTCAGTTCCTTCTTGGCCCAGGCACAACCAAAGATTCCCTTCCCTGATCCTTCCCCACATAGACCCTCCAGGTAGAAACATGACCCCAAGAGGCCCAAGAAGTCCCTCACTATTCCTCCACAAAAGCCTGCTGACCCTCCTCACTTTTCCCTCTCACGGAAATCATCAGAGATATTCATAAATATTCCTATTCTTTCCTCTCTCTGGGCTTTTCAGTCTCCATTGAAGTTAAGTATGACCAAGTGATCAATGTACTGAAAGCAATGTGATGCATGTCGCTTTTGGATGGCAGCTCTTGGCCAGAGTGGTTTGCCATCATCTCCTGCCAGGATGATGTTGGAAGTAAATGCCAAGAGGGAGTTTCTAACCGCCTGATGAGCTCAGCGACTATAAGGAAGAAACTCCACTTTTCTCACCACCCACCAAATTCAAGACTGATATATAGCTGTATCAAACAAGAAATAAACCTTTCTTACACCACTGTTGGGGCTGCTTGTTACCATAGCAGAGCAGGGCCTAACCTGACTGATGCAGCATTCTCTCATGCAGAACATTTCTGCTCTGCTTGTACCTATGGACAGACCTTCACACTCCACCAATTTGGGCACTCACCAAACAAAAGGTTTTCCAGGCAACAGAATCTACACTCTGTTAAAGGCAATTCGTGTCATATTTTGACAGTTGAGCATTCTCCTCCTGGTTTCATCCCTTACCCCAAGAAACTCATCAATATGTTGTTTCTAAACGAAATGGTCAAGGCCTCCCAAAGAATCCTAGAGAAGGAGCTTCTAATGGCACAGAAGACTCTGGTAAGAGTCATGAGAAAGGTGGGTGTCAGCAAAGCAAGGACACAGGAGATGGTAGGGTGAACCTGCTTATAGATGCTCCCCAGAGGGAGTGATGTTTCCCTTCAACCTTTCATGCAGGCATCTCTGTGAGGAAGGAAGGCTGTCATTCCTGAAGAATCCAATTTGAATGTGGCTCTAGAGGCTAAAGCTGAGGCAGAGACTTCAGGCAAACTTGGAAAGGAAAGAGAAACTCTGGATGCATTCTGCTGTGCATCTCCTGTCCAAACCCTTCTCACTATACACGTATAGGAGGCTGGGCTGGCCCACCCATTCCTACCTCCAACCACCCACACCCTGGGCTGGGATGCACACAGGTATGAATTTCCTGATCTGGACCCTTCACTTCTCCTTCTCACCTGCCAGCCCCAGCACACTTCAGGTGGCAAAGCACTTGACCTATATATGATATGACATAACCCCAGCCGAAGGTTACAGGGAAACCTGAACACTGCTCTAACATATTCAGGAACCCTGGGTTTCTTGCAAAATAAATGAACCCCACAGAACCTTTACAGCATGCCAAGGCAGACACTCACAACTTACCCTGAGCAAATCTAAATCTTTCATCTTGAACCTACACCATTGTCAAGAATCAATGTTGCTGGACAAAGCAGCTATTCCACTACGGCATTTGGCTCCTGATCACTCAGGAAAACTCTGCCTTAAGTGGTTTATCTGCCCATCTATGACCCCATGTATCGGACTGTGTCCCACTCTCTCAGGAACATTCTAAGGAAATTTCAAACTTCCACCACTAATGCTCAAATATTTTCTCCTCCTTAGGCAAGGTGCTTATATTTAATGAAACCACTTCTGGGAATGACCTATTTTTTAATGAAAAAGCAGGTATCACTCCAGGTGAAATGTTTTAGCATGTGACGGATCACTATGGACAGCAGCAGCTCACCCCACTTACCATTCTATAAGCCACACATGCCAAAGAAACCTCCTGAGCACAATTCCAAGAGCCACACATATGAGTCCACTCTCCAATAAGTGGCCCTTGCCATTGTCAGAGGAGGGAAGACCCCATGAGATAACTCAGCTGAGTGGTTAAATTTCCCTGAAGAGGAAGCCACGTCTTCCAGAGACGGAAGCATGGCTCCATGAAGCCAGTCCTGAGGACATTGTCAGCAAAAACATACACAGCCACAGCTTGTTCTTAATCAATTAATTCTCAGCTAGCTTTGTCCTGAGTCATCCAGCAGACAGAACAAGGAGGGAATTGCAAGCTGTGTGCATTTAAATTAATATTTTTAAATGGCATGAGCGTGTAATTAATACTTTCACAGAACAAGCCACACCAGATCAGGCAGTGTTCTTGGTTTTTTCCCCCCTGTCCATATGCCTCTATTTTTAATTCCTTTTGGGGGGAAGACAACAATACTAGGTTTGTTTTAAGTTTTCTTCTTCTGTGGCTCAAAATAACCATGTTCTTTCTGCTTCAGTAAATCATTACTGCAGCTTCAGAGGGTTCCTAGAAAGTTCTAGTTCCATTCAGTTTTTTAGGAACCTGCAAATGCCAAGAACTAGAAGTTTCATCCATAAGGATCATGCAGAGGATGATACCAACCATATAATCAGGATAGGCAAGGTTATGCTGCAATAACAAATGACCCTGAAAATTTGAAACCATTGTTTCTTATTCATTCAAAGTTTCTTTGAGTCTGGTAGCACTCCATGGTAGCTTCTTTAAAGAGCTGACACAGTAATCCAGGCTGATTTTATCTTGTGGCACTACTAGTTCAACCCAGGGCCTCTGCAATGGCCATTAGAGGTCAAATGAGAGCACAGAAACATGGGCAAGGAATGTTTCTCTTAAAAAACACCATGATTTCTCTTACAAAACAGCCAGCTTCAACGGGCTTTGGAAGCACGGGAGAGTCCATGGTTGTTTGATGGTTACTAAGTGTCTCTCCACACTGGTTATCACTTTGCAGTGCTAAAAGACTTTATGATACTGTTATTCTGCTGAATGCAACTCCTGTATTCCAGCTCTTGAAGTCTGGGTTCCATACTCATCATCAAATAATTTCAGACACAAAGGGAATAATGAACACTGAGCATCTCTCCAGATATGTGATACAGATTTGCCTAAAAAAACTTCAAAGTTTCCTCTCTTCTCTCTGTCCTGTGGATATCCCAAGAGTGCCACTACTTCCTGTGATTTGGGAAGAGAAGAGAAGACCAGGGAAGGGTCACCTTGAGCTTCTCGTAAGAGCCTTGCTCCTCAGAAGCAGAATGAGGGATGTCAATGTGAGAAAGGAAGTGAGGATTGGCCAAGAGTACCCCCACTGGGAGAATTTCACTGTATATTTCCTTTGCCTGAGAGCAGGTAGATAAGGCAGGTCATTGTTCCCAAACGCTGGAAGGAGGAGTAACTGTTAAAAAATAAAATAGCAACTCTATAAATTCTAATTCAGTCAGTCTAGGCAAGAGCAGCCCCAGGTAATCCTGATGCACAACTGTATTTTGCAGCCGTTGTACTACACGAATGTCTAAGGTCCTCACTGGTGCTAAGGTGCTAGGTTTCATAATATGGGGCACCTCAAGAAAGTATACACCCTGAGGATTGCCTTAGCATTAAAATGATTTGAATAAAACCAAGGTCAGAATTCCCAACCCCAGAGCTGATCCTCAGACCAACGTGACTTCAACACACAGCTCTCCACTTTACAAAAGGGAATGTGGTTTGGCATTCCTGTGGACCTCTTGAAGCTCACTTGCTCATCAATTCCAGATAGATTCCTTTAGCTCAGCAGACATTGGGCTCCCATCAGTACCTAATGCAGCCCCAAGAGGGTGAAGCTGGTCTTCATATTGAGAACAGAGTGGTTCATCAAAGAAGCAACTGGTTCCCTCATTCTCCCGATAGGGATAAGCTGCAGAGGGTTCCCCCCAAGATTCCCAGGAGTTGAGTTTTCCAGTCAGTGACAAATTGAACTCTCTGGAAGGATGTTCACAGGAATGGAAGAACAGGTTTGAGGAAGGAGATAAATTCTAATGAGCAAAGCCTTCGCCAATGGCCCTTTCACTTCATGACAGCTTGGGAGACGAGCAGAGAAGCAGAGAGCCACATGGATGAAGTACAGAACAGGACTTGGTTTTGGATCTGTCTGAATCCCAACTGTGGTGAGGCCCCTCATTTTATGAGAAGGTTATTTTTGATAGGGATTCACCATGTTTGTACTGGGTAATAGCAATGTGTGATAGCTTGGGAGAACTAAGTGTGCTCATTTAGAAATTGAAGAAGTTACATAACATATAGTGGATGTATTAATATGTATTTTCTACTGTCTCTCCTGCCTCACATTACTGTAAGCCCTAGAGGTTCAATACCATGTCACACCTGTTGGATCTCCCTCCCATGGTAGAGAGAGGGGTCTGGGGTACAAGACTTATGGGTACAGGTGTTCGGTTAGAGTGTTGCACTGGATCAAAGCAGTATAGCCATCCATGGCCAGGCTGTTTTGGGTGGGGCCTACCTGAAGGCGATTTCTGGAGAAAGATCCCGTGAACATTTTTCTGAATGTCTCTGATGTACACAGGGATGTTTAGTTATCAGGTCAGGTTTGGGCAAAACCAGAGGGTAGGGAGCAATGTCTTATCTAGGAATCATGGGGTGAGGATGGCCACTGAGGCACAAAGGAGTGTTTATTACTTCTCTAGAACACTCTGCTCCATCATAAATTCCTGTTGGCTACTGGACTGGATGAGAAGATAGTATGATTCCTACCAGACACTGCCCACTCTCCAGACCTGTCCACTCCACCTATGGCAGTTGACCTGCCACTTGAAGCTCTGCCACTTTCCAGCTGGAAAATTCTTAAACTCGTCCAGTTTCCTCACCTATAAATGGAATAACCAGAGCCACCCCATTTCATCCTAGTGAAAACTGAATGATGTCATGCAATTAAGTACCTAGTATCAAGCCTGACACATATAAATATCCAAGAGCCTAGGGCTTTGTTTCCTCCCTAGAAGGCCACCTCTCTTGCCCATCTTCCTGAAGCACTGTGAGATGATAAAAGAGCAGAAACCTCATAAATGCTAGCTATGGAGAAGATTTTTGTCATGTTCTCAGTATTACTGACATACACATTAGGAGTTCAATTCATGTTCCTTCCTGCCTGCAGTGGGTTTTGCTGGTAGTCAGAAAGCCAGGTCAGGGTAGAATACAAGTGAAACCATTAAAATCCACATGTCCAGGTGTCCATGTTGGACACTGGGAAGTGTCTAACTTCTGGCTGCAACTTCTGGCTGGGGCTGCAACTTGAGGAACACCAAAATGTAGATGGGGAGAAAAGCACTTCTAAATAATTAGCATGGTACTGGGACTGTGGTGTGTGTGTGTGTGAGGGGGGGAGGGATTGACTCTAAAGCAACTCAGAGCCCTCCTATCATTACCATACTGATTTATACCAACAAGATTGCATCCTGGCCAGACCACTGAGGAGGAAAGAATAGGAAAACAGAAGCCGATTCAGGATGCAAATGCTTCATTGTTGCAGCACAATAAGTGGATTCACCCTTTTGCTAAATGTCAAGTTAATATTTCTCTTGGCTCCAGCTGTGTCTCTTCCCTCCTTTCCTGCCACAGGGATCTCAGGCTCCCGGAAGCCTGGCCTTCAGCAACCACCCAGCTCAGCACAGGGAATTGAGGGAGCAGGCGTGGCTGGCACAGTCAATACAAACAGAGCCAGCCCAGCAGCAGAGGAGAAACAGCCTGTGAATGGGGTGACTTCCCCTGACAGCCCCAAGCATTGGCTTTGGAGAGCTCTGGGCTTTGGACTGCAGTTTGGGCCGCTGACCCAATCAAGGAATGGCACTAGCAAGTTCCCTTATACTTGCTCACAGTGTGAGAATAAGGAGGCAAGGAAAAATAATGACCCACAAGGCCAGGCACCAGCTGACTCCACATGCATCTGCTATGAAGGCCTGTAAGAGCCAATCTTCAAGCCTTCACCGCCAAGCTCAGTCCACTGACTCTCACCATTGCTGCTTTCTGCCTTGCCTCCACATTGATACTGATGCTGTCTTCGCTGGGGCTTTCCCTTGTTTTCCTGCGCTGTCTTGTCTCCTTGCCCCCAGATCATTCTCCACAGTACCAGAGTAAGGTAGTGTCCTGGAGGATCTGGCCAGGACACTACCTCAGAATCCTTCTATGGCATCCTCTGGCTTTTAATATAAAGTCAAACCTTTGGCAAGTTCTGAAGATTGAGTTTGACCTCATTCCTCTGAACTCACACTCTTCCTTGAGGTGTCCCTTGCCCAGCCCTTACCATCCAAGATGGTGGATATCTGCTTTTGAAGTCTTCTCCTCTATTCCTGAGTGCAAAGACTCTGTCTCATCTGCATGCTGAGAGCCCTGCCCAGGGCCTGGGACAGGAAATGTGCTCAGTAACTGTAGGAGCATCTCCATAACTTCCAACCCCTCCCTTCCATCCTTCCCCATTCTATGCTAATAGACTGTGCTCTTGCCAGAGAGCACCCCTTTGTTTGTGACCTTTGGATCTGACTGGTCCAAGAGTGTATTTAAGCTTCTATAGTTTCTAGAATAAAGTGGTGTTCTTTGCTTCTCCTCACCCTGGCTGTATCCCCTTTCGTCCCGGGTATCTCTGCATCTCACTGGGGGGAGGCAAATTTTTACCTACATCCCGGGGCCTGGGGAGATTGGCTCCGCAAATCGCCACCGTGCAGAGGGACTCCATATCGTCTAACCCGGGGACCCTTTCTCCATCTCTCTGGACCAACTCGTCGAGAAGCCATGTGACCTTTCCCCTACTTCTTATCAAAGTGACAAGTAACCATCTGAAGGTGCTTTGCTCCATGTTCTTCCCTAGTGTAAACTTTGCCCTTCCTTCAGGGAGCTCCCAACTGTCTGGGCTGTCCTCTTCATCCATATGTTTTCAATGTCTTCATCACTCTTGGCAGCTCTGAAGCATCTACACTATTCTCCCTTTGTTAAGCTTCTATTATACCCGATTAACTGCATCCCACACGTTTTTGTAACGGGGAGCTTTGTAATAGTTACTTAACACCTGTGAACTTAATCTGTAAGCACAGTTGATAATGAACTCGTCATAAGTTTTAGATGAAGACACAATATAAAATAGGTATGCAGTACAGAGCCTGGTGCATAGTAAGTGCTCACAACGGGTTTGTTCGATGATGGTGCTGGAGCAAGAATTGGTACTGGTGCTAGTGCTGGTGATATCTCTTTGTGTTATATTTTCTTTGAAGAAAAGCTATTGCTACTTTGTCTTGACAAACTGCAAAGTACAGCCCAATGTCTGATCTGTGAGGCAAGCTTTATTGATAACATTAATAGTCTTGACAATATTGTCATGTTGGTATGGAAAGATCATTGGATTAGAGGTCAACAAATGATTTTTTAAATCCTGCTTTCCCACTCTGGGCCTTAGCTTCCTCTGTCATAAATATACAAGTTCTCTAGAATGATCTGAGGACTCATCTAGTGATGACATAATTCTGTGGCTGTCACTGAGACCAGTCCACAGCAGTGTGAGACTGCCTTCCATTTGTACAGGTGAAACCCGTATGCACAAATACAAGCCCCTGGGAGGAAATGGAGTCTGTGTCAGACACAAGTGGAACTCCAGTCCTTGATGCAAGAGGCAAACGTTTTTGTTGTTGTTGCTGTTATTGTTTGTTTGTTTTAAAGCTTTCTCAGGTAGCATGATGGTTGACATTCCCTTCCCCAGCTGTGGGTGAGCAACAGATGTTCCAGTGAAGTGATCCAGACTGAAGGTGCATACTAACCCTTCTTCATGGTACACCCATTTTTGCTTCTGGGCCCACACTGTACAACTCCTAAGACAACTTCTCCTGTTATCCTTGGCTTCTAGAGGATCACCACTACTTTCTTGTCAGCTCAGATCCCAAGCTGAATAGAGAGCTAAGCATCAAATCTTGTCAAGTTCCAACCACATCTGCCACATCTTCCTACAGAATGAGAGCCAGACTTCATTGGTGTCTTCTTTCCATGACAGAGTAAAGAACAGTGTGGAGAAAAACACAGCTTACTGTAAAAGGTCCCAAGACACACAAACCTGGATTCTCTATAATCTGTGAGATCAGGCAAGTCATTCAACTATGCTCTCAGTTTCCACTCTGTACAATCAGGGTTCTGGTCTCAACACGCCCCCACAGGACAGGCACCCAGCACAATGACATTCGTGAAGCATACATATGGGCAGGTGCTATTGTTTGGATGTGAGGTATCCCCCAAAAGCTCATGTATGAGACAATGAAAGTTGATAGGTGAAATAATTGGGTTATGAGTACCTTAACCTAATCAGTGCATCCTGCCACTTGAATGGGTTAACTCGGTAGTGACTGTAGGCAGGTAGGGTGTGGCTGGAGGAGATGAGGTGTGCCTTTAGGGCTTGTATTTTGTCCTTGTTGAGTGGAGTTCTCTCTCTCTCTACTCTCTGATGTCTAAGACCTGAGCTTCTTTTCTCCAACAAACACTTCCACCATGATGTTATGCCTCACCTCAGTCCCCAAGGAATGAAGTTGGCCATCTAGGGACTGAGACCTCTGAAAGCGTGAACCCCAAATAATTTTTTCCTCCTCTAAAATTATTCTTGTCAGATCTTTTTGGTCACAGCAGTGAAAAAGCTGACAGAACAGTAGGTACTTGAAAAAGGTTAGCTCCATGCTTTCCACCCCAAGGGCCTCAGGGAGTACATACTGGATGACCTTGAGGTTCAGAGTGGGGACGCTCCACTGCTTACGACTTCAGTGGGTCATCATCTACAGTGTGTTTAGACTCTCTGGGTCTCGTTTTCTTTATCTAATGTTATGGGGATTAAAAAATAATGATACATGCAAATCACTTACAGCAGTGCCTGGCTTACTGTAAGCACTCAATAAATACTTGCCACCTGTGTCACCACCACCACCACCACCATTTAATGACTTAAAGAGCAGGTGCATGCTTATTACTTGCTTTGATTTTTGATATCAACTACACGGATGGACCATAATCTCAGAAGGGCAGGTTGTATATAAGGCAAAGAGTTGTTGTGGTCAGTACCAATAAAGCCATAGAAAACAAAAACAAAAACAAAAAACAACAAAAAAAAGAAGAGCCAGTTACCCACTCTGAAAATTATTCTTGAAAACATTTAAAGCATCATCTATTCTAATATCTGCAGGTGTGTGTTCTGACAATGCTACTGTGACCTCCTACAAGGATTAGAAAAATGGCCTACGGGAAGATAAACTGAAACTAAAAAGTGTCTGAATGCTTACCCAAACACTGACCCTGTCCATGGTCCTGAAATAGTAGATGAGGGCTGTTGAGAGGTCATGATTTTTTTTTTCCCCTTTTACACTTAGGTAAAGACCTTTATTGATGAAAATCTATTGGGAAAAGATAATAGAGAAAAGTATATATTTATTTGCCTAAGTATAAGTCAGAGTTCAAGTTTTCTGAAGAAAATGATTCTTTGGTATAATGTTCATAAAAATAATTACTGAGAATAAATGCATTTTGGCTTAAGAATTGGGTTTCCCCATCTCTTTTTGCCCCTGGTTCTAAAATTATCCAAAAAATATCTTCCTAATCCATAACAGCTAATGTAAATCACTTAGAAAATTATTGGTTCCTGCTATGGTTGGAATGTTTATGTCACCCCAAAACCTGAAACTCTAATTCCCGATGTGATGATATTAGGAGATGGAGCCTCTGGAAGGCAATTAGGTCATGAGCAGGAGCCCTTGTAAGTGGGCTGAGTTTCCTGACACAAGACACGGAAGTGCTCGCTCACGCTTCTGCCATGAGAGGACATAGCAAGAATATGTCTAAGACCCAGGAAGCAGACCCTCACCAGACACAGAATCTACTAACATCTTGATCTTGGACTTCACGGTCACCAAAACTATGTGAAATAAATGTTTGTTGCTTAAGCTGCCCAGTCCATTATATTTTTGTTATAGCAGCTCAATGGACTAAGGCAGCTACCCTCTCTTGGTTTGGATAATAACTTGAACATTATGGATCGCATATCCTGAAGGAGTTAATTCTTCTCTTCTCCCAAGTGCTGCAAAGAGGTAACAGAGAATATTAAAAGTGTGGTTCTAGAATTTCAATCCTAACTCCTGGATTCTAACTCCCTCACAGGACTGGGGCTTAGTTCAGTGTTAGAGTGCTTGCCTAGCATGCATGAAACCCTGAATTCAATCTTCAACACTGCAAACAAAATCACTGTAGAGACTTAATTATACCTGACCCTAACTCCATCACTAATCAGGATGTGACCATGGGCAAGTTCTTTCACCTCTTTTTGCTTCAATGCATTCATTTATAAAAATAATTATAAAAGTAAACTTAGTTCATAAGGTTATTTAAAATATTAAATAAGATAATGTACCTAGAGAGTTAGAAAGTACCTTCCACATAATAAGAGGATATGTATTATTATTATATTATTCAATTTGTCCCCCAAATCCAAGTGTTCCTCATCCACAGATTCAACAACCACAGATCAAAAATACTTAAAATAAATTTTTCTGTATTGAACATGTACTGACTCTTTTGGGCCATTATTTTCTAAACAATATACTATAGCAAATACTTGCATAGCATTTACTTTGTATTAGGTAGTATCAATAATCCAGAGATGATTTAAAGTATATGGGAGGATATTATAGATTATATATTATATACAAATATATTATAGGTTGTATACAAATATACAATTTTATACAAGAAACTTGAGCACCTACAGTACCTTCAGGGGTTCTTGGAACCAATCCCCCATGGAAACCAAGAAATGACTGTATTTGTTTGTTGTTGTTATTGTTATTGCCCCAAATCAGACTTAAAGAAGACATCTTCTCTCTCTCCTCTCCTCCACCCTGTTTTTCAAAGATGCTGCCCCTTCTCTCCGTTCCTAGCATCTAGCCCTTCCTATCCTCCTATGTCAGCAAATTGTGGACAGATCCTGTAACGGCTGAGGGAAGTTTGCTTCCTCACCCACCCACCCACTCATTCAATGTAAAAAGATTTGAGAAATTTCTTAAAATGAGAAAGGGTAGCCGGGCGCAGTGGCACACTCCTGTAATCCCAGCACTTTGGGAGGCTGAGACAGGGGAATCGCGAGTTCAAAGCCAGCCTCAGCAATGGCAAGCGGCTAAGCAACTCAGTGAGACCCTGTCTCTACATAAAACACAAAATAGGGCTGGGGATATGGCTCAGT
Source organism: Xerus rutilus (assembly GCA_028644305.1). NCBI lineage: Eukaryota > Metazoa > Chordata > Mammalia > Rodentia > Sciuridae > Xerus > Xerus rutilus. The sequence continues at coordinate 41,643,904 of CM053404.1, read as the reverse complement.
GGTCGAGTGCCCCTGAGTTAAATCTCCAGTACAAAAAAAAAAAAAAAAAAAGATGGGGAAAGGTGAAAAACATAGAGGACAAGCCCCCTAGAAGCTGTGGCATGCTGATACACACTCAGTCCACACCACAGCAGAGCAGTGCTCCACCTTACCTAGCCAGGCTTGCGGCCACCTCCACCTGCTTCCCCATCGCTCGCTCTGCAACCTCCTGAGGAGCCCCCTGCGGAGCCTGAGCCCACACAAGCAGTGAAGATCACCAAAGCCAAAGCTTCCATTCTCCATTCTTCATTCCTTTTAGGAATGTTCAATACGGGCTCAACGTTCCAGGCCAGGACCTAGAAACTCCAGGAGATGGCGTGGAAGATAAACAATGATAATGGCCCCACCTCATCCTGAACCCACCCATGCACTCCTAAATACAGTAGGCACCTCAATTGTTTGGGTCTTCTTAGTACCCCTCAGAAGCAGGCAGTTAGTAGCATCCTCTTTGTACAGAGAAGGTAGCGGATGCCAAAGCCTGCTGTGACTCGATAAAAATCACATGGCCCCCGTGAATGACAAGTACAGGATGGCCCAAGCTGGAGGTTCAGGCATTTTGGCTTAGCAGGAACAACAGTCAGGGAGAACTTTACTGGATCCCAGTTCCATCACTTACTACCTCTATGACTTCAAGAAAATAACTTAACCTAGGAGGACTCACTTTTCTCATCTGTCAAATGGCAACAGTGCATTCTATTCAGGATGCTGGAGGAAGAACAATATAGAGAAAGAGAAGGAGTCAACTATTTGACACATAAATGGATAATACTGATCATCTGAGGATGTTGCTGTCATCAGTGCCATTGCTCGGCCCACCCCATTCTCTCTAATGCACAAAGCCACATGAAACCTAAACTAAAGGAGGCAGCAACATACACTGGCTTTAACTATACTCCTGCTCCCTCTGCATATCTGCCAGTCACTCACCTGAGCCAGAGAGCTCAGTTACAATGTGTGGCTTATCTGGAACACTTTTAAATCCCACACTGGTCTGGTGCCTACCCCTTGGCATTCTCCCAGGTCTCTGATGCTGACTGGCAGCAGGTCTGAGCATGAGGACTGCAGTAGCTAATGGTGAGGCAAGCCTGCCCACCTTATGTTTAATGTATATAACACTGCTTCATGATGCAGGGCATCATGATAGTGCGTCAATAAAATATTCATCTCCATAAGTAATGATTAGGTGGAACCCGTAAGGATGAAAAGATGCTAAAGAGGGAGGTAGTGAAAGGCATTGTGTAATTATCAATATTCAAATCCCACTCAAGACTTCATTCTTATTTAATAAATACAGCAATGATCAAGAAGATAGATAATCTGTCCTCTGTCCCAAAGTGCCCTGGAGAGGGCTGCAAAGTCTTCAAGAAATAAATTTCAGATTATCTGCTCACTTGACTTATCCAAGCTGCCACTTCCTTTCATTTAGTGGATAATCAAGAGGTGTTGACAATTAATTAAATGATGCTGTGCACATAAATAGGATCCCTTCAAATCTATACATATTCACAGCACCAATACACTTTTCAGGTCCCTGAGAAAACAATGAGGAATAAGACACAGTCCCTGCTGTCAAGGAAGGCAGAGCCCAGTGTGGGAGCCAGTTTACAGAGGCAGGTCTAAGACTGTGATGGGCCCAGTACTGGGGGCTGGGGGAGCACAGAGAAGTAGAACTATTCCTAAATCTGCAGCCAGGACCCAAAGGATGCCCAGAAGTTGGCTAGAAGAGGAGAAGGGTGTTATGATTTGGATATGAAGTGCTCCCCTGCCCCAAAGCTCCTGTGTTAATGGAGGAAAGCACAGAGGTAAAAACGATTGGATTCTAAGAGCCATAACCTAATCAGTCCATCCTCTTTGAATGGACTGACTGGGTGGTAACTGTAGGCAGCTGGGGCTTGGCTGGAGGAGGCGGGTCACTGGGGGTAAGCACTAGAAGGGTTGTTCTTCCCTGCAGGGCCCCTTCCCCCTTCATTCTCACTATAAGGCGAGCTGCTCACCTCTGCCCTGGCTTTCTGTTGTGATGTCCTGTCTCACCAAGAGCAATGAACTGAGACCTCTGAAACTATAAGCCCCAAATAAACTTTACATCCTCTAAGTTGTTCTTGTCAGGTGTTTTGGTCACTGTGATGTAAAGCTGTGTAAAACAAAGGGGGAAATAAAAGGAAGTTGCTCTGGGTCAAAGAAACACTTGGGCAAAAATCCACATGTAGCAGAGCACGGGCACTCAGTGCACCACTGAGTGAGAAGCCGTCAACGCAGCACCACCCAGCCACCTACCCAACATCTTTCTTTGCTCAGTCAACAGCTGAAGCAGCCCCAGCTGCTGCCATCTTCTGCTAGCAGTGCTAGTTCCAGGTGGGCTGTTGTGCATAGGGGTTGTTAACAATTTTGTGTCTCTTGCAGGCTCAGCCCAGACACCCCCCCCCCACACACACACACACCTGTTGCTGCTACTCTGGTTGCTTCCATCTGCCTCCCTGGGTGGCAGAATGGGAAGCTCTTCCATCTGCCTTCTTCCCCCAGATTATCAGGCACAGGACACAGGGGATGTGTGGGGTCACCAGGCAGAGCTGAGAGAGTTCTGGAGTGACAGGACCAGCAGCATGCTTGCACACATCCATGGAATGACAGCAAGGAAACCAGAGGGACTTAAAGAAAGGAAATGGAAACCAAAAACGCACACAGCTCTCAGAAGAAAGACATTTCATCAGCATGATCCCAGCTTCCAAAATTCAGACTAATGCAGAGAGATACTGAACTCATTTAGCAATGAGCCTGTGCGTTAATCTAGTTAAAGATGACTTTTCTAGTTTCAAAGATGAAACAAAAAAAGAACAGGTCCTCTTTAACCAACTTGGGGATGGAGTGTGCTGTACACAGGAAACACTCTCATCAACCATATGTAAAACAAGCACTCTGCTTCCTGCCTGGAACTCCAGGATGCCCTTGTCGGATCAGAGAGGACCTTGATTCTGCCAGTCTCTTCTCAAAGGTCAAGCAGCAGTGGTAGAGATGGTAGAGAGCAGGATCGGAGTCCTGCTTCCGGGAACAGCATTGCACTGAGGACCTCAGGCTCCCCTTCTGATGGACTCCGTGGGTGATATAGGGTGAGCCTATATCAAGAATGGCCTGGCACACAGCCCACCATTCTCTCAAACTACATCATTACAAACCAGCCACACACTTATAATTAAAAAGTAGCCTTGGTGCCTAAAGGCAGACTACCACACAGTAATGAAATTGCAGCATTTCCAGGCCTTGACTCATTCTGAGCTCAATATGATAACCAGAGCCTCACAAGCATTTGCTTGACGATCTGGGCTTCCTGAGAAGTGTCTCCCCAGGCAACGGTTCCAGGACATCCTGTATTCCAGAATAGTTCAGATGAGATGCACTCATGCTACCCTAGAATAGGGCAGAGTGATTCTATAGCTGCCAAAGTGTTGCCTAATTGAGGATGTACTTTAAAGCTGCTGGGAGTGTGATTTATTACCGGCATACTTCCACACTTCTGAGACTAAGCTGTGACCCCTTAAGGGTTAGACCGCACAACCTCTTCTCCCCATTGCCTGAAGCACATAGTATAATTTCAATGTATGTGTTTGTTGAATGAATAAAGGTGAATAACACCTTAGGTGAATTACTGAAATAACAAGTTCAAGTGAGCCCCAAGAGATTTGCTCGCCTTCTGCAAACATTCGGTCCATAGTCACCCACTGCATGATTCCCCTATGGAAGTCACAAGTCACCCATTTGTCCCACCCCATCCCCTCTTTCCTTTGCTTTGTTTTTCTTTATTTTGCTCTAAGATGCTAATTTTTCCATTGACATGTAAACATTTTACTTGAAAATGTGTTAATTTCCACATACTGTGTAAAGTGCAAGGTCATGATTTGTGTTTCATTCATTCACTGCTCACTAAGTGCTGGCCCTCAGCAAGAATTCACTAAATGTTGGAGGAGAATTTTCAATTTAAGGAAATTTTTCAGTTTTCTTCAAAATTTCTCTACCTCTAAATAGAAATTTTTGAAGATATTTCTGTTCCATGTACCAAGGATCTTTTATATATGTAAATTAATCAAAACATGAACATGTATTTGAGGATGTTTATTGTAAAACAGGTAACCATTTCATCTCGTATGGCTTTTTAAAAATCTTAATACATATATCCCAATACACTATGAGCTTTATTACATCATCATCTTCTTCTTCATCACTACCACTGTTTTAGTCAGCTTTTTCTCTGATGTGACTAAAGGACCAGACCAGAACAACTGTAAAGAAGGAAAAGTTTATTTAGGGGCTCACAGTTTTAGAGGTCTTAGTCCATAGAAGGCCAGCTCCATTCCTTGGGGCTTGAGGTGAGGCAGAAAATCATGGTGGAAGAGTGTGGTGGAGGGAAGCAGCTCACATGATGATCAGAGAGCAGAGAGAGAGTTCTCCACTTGCCAGATACAAACATAATACCCCAAAGCCCCCAATTCCCACCTTCTCCAGCCACACCCCACCACTCCAGTTACCACTCAATCAATCCCTATTAGGAGATTAATTCATTGATTGGTTTAAGACTCTCACAATCCAATCATTTCTCCTCTGAACCTTCTTGCATTGTCTCACACATAAGCTTTTGGGGGACACCTCACATCCAAACCATAAAAACCATCACCATCATCTGTAACAAAAGAAATCATTGACCAGCTGCCCCAAGAGTACAATGCACTTCGATGATAGGTGTTTAGGGGTCATAAAATGAATAGGATGCTGAGGTCCCTATCCTCAACTGCTCATCTAATGGTAGCATTAAGACACAAATGAATCATGTGCTGAGTGTTGAATGTGAGGTTCAATCAGTACTGTCCAAAAGAAACACAGTAATGAGAGCTACATAGGTAATTTAAAATTTTTCTAGTTGTGCATTAAAAAGTAAAAATAAGTGAGTGAAATTAATTTTAATAATATCTTACCTAACCTAATATATCTAAATATTATCATTTCAACATATATCCAACATTGCAGAGAACAGAAAAGGGAAATATCTCAGTAGGCAGAAGATCCCAGGAGGAAAGCTCTCCTTCCTCTTCCTTTCTGTCTCCTCTCTCCTTCCTCCTCTCCCCTATCCCATCAGCCCCACCCCTGGTGGCCATGGGGATACATAGCTGTCCCAAGAAGAAAACAAAGAGAATGCCAGGTCCCACCCCCTGGGAGCCTCTGTTCCACCCCACCTCCTTTCTTGATTCTCTTAACCAGTCAGGAAAGGTAAAATCCCATTCAGCATTAATGAGAGATCTGGGTCTTTGCCCATAAGCACTAAAATAAGATTCCTCTGATCTCAAAAGAAAAGTCTATTCAGGCTTTAGGCAACCCTAGGGACTTGGTGTTGTTCTCCAGACTTGCATGCATCAGATTCATCTGGACAGAATTTTAAAAGTAAAGATGCTGCAAGCACATGCCCTCATATTTGATTTAATTGGTCCAGAGTGAGGCCTGGGGATTTGGGTACCTTTTGAAGGCTTTTAGGTGATTCTAAGATGTATCTAGGACTGAGAACTGCTGGGCTGGGGTGTAGGGCAGAGGAAAGGGACCAAGTAACTACAGATGCTCTTAGCTGCAGTGTTAAACACTGCTCCTCAGGTACACATTCTCATTGGATCCACATTATAACCCTGTGAGATAGGTATCACTCAGGCTTATTTTGGGGGGATGGTACTGGAGATTTAACCCATGAGCACTTTACGACAGTCCTTTTTTTATTTTTTACTTTGTTCTTTTGAGACTGGGTCTCACTAAGTTGCTGAAGGCCTCTCTACTTTGGTGAGGCTGTCCTTGAACTTGCAATCCTCCTGCCTCAGCCTGCCTAGTTGCTAGGATTATAGGCACGTGCCACCACACCCGGCTTCTACTCAGCCCATTTTTACGTGAGAAAACCAAGATTCTGAGAGGTTAATTAAATTTTCCAATTACAATTAGCAAAATAAGACACTTGAACTAGGTCCAGTCCGACTACAAGACCAGGCTCAGCCCCCTGATCACCCATCGTCACTCCCCACATTATCAATCCTGCCCTCCATCTCTGCTCTCCACATCTTAGTTCAGGATAAGGAACTGGGATGGAAATGAGAGGATGAAGATTGCCAGGCTGCAAGGGTACAGAAGGGAGTTAGGAAAACCAATAATAGTGGGTACAGCAGTGGGAACGGGCATCCTTCATAGACATCTCCTGGGACACTTTTGCATGTCCTGGAGAGCAAGCAAGTGTTAAGAGACAGTATGGAGAGAGGGGTACCAATAGTTACCAGTAAACTGTTTGGCTTCCTGACAATGATGTAGCAATGATAAAAGATGTTACGGGGGTGAGGGAAATATATTACCTAGCTCCCAGAGAGAAGCCTGTCCTACCCATGAATGAATAGCCTAGGAGGAAAAAAAAGGCTAGAGAATAGAAGACAAAGAATAAAAGGACCATAAACAAAGAGAGGCTCTCTTTCTTAGATTTTATACCCTGTAAAATCCCCAATTAACTCAGTCCTTTAAAAAGAATTAACTTGGGTTTTCAAAAACTTTTTTTTTTAAGGAAAGGAAGAAGAAAGCAAAGGAAGAAAAAAAGAAAATCTGGCAATGCTGGAAGATAAATCAGTCTTGCCTGACAGTATTTAAATTAAATGTCTGTGAGCACGGCCCATAATTTTTAGTGAAAGTAGAAGCTATTAAAAAGTCAACGCACAAGATTAAAATTTAGAATGCTATTTTAATAATACCGAATTCTACTCAATTTCAAATGGCTGTCATTTTTAAGCTCCACCAATTTGAGAACACTTGATTGATGGCACTGGGAGCTGAGTGATGGGGAGGCTGAATGTGGCAGGTCCAGTGCAGCTGACACATTCAGAGAAAAGCTAAAAGCTCGTCCTCAAAGAACTAAGCAGACCAGGCTGGTGGGCCAACTCTGAGACTGTTGTCCCATCTGTCGAACTGAGCTAACAATATCTGCCCTACTTAAAGGAGCACATGGGGTAGAGGATGAATGAACCATTGTCAAAAAACAAAGCACTAGGAAGGTCAGGAATGCATCGTGCACCTGCTGTTTGTGGGGCCTGTGTGTTAGGTCACTGGTTCACAGCCTATCTCTTTCTGGAAGCTTCTCTCACGTTCTCCTCTAACTTAGAGAGTTGATCCACAAGCAACAGTTGGACTAGTCAGTGGAAGGGTGGTGGTATGCTCAGGGTGTTCCAGAATCCACAAGCAAATCATTCAGTACCTTAAACCAGACCCACCAACCACCTTGGGACACTGGGATTTTGCTGTCTTCCTACCATTGTGCCTGGTAGAGAGAATAGATCCTCAATAAATATTTGCAGTTCTCTCCTTCAACATAGTCCTTGCCTTGCCCTTAGGAATTTTGACTTCAGTTGGGTTAACCAATAAATATTTACCTAGCAGCATGACATGAGTGCTAAATGGAGAGATCGTCAAAGTTTTTCAGAAAGATAAGAAACAGGAACAATCATTTCAACTTGATCTTGAGAAATCAATTTAATATTTTCTTCATTTATTATCATAATTGTGGCCATTCTTTGTGGTATTGACAAATATTTCCTCCTTTTCACATTCTGGGCACATAGCAGGATTACATTTCTCTGCTTCCTCTGAAGCTACGCTGAGCCACGTGATCAATATCGGGTAACAAAATGTCAACAGAAGTGGCAAGGGAAATTTTAAGGGCTATGCACAGCTGCCCATGTGTTCTTTCCTTATGACAATGATCATGGAAGCATGTGTTGAAATGAAGGGTTCTGAGTGGGGAAAGTAGGCTTCAGAAGCCTGGTTTCAGTACAAGTTGAGCAGAGCATGAAGCCTGAGTGAGGAACACAGGTGCGTGGTAATAACATCTGAGACTTGGGGGACTTTTGTTATTGAAGCCTATCCTTACTGATACAATCATATCAGTAAGAGTGGCTGCAAAGCCTCTAGAAGGGAAGGGTGAGTGAGCCAAAGGGTCTTGGGCATGATTCTTTTCTCTTTTTGGTCATAAACTCTACTTTCACTCAAAGATTTACTCTACCATGATAATCTGAAAAGATCTTTCAATTTCTAGGAACTGCAAGGTTAGGAACTCCAGATTCCTGCCTTTTGTTTCTCATGGAAATGGTGCTAAGCATACTCAGGCTGGATCTTCAGGTGAGTGTGGCCAGTAGAATGAAAAAACCGGTGGAAGTTTTTGCTCTGCCTAAGCTGGCTTCACCTTAGCCTCTCTCAACTCTGAAATGAGGATCCTCACCTGCAGCCAGAGGCCTTTACAGGCCCTATGTTTTTGCTCCTGCTGTGTCCCCTGCTTGGAGTAACCCTTTCTCGGGTCTGTGCCTGACTCTCCTTTAAGGTCCAGTTCACACCCTACCTCCTCCAAGAAATGCCCCTGTGGACTCTAGCCATCTGCTTCTCCTCAGGCCACCAGCTCTGACACTTGCACACTCCATCCTAGGAACAGTGTTAGCTCATTCATCTGGACAAGGTGGGGTTGTTCAAGGAGGGACAAACCTCGAATCTTCATGACCTCATTTATGAAATGGGATCTCAGCTCTGATGCCATGAGTAGCAGGTGAGCACCTAAGTCTAAAGCTCCAGGCTTGGTGTCTGGCATGTAGCAGGTGCTCAAGAAGTGTGGGACACCTCTCAGCCCTGCTTCTCCATGGAAGGTTGAGCTGAGAGGATGCAGCAAGCTCTCGTTCTCCCCAAGGGAGACCAGACATGCCCCCAAGGCTGTGTCTAACGCATACATTCTCAGTGGGGCAGTATCTCCTCTACACAGGCAGAAATTGGTATTTGGAGAATGAAACAATACTTCCTTATTTTATGTAGAAGCACAAATACACATGACACACGTAAACATAGAATGCACACATGGAAGTCAAACCTCACTGGGGGATGATTAGGAAATAAATGTTTACAAAGGCCCCATAAGTGAGCAATAATGAAAACCAGTTGAGAAACACTGGTCTATAGACGCTTCAATCAAAGCACAAGCAGACTCCGATGCCCATCTCAGCTGAGTCTCTTATCAAAGCCCATCTCTTCCATTTAATCCCTCGTGTCTCTCCCAAATCAATAAAATGATATTTTTAAAAATTCTGTCAAATCCACATTATTCTTCCTCCACCCCCTTCTCAACCTCTCTGCTCCTTTGCTGATCTGATCTGCTGCCTCCCCTGGGAGAGAAGCTGAGCAGTCAGCGGCAGGAAAAGCAAGAACTGAGCCGGGAGACGCCAGCCTTGGTTTCTAGACATGACAGATGGGACTGCATTTGTCCCCCCTCCAGAAACGCCAGGGTGGGATAGAGCTGATTTCTCTGCCTTCTGCCCCCTCCTTGGGCCTAGGTTAACTCAGAATAGTGTCTAAAATCAAGGGCATGTCTATAATGTCCAAGATAATATGACACTTCCCTCCACCCGGGGTTACTGCTGGATTTGGGCTTAAGCTGGTTTGTTGGAATATGACAGACACGGTTGTTTGGCTCATCCTTGGGGAACTCCCAGCCTGCCTGTTGTAGAGGCTGGAAAGCCCAATGATCACCTTCCAGCCTCCCCTGCAGCTGCAGATCTGCATGATCATGCCACACATTCTGCAGGAGAAGAAGTCTGGTAAGAATGCGAGAGGAGCTTACCCTAATACATCCCTTCCCCTTTATTTTCTGCGTTGAAATGCACCCCAAAGTCTAAGGCTGCCCATCTGTCCAAGAGTGAGCGAGTCTAGACTAGATGTCAGCCTTGACGTGACACAGCAGCTATACGCATACCAGCAGCTCCTGACCTTCTGGGGAAAATGCTTTTGTGTAACCTGCAGTTTAGAGCATCTTAACAGAAATCAAGAGAGAGAGACCCAACATTCACTCACCTACCTTCCCTGAGGTCTCTCCACAAACATATCTTGTGCCTCTCATGTCAGCATGCAGGAGACTCAGAGATGCTCGATTGAACTTGAGGACTCAGGGTCATGGGGTCTGAGGATATACCAGGGGCTAAGCAGGAGCTTTGCAGGTCAAGTTAAATGGACCTGGGCTCCAGCCTGACTCCCTCACAAAAGCTGTGTGACCTTATCTTTGATACTGGGGATTGAACCCAGGGATGCTTTACTACCGAGCTACATTGTACTCTTACTTTTTTTGATTTTTTGAATTTTGAGACACGGTCTCTTTAAGTTGCTTCAAGCCTCACTAAATTGCTGAGGCTGGCCTTGATCTTGCCATCCTCCTGTCTCAGTCACTCCAGCTGCTGTGAGACCTTAGATAAGATCCTATACCTTTCTGAATGTCCAGGTCTTTTTTTTTTAAAACTATAAAATGAAGTTGAGAGTTGAGCTCACTTTACAGGATTGTCACAAGGGTTGAATGAGATGTGTCATGACGATGATTTTCTACTTTCCCTTCTGTGAATTTGTCTGTCTTGTTTCCTGACTCTTCTTCCTCTGTTTCTCCATCTGTTTACATGTTCCTCTGTCCCTATCTGGCTCTCCCCCACCACCCCATCCCCATTCACTTTCACTGTGGAGAAACATAGCCATTTGCCTATTTTGCCCAAATTTTTGAAGGGCATGTCCCTCATAGATCCAGTACCAGGTCCCTCAAACATAGTAGTCTTGGGAGCAGGGGCTCTTAGTGTAGCCACTGGGTTGGGCTGAGGCTGTGACCTCAGAGGGCCAAGAATGATCTGGCAACCTTGAGTCCCAAACCTCAAAAAGGCCTAGTAGGCTCCTTGGAGAATGAAGCTTCCCAGAGATGTCTCATGTCCCTGTAGGCCCAGGAAGACCAGAAAGGGCCAGAGGTTTCACCCTACTCAGTCTTTGAATCTGAAATCAGATCAAGAGTCCAGAACTGGGCTGAGGTTGTGGCTCAGTGGCAGAGCGTTTGCCTTGCACGTGTGAGGCACTGGGTTCGATCCTCAGCACCACATAAAAAAATAAGTAAAACAAAAATAAAGACACTGTGTCCATGTATAACTAAAAAAAATTTTTTAAAAAAAAGAGTCCAGAACTTTCTAGAACCTCCCTGCCCGCTTTGTATAGGGGCTCTCCTAAGCAAGCTGATATTGCCACCAGGAATTAAGTGGGGACAGAAAATGTGTCGACTTTAAAAATCAAACAGCAAATAACTTCAAGGAATTGATTGAGGAAAGGTTGGTTTATTTCTCAGAAAAGGTCCGTGGAATCTTGTCCTCTCCAGGTCAAGAGAAAAGCCTTTCCTGGACTTGTGGTCACACTTCTTTGGATAGGGTCCCCTCAGGCCCCTTGGCTCTAAAATGATTGTGACTGCGAGGGGGAGGGGGAGGGTGGCTTAGTGTGGGAGAAGCAGCAGAGGATGGGGGTCTTAGTGGAGAGGGTGAGTCTGCGAGAGAAAGAGTGCTACCCTCCCTCAGGAATCTCAGCCCTTCGTGCCTGGATTTATCAACCCAGTCTGAGAGCTTTGAAAGTTGCCCAGGACCCCACTAACATAATTCCCACCCCCTCCCTAGACAATCCCAGGATTCCATGGAATTTGATAAGGTTAGAGATAACTCCTCTAAAGACGCTCACTGTCCCAAATGGAAAGCAAGACTTCTGTCCTTAATATCAACCACCATGGGTACTCCACTCGCCCCACCCCAGCCTCTCTGGGCCACCCAGCAACCCACCTCCCCCTTGGGTGTAGGATGGGCCTCACTAGCAACAGTCAAATGTGGTTACCAGCCACAGCCCTCTCCCTCCCTGCCCAGCTGTCTAGATGCTTTTTGAGGTCCAACTCACTGAAACTCTCACAGCCACCCTGAGGGATGGTCCACTTTTCTCTCATTTCACAAGTGGCCTACAGGGCTGATGTGATACGTCCAAGGTCACACAGCTACTATCTGAACTCCAGGCTCTGCTCCTTTCATAACAATAACAAAACTATTTTTAAATTATTTTGATAATTAGAAGACCCATATGTAGTACTTACCATATCCCAGGCACGGTGCTGAGTGCTTTGCATATGAACTCTTTCCATCTCACCCCCGCTCTGTGCAATAACTGCCTTACAACACCTGTTCCACAGACAGAAGGGGAGGCCGAGGCAGACTCAGTGATTTACGCAGGACCTCCATGAAGCAAAACCCAAAGACTGTGGATACAGGGGCTGCTCTCTGCAGCAGTCAAGGGGGAGTCCCGAAGCCCAGTCAGTTCCCCACAAGCCCCTAGGGGCAACCATCACTCTAAGGAATCAACTAGAGTTCACCTCCAGACTCCCAGGACTGGCCACCAAAAGAACGTTTCCTCCTTAGAAAAACATGGCAATATGAAAGATGCTGTTCTCCAAAGCCAGGGCTGCTAGCAAACTACAGGGGTGACATGAGGTAAACTCATTTCTTTCCTGTCAAGATGAGCACAGCAAGGCTATAATCAGAAGCTAACGCATGTGCCTGTGATTGGACTCATCACAGGGGTGACACATAATTGAACAAGTTCTCTGTGCCCTGAGAAGCAGAGCAAAGCCCCATCACTGGAAGTGTCACTCATCTGGCCAGCACACATTGGTGTTTAATAAAAATATGGGAATATTCCCGAAGGGCTGTGGTGAGGACAGAGGCTTGAGGGTCAAGGCCTCCCCAAAGAATGTCAACCTTGAGGAATAACCTCTTGTCCCCAGTCTGGGTGGCCACTCTCCTTGGGACCCCTCCTATAGGCTTGGGAGCCCACATCTTCTGGGCTTAAGGGCTGGGCATGGTGTGGTCATACCTTCCTGTTGAGTGGACCCCAGTGAACCTCAGGTGAGCAGTGAGGTCAGGTGCCCAGGTTACTGAAGGTCCAGAGAGGCGACAAGCCAGTGTTCTTTCCCAACACTTGGTAGAAATGGTAATGGCTCTTACTATCAATGAAACACTTTTCTGAGAATGTTAACCTGCCCAGGCAATAAGATCTGTAGCTGTCCTGATTTGACAGATGAGGAAACTGAGGCACACAGAGATTTGTGTATCCAAGGTCACTCGGGTAATAAGTTGTACATGAACTTGGGGAGTCTGGCTCTGAAGTCCATCATCCTAATGACACAATCCATTGCCTCAATGAGTTGACACAGCCCAGCCCCAAACACTGGGAAGGGGGCAGGAGAAGAAATGGTGGGGGTGAGGTACTCCCTGGTGACTCATATCCATTCACTCATTCATTTTTCACTTTATCAGGCACCTTATTTTTGTCAGAAACTGTTCTAGGCACAGGTGATTCAGTGGAGTGTAAAGGAGACACAAATTATGCATAAATATATGAGTATGACAGTTTCAGGGAATGGCAAATACATTGAAGAAAATAAAACCAAAAGAGTGACCAAGACAGACAGAAGTTACAGAAGTACTTTTTTTTTAATTTTTATTTTTTATTTTTTAGTTGTAGGTGGACAGAATATCTTCATTTTATTTTTATGTGGTGCTGAGGATCGAACCCAGTGCCTCACGCATGCTAGGCAAGTGCGCTACCACTGAGCCATAACTTCAGCCCCTACAGAAGTACTTTTACAAATGGAAAAAAAATTAATTAAAAAAATAAAACAGAGAAAACTGGGAACAGACCAATCCATGACTGAATAACTCATTTCTTTCTTTTTTTTTTTGAAGTTTTTTTTAAATTTTTTTTTTTTAGTTGTTAATGGACCTTTATTTAATTTATTTATTTATATGTGGTGCTGAGAATCGAACCCAGTGCCTTACACATACCAGGCAAGCACTCTACCACTGAGCCACAACCCCAGCCCGAATAACTCATTTCTTAAAGAGGTTTTACAATCACCTACAAAATACAGGAGGAGTCAGTCATGAGGCCCCTGAGGAACCAGGAAGTTAGGAACCCATGAAGAAACAGAGAGAGTTCCACTCCACTGCCCACTCCAGGGCCCAGGTGGACGGAAGCTCAGCCATCTTACACTGTACCTTCAGAAGACTGAACCAGCATTCAGAGGATCCTGTGCCTCAGCCCAGCAGGGATGCACATCCCTTAGGTTCCCATGTCCTGCCTAAACACAGGAACTAGGAAGAGTACAAGAGCCGATGGAATATTCCTGAACGTTGCTGCCTCAACCATGGGCCCAAAAGGGACACTAATGGAGACAGCAGAGACTCAGGAGGAGGAGGAACCCATCCAGGCTGAGTGGAAAGTAAGCCATATACAAGCAGGGAGTTAATAGGTTTTTCCAAATGAATGGTCCTTAATTTCAATTCAAGGAGAGGTGTGGGGATCAGGTGAAGGAAGTGAGGTGCAAAGGAGGGTGAATCCATCTAGCAAGGACATTTGCGACTGAAAACATGAAAAGACAATTCATTTGTGAGCCATAATGATTTGCTACCAGGAGAAGTAATGATCTTGATTGAAGCTTATTGGGCCCCAGAATCAATCTTGATTTCGCTGTATGTATTTTGGGGCTGCTCATTCTGCTGGCCTCTCTTGAAAACTCAAGGAATATTTTCTCCATTTCCATTTTATTTTTGTAAATCCCAAAGACCTGACAGATCGTTTCCCGACAGAACCATCTTCATGTGGATTGCCAGTTGTCCCTCTTCCCTTGTCCTCTCTAGGTATAGGTCCTCAGAACAATCACTTGTTTCCTGTCATCCTCTTTTGTGACCTACCAGGTGCTTATTATCACTATCTTAAAGTATATGATGTCCTCACTTGGTTGCTCTTTGTAACCTGGATCTTTTGCTGGAACATTAGTTTGGTTACCTCCGGGCCTCTGCCTGCCTCTACTGGCTGTACACCCAACACCAGGCCCATGCCACCCTACAGACTAAGGGCAAAAAGGAGTCAATGAACAAAACAATAACTAGTAATAAATACGTGTGGCTCTTGGTCTCTTTAAGTCTTCATAACAACCTCTTTTTAATACAACTAATTATTCCCATTTTATAGATGAAGAAACTGAGGCACAGAGTATAATTCAGTAATTGCTTAAGGTTGCATAGAGAGTAAATAAAATATCCAGAATTTGAAATCAGACAGTCTGGCTCCAGAAACCATGCTTTTTGGATTGAGGTATATGTAAGAAATATTTGGTGACTAAGGGATTGAGTAATGAGTAAATGTCTGCCTTGGATTTCCTGCCTTGCTTCTCAGGGCTACTTGTTTCCAGTTTTTCCTGAAACACTATGCACCAGGAAGGGTTCTTTACACAGCTGAACCCTTCAGGCTATCCTGCTTTCTGTGGGACCAGTCCCGTCAAGCACTTAGAACCTCACTGTCCAGATTCACCTTTGCCAGGTGGTGCCAGCCCTGAAATCATGGGCTTAGTACCTTTGAAGGAAAAAGCCAATCAAAGATGCAGAAAGAGCCATTTCAGAGGGAATGGGTCCAGAAGAGCTGGTCTCTCTCTTTCTGTCCAGAAACTGAAGAAAAATGAAGTTATGGGTTTCACCCTTGCATCCAAGGGACAAAGGTTAAATAAATTTCCTGGAGGCTCAATTGATAGATGCTAGGTTGAGAGGTAGGGGAAAAAGAAAGTGCTTTTCCTACTAACTTGGTGAGTGGGCAATTATAGGAACACTGTCATCAATGCAGGTCTTTGGCTCCCAATCATCTCAGTGCACCTGCTGCTCCCTCACTTCAGTGTCTGTGACGTGACTGCATTTCTAGTTGACCTTGTTGATCTCTCACCCATGCCTTGAATCTCCTGGCCTACAGTCAGTGCTCAATATGCTGAGCAGATGATGGAATAAGGGATCCCCATTCCCCTATTTACCCTGGCTCTGCCTTCAGCCCCATCCCCCTGTCCATCCTCGTGGGCCACCCAAATCTTGGACACATGCTTATGCTGGCGACCTTAGATATAAACTCCTCCCTGACCGGGATACTGCCTAGGATCCTGAGTCAAGGAAGGTAAACAGGGAAATCATGGGGAAAGTGCTTTAATTAAAGAGTGGAACCTGAAGATCTTTCAAATTAAGAGTGCTGCCTCAACCCTTGTTACTGAACTGAGGGACTTTACAGACATGGGCCAGCACCAAGTGACGCACCACTGAGCAAGTTCAAACCCAATCAAGCCTAGCCAAGTGCACTTTCATGACTAGAAAACAAAAACATTTCAATTGCTCAGCACATCCAAATCAATACGCTCTTATTAAGCCACCTTAGTTCTTACCCTTGATTCTGAAAGTCAATTTAGTAGGCAAAGCACGTTAGTAATCTTGGACTCTCCTTTTCCTCCCCTCCTTCTTGTTCAAGTGTCCTGTAGCTGGTACCTTGGGTCATTTGTTTTGCTCTTGTCCCTCATATTGAAGGGCACACAGAGTTCTAAAACTGTTAACTAAAGTTTCTCCAGAAAATTCAGTTTAAGAATGCATTCAGATGTGTTCTTACTTTGTCCCATGAGGCGCTGGGTTTCTTCCCCCAGTCAGCTGGAAGACAAGCTGGGAACTTTCTCAGTGTACCTTGCAGGAAAGTGTCTCTTTTGGTCACTTTGTTAAACACTTAAACAGACTCATTGGGGGAGCTGGATCCTGTGTGTGGGCAGCCCTACCCCAACCACGCATGCACACAGGAATGGACCAGCCTCTGTTTAGAGTTACCAGACCAACAGTGCAGTTGGTGCATCCTTCCTGGCAAAACAGAATTCCATTTCTGCTATATTCTCCTGGGTCAGAAATGCTGTCTACAAGCTCAGATGATAGCACTGTCCAACACAGGTATGACTAAAATGCCCAATGCTGGAGGGCCCTACTGACCATAGAAAATGGCCACATACAAATTCTGCATGCATCTGAGCATGCGACTCTATAGAAGGGCAAGACAGAAGGTATTTCCATAGGCTAAATTTGCCAGAGTTTGAATACCAGTATCATAATCTGTAATTATTTGACTTTGGCCAAGTCACTTAATCCCACAGAGCCTCTGTTTTCTCATCTTAAAAATGAAGAGTATCCACCTGGTGATGATATGAAGATTACAGAACATCACCCATGGAAAGCACCCTAGCACAAAGCCTGATGTACAAGGTCATTGTGAGCTATGATTTGTGGAGCACTAATCTGCGCCAGGCCTTGCACTTGAACCTTGCACGTTTATGTCATTAAGCCTCACTCTCCTCATGAGAAATGCATATAACTATCTTTACTTTACAATGCGGAAGACTAAAGGTCAGAGAAGTCATCTGCACAAAGGAAAGGACCCAGGGAGGTGGAATTAGGACCTGGCAGGATTCTCTTGACCACAGAATGAGGATCCATGTGGAAAGTGCCCCTACCAGAGCCAGGACAAGGTTTATGTCTTTAGGTCCCCATCAAGGGCTAGTTCAAAGGCAGCTCTACAAAGACACCCGGGGACAGCAGGGTTTGGAGCAGTAGGCCTGGGTCTGACTACTGCACTCATTGCATGACTCAGGTGGGTCTCTTTACCACTCAGGGAGCCTTCATCTTCCTCCTCTGTAAATCAGGGACAATCACATCTTCTTTGTAAGACTATTGTGAGGATTAAATAAAACAAAGCTGCTTTGTGATCTTTCACCCATGGTGAGATTCTTATCCTATCACAGGCTCTATAACACAAAGAGAAGACAGTAGCAACACTTAGCATGCTGGTAAAAGCTTTCAGCCAATAATTGATGCTTCCACTGATATAGAATGTATTATGTTTCAGAAACTGTGCTAAGAGTGTGACTAAAGCAGTTCATCTTCATGACAACTCTACTAAGTAGATTCTTTCTATTATCCCCTTTTCCAGATGAAGAAACAGAGGCATGTAATAGTTAGGTAATTTGCTCAAGGTCACAAAACTAGATATTGAAAACACACCAGACTCTACCTGGCTGTGTGAAAACTTTACTCAAAATATCCAGGTCAATCCAGGTGAGCAACACTGTGCACTGTGCCTTGCAGAATACTAGTACTCTAGCTTCACTGGGAACCACTGGGATAAACAGACAAGCAGCCTTTTACTTTGGGACATTCAGGATCTTCAATATGTCAACATAAATGGAAACCATGAAGAATGTGGAACAGAATGCCCCAAAATATGGTTTAAGAAGTAGCATACCTGAACCCTTTACCCCAGCTAGAAAAACCTCCCATCACTTCTTAGAAACACTAAATATAAAAGGAAAGAGAAGGGAGGGGTGAGCGGCCATTGTTCTTCGCCCTATGTCTTTTGTCCTCTGGTCCAGATCAGTAGATGTGCGTCTGCCTGCAGACCTGAACACCTGTAAACCACATGCTGAATGGAGGCCACAAAAGTCCCAGCAGGGGTGGGACTTGGGAAAGAAAGCCTTGCATAGTCCTGCAGAGCTGAGTCCCAGGTCAGAACATGCTGGGAATCCATAGCCCTTTTAACCCAGGGATGGCATACATTTGGGCTGATAGGATCATCCAGCTGAAAAAGAAAGTTTTTATATCTCTACTCCTATCACCAACAGGCTCCTGAAACATATTTCTGTAATTCCCTCAGCTGATAAGTACACAAAAGAGAATAGTGAATATTCCAATAGGGGTCTGACAGAACAGGGCCATGTTCATTAGCTGCTGCATTTCCCAATGACTCCTAGAAATTGCCACCATTAGACAAAATTTAAGTGCTTCCATTCCAAAGATAGGCTACCACTGTTCTTTGGGGCCATTTTTTCGCATTGCTGGTCTTACAAAGAAAATACTGAAATTCCAAACAAAAGCAACATTCCTTTTTCTCTTGTTTTAACTCTGAGCAAATTTAAATTCCTTGGAGTTAACTCTAAAACCAGGAAAATTTTTCAAAAGATTATTAAGATTGCATTGGCCTTGAAGGATGAGTTACTTCCCTGTACAGTCACTTTCTTAATGCAGTTCTTGGAATTCTCCCTGGTGTGTTCTGAATGTTTGTGTCTCCACTACCCAAATTCATATGATGAAAATCACCAATATGATTATGTTAGGAGATGATATTAGGCCTTTGGAAGGTGATCAGATCACAGACACAGAGATCTCATGTGGCATGAGTGCCCATAAGGACTAGCTAGCCCACTTTACTAATGAGGACACAGCAAGAAAATGTCATCCATGAACCAGAAAGTGAGCCTTCACTAGACCCTGAGCCTTCTAGCACCTTGACCTTGAACGTCCAGCCTCCAGACTTATGAGAAGTGAATTTCTGTTCATAGACCACCAAGTCTATGGTATTTTCTTATAGCAGCTCTGATGGACTAAGACACTCCCCTATCCTCCCATTGATTGGGCAAGAATACTATTACCCACCTTTGTGGTAGACATGGAGACTCTAGAACTCAGCAAGTTGCTCCCAACCCACTGGGTGAGTCATCAGAGAAATCAAGGTTAGAAAATGAACTCAGCTCCTTTTCTCCCCATCCCATGACTTCATAAAAGAACATCCCCCAGCCCTTTTGCATCCACACTCAATCTGAAAATCATTAGCCAAGGTCAGACAAGATGCTTGGGTTTTGGTTTCCTTCCATTTCAGAACAGGAGCAGCAGTGGCATTTCATGGACCATGGTGGTAGAGTCTCTGAGGTGGGAGGCCAGCCATTCCAACTCTCTGGGTCTAAAATCAACATATATTTAGGAAAACTTGTTGTTGTCTAATTTTTTTAGGAGCTTTTATCTTCCAATGAGTCTTAACATAGATCAATGCATATCCCCATTTCAGAGGCCTGAATACTAAAGCATCTGGCATACAACACATACAGAGACAAGAATGAATGAGACCTCAAAGATCAACTGCTCAACCTTTTTCAAGAACCAAGTGCACCTGTCCACACGATGGCTGTGGCCATTCTACTCCTGGCCATGGCATGAGAGGCTAAGTGAACAGGCTGGATCTTGAGCCTAGGGTGCAGACTGGAAGAGGAGCTTCCGAGTACTCATACCTGAGTTGGCAAAGCAAAAGGAACTAGGGAAGTCTGGAGTTCAGGGCAGGCTGAACCATCTCCTGGGGAATCAATCTTCAGAGCAGAATCCTGAGTGGTACACATAGCCACTGTGAAGACAAGCTGCATAGTTCTGTGCTCAGTGATTCTAATTTCTCCCAGGAAACCTTAAAAGATTCAAGTTCTATTAAGAAATATGCTATATTCTAGAAAAGATCCTACCAAGATTCCAATCCTTATCCCTGTGGTGACCCTGGATGAGAACCTTCCTCTACACTCCTGTCACGCAGACCCTCCTTGAATGGACTTCAGCAGTGCAGGGACGCCGCCCCTCTTCAGCTGTGTTCCATCCCCTTGGGGCACAATGGTGACCTCACAGTCATACCTGGTGATTGTGAGGACTTAGTGGGATGATGCTCAGGGCCACGCAGGGATTGCTCATTGGTGACTCAGGGGCTGACTCAGTTGCCGGGAGGCAGATGAGGGAGGGGACAGAAGTCCAGTGGGCTGAGTGCTCTCTTTCTCCCTCTTTAGTCACAGCTGCACTTTTATCTATGCTATATGTTGGGGTCTAGCCAAGATGTCATTTGAACAAAGATTTTGAAGGACCAAAGAAAAGAGTTGGAAAACCACTGAGACAGTGCTTTTGAGAGACTTTATTCAAAAGGCTGCAAAAATGTAAAGAGATATTACATCTATTTCTGAGATATGGTAAAAACTTGGTAAATTTTTTTTTTTGGTTCCAGGGATTGAACTCAGGGGTACTCGACCACTGAGCCACATCCCCAGCCCTATTTTGTGTTTTATGTAGAGACAGGGTCTCACTGAGTTGCTTAGCGCCTCGCTGTTGCTGAGGCTGGCTTTGAACTCGCGATTCTCCTGTCTCAGCCTCCCAAAGTGCTGAGATTACAAGCGTGAGCCACTGCGCCCGGCTAGAACTTGGTAAATTTTTGAAGAACTTTCTCAGTGACCATAATGAATAAATTCTCATCTTTATGATACCTGTCAACTCCAAGAGGAGTAAAGGTCAAAGGACATCAAAAGCATGACCCCTTGACATGGGTTAAAATTCCCAGATGTCACCATTGACTCAAAACTACCAGGATATTTGGGGAAGATTATCTTCTTATTCTGAGATTCTGGTCTCTGGAAAAATCCACAGATACTCTCTGCCAAACTCCAACCTGTTTGGTAAGCCAGCCATAGATGACTTGGAGCAGAGTGACCCTGATACTTGCCAGAGGCTCTGAGCACTGCTGGACAAGCCCATTGGAGGCAGACATGCTAGTCCTTGCCTAAACCATACTCTGTCACTCAGATCTCTGATCTTGGGGACAGCTGTGCTGCTTCCCTTGTTTCGTTAGCCCAGGCAGCCAATGCCATCCTCTGCTTTTTCTTCCTCTCAAGGACAGAAGAATTCATAAGCCTTGTCTGAGTATGTGAATTAAACTCTGAAAACTGACTTAATGAGTCATTCTCAAGACTAAGTCTGGAGGGGCCCCAAGAGATCCATAGGCTTCTTGCAATATTCATACAACGATGCTCATCTCTTTGAATCTATTACCATTGAGTAATCTGTTGATATTTAACAACAAAACAACAGAGGCCTGATCTTATCTAAAGTAAGTCTGTTCTTCCAGTCATTTTTGGTGCATGCTTTTTGGAGATAAATTATTAGACTGGATTAGCCAAAGTACACTGATGCGCCAGAGTGGTCTATAAGCAAATATTTTAAAGTTTGGATTGAACAGGAATATTTAAATGTGTTGGACCAGAGCTACCTTATCAGCCAAGGTGCCTGACTAGTTCTCAACTTTCTCCAACACAAAGTTCTACACTGACTTTCTGGCCATATCCATGCCAGTTACCAATGGCAGGAAACCAGATCGGGGTTTGAAAAAACATGCATTGGTATCCCTCCAGAAGATGGGAAAAATCCTATTTTCATTGAATTCTGATGCTGAATCAGGAAACTATACTCTCTCATTTCTCCTTGTATAAGGGACTATTGAAAATGGTGGGGGAAATACATGCAGAGAGTTAAGAAAGAGGAACGTTTATCAGCTGTTGGCCTGTGGTATTGTGGAGCTGGATGCTCAACACTCACGTACCAGTTCCCCTCTGTTTCTTCATGCTAATGCTGTCCAGCACAGCTTTCTGTGTTCATGGAAATGTTCTCTATCTTTGCCGTCCAAAATGGTAGCCACTAACCACATGTGGTTTGGGGCATTTGAAATGTGGCTAATACCAAGTGAGGAACTGAATTTGTAATATCATTTAAATTTAAACAAGGTGTGGCTAGTAGCTACCATATTATGTAGTGGATTCAGTCTGAAATTCAGGACCCTGGAGGATGATGTGTGCCCGTGTGTGTAAACACTGCTCTTTCTGAGTGACAGGGTCCCAGGAATATGGGGTGACTGGAAGTTCTAGGCTTCTTGCTGCTCTTAAGGTCTTAGTGAAAGAATTTCCTTACCACCCACTCTGGGAACTGTTGTAGAACATCTATGAGGAAGAGCACATGACCATACAGAAACAAGAAAAGGTACAGATACATCAGAGGCAAAATATAGATGAGATCTTGTAACCAGTTGGTAATTCAGAAGGTGACAGCTCTCCCAGTCTTAGTTGGAAAGCCGGTTGTCAGAAGGGAAACATCAATCTCTTCATGTCCATGGAAAACAATCTCCTGAATGCAACACTCAAAAGTGATGAGTATTTGTAATCCAGCCCTTTGTGTTTTTCATGAAGCTTAAAGGAGATTAATGGGACACTTGGGATATTACAGATGAGAACCTCATGCATTTCGGGGGAGGAGTGACACATGCAGTGCTGGAGGAGGGGTGTGCATCAAGCCCTGGACTTAGAGCTCCTCCCCATGTTTCCTGAAGGGTTTCTAAGAACAACCACCAGGCCATAAGACCCTGGGAGGTCAACAGCCCTTCTCTGAGATCCACTGGTAGGAGGAGGAGCCCCATCATTGAGTAATCGTGAGGTTCAACAGGACACTATTGGCAACAAGCACTCCAAAACCCTAAAGCTCTTTTCAGATGAAGTCTATTATTATTAAGCAGTTCAATCAACATAATTATTATTAATAATGGCTAACATTTGTCAAGTGTCTACTGTATGCCAGACAATATATATGCAATGTCTTCAAGGCTAACCGCATCCCTACAAGATATATGTTTCTCTGTCTCTACAGTGCCCATGGGATGCTGTTCCAAATGTTTTCCATACATTATATGTTTGTATTGAAATATATATTTACAAGTTAAATAACTATGTATATGATTATATATGTATATGTGCTAATATTACTAGTGATTAAATAATTATTATGTATCTGTAACACTTGTAATTAGTTACATGAGGATTTAATCTCCACAAGAATGATGCAGATATGACTTGTATGCATACTTTAAAGATGAAACACCTGAGGCCAAAAATGACAGCCACCATTCTCCCAACTAAGTTAGAAAGCAGAAGGACAAAAGAATACATCAAAAAACAATCCCTTGAATGGAAGATTAGAATGTGGTGACTATGACTATATCCTGATCTGGTCTAGTACATGGTAGAGCCAGGATTCGAACTAACAGAGAATGAGTAGTCTTGGACAAAGCATGTTTGTAGAGAATACAGAGAGAAAAAGCAGTAGTTCAATGGCTACCTTACCCAAGGTAAAGCCTCGAGTTTGAAGTGCTATGGACTCAGGATCAAAGGTTATGGGCCAGAGACACAAACTGCCTTCACTGTCCCAAATGAAAGACTACAGAAACTTAAATGCTGGTAAACATTTCTTTGATGCCGTCCCATAAGTGGAAGTACCCACTGTCCACTTGCTCCTTCCATCTGTCCCCAAAGTTCCACTGGGATCCATGTGGTTCTAAGGAAATGGACTCCACTCATGTTCTGTCCTGCAGCAACAATGATTGGTTCAGGGATGGGCACATGACCTAAGCCAGTCTAATCAAAGTGACTCTCGGGTTTTTGCTGGGATTACTGGAACAAAGACGCCATTTCCTTCCTGTTGGTCATAATAAAGGAGATATATATTAAAACCCCAGGAGCTCTGTCAGTCATTTGAGGGCTCAAAAAGGAGCCAGGCTTTGATAAAGCCACCATAGCACAAGAAAGAACAGAGGGATAGAAAGAAACCAGAGTCTTTATGATATTGCTGAGCCAATGGATCAAGCTTCACCTCAAGTTAGCCCTAATTCTGTGCTTTGCAATTATCAGGACAATAAATCCTTGTTATTTAAATCAGTCATAGTTTCAGTTCTTTGCAAATGTAAGCACCTAAACTAACACAAATATACGTATCTTTGGCCATTCACCGAATGAAGAAAAGACAGAGTCAAGGGTGATATCACATTCCCTGAACCTGGAAGCTTCATCTCAATACAAAACACATGCATTAATTAAAGAGAAGCTGCCTTCTGCACCATATATGCTCAGGAAACTACTATTCAGTCCTCAAGACCCAGCTCAAATGTCCATTTCTATTTCCTAGACTACACTCAGGCAAACTTCATCACTTCCTTCCATTTTATTCTCATGGAAACATACTATTTATTCTTTGATGTAAATATAAACACAAACTAATTACAATTAGCTCAAAAGCAGACAACTTGTTTTATTCATTCCATACGTGAATGAAACCCAACATAAGAACATGGATGCTGGAGACACCAGAGGGCATGAACTTTGAGCCTTTCCTCTCCAGTCCAATAGGGACAATGACATATCTCAGAGGATTGTTATTAAGAAACAACTTCACATTTATACAGCAATCAACTGCCTGGACTTAGTAAATACTCAATAAAAGGCAGCTATAAGAACTTCATTAAGATATGATTAAATAATACTAAAACTAAATTGATAGATAAGTAACTCTGAAAATCAATAGCTAATAGTTCAACATTGGTGGCCAAAAATTACTGTTAAGCCTAGAGGGTGGAAGTGATCTTTTAACTCTGTGGATGGGAAAAAATTGCTGGTTTAGAGTTTATCTTTGCCTTCTGTAAGATCAAGACCATATTGGTAAATTAAGTTCTGGATGCCCTTCCAATATCTAGAAACAAGATGGCTGGTGGATCCTGCCAATAACTGAGGTATATTACAAAAAACAAAGCAGGAAGTAATCACCTAACAGGATCAGATGGCAAACATGGGTCACCCAGGGCTGGCCCTTCAAATGCACCTGACCAAATCATGTCACCATGGACAGCTCATCTTCACCTGTATCCATCGCCACTTCTGGAAACAAAACAACTCTATCCCTTGCTCTCAGTCCCTCTACTTCAGGAGTGACTCCACTTCCACCATCAAGCTCTAGCAGTGGGTATCTGTCCAGGTTTATCAGCCCAGTAAGACCATCTGGCAGTCTTCCCAGCCATGGTGATTGGTTCAGGAATGTACATGTCAACCTTCTCCAATGAGAGTCAGTTCTGAGCCTTTTACTGATACTACTATATGGAGAAGAGAAGCTGTCTTTCCATGGAGGATTTTTCCACTGAGAGTAGAAAAGAACTATGACATGCATCTGATTCTATTGTGGGACCCCATGTGGAGGAAGCCTGCCTGAGTATGAAACCAAGGCGGAAGAAAGCAGAGGTGTGAGATGAAACGAGAACCGGAGGGAACCAAAGACAGTAAAAGACTCCAGAACATCATCAGCTGAGTCATCGGCATCACGAGGCAACTCTTGCTCATGCACAGCCTCCCTGTAACCTTCCAGAACCTGCACCACCTGTGCCCCCACCTCAAAGCCCATCCCATCCCTTGAAGCTCTACGGAAGGTCCAGCCATGTGTCTTGCTTTGAGTCTCACACTCCCTTTCCTTAGGCATGTCATAAAATTGGTACACTCCCTTCCCTGTTATCTGCCTACTGTCAGCTTATGTCAAGACTAAAATTATCAAATCTTCAAAGGGAAAGGAACAAATCTAAAATGTCCCTCCATCCATTACCAGAGCCATAAATTCCCTTCTTGTTTTCCTGAAGTAATTTGAACCATAGTTCTCTCACTTGCAAAAGTCCCAGATGGTGCTTTTGCACTCATTCCAGTGAGTCTTTCCATCCGTTAGTAGGTCCTGGCTTCACACCCTGACATTCATGGGCTGTGGGAGTAATCTTGGTGGCATCCTCTGGTGGAGGATGGCAGAACCAAGGAGAATCAGAGAAGATGAATTTAGTCTTGATGTCAAAATTCAGTCTTGTATCTTCCATTCAGCAGTTTTTTTTGTCTGTCTCTATTCCCCTGGTTCTTCACTAGCTGAATAAAGAATCATTTTTTAAGCAAACATCTTCATTGTTTATCTAGCAGAGCTGTCTGCTTTATTGGAATATGTGATTTATTTAAAAATGAACTTTCCCATGAGATGCAGTAATTTAAATTAAGGGGAAAGATTGTCTTTCTTAAACTTCAGTTTCCTGTATTCAAATTGATGTTTTATAGATTCCAGAAACTTTCACCGTTCTAAGGATGGCTCTCTGTTTTACTGCTGGATTCAGATTCTCTTCAAGACTTAAAACAACATGAGGAGGGTGAGTCACAGATACAATCTGGGGAAATGAGAAAGAACAACCCAGGAATGCAAATGCTAGCTTCAGAGAGAAAAGAGAAGCTTAAAAATAAAAAGCAAGATGAGGTGAAGTAGGCTGGTGGGGGAAGGGGGTCTCAGGGACACCAAGTCACAAAGCCAACGTAGAGTGGGAGGGAGTTTGCAGATGATCTGATTCAGGATATAAGGAAACATTTCAGCTCCCAAAGCCATTCTCTAAATAAAATATTTACACATAAGCACCATATAGGGGAAAGATACAAGTGGAACAGCTCTTTAGAAGAGATGTTAAGGGCGAACAGTGAGGATCAGCTGAGAAACTCCAGGACCCCCAGAAGTGCAGTTGAGAGCCACATAACTGGTCCTCCCTCCATGGTGTTCTTAGCATCCTAGGATGGACCGTTCCTGTTTAGATGGCCTGTACTACATGGAAGTCCTCCAAGGAAGCTTTCATGATCACACCAGTCTTTTCTACCAGCGTGCTTTATAAATACAATGGTAAAAAGCAAGACTTATCTTATTGGCTTGTCAGTAGCAGATCTGGTTAAGTATACTTCATGGTCTCCTTCCCCACCATCCCATTTCCCAAATATCATGGCAAGGTATGATCTATAGGCCAATATCTTCCCCATCCTCCTTCCAGAACATGACACCAGGATACTGCCCAGGAGCTAACAAAAGAAAGACCCATTCTCCTCCCCAGGACACCACTGGATTCACCTCTTCCTTTTTCCCTTCTAGGCTCTAAGGACCTGACCCTCCAGCATCTTTCCTAAGTCACGCTCACCTATAGAAGCCTGAACAAGATGGCAGATCCTACCACTCTACCTGCAAGCCAGCCTTCTCTAAAGCCAGTTCATAAATGCCATTCAGGATTTTTTCCTGCTAGGACCACCGGGGAAGAGGGAAATATCGAAAAGCAAGGTAATTTTACAATATAAGGAAAACATTCTATGTCATATAACATATTCCCAAAGACTTCCTACAAGTGTAAGTGAATTGTGTCTGGTTCTTCCTTATCGTCTCATCCTGCCACATCCCTCCTTATCTTCATCTCTATAATCTTGCCTTAAAAATCGAACTCAGTCAGGCCTGCTCTCTTATGTAGAATGGGCTGAGCCCATTTGTGTGTGTGTGCCCACATAGTTTCTCCAAGAGCTGGCTCCTGCAGATAGCAGGGGCAAGGTAAAGTACTTTCTGGAGCAGAACAAAGAAGATGCATTCTTATGTGCAAGGAGGTGATTTTTTTAAATTTTAATTTTATTTATTTATCCTACTTAGGTATACATGATAGCAGAATGCATTTTGATTCATTGTACACCGATGGAGCACAACTTCTCATTTCTCTGGTTGTACGTGATGTAGAATCACATCATATATGCAGTCATACATGAAGCTAGGGCTATGATAGTTGGAGAATATCATGCTAAGTGAAGTAAGCCAATCCCAAAAAACCAAATGCCAAATGTTCTCTCTGATATGTGGGTGCAGATCCATAATGGGGGAGGGGACACAGGAAGAATGGAAGAAGGTGATCTGCCTGCTCTCTCCACTGTGCTGGGGATCCACTCTCTAACTGGGTCCCAGCTCAGAGAGGTGGTGGTGTGCTCACTGCCCAGGCTCTATAGCTTGCAATTCCTGTTAGACCCTCCTTTGCATTTTATAGGCTTTCATTCTTTTGCTCGAGTCTGTTGGACATCATGGCACAGGCAGGAACTATTGGTTCTGTACCTGCCATACAAGATCATGGCCTGGTGGGGAAGTGCAGGAAGCTCTGCTCCCCCAGGAGGAGGCAATGTGGGTGCCAGTGTCTGAGTGAGTGTGGTAATGACTGTGCTGCTGCTGCATGTGTTCAAACTGGTGCTGGTTCTTTGAATGTGGCATCTGTCAAGGCTCAGCAAGGATGACAGATGTCTCTCTGCTCCAGGAACAAACAACACAGCCCCGTGGGGGTGACAAAAACAGCCACAGCCAAACCAGAGCGGAGAGGTGCAGATCTCCGGGAATAATCAGAAGAGAGCGGCGTAGGAGTCCAGAGTCTACCACACACCTGCTCCCCTAAAAAAAGCATGTTCTCATTATGAAACTGGAGAAGGTGGCTCCAACTCCAGGGACAAGTGTATGTAAGCCTGGGTGGCCTCATTCAGCACCAGATGATCTGCTCATTCAAGAAATACTTGAGGCAGGTCCAGGAAGGGGCCCCCGAGATACTCAGTTAACCACAGGAGGATGTCAGTTAACCCAGGGGGATGTCAGCTCTGGGAGTATACCGTGGAGCCAATGGATCAAGCTTTGCCCCAAGTCAGTCCCAATTCTGCTCTGCTTGATTAGATGAACCAGTTCATTGGGGTGGGAGAAAGTCCACTCTGCATCCCCAGCATCTCAAACCATGCCTGGCACATAATAGGTGCAAAATGGACATTCATTGCCTAAACAAATGAATGACGAGACAGTGAAAGGGAGTGAAAAGGAAAGATGTAAAAAAGAAACGACTAAGCAGAACAACATGATAAGAAGAATAATTAATGACATCAACTACAAAGACAGGGAAAATAATCTGATCTAAATACACAAGAGCATAAACTTATTATGCATGCTGAATTCTGCCAGTGATTTTAAGTGTTTCTTAGAACTGACTATATACATAAAAAGAGGCCAGCCCAGGTCTAAAGGAAAGCATAGCCCTGTTCCAGAGAAAAACAAGAAAAATTACATTAAACCACTTAGGTACAATACAATGCAATAGATGTTCTAGAACAAAAGCCTGGAGCAGTAATTCTAGGGACTTCCCCGGAGCTGAAGATGAGCAGGTTCCCCCCGCCCCCTTGGTACTGGAGATATGACCCAGGAGCACTTTGCCTCTGAGCTACATCCCCAGCCCTTCTTTTATTGTTTATTTCGAGATATGATATTGCTAAATTGCTTAGGGCCTCGCTAAATTGTTGAGGCTGGCCTTGAACTTGTGATCCTCTTGTCTCAGCCTCCAGATTAGCAGGGATACAGGCATGTGCCACTGTGCCTAGCAGATGAGTGGCTCTTAAAGGAAGGAGTGGGCATGGAGAGGAACAGGGCATCCATTGCAGACAGACAGGACAAACTACAGAGAATTGCTCTTGCTGTGGGCCCAAGGGCCAGAGGGCTGCTGGGCTTCCAGTCCTCCCAGACGGTGGCCAACCTGGTAAAGCAATCCTTGTTTTGGTCTCAGATCTCTCCGAGAAGTAAAGAGAGTTAAGTCTAGCAGGATCTCTCTCTGCCTCAACCTCCACAGCCCCATGGAAGGGCACTCCCTCCTCAGGCCACTGTGAAGATAAACACTCCCCAGAGCATCTAGGGACAGGCATCCTCTGCTCATCAAGGTCTTTAGTCCAACTTTGCTGACCTCTCTCCTTCCCATTCACTTCCTAGATGTGTTCATTCATAGGGTCTCCAAAGGGGACAAACTGAGTCAGGCTACTTCTGTCTCCATTACTGTCCAGCACTTTCCAAGGCACCCAGACCAGCTGAGAGACTCGGGGAGAAACAAAGCAGCAGATGAAATCTCTGCAGGTCACACATAGCCAGTGAGGGAGGAAGCAGGGAAGAGTAGAACAAAGAAGGCAAACTAAGCAATCGGTAACTGAGAGCTATTAGAAATACTAATAGTATCATCGTCATCGTTGTCGTTGCTGTCGTCATCGACATATCTCAGGCCAGGCCCCCCAACTCTGAATTTCAAGTCTTTTGCTCTGGCAGACAAGGATGAGAAGGTAGGTTCTTACATAGAACAGAAGCAGAGGAGTCCCCGTGTTGTGCTCCCAAACACGAGGCCTTCCTCCCAGGGAGGCCACCGTGCCACTTGCCTGGCTTATTGTCCTCCCAGGAACAGGGCTGCCCCCTGGATTTGGTGCTAGCAAAGAACAGGAAGGCAGAGCAGAGGAGCAGGGGAACTGAGATTACCAGAGCTCAGAGATGAGAGGCAAGGTGAAGGGTGTCTCCTCTAATTGCTGCACTCCTCTGCAGAGGAACTGCAAGGCAGAGGCGAGAGGGGAGGAGGAGGAGAGCTGGGGGGCAGGTGCAGGTCGCTGGCTCTCAGCAGGAGTGCTAGCTTCAGGTAGAAACAGCCCAGGGCGCTTTCTGTGGCCAGGCAGGACTCCCGTAGCTAGCCACGTGGTCTATCTGGAGGACCAAGAGCAGCCCCTAGCCGAGGCAGCTTGTGAGCAGCTGGGATGAGAGGCCCGTGGGTACAGCCAAAAGCAGGCAGGCAGCCGCTCCCCCAGGCACCTCCACCAAGAAAACAGGAGCTGGTGACGTGGGCTTATGAAACAGTGACCTCGCCCAGGCAAACCATGCCCAAATCTCCATTGCCTTGGAGTACAGCCCATTTGTAGCTGAGCCAGGCCCAGGGTCTCCCTCAGCAGGCTGCTGGCAGTTGGGCTGCCCATTAGCACCTCAGCTATGTGGCCTGTGTGCTGTCTTCCCTAAAGACCATTCAGATCCATTATCTCACACAAGCTCCCAGCAGGCTGGCGGAGGGCAGGCCAGGCTGACCCCGAATCACAGAGGAGGGAAGGATGGCCCACTGAAAGGCCAGAAGTACTCTTGACCCTCCCAACCCAGGGCCTCCTCATTGCTCCCAATGGGGGACAAGTCCTCCTCTCTCAAGGACAAAGACTTAGCACCAGGACATATACGTGGGAGGACGGCATCACCACATCACCCCAACACACTCCCACATGCACACAGGAGGCACAGACGGGCTACAAAACAAAATACCAGATCCAGGTTCCATTCTTTCCTGCCCACGGGCCTTTGAGTATTTTGTATGTGATCCCTTTGGGCCTCAGTTCCTCCATCTTTGTAATGGGTTTAAATGGGACATTTAAATGGGATGACACGAGGAAAACACAGTGCCTGGAAGAAGCAGACTCATGATGAATGTGGATGCTCTGAGGAAGGGCCTTGCCTGATGTCCTGCCTCCCCTAGCCCTTGCTCACAGGAGGAGCCTGGGGTTCATTTTCTCTGCATTGCCCCTCTTCTTCCAGGGTCTCTCCCCAGATGTTCAAATTGCAGAAAGACACAAGTCATTCAAACAGGTTTTGACAAGTCTCTCTCTGGACCACATGCTGCGCTGAGAGGGAGCCCTATGGAGAATGGAACACCCTGCTGCCCTCTGGGCCACACCATGCCACCCACCCTTCAAGCTGAAGCAGTGAAGGGACACACAGCTCCCCTTTTAACAGCGTTTACAGTTTTCCTGTTACAGGAGAAATGCAAGGATGGCTTGAGCAACCTCCCAATGAGAACAGGTGCCCCAAAGCACCAAGATCATTAGGCTTCCAGGCAAATAATTTGAATCCTTGAGCCATGAGGGTCACTCACCAATCACATGAAAAGCAGTTTATCTCAACAGAATTCTTTTCTGAAAATGGCATGGTGAGCTTCTGCACCCCACTTCATTCTAGCTGACACCCCAGCTCCATTGTTCCTCTTCCAATCCACAGTGGAATTAAAGCAGACAGCTGGACCCCCACCACACTACCCAACCTGAGAGGCTGCAGCATCCAAGAGTGTTGTCTCCACCTCCACAGCAAGGATCAGAGCAAGAAGAGCCAAAGACACCAAGGGCTACTCTTGCCTTCCTCCAGCCTTCAGAGTGAGAGAGCATGAGCTCTTCCCATAAAAACAGCATTTGTACTCTTAGTAACCCTTTATTCAATTCAACTTCATCTGGCCCTAATAAGCAGAATGACTAAATCAACAGAATTACTATATGACTTCCTTGCTTAAAACCCTTCCAAGGTTTTCCACAGTGCTCATATTAAAATGCAAAATACTTCCTCTGGCCCACAAAGCCAACAGATGTCCCCCAGCCCCACCCTCCTCTCCAGCCTCCTTCCTGCCAGGAGCTGGCCTAGTACCCAGTGCAGCACCACCACCACCCCGCCCCTGGCCTTGCAAGACAGTTCCTTTGGGACTCTGAGCAGCTCTTCTTGCCCCAGAGCTAGACACATACTCTTCCTCCTCTGTTCAGTCAATTTCCATCTCATTCTCAAGTGTTGTCTCTTAAGGCCAACTCCCTTGACCACACTCAAGTACGGATCCTTCCCAACCCTTTATAGCTTAAAGTTTCCTAATCTTGAATGGATAAAGAAAATGTTGTTCATATACACAGTGGAGTATTACTCAGCCATAAAGAAGAATGAAATCATGGCATTTGCCAGTAAACAGATGGAAGGGAAGATTATCGTGCTAAGTGAAATAAGCCAGTCCCCCAAAACCAAAGGCCAAATGTTCTCTCTGATATGCAGATGCTAACACACAACCAGGAGGGTGGGAATAGAAGTTCACTGGATTAGATAAAGGAGAATGAAGGGAAGGGAGAAGGGATGGGAATAGGAAAGACAGTAGAATGAATTGGATGTAACTTTCCTATGTTTATATATGAATACTTGACAAGTGAAATTCCACACCATGTGCAACCACAAGAATGGGATCCTAATTAGAACAAGTTACACTCCATGAATATATTATATGTCAAAATACACTCTACTGTCATATATAAAAAGACCAACAACAAAAAAGTTTCCTGCTCTTCTTAAAAGACTTATCTACATGCCTGAATGTATATTCTTGATATTATTGTCCTCTCCCTCCCTACTATGTAAGCTCTATGAAGCCAGGGATACTATCAGTTTTCTCTGTGAGTTTGCAGTGATGCCTGATAACTTGCTGATTCTCAACAATCTCGGTTGAATTAAAGTTTTCCTTTACTCTTTCAATTCTCCAATGTCTGGCTTCATTCAGTCACTTAAAATTAAAATGTCATTTTGTATGGTTTCCATGAACTATGAATACATAAACCCCTGACTACTGAGCTTTGTGAGTTCGTTGATATTTGTAGTTACCAATGTGATCATCATAAAGAAAAACAAACCTTGATCCTAAGAAGCTAAGTAGCCTGCATAGGTCATGGAGTCAGAGTGTTGCAAAATGAGAATCAGCACCTTGGGCTCCTAACTTCTTGCTTTTTCTACCTGATGTCATGAGTGACTATAACCTGAGTGCTCAGGCCTGAGTGGGCACACTTTAACTGTATTGGTCCCCCGAGTGACATCTTTCTCTAGCCCAGTAGAGAGGGCCGCTTGGGCAGTGAGATGGAATCAGCATGTTTACCTCCCTCTGATTAAACAAGAGTTTTTAGTTGACAGCTGTTGCTGAAATCACTTGGGCTCTAAGTAAATAGGAGCCAGGCTAGAATCTGAACCTGCTTTCCAAGCTGACTCTTCTTCCAACAGAACCACAACAAATCCAATCTGCTCAGGGAGGAAAGGGAAAATAGGGGGGAAGTCTTTTCATTTCTTTGGCATTTTAATGAAGGATTGATTGAGGTTTTATGCAGCAAGGAGGGTGCTGTCAGGGAGTAACTGCCAAGTAAATTGAGGTGCAAGAGCCGTCTGTATAGAAGAATGAGCTAAGGTCACTCACCGAAGCACAACAGAAGGCAGTGGTAATTGGACCACATGACAGAGGCCCCACAACCTTGCACCCCAGCATCCCAACCTGGGAAATAGGGAACCCTGTCACTGCCTCCCTCAAGGGCACCCCAACCCAGTACAGTGATAATTTACAAGCATCTTCCACTCCCAAACCTTGAGCAACCCAGAGGTCCTTCCAGGAACCTCACAGAGACAAGGCTTTAATTGACTCAAGGTCATTCAACAATGTGTAGCTGCTGGCTGAAGCGCCACTGAACCTAAAGAGCCTCTGATGCCATAGCAGGACTTCCCTGCACAACCTCTTGTGGCTGCGGGTGAAAGACAGGTAAGCTGGAGGGATGATAAGCTGGTTCCCTGCCCTTTAGCCACTGGACACAGATGCACGTTCCAAGCCACTATGTATAAGAACCATATTGTATAGCTGCGTTTTGTTTTCTCTCTTCTTTCTCTTCCCCTTGCTCTTACTGTGCCTCCATTCATCTATCTAAAATACTGAACCCTCACCCTGGCATGTGAACTTGCAGCGAGCTGGTTTCCCAGATAAGCCCTGAGCACCTGTTCCCTGTGCTTTGTGTTCCATGATGACAGGCCACCCGCCTCTTACGGGGTTCCTGGAGGCACTAACAGGAAACCAGCCTCCTCCTTGCTCTTTTATTAATAAGTTCTATAACCTTAACTTTCCAGGGTCTTTGTTATATCACCTGCAAAATGGGGACAATACTCCCTTGCTAAGATCCCACAGAAATGTGAAGTTTTTCAAAATAATAATAAACAAGAGTATAGAGAAGAAATAAATTCAAACCATGGTGAGGCAAATAATTCAGGGCATCTTCCTAGGTAGCTGGAGTTAGTTCCAAGGAAGTTGTCTGCAAATTGTCAGGCACTGTGTATGTGTTTTAAAATCATTAGTATTGCATTCTTAGAATTCTTATTCATTGTCTTTGGTATACCACACACATTGACACATTGCAGTGATCCTAAGAGACCAACTTAATGCTGACTGATCCGGATGGTGTGGTAGTAATGCCAGGGAAGACGGCGCAGCCATGCAGCTGATGGAAATGACGGTGGGGAAGACAGAAGTGATGGTGATGGTGGTGTTGGTGACAGGGGTGACACCAATACAGAGGTCCTCTACATATACACATCCTTACATACACAGGTGGACCCAATCTCCTACACTGGTGGGCCCACCAAAAGGCAATATGCCAGAATGTTTGGGTGACCTTGACCAAGTTATTCATTCCCTCTCTGTCTCAGTTGTCCCATCAGTAAAGTGGAGGTTATACTGGCCCCTTCCTGATAAGGTTGTGTGGAGATTAAATAAGCTAAATCATGGGAAAGGTTGAATAAACACTGAATAACCACACAGGTACCAGGCTTACTTTATAAGAACTGGAAACCAACATCTGGGACAAAAAAACATGGTAGCAGAGAAGGAAGGGGCTGTAGCTGTCACATGTGGCACTCAGTCAATATTAGTAGACCCTGCCCCTGGAACTCAGCACACAACAGAGCCATCATGCCCCTGACCCAGACACAGCAAGAAGAGCAGACAGTCATCCTGCACCTTTGCACATGTGGCTGGCCACAGTTAAAAAGCACCTTGATGCTCTTATCTATAAAAGTGAGGAAATGAATAGGTTCAGAGAGGATGTGACTTGCCCAAGTTCTCCGTTGTCAGAGATGGTGCTAGAAGAAAATGCTATCCTTCTGAGTCCTCTTGTCCCTACTCTAGTGGTTCTCAACTTCAGCAAGCCTCAGAATCATGTGGGAGTTATTAAACATAGCCCTCTCTGGCCCCCAGTATTGTCATTGGGTGAGACTTGGGCAAGGACTGAGAATTTGAAGCAAGTTTCCACACTTTAGGACGCACTGATTCACACCAGCTGATGGGCAGGCCAGCAAGAGCAGGCAGTTACAAAGGAGTCAGTGGAACATCTGGAATTCCAATCAGCAGCACCACCTGCGGGACAGTGGAGTAGTTAGGAGCGATCCAGCAGCTGAGTCTGAAGGCAATGAGAAGTTGGAGGGTGAGTAAGAAATGCACCTCCAGCTCCCCAAGGAATCACAGCTACAGTGTTTGTTTCACTCAGGGCCTAATGTTAAGGGGTATGGTGCACGAAGGAGCTCTTTTCCTTCCCTTGCATCTTCTGACATTGGGAAATTGATGAATATCCTTAATTCATTTCCCCATGAAAACTACCAAGACACTCTCTTGCTCCTGAAACACCCATCATTTCTATAGAGTCAGGTTTGTCTGTATCCTCTGAGCCCCAGTGACCCTCACTGTGTGCCAACCATGATGCTGGGCACTGGGCCTACAGGACATGGGCCCCACCCCAGAGCAATCTGTGTTCTCAGGGAGAGAAAACTTTGAGAAACAGACACAAGAAAGAATAGAATAGCATGCATATGTGCTACACTAAAAGGGCTACCAAATAGGAGGGAGACACTGATGACTGATTCTGCTTGGGTGTTATGGAGCCTCAGGGGCAAGAATGCCTTCATTGGGAAGGGGCTTTTCAACCTGGCCAATGACTAAGAGGTAATGCATTCCAGAAAGGATGGAGAGAAAGGGCACTCCAGGCTATAAGAAAAGCAGAGTGTACAGGCCACTGTGGGATGTGACATTTGGGAGAAAAGCTTTTCTTTAGTTTGTGCAGAATTAAAATGTTAGAACTTCATCCTGGAAGAACTAGAGAGCCACTGAAGGTATCAGGAGAGCAACAAAATGTGACGTTGAGTGTATAAGCATCATTCTATAGAGTGTAGCCTTTCCACCTGTGCCCCCCCACAGCCCCAGTAGCACCCAGGAGCTTTTTTGAAATGCAGAATCCTAGGCCCCATTGCCAGACCTTGTGAATCAGAATCTTCATTTTTTAAAGTTTCAATATTAAAAATCATTGTATGGTAAAATTAGGTTTTTACTTTTTGTGTACCATTCTAGAAATTTTAATACATATACAGATATGTGTAACCACCACCACAATCAGGATACTGAACAATTCCATCATCCCAAACCATCTTGCACTAACTACCCTTAGAGTCACACTCTCCTCCCACTCCTAGTGCCTGATAATCATTCAACTGTTCTCTACCACTACAATTTTATCTCTCTAAGAAAGTCATATAAATGAAATCGTACAACATATAACCTTTGGACTCCAGTTTCTTTAACTCAGCAAAAGGTCTCACATTCATCCAACTCATTGCACTACCAATAGTTCCTAGCAGTATTCACCTTAAGGCTGCGTCACAGTTGGTTTCACCCACTGAGGAATGTTTGGGTTGTTTCCAGTTTGGGGTGATTATAATTACAGCTGCTATAAACATGTGTATAAATGGTTTTGTGCAAATCTAACTTTTCATTTCCCTAGGGTTAAAAACTCAGGAATAGAATTCCTGATTGTATGGTAGGGGTTTGTTTAACTTTATAAGAAAACATCCAAGCTGTTTTCCCAAATGGTGATACCATTCTGCATTCCTCCCAGCAATGAAAGCCCAGTTGTTCTTCACCTCCACCACTACTTGGTAGTGTTAGTATTTTTTATTTCGGTCTTTTTAATAGGTGTGGTGGTATTTCATCCTGGCTTCAATGTCCATTTCCCTAACAGCTGATAATGCTAATGATGTTCTCCTATGCCCACCCATATATTCTGTTTAATGATGTGTTTGTTCAATCTTTTGCCCAATTTTCAATTTGGCTGATTGTTTTCTTTCTATTAAATTTTGGGAATTATTTCTATAGCTTGACTATATGAGGTGCTCTGTGGTATATATAATTTTCAAGCATTTTCTCATAGTATGTAGTTTGTGTCTTAATTCTTATACCAGTGTCTTTCACACAATAATAGTTCTTAACTCTGATGATGTCTAATTGATTCACTTTTTTCTTTTATGGATCATCTTTCTGGTGTCATGTCTAAAAACTAACTTGACTAAATTCAGATCACAGATATTTTCTCCTACATTGTCTTAAAAAAGGCTTTTATAGTTTTACATTTATATCTGTGAGTCATTTTGAGTAAATTCATGTATAAGGTGTGAAATTTAGATCGAGGTTTCTTCCCCCTCTCATTTGGATGCCCCATTGTTTCAATACCATTTGAGGAAGAGACTGTTCTTCTCTATTGAAATGCCCTTACATCTCTGTCCAAAGCAATTGGGCATATTTATTGTGAGGTTGTTTCTAAACTCCTCAGTCTGTTCCATTGATTCAGTATCTTATCCCTTTGCCAATCTCACAATGCCTTGATTACAATAGTGTTACAATGATTCTTAAAATCAGATAATGTGATTCTTCCAAATATATTCTTCTATTTCAAGGTAATTTAGCTATACTAGTTTCTTTGACTTCCAAAAACACTTTCAGAGGTTGACTTGTTTATATCTACAAAAAGTCTGCTTTAGGTTTTCATTGGGATTGCATTAAATCTATAGAAAAAATTTCAAAGAACTGATGTATTTAATTATGATGAGTCTTTTAGTCCATGAACATGGTATGCCTTGCCATCTATGTAAGTCAGAATCCGCACCTTAACAAGATCCCTAGATAACTCCCTTGTACACCAGAATTTGAGAAGCACTGTCCTAGAGTGGAAATAATAGTAAAGTCATAATAGGGCCTAAGCCCCTCCCAGACCAACTGAATAAGAATCTCCGAAGGTGCACTAGGTACTGGATTTTTTCAAAGTTCTCTAGGTGATTCTAATCTGTAAACAAAGAAACCTCTACTCAGGAGCCAGCTAAAGATTTATGAGAATCTGGGCACCCATGGCTCTGGCCTTATGCTCATTAAATTAGTCTTATTAATGCTATCAGTTCATAGTTTCTCAACCTTAGATACTTTAGAATCCCCTGACAATAGGAACTGTCTCACTGAGAAGTTTTAAGGAGTGATTCTAATCGACAGATTAACCAAACTCCCTTTATAGTCCAACATATCTCCTATATTTGAGGATTGCCTTTCCCTGCCTAACCCCAAGAATTGGGATAACATTCCAATCCTCTGGTTGCCTCCTGTCTTTTTGGAAAAAGGCTCTCTGGAAGTCATTGAGGTAGCAAAAGATGGAAGAAAGAGAACATGTATGCATACATGAGAAATATCCAGTTGCATAAGTCTGATCAATAATATTTGTATTCCAAGCTGGCAAAATGGTGCATGCCTGTAATCACAACAACTCAGGAGGCTGAAGCAGGAGCATCGTGAGCTTAAAGCCAGACTCGCAAAAGTGAGGCCATAAGCAACTCAGTGAGACCCTGTCTCTAAATAAAATACAAAATAGGGCCGGGGATGTGGCTCAGTGGTCGAGTGCCCTTCAATCTGCAGTACCAAAAAAAAATTAATAATATTTGTATTCCAAAACACTTGCTTAGTGGCAAGAGAACGTCTTTTACTTTCATTTCTACCTCTCACCTGCTAAGTCAAAGGAACAGCTGCATATATAAGAGGAAAACCCTCCTCCAATCTCTATGGGCAATCAAAGTTTTCCTTGTCTTTTCCTTTTTCTTCAGAAATGTTAAATGCATGTCTCAGTTCCAATAAGGTGGGACACAACATATTTGCCCCCAAAATATGAACCCTTTGAATGCTGTGTGAAGATAGCTCTCTTTCTGTTATCATTTAATGGATTTGGGAGAAAGAGAACTCGATGTAGATAAAATAGATATAAAACTTAATGCTTCTGCTCTGGATGTGCACCAACCCCAGTAGGCTAAAAATAGACTTAACTGCATCAATAATATTTCTCTTTGAAGCTGCAGGTCCTTGGGGTGGGGCAGCGTTCAGAGAGGATAGAAGAAAAGAAAGATGAAAACAGCAAAAGCTTCACTCCAGGCCCCTGGAATGGGACCTCAGTGACAGCCATGCTGGGATTCCTGTTTTTTGACAGGCATGTTTTTAACAACCATGTACCTATTTCCTACAAAAAGGACTTTCCACATATGATGAGAATTCCTGCAGGGCTGCCAAGTTCATTGTCAACACTGCAGCCCATCTGGGATTGACACATCTTTTCTTCCTAGCTCTGTGTTTGAAGCCAAACATGTAAAGACCTTTAGAGTCATAAAATGCCTACATATAAATGCCTCGATTGCAGAAACACAGAACAGTAAAGTTGGACCACGGAAGCCCTGAGGTTTCCTCTCTTGCTCTTCTATGGGAAAGAGAAGGTGAATTATCCAAGGTCACATGATAAGTTAGACATAAAGCATAAGGAGAATTCAGCATGGACCAGTGTAATAGTGCGGTGTACCGGAAACCATGTGACCTTCATAATCTGGTTCTAAATCCTAGCATGGCCATTGATCAGCTTTGCGACCTTGACCATGAAAGAACAGAGTCACAGTGCCCTCCACTTCACAGGGGAGTTAGGAGAATTACTGAA
This sequence comes from Xerus rutilus, assembly GCA_028644305.1. Lineage (NCBI taxonomy): Eukaryota > Metazoa > Chordata > Mammalia > Rodentia > Sciuridae > Xerus > Xerus rutilus. Next base: position 41,603,610 of record CM053404.1, on the reverse strand, counting down.
AATGTGCTTGACACTCAGTGGGTAATCAAGCAATACCAGTGACTCCTACAGCACAGACATCCCTACGCTCTGTCCACTGCTCTTGTCACAGTCCCATTAAGAAGACCCTAAGCCATTCAGATAAGCACACGGGGATAAGGATTAAAATCGCTCCCTCCCCACAAATTCAGACCAGTGGCGCCCAGGCTTCTTTGAAAACAATGAGGAAAAGCAGCTGGATTTTTACTATTCTCCCTGAACTAGACTGCTCAACTCCTTTTCTTTTTCCTCCTGTTTGTTCTGGGTTTGGAGCTCTTGGCCAGGGTGAGCTCTACTTGTTGTGATATGTGACCCCTAGCCATGACTGCACATGGCCCTGTCCCCGTTGCTGCTAGCTCTTTGTTCAATTCCCCAAGTCCACACTGTCCCTATACCACCTGCTCCTGTAGCACCATCTGTAATGACCTTCAGTGACAGCACTGGACACAGGGAAGTCACAGGCTGGAAATCCACAGGTCAGAGATCTATATCTTGATCCATACAATGATTTTAATTTTTTCTTTCTTTCTTTCTTTTTAACTGAGTGAACAACACAGAAACAAATCAGGAGATTTCACAGAAATGCAGAATTCTAACTTCCCTTGGGAAAAAAAATCACAAACTGGCCACATGGCTACCGTTGGCCAGCAATCTAAGGGAGCTGCTCCCTTCATCTGAAGAGACTCTCACTCTACAAGTCAAACTTCCCCCAGCCCCCCAAATGCATCACCTTCCTAGCCCATATCAGTATTTGAGTATCACCTCCACTCCCATACCAGAAGAACTCCCATTTCCTCAGCTTGACATTCACCACCTGGCCATTCAAACTCTTCTCACAGGAATCATGGAACACCTTTCCACTTCCAGACTCTGCTCAGAGCAGTGCCCCTCCCTGATCTTTTGTCTACCCAACTCAATCAAGAATGCTTCCTCTTCAGAAATGCTTCTTGACCACCCAAGTCATGAAGAGTTCTGGTTCCCTCGATGGCTGGAGCAAGCAATTAGCTCAGCCACGGTCTCACACAGTCCAGTGAGCATGCCCTACTTCCCCAACTAAATCATCAACCTCTTAAGGACTTCACCAGGTCCTGGCATTTGTTTGCCTTCCCCAGAAGCCATCATAGGCTTTGCATAGAGAAGATTCTGAGCAGAGACAAATGGTTTGGTCAAGAGTTACCATCCCAGAGACTCTGCACCTATTAGAAGAAAGAGCAGGCCCAAACTCTCCATCATGTCAGCTTAGGAATCAACTTCCTCAACAAGACTCCTAAAGCACAAGAAGTAAAATCAAGAATCAAGAAATGGGATTTTGTCAAACTAAAACTTTTTCATAGCAAAGGAAACAATAAAGAGAGAGCTTACAGAATGGGAAAAAAATCTTTACTACCTACAACCTCAGATAGAGCATTAATCTCCAGGATATATAAAGAACTCAGAAAACTTAACACCAAAAAACCAAATAACCCAATCAATAAATTGGCAAAGGAACTGAACAGACACTTCATAGAAAAAGAAATACAAATGGTCAACAAATATATGAGAAAATGTTCAACATCTTTGGAAATTAGAGAAATGCAAATTGAAACTACACTGAGATGTCATCTTACTCCAGTCAGAATGGCAATTATCAAGAATACAAATAACTATAAATGTTGGTGAGGATGTAGGGAAAAAGGTACACTCAAACATTGCCGGTGGGACTGAAAATTGGTTCCACCACTCTGGAAAGCAGTATGGAGATTCCTCAGAAATCTTGGAATGGAACCACCATTTGACCCAGCTATCCTACTCTTAAGCATATACACAAAGGACTTAAAATCAACATGCTGTAGTGACACAGCCACATCAATGTTTATAACAGCTCAATTCACAATAGCCAAGATATAGAATCAAGCTAGGTGTGTTTCAACAGATGAATGGATAAATAAAATATGGTATGTATACACAATGGAATACTACTCAGCCATAAAGAAGAATGAAATTATGGCATTTGCCAGTAAATGGATGGAACTGAAGAATATCATGCTAAGAAAAATAAGACAAACCCAAAAGACCAAAGGCCTAATCTTCTCTCTGATAATGTAGATGCTAACCCACAACAAGGGAGGGTATGGAAGGGAAGAATACAAGTTCATTGGATTAGACAAAAGGGAATGAAGGGAAGGGAGGGGATGAGAATAGAAAAGACAGAAGTATGAATCAGACATAACTTTCCTATCCTTCTATTTGAATACATGACCATGGTAACTCCATATCATGTACAACCATAAGAATAGGATCCTAATTAATATGTTATACTCTATGTATGTATAATATGCCAAAATACACTATACTGTAGGGTGTATTTAAAAAGAAAAAATAGAAAAAAGGAGTGGGAGTGTTACCATCCATATTATCACCTAGGAAAAGGCTTGGCTCTCCCCACCTCCCTCCCTCTCCTGCTCCCAAATGCACCCAAGACCCAGGTCCCTTGGAACCACTCCAGAAGGATAAAGACTTGTTTTATGCTTTGCAATGGGTGTCCCCACACCCCAGGGTCAAATACAGAACCTGGCATGTGACAGCTGTTCAACATAGACACACTGAATGCAAAGCACCTGACTTTATTCCCTACACCCTTACGTAGGCAACTTAGCTGACTGAGCATTCCCTTCCTTTTCACCAAACACATCTGTGAATCTGAAATACAGTTTTAAGGTTCCTCCTTTGGTCCTTTTCTCTCCCCTTATTCTGCCAAGTCACACCTGTCTCCATGCCCCTGCAGCACTTTGCTCTGGCCTCAAACTCATTGTCAAATGGCAGTGCAATTATTTGCCCAAGTCTGCCTCAGTCTTGGAAGTCAAACTCTTCCACGTCCAGGACTGTGTGACCTTCTTCCAACGGCCTGCACAGTTCCAAGTCACAAATGAGCCTAACAGGTCTGGTGAAGGGGGGTATATGACAAGCCCCGTTTTTCCAGTGAGGGGATGGAAGCAAGGTTGCAGGGTCCCTGCACAAAGGGAGAGAGGGGAAAGCAGAAGGAAGGGGAGCAGGTTCCCTGTTAATAGAACTGATGTGGGAAGACTGGATTCTGTGAGCAGGATTAAGGCAACGGAAAGGCAGCATGGCCTTGCAACGTCACATCTGGAGCACTGTTTAACAACACATCTGGAATATTCCATTACCCAAGGGAAAGTACCTTTGACTTGTTATTTATTATCAATCAAAATGCCCAGATTCTGTGAAGTTACCTGTTAATGTGTGAGGTTTTCCATAGTAGAAATGCAAAAGATTTCTATTCGGTTAGAAAATAATATCCCAAAGATTATAATTTTATTGCTCTGTGAGACATTAACCAGTTCTGTCTCCAATCTAGAAATCTCACTCCAACGTTTTTTCTCCAGTGCCTACATAACCCCACTTTGCCTTCCTTTTGGTCTCCTTATTAAGGGACTAAGGGCATTATTTGACATGTGCACATGTCTATATTTCTCTACGTCACATTCCAACTTTTTGAAAATTATACTTGAAAACCCATCCTGCCGCCAACTCTGAGAGCATGAGAAAGTCCCTCTCTCTCCTATTTCCCATCAGTAACATGAGGAAATGGATTTAAATGGGAAACTATAAGTTTGAGGAATCAGAGATCTTTGACTTTAAGACAGGATCTTAAACCTTTTGCAGTGGCGTGTGCCTGTAATTGAAATGGCGGGGGGATTTATAAGTTTGAGGCTGGCCTGGGCAACTTAGTGACAGCTTGCCTCAAAATAAAAAATAAAAAGAACTGGAAGAGTGGAAAAGTGGAAAAGTGACCCTGGGTTTGATCCCTAGTACCAAAAAAAAACAAAAACCCCAAAATACTGATGAGTTAAAAAAGCTGAAACATGGTGCTCGAGATGAATCCACCAGCATGCTCAGCTGAAGGAACCACAGCAAAAAGGCCTGCAGTCGGCTGCATGCAGGCCATCGAGAAGGCTGCGGGAGGTTCCAGCCAGCAACAGGAAAGGGAAATGCAGAGAGATTGGTCTTGGTGTACGTTAGTAGCTAATTGAGAATCACAAATTTCCTTGACCTGAAGTCTTCTCCACATCATCATCAGCCAGACCTTGAAAACCTCTCATGGTTAGTGCAAAGCAGAGACAAACCCTTCCCCAGGTGTCCTGAGCTGCTGGAGTCCTGAACTCTTAGGAGGTAGAGATGCTAACAACCATGGAGGAAGCCTGCTCCAGCCTCTAGCCTCCCTTTTCAAACACGTGGCCCTGAGCTAATTTAAGCTTGTCTGAGCTCACTTTGCAGGCAGTTGTCACAAGGCACTACATCAAAAGACTCCCAAGGCCCAAATATTTAACAACAAGAACACTCCCTCCATCCATCAGTTTGGTAATTCTAGCCACCAAAAAAAAAAAGGAAAGAAAGAAAGAAAAAAAGCTTTGGGGGTTTCATTTCTTATAAACATGCCAGAATGCCAGAGCCATTTACAGCTCACAACTCACTGCTCTCTAAACATTTATGCATTTCTCCCTCTCAGCACATCCTTGGCCATTTGATTAAGTGGGAGGTCACAGGGGTGAGGTGGCAGGAGGCATCCAAAGCCGTCTTTGGGTGTTTTCCAAACCTGCCCTTACAGGGTCCAATGCCAGCTTCCCCGGTCGGTAACTACACAGATCACTGGATTCCTGGGCTTCAGTCCACCCCCTACCTCCTTTTGCAGGACTGCGGTAGGCAAAACACAGACCCCCAAATGGCTCAGGCATGTAGTCTTGTTACTGGTTGGGTTTAGTAGGAAAGCTGGTGGGTTTCCTCATGACCCCTCTGGGCTTGGTGGGTGCCAGCATATTGCAAGGTTCCCAAAAGAAGGCTGACAGCAGTGTCTATATTAGGGGAAGGAAGCCACCCACACACTACTTCCTGGGCTATGAGCACAGAAATCTCACCCAAGGCCTAAATCAGTGTGCCTAACACCCTTGCCCTTTGGGAGTGTGCAGTCTCCAAGGGCTGGTGAGACTTATGCAACGTGGCAGTTGGGACACAGGACACAATTATGGCCCACACAGAAGTTCTGGTAAAGTGAAAAAGAGGGAGGGAGGCACATGGGCTCGGGAAATGGCAGAGGCTCCATGGAGGAGGTGTGGAGGAGATTCAGCATCACAGGCAGAGACGGCTGAGCCAAGGCACAGAAGTAAGGCTGGGGTAACAAAGGGTGGCAGAGGAGAGACTGCTGGAGTCCCAGAATTGCATCCTACCTGCTGGTTCGGCTTCCAACATCAAAGGTAATTAAGAATGAAGGAAAAGATGCTGCCTTCAGCCTGGGATCTGTGTGTGAATCCTGAAATCGCCCTATGGGCTGCATGGTCCCTGGGAACCTCCCTTTGTTCTTCAGCAAAATGGGAATACTGGCATGGCCCTCAGGAGACTTGTGATTTCATGGTTGAGGACCCGAAATCTGCCTGGCTCACACTGAGCAGCCACTATGTGGAACCCTCCATGACAGCATCCAGCATGCTGAAGTTGAGTCACACTCTGCAGGCACCACACATAGGCCGCACCTTCACAGCCCCATCTCCAGTCTGCTCATTGAGGAAAGGCTGTAATGGACAGAGGCCTCCTCCAGGGAAGGACTTGGTTCCCAGCTGCTGCAAGGGCTGTGGGCAGCCTCGTCAGGGCTTACAGAAGAGAGCTGCCTGGACAAGGTGACACTCTTTGGGGCATCCCATGTCCTACAGGTGATTGGGGTGAGGGAATGAAGGCCAGGTTGGCCCATCCCAGGATTACACCGTTGGTCCTCCTCGCTTCAGAGCTCTCCATGAGCTTGTCTAAGGCTGCAGCAGCTTGCATCTTGGCTCTGTGTACTCTGACTTTTCCTCTCCATCCATGAGTATTGGTTCTAAGGACCTAACAAACATCTTTCACACTCAGGCTGCTTCCCAATAGCCCCACCTGCAACACACCTGGTCAGTGTTTGTTGATTGAGGAAATATCTAAAACAAGACCACTGCCTGCTAAGTCTAGTCAGCACCAAGGTGGCCTTGCTGCTGGCATGGCCAAGGGACCACAGTAAACAAAATGGCTGGTATAGGTACCATGGCCAGAGGGCAGCAAGGACCCTACCCAGCACACAAGCACTAAGTCACCTTCCAACAGGGACTGGGGAATTTGGAGCACAGGTTAGGCTCTGTTGATTCTCTACCACAAAGTGCCAGGTTGTAATTACCCTACATGGCTGAATCATTCCTAGACAAGGAGAGAATGAAGCCATGGGTTGCACCAAGAGGGAACCCCACAATGGGACAGGGAGTACCTCCATTCATTCTATCCCAGGAGCCACTGGCAGCCCTGAATGTCTCAGATGGAAATCAACAATGAAGGGCAGTTACTTGGGGTATCATCTGGAAAGTCACCTTGGGAGAGGAGGATGCTCCTACCAACACCATGAGAATGACAGGCATTTTCACTGATGGGTGGAAGCTGGAAAGAGGGGGAGCTGCAGAGGCCAAAGCAGCTCTGCCCACTGCGCGCTCTGTACGTTTCACAGCAGCCCCCTCCTCCCCAGAGGTCCCAGCTCCCCTTTCCCTAAACTTGAGCCATAGCAGGAGCCGCATCTCCTACCTCACCCTTCCGCTGCACCTTCTCTGGTTCACAGGCCTCTCAATAGCACACACATCCTGTCCTCCCACACACAGGGCGGCTCCCTTTCCCATACCCCGGGCAAACAGGCCCCCGGGGGTTCCTTGAGGCTGGCTCTTGTCAGGAAGGGGTGGGCCAAGGAGAAACAGCTGCCAGGTCCTTCCCCACCTAAAAAGCAGGAACTTGTCAGGATGCAGTAGGGCATTGGCTGCCTCCCAGGCAGACCTGGTCTACAGGTGTCCCTCCTGAGTGCTGGAAATGCCTCTTCTTCAGTGGGGACAGGCTTCGTGAGAAGGCTGGCACCACAATGGTGAGCACACGGCACTATGAGAACTCCTAGGGTTTCAGAGAGCTCCTGCAAGGCCTGTGGGACAGTGTGCCCCTGACTCCAACCCTTTAACCAAAGCTGCTAGGTTTTTGTCAGTTTACAGAGCTCCAGGCCTTTAAGAGTGTGAAAGCCACTGCTTCAGACGATGTCTCTTGCTGGATATCCTGAGGAGCAGAGGCCATAAAGTTGGACCATCGACCAGCTCTGCAACCCCTAGAAAGTCACTCAACCATTCTGATCTTGTGTTCCCTCTTGTGCAAAATGGCAGTTACAGCAGTGCCTCGCTCCTGGGCTCACTGTGAAGGCTAAGCAAGGAAAGGCCCTCACAATACTTCACTCTTTGCCTGGCTTATAGTCTACAATAAATGTGAGACATTTTCTTCAGAGGACTATATGCTCATTCTAGCACGAGGGCAAAAGATGAGCCTCCAACTCGGAGGTTGTGAACACACAGAGGTCTATTTCTTTGAGTTCAAGGAGTCCCCAGGGTTTAAACTGCTTAATACTTGAGAAAATCAGCCATGGTTCTGACAATGTCGTGTGAACTGGTTCACCGGCAGCAACTCTGGTCATGGCAGCCCCAGGGGGCCACCAAGCCAACAAGCTGAGAATAGAAAATTCACCAGCTCCCTCTCCAGGTGGAAACGTTTGATAGGGACCCAGGCAGGCGCGTGAGTGAGGGCACAGCTTTCCTGTCACCAAGCAATTGTGCCTCCTGGTTGCCCCACCCCTATCTCACAAGTATCTGGGGCATTCAGATGCCAAACAAGATAGCTTCAGACAAGCACTGTGACAGTGTGAAACACTCTATGCAAATATGAACCCTACTGCCATCATCGCTAGCCAACCCAGCTAAGCTGATCCCTTGGCAGGAAGGATGTAATTTCACGACAGAGGTACAGATAGCTACACTGACTATCTGTGTAAGTTGTAAATGACAGCTCTTCAATCTATCCTCTGGTTCAAATTAAAAGTCTCCTTCCAAACAAAGTCCCCTACAGGTATAGTCATTTTTATTGTTCAATTACCAATACCAAGATGAGATGCTTTGACACTCTTGTAATTGTTTGGTTTCTAATCGAAGTTCATGGTTCGCAAGCAGAAGCGTATGTTTCATTTGATGTTTGGGAAATAACAAGGCCTTCCCCTGACATTATAGAAATCAGTGCATGTTTAATGGTTTCTCTGTTAAATTGAGTAATAAATAACCAATAAAGGGAATGGGCCAAATAGAAACTGGGTGGCACAGTGGCTAACAGAATTCTAAGTCTTCCCACTATCCCCATCAAGAACACTATCCAATTTGGAATCAGAATATTCTTTTAAAAACTTTTTTGGAGAGGTGCTGAGGATGTAACCCAGAGTCACTCTACACTCAGCTACATCCCCAGCCCTTTTTATTTTTTAATTTTATGACAGGGTCTTGTTAAGTTGTCCAGGCTGGCCTTCAGCTTGCTATCCTCCTGCCTTAGCCTCCCAAGTGGCAGAGATTACAGGTGTGTGCCTCTGCACTTGGCTCTCCTAATAGTAATAAAGTAAAAAAAAAAAAAAAAACCAGAAAAAAAGCAATTTTATGTTATTATATTTTAAAGATAGAGTATTATAAAATCATCAGCTGCCACTAAATTAAAACATAAAATTCTCTTCTATCCAATAAGCAATAAGAATACAAAGTCTCTTGCACAGGCATTGAAGAGACACTAACAGATAGAGAGAGAAAGAGGAAGAGTAAAGAAAACAGCCACATAAGCAAATGGGAGAAGTAAACAAAGAAACAGAAGAGACAGAGAAAGCCACCTAGATTCATTTGTAAAGAGAAAATCAGACATGGGTAGGCAAAAAGAAAACAATTAAATAACAAAGATAAAATGAGAAATGAACTTAACTAAACAAACCTCTATGTTGAAAGTTTATTGGTGAAAGATTTGAAAGTTATATTACAGATATACAATTACAAGCATAAAGAGTTTGGTTCTCTCAATAACTGCTTCCTTAAGGAGATAAAATCACAATGAACTACACCCAGCTCTTGGCCAGCATTTCCCTATCCCTGGCCCTTAGATAATGCCATGCAGTCTCATTTTTCAATATAAAACATCTGCTGCCTTCTTGGGTGAGCATTTCCATTGGCACACCACTTCCCAAAGCAAACTAGCTGGTCCCCCCCATGCTGGTCCCCTCACCTGTGGGCGCCATGGAATGGGGAGCAACATGGCACCTACCGCCATATTGGGGTCCACAGGATTAAAGAGTGAGCACAGGGAAAGCATGAGGCATTGAACATGGCCCTTAGTACATCCTCAGTAGATACCAGCATCTGTCATTAGCGGGGGGTTGCACACAGCTACTTATAGCAAGACAAAAATAAGCCAGCAAGCCTGTGTGTCTAGATTCAACAGAAGTATTCTGGAAATGTGATAAGGTCACCTGAAGACTCTTTTGTATTAGATGAAAGGCATCGTGTTGGGCGCCATGTTTTGGATGTCAATATAAAGGGCATCCTTCAGTTTCTACCTAAGCCATCTTCCTGTCTCTGGGTTTCTGCACTGAGCTGTCCAGCTCAATGGGCTGCTGCCCAGGAGTCTTCTTTAGGAACCGCAGCAGGGACTCTAATGTCAGGAAGTACCTCCTTCATTCCAGCTTCTTATTTAGCCCAAGGTTCCCCACTGAATCAGATTTCTTCCTTCATTTCCCTCACAAAGGAATCCTTTAACTAGAGCCCCCAGCAGGGTTCCTTTGAAGAAACTCTCTTCTTGCAGTACTTTCTAGCTTGGTCTTCCTTACTAAGGAATTAAGATACATTTCAGGAACCTGGCAGAAAACGTTAATTCCTTCTCCTCTGTCAAGGTCCATTTTCTCTCAAATGCACCCAGAAGCCAGCCACAGTGAGGACATTTAGAGCACTCTCATTTTAAATGATCACATCACAAAGAATTGACAAAAGTTGGAGACGATAGATACGTTAACCAGCCTGATTTGATCATCCCACAACCTATACATGTATCAAAATGTCACATTATTTTAGACCTCATAAATATATATAATTCTTATGTGTCAATTAAAAATACACAGCTACATGCATCTTTAGTCCCAACTACTAGGGAGGCTGAGGCAGGAGTTTTGCTTGTATCCAAGAGTTCAAAGCCAGCACATGGAAGGGCTCAGATGAATGTCTGCTGAGGGAAGGAGCCTCCACCTTCATCCGCTGGGCCTGTCCTAGCGGGTCTCCCCATAAACTGGGCCTCCTCATAAACATTACCTAGTAAAGCCCTACTGGTTCTGAATATGAGGCCTTCAGTTTCACAAGAATGATTCCCCAAGGATCCACCCTGTCTGCTGTTTATTTTAAGCAGCCTAGGGCCCATGGTTAAATGAAATAACTTCCACTTCAAATGGGAAAACACCAAGTCCCCAAACTTACGACCTCTATCTTAGCAACTCAGTGTTATAGCTTAGCCCTGGGCAACTCTATGCCATCCTGACCTCAGAGCCCCATTTGGGATGGAAATGACTTTTTCTCTTCTCTGCAGGGATCTCTGAATTAAACAACCAAAGGAGGACCTACTCTCACCAAGACAGATCCGTGGTACCTATTCATCCAACAGACCCATTCCCCCAGCACCTACTACATTCCTGGAATTAGGCACTGGCCATACAAAGTGACTCAAGCAAACAAAAGTTCCTAAATTTATGGAACTAGTTTGGATTGTCATGAAGACTGGAAGAGGGCTAAGGAATAAAATAAATTTTAAAAATCTATAGTTTATCAGAGAATTTGAGTGCTATAAAGAAAATGTAAGATATGGATGATCGGAGAGTAAATTGAAATAGAGGGCAATTTATCAAAACAATTGGAAGTCACAGAAAATATAAGGAAAACTCCTTCTGAAAAATATGGCACTTAAGACTTATTCTCTGTGTAAACATGGACATGTCACCTGTTCCTCTGAGACTATTCTCTACAGGATAAGGCAAAACTAGTTCTCTCTATGGAACCTTCTAGATCTGAAATTCTATTTCTCTAAACAATAGGAAGCAATGTGAATTGGCACCAGGTTTGTTATGATCCAATAATTTTAGTCTAAGTTTCAATAACATTAAAAAAAAAAAAACCTAAAAAGGCACTACTCCTAAAAGAGGTTATAAAGTAAGACTCTGAGGACAAGGACACTGGGAAACCCAGCATCTAATACCATTTATCCTGGAGCCACACAAGTCCTTTTGGCAGGCGGGACCTCAGTGAATTCCCACTGATCCTGATGAGGTGGCACCCAACAGAGGGTTTCCTCTTCTTTGGATATTTTTCCCTCCTCATTCCAACATTTACTATGTGGTAGAACTATCACCTCAACCAACTAAGAGGCAAATTTTTAAAAACTAAAATGCAAAAGCCATTTTTTAAAGCCATTCATAGTCTTATTTGTTTTAATAACTTTATTTGTTTATTTGGTGGTAGATACCAGGGATTGAACTCAGGGGTACTTGACCACTAAGCCACATCCCCAGCCTTACTTTGTATTTTATTTAGAGAAAAGGTCTTACTGAGTTGCATAGTTCCTCACTGATGCTGAAGCTGGCTTTGAACTCACAATCCTCCTACCTCAGCCTCCTGAGAGGCTGGGATTACAGGCGGGCACCACTATGTCTGGTAATTTATTTATTTATTTAGTTAGTTAGTTAGTTAGTTAGTTATTTTTATGTGGTGCTGAAGATCGAACTCAGTACCTTACACTCAGTGCCTAGAGTGCTAGGCAAGCGCTCTACCACTGAGCCACAACCTCAGCCCCCGAAATTCATTTTAATAACATAGTTCATTAAACTAATCTATCCCAGATATTATCATGTTAAGATGTGCTTGATATAAAAAATATGAATAAGGTATTTTAAGGTTTCTTTCATAATAAATTTCCCGTACACAGCACATCTGAAATCAGATGGCCATCTCTCAGGTGCTCAGCAGCGCCCCTGTTGGACGAGCCAGGTACAAGGCTTCTCAGGTCCATGGATGCTCAGCCAGATCATGGACATCCCCAGAGACTGCAAGATGCTGTGTTTATGAAGGTCTGTGCGTCACCATGAGTGCTCCAGGACAGCTTGTGATTCGCCGTGGGAGGCTGGATGATATCCGACTCCAGCCTCTAGCTGGGCAGCCCCAGTCCCACGGAGATCACTGTCATCATGCTGACAGACGACACAAGGACTGGCCTAATGAAGAGCTTTCCTAGTAGAGCACATCGTGTGCCTCTGCCACCCACCTGAGAGTTCCTCTCCTGAGTGACCTCAGTGGTGGAGGCGGACATGGCACCTGCGTAGCCACTCCGACGCTCATGGGTTGAGCCTATGATAAATAAACACACCTACGTGGGAAGAGGGAAGTGTGTGTTGCGTGGTTGAGGCAAGCAGTGGTTGCCATGGAAACCAGCCAGCCTCACTCCAGACTTCTCCCTGACGCCTTGATCATTCACTGGCTCATGAAGCCCAGTAGAGGGGCATTGTCCCTGTCCCTATGGAAACCTCCCAAATGGTCTATTAAGATGAAAGCAGATCAAAGAAGGGATGGCTACACACCTTTTCCATCCACATTAATATCCACCTCTGTCCTGGGAAAAGAAAATCAAACCACCTCTGCCACAGAGAGCAATGACATTCAGGAAGGAGAGTAAGGGTGAGGTGGAGGGTTCCAGGTAAGAGAGCAGGGATGAGGTGGAGGATAGTAGATAGGAAGGTAAAGGTGAGGTGTTTTCCTTTAAAAAGTGAAGCTCTGAAACAACCCATCTGCCCACCATAGTCAATGTCTGACGGGACAAACGGCCATGGTTTCAGGGTCTTAGTTCCTACTCAGCCTGGTATTATACTATCCTCTATGGCAAGTCTCTAGCTTGATCTTTTCTGAGAGCCACGTGTCTCTTACCAATCTTGTGCACATTCATTCAGTCCTTACTTATTCTTGAATGAGAAGCGCACAGCATAGCAGAAAGAGCCCAAGGCCACCGAGTCACAAGATCTCAGCTCTGGTGTATATGGACCGTGTATGATCTTACCTAAGTTATTACAACTTCCTGTACCTTGGTTTCCTCATCTGTAACACGAGGATGAGAACAGAAGAATGCTAGACACTTGTCTTCCATACAGTTATAGTCAACATGCTTAGATACTGACCTCCCTTGAGCGTAAAGATCATATCTCCTTCCACTGAGGTCAACAACTGCCAAGTAGAAAGCTTGGTACTTGCAGATGCTCAATAATACCAGTTGAATCAGGAGACAACAGAATGCTTTCCCTTGTGTTCTCATCTCTCTCTCTCCCACTTTTACACAGCAGTCTGGTTCAGGATTACTTCATCCCCAGGACAAGAAAAAAGGGATTATAAAACTAAAATACATGTTTCCTATTCTCAAGGAACTTATAGTTTACTGTGTTTGATTAACAAACAAGATTATATAATACTCACTCTGTGCCAGCTACTGTTCTAAGTACTTTACAAATATTAGGTCATTTAATCCCCATAATAACCTGATGAGGTAGGTACTAATATTGTCCTCTGTGACTCACTCAACTAGCACATGGAAGAGCCAAGGTCAAACTTAGCCAATCTGGTGCCATAGCTTGTGCTCTTAACCACTCAGCTTCACTGCCTCTAAATTAGATAGGTCCTGCACACAAGTGCATATGAATGGTGTATAAGACTGGTAGGTTTCAAAGAAGGGCAAGACTGCACTGGCCCTAAGGACGAGGTAGGATTTGAACCCACAGAGTACAGGAAGAGGGAGGGTTGGTTGGAAATACATCAGGGCTGAATAACAGTGAGCCTTGACCTCTTCATAAGGAATCTGAGCTGCAGCCCATGGGAGCCACTGAAGGTTCTGGAGGCATGAAGAAACCTAAGTAAAGATAGCTTGGGAGAAAAATTCACCTAGTAATCCCAGGCTAGATGGACTAAATAGAGGAGCTGGGACAAGTGAAGAGACTCAGGTAGAAGCTGTTAGAGTGAGGGAAGGAGGAGGTCCAGGGCTTAAGTTGGGACAATGAAGGAGCACCAGCGGCGAGTCCCTGGGACTTGGTTACTACCAGGATAGAAGATGTCTCCCTCAGTTTCCCACCAATCATTCAGATCAGAAACAAGCTCTAGGGAGCCTTCACTGGACACTCAGCCACCCAGAGTGGCACATGGGCTCCCTGAAGCCCTGGTTTCCAGAAAAGATGCAACATGGGGTTCTCTTCAATAGCCTGTGGAAACACAGGCCAAGCCTCTCTCACTAGAGTATGCAGCTGCTGCCAAAGCCAGCAAGGCAAATTCAGTCCTCACAAAGAAGCCAGTTCCCTTCAAATGTGAAAGGTAGCCTTGGACATGGAACCTCAGTCCTGTTTGTTATAGTGCTGTATAAATCACAGCCCTAGAACTGAAGGTCAGCCTGAGCTTTCCAGTGAACAGGCTTTCTATTCTACCCTATTGTGTCAGAAAGGGAGGAGCAGGAATTGAGGAACGGACGAGGGGTCACAGAATGACTTATGACACAAGAACATGATTTGTCTGCCTTCTCCCAAGCTCCACCAATTGCCTGAAATCCTCTATCCCATCCCAGCTTTGCATAAATTCCTGGAGAAGGTTCTGTCTGACATCACAATGAGACAGATGCCAGGGTGAAGTACAGCAGGTAGACTCATAAAACTGTGAAAGAGAGCTGGGCTTTGACAGAAGCTGGAGTTTGCCTTGTTATTTATCTTTCATATTTGAAGCCTTGGGATTCCATTTTCATCCTGATGGAGATGATAAACTCTTAGCAAACTTTTATGGCTCCCAGGACAAAACGGAGGACTCTGTCCTGCTTCCTCCCTTGTAACGCGGGCAGACTTTTAAATTCAAGTCAGGGCAGAAACCGATTTTGGTCAGAGGCAAAATGTATTTATCTTTGTAAGTACAGCCATTAAGATGTGAGCAGGAATAGCTGAAGAGAGCATCTTCAGGGGGAACACAGGAAGAAATAGGAGGGGAGGTGGGGAAGGAAGGAGACGGTGACACATCTGACCCCCACCAGAAGCTTCTTACGGTGCCAGGGGGGTGGGGGTGGGAAAGGCATCTGCAGATGGAGAGAATGGAACCCCAGGAGTGGGCTGAGGGGAAGTTTTGCAGTAGGAGGGCTGAGATCGGTGTGTGCTGTGCGCTAAGAGAATTTTGAGAGTGGACATAACAAACAGAAAAATTACGCTTGCCTTTCTGTTTGTAGAATCACAGTGGCTCTGAAATCCACCCGCTCTGCTTCTCCAAACACTAAAGTCTCCAGATGGAAAAATCTGAAATCAGGCTGCAATATGGAAAAAGAAAGAAAGAGAGAGAGAAATAGAAGAAAGAAAAAGAAGGTGGCTGATCACAAGGTTGTTCCTCTGTGGTCTAAACTGCAGATCTGGGCTATCAAATAATGCACAGTTAAGAGACGTGGGTTCCAGTTCATGCACTGGTTGGGACTGACCATATCACTTGGAAGAAGCCCCACTCTGTTCACATATAAACTGTGAAGAACATGATGTAGCTAAGGCACAGCACTGCTTCTGCTGCCTGTCAAGGCTTTGCTCATGGCAGACATCACTAATTGATCACAGCACTCTTCAGAACATAGGCACGATGGTTCTTTGTTACAGGCACCACCCATCAATCAAGACGGACCCACGAGATGAAACTTGATCACTATTCCTGAACTAAATCTCTTCTAATCCTTAAAGACTAGAACTAGAAAATGATGTCGTGTAATCTCATTACAGATATCCTTCAATACTTCTGTTGTCTCTTTGGCCTTCTTTCCAAGACTTAGCAGCCAAGGCTGTGAGATAAAAACTTTATAGAGGCTCTTCACTCAACTCTGTGCCTGAAGCTTTGAAAGTGACCTTCTGCATTTTTTTTTCCTCTTGAGCCTCTTTACCTTAGGTTCCCCATTCTGAAAACTCCTGGGATTGATGTGTGTTGTACCCTCTTACAGGTTTCATCAAGGTAGAGAATTCTATTCCTTTTCAAATACTTTGAGATCATGGAATAGAAGGCAGCCTTGGGAAGTTCAAAGACATTTAATTATTACCCTCCATTCTTTTGAAAATTATTAAAGAGCCCAGAATTAGAAATTCAGATTTCCTTCAGGCTCCTGAGAACAAACAACTGTCTTATAAATGGCTTAATGTGTTTGTTTAATGTACACAAAATTATCTCTCTGAAAAATGGATTGTTTTCATGTCACTTTGCATCTTTAAAATATACCACCTATGGCAAAAAGATGGGGATTCAAAGTCTGACAAAATCTACAGCAGAAATAATTAGCACCAGCAGCCATTTCTGAAAGAAAGTTAAATGAAAGAGAAACTGGTTACTTATTTATTTCTGTTCTCTCTATCTTGATCTCTCCATCTCAGCCTAGGGATGAAACATTGTGTATCTTGGTGCTCTAAAGGTGTCTTTCAGAATTGCCTCTGCAAGGTTTGGAGAGAACCCTTAAGCCCCTGCGCACAACTCCTCTGGGTGACGGCACCGTGGTGGGGGTGGGGGATGGAAACCAGTTCCAGCACTCAAAGTCTCCGGGATAACCAACCAACCAGACAAACCCACTCCCGTGCAAACTGGGCACAAGGGCAGAAAAACAATGATGTTTTGCAATTTTGCAGACATCGAAGAGTTCAGCCCTTCCTCTCAAGGATATGGACAGTCTTTCCTTAAATCATGTTAATTAAATTGGAAACGCTTGAAATAGTCCACTGAGGGTGTGTGCAGTTGCTTTCTAAGCTCATCTAAGAAGTTAACCTAAAATGAAGCTTCATTTGGGAAATTCCTGCAATATGAAATCCACTGATCACCCATAGCATTCCACACTCTTGCTGTAAATTTGGGGGTTACCTTGGCTGGTACCTGTTATCTCCAGCTATTCCTCGGAGTCTGCTGTCTGGTTCCAGAAATTCAAAATGACTGTGGCCACAATAATGTTCTCTCATTCCTTCAGGTCCTCCTGGGTATCTCTGGCAGTCGTTACTTTAAATAAACATGCCTTTCATTAAACATGCCTTTCATTAAATGTTTACAGGTGCAAAAAGATGGAGCTCCTTCTTCCTCTGGAAGAGGAAGAGGAATGGACTTTCAGGACCACGATGACTCATTTGCAGTAATGGTGGTCACAGCCAAAAACAGAGGCACGTCTTCTCTAGGGTCTCCTTAAGCAGAGGCCGCTCAACTGCCAGGAAAGCTCACCTAAGTTGGAACATGAGTCTATCAGAAGTGATGCACTGAACGTGGCCCAAGAAGGGACCCCAAGGCTGAAGTGATGGAAAAGGAGCCAGCTCCTCTGAGGAGGGACTGTCCCTTGGGGTGTGGCCCCTTCCTCTCACCAAATCCATGGCCACAGTTCCCTCTAGAAGGTTCTACCTAGATGCTTCCCTTCTCCTCTGCATGTTAAGATCTTCATAGAAGGAGTCAGAAGGGAAAAGAATCCAAGGCGGTGAGCCAGAGGCGGCGGCCATATCTCACCAATCTTCGTATGCCATGGAAAGCGCATTAGCTTTAGTTTGAATGAATTGCAACTCCAGTGGAAGCCATGATGGGACAGCCTGAGGATCATCCTTCTGCTCTCCAGCTGCCCCAGCAACTGAGAAAAGGAAAGCCTGTCCTTCCTCCTGCAGCTCTCCTCATGCCTGGCATGAGGCCAAGTGCATAAAGGCCTGAGATCAACCTTACTACCTTTTCTGCTTGAAAGACTAAAAGGAATGAGAAAACAGAGACATTTGGGGCTGCACGAGAATAAACTACCATCACTCTTGTCCCTGGCAACATCAAGGGCTTGAAGAGGGAATGGACTCATCCAAGGTCACCCAGAAAGGTGACAGCAGAGCTGGGATTAGAACAGTTTTCTGCTGACCACAGTTCCTCAGATATAAGTGATTCTCATCTCTACTCTCATGTCTTGAAATGATTTCACACACTGTCACCAATCTCCAAGGCCCACAGAGGCACACAGCATGACTCTCCAGGAGGAACCAGTTTTCTATCCTCCTGCTCTCAGACTCTTCCTGGAGAGATCTGCGGTGCCTGAGAAACCAAGTTGCCCAGCTCCTTGTTCACAGGGAGACGATTACATCATGGCCGATCCCCAGGAGCCCATGCAGGTGCCTGGGGAGGAGGCAGCTCCTGAAAGCAGCTTCTTTGCTTTGCAAGAACTTACCTTCCACTCCTGAGACACAGGTGGGCAGCTCTCTCAGTGCCCAGCTGATGGGATTAACTCCGTCAGAGTCTCTAGCCAGTGTAGTCACAACCCGGCCCTTGCTCTAAAAACAAGGGGAATAACCTGGGCCCCTCCTGGTGGGCTTCCCAGCCCCTGGGAAAGACAAGACTCAAAGGCTTACAAACCCAGCAGAGTTCAGCAGCTTCCAGGGACCCAGCAGCCTCTGTGCCCTGAAATGCCACCTTTATGAGATTCTGTTTCAAGCTACTGTTAGTATAAATGAAGACAATTTGAAGAAGGGTACTATGGGGTCTTCTCAGTCTCTTCCCTTTTCAATGAGCTCTTCCCTGTTTCCCTTAGGACAATGGTTTCACCAACAATCACAAAAAGGGCTAGGGTACATAAAAAGGGAATGAGAAAAAGGTCAGAATTTAGCCTCTTTGTTCACATAGTCTGGGGACCATTTCAGTTTGGGGACGGGGATGGTTTCTCAATCTTTGTGACTAATCTGCTGGATCCTGGGTTTCTCATCCCTGAAGAGGAGCAGGGATGAGTATGCCATGTCCATCTGCTTTCAGGATGAACCCACCTCCAATAAACAAGGAAGGCCCAGAGGTCTGCTGGCCCCGAGGGGAGGCACACACAGGTTTAAAGGTAACCTTCAATGCCAAGGATACATCTGTGCCCTTGAAGGCTGGCGCACTGGGGCCCAAGCTGCCCTCCTGGCCATCACCTTCACCTTTCCTTCCATGTCAGCACAAGGCCAATTTTATGAACTAAAATTAACTGGATGAGCAAAATGATAGCCCTGGTGCTTAAGAGGCTTGGGTGTATTTAATTGAGTTTTCAAGTGCCCTAATTCCCTAAGACAGAGCAGCGACTGTCACGTCCCAGTTCTCTCACTACTCAAACAGGACAGAACCTTCTTATAAAATTTTTAGGGCAAATGTTGGCTTTCTTTTGGTCTTTTCCCTGAAATTGTTGTTTTTCTGGAAAAAGCCTATTCTGGACCCAGACCCTAAAAATGGGGCTTCTAGTGTACCAAATTGGGATGTTCAGGGCCCTCAGGCACGAGTCCGTCTGCCTCCTCCTAAACATAGCCTAGAAAACTAAACTTGGCAGCATCAGCCTGTGTGTGGTCCCGAGTGTGACTTTCCAGGCACGTGCTTCCCAGCAACAACAGAAGCTGATGGCTGTCATCGTCTTCGTCGCTATTTTTGAGTCTCCCTGCTAAACAAACTTTATCACAGCTGAAACGGAGGTTCTTAGGAGAGCCTCAGCCCACCAAGATATTTTTCTGACAAGTAGACAGTGCTAAGCCATTAGCATCTTCGAGAGACCATGCAGAGAAAGCTAAGTTTGTAAGAAAACTACCAGCGCAAGGGGGTGAACGCCAATACATTTCATTTCCTCCAGGGGGCGCCAGTTTTTTTTTTTACTGGCGGGGGTGCAAAGGCTGGTTAACATTGATCATATGCACATAATTTACTCAGGCTCCTGGGAGCCAGCAGCAGGGATGCACTAGATATGAGACCAGGATTAGATGACTCCTAGGCCTGTTCAAAGCACTGATGGGTAGGTCATAGGCTCTGATTTATCACTAACCTCTATTTTAAACACCTCACCACCCTAAAGCATTCTGGCAAATGCAAGCATGACATTTTCACTTTCAACACTGTGCATGACTGCACTTTGTGGTAAGAACCAACAAGTGTCTGACGGGCTCAAAGGAGACGTCTCAAATGCATAGGACAGTCTGAGTCTTTGTCTTCTGGTGGTAGCGCACATACTCCCATCTCCTTTTGATAGATCCGTGCTCATTACCCGACAAAAAGGATGTTAAACACACCGCCTCTGTAGCAGTGGTAGCATGCCCTCTGCAACTAGTCTGTCTCTGCCCCGTCAGCCTCACTCCACATCCCAGGGAGGACTGGGCGGGTGTAGGAACCATGGTGAGTTCAGTTGACCCTCTTTCCACAAGCCTCATCAATCATCCTGCCAAAATGTTTCCTATGACACATGCACCCACAATGTACAGCTCTAGGGGAAGCCCAGCCCCCTCTATCCCTGACCGGCTCAGAGAGGCTACATGAAGTGAGAATTTCCTGGCCCACTTGACAATGATGAGTCAGAATGGCATGAGCCTGCCACAGCAGGGACAGAGCCTGGGTGAGCCTGATAAAGGAAAGACATGCACAGAGCAAACATTACCAGCTGGCTAGACCCCAATCATGGCTGGACCAGGCCACTCAGAGCCTTTCAAATGGCCATGCACAGAGCTCCTCAGAATATAGGGAGAAAGTCAGGTTTATTGAGGTCAGAGGGCTGCTCTATCTCTGCCCAGGAAAGTATTTCTTCTCCACCAGTTTCCCTTGTGGGTCTCCACAGGAGCCCACTTCCTTCACAACATGGCACCTGGGCTCACCCAAACAAGAAAAATCGTAGTAGCCAATACTTATTAAGTACTAACCGGTCCACAGGCACCATTCTGAACATTTTACCAACTTATTAACTCCTCACCATAACATTAAGAGGCACTTGTTGTTATTCCTATTTTGTAGATGAGGAAACTAAAGCATCAAGGATGAAGCAACTTGGCAGAGTGAAAGTCCTGGAGAGAGCTGGAGCAGGGAGGACACAGTCTGGCGTTGCGGCCCTGTTCCTACACACATAGCAGCCTACATGTTCCAGAAGCAAGCTGCTCCTTCCCCAGGATGGCTGTCCCAGGAGAGAGAAGCAGGAACTGGAGATTTGGGGGGTGTGGATAGCTTCACCTGGCTTCCTCATGGGTTCCAATTAAGTAAGAGAGAGACAAGGAGCCAGATGGGAGCAGGAGCCCAAGGCCACATGATGCTATGTGGCAAAGGGCAGAGCTCTTCCCTCCCAGTCCAACAGCAGAAGCTTGCCTGGCCTGCTCGCTGCAAAGACCCTGGCAATGTTCTGTCTCATTTATTAGGCACCACTGACTGTATGCTACCTTGGGAAACAAACAGATATGAACTGCACTGATGGATAAATGGATCTAGATGAATAGAGGGATAGATGAGATGGAAGAACAAAGCAAGTATACACTCTCATCTGGACACCCCAGAAGAGAGGGGTAACAGCAGCACAAGCCCTTGCCAGGGGGGGCGTACAGGCTCCATAAGCCAGATACGGAAGGCCAGTATGAAGCAGGCTGCTCCTGATCCAGGAAGCTCTTCCTCTCTCCAGAACTACCTGCAGACTGACCTCTGAAACTTCGTTTTTTGCAACAGCCCTACAGCCCTGGGGAAGGTGGGAGGAGCCAACATACCAGCTAGAAATATTAACAGCTGCTTTTTACAGAAAACACTGGGCAATGGGTGCTCAGTGTGGGACCTGCGGAGCAGCACCTCAGCCCGCACTGCTGCAACACAGGCTGTGGTGCTGCTCTGCAGGCCTGGGCAGGGGTGCTCTGCAAGGCAAAGACTAGGCCCTCTGAGCTGCTGGGATCTGTGGTTTGGGGACTGAAGAAGGGCAGGCAGGTGGGTGAGAAGATTTAACCCTGTTACAAAATTCTCAGAAATATTGCCTCAATTTTGGGAAGCAGAATGTGCACAGCCCATATGCTGAGGCCACCTGGAAACCTGCTGTGAAACCTGGGGGGCCTGCTGGCTCTGGCCTCCATCTCCTCATCTCTACCATAGGACTTAGTTAAGTTTATGAAAGAAAATGCAGGCCTATCCTTGAGAAAGGGCTAGATGTCACTCACCAGGAGCCTGGGTAACTTGGGGAGCAGACCCCATCCAGCACTTAGGGAAGAGTATCCACAGTCACAGAGAGGGTGGCAGGCTTTTTCTCTACAGGGCCAGATGGTAATTATTTTAGGCTGGTGAGTGTCTTGGGCTGTGGATACTACTCAACTTGCTTTGTAGTGTGTTACGCAAGCAGCTAAGGATGATATGCAAATGAGCCAGCATGGCCAGAGTCCAATAAAATTTTGTTTATGGACACTGAAATTTGAATTTCAAATAATTTTCACATATCATCAAATATTTTTTTAAAAACCACTAAAAAAATTGTAAAAAACGTTTTTAGTCACAAAGCATACAAAAGAGGCAGCGAGTCATGTGGGTCCCTGGACTGCACCCCACTGATTCCTGAGCTAGTTCAATGCCCCCCATAGATGTTCTCTAGGGAAAGACCCCCCAATGAAGTGAGAATGGGAACTGCTGGGCAAAACAAAACCATTAGCTGTCCTGCTTCAGGACTTCTGTGAGCATCTACGTATCGTTGTGCACGGGCCAGGGGAAATGGGCCATGGAGAGGAGGCCCCAAGACCTGAAGTCTCTCCAGGTTTCCAGAGAACCACACTCATCCTGAAGCGTCTCCCATCCAACTGTCAGCCACTGCACTACCAGATGTGACTCTGCCTCTTTTTGCACATCTCCAGCAACCAATTGTTCATCCTGTCTTGGACAGGCTCGATGCAATCGCTTCCCTGACTCACATTATCCCATCTAAGTAAATGATGCTAGGTCACGAATAATAAATTTATTGCAAATCTTAGTGAAACCAAAATTAAAGACAGTTGATCCAAACAGAGGCCAATCTGGGCCTCAGAATTTGGAGAGGAATTGAAATGCTAATGGCTTCAGAGCCCTTCCTCCACCCTTATCAAGACAACCTGCCCCTGCTCCAACCTGTTGCTAAGGTAACTTGTCCCAGGGACCCTACAGGAAGTTATAAAAGTTCTTAATTATGCCTCCTTCCTGCCCAGATCACTCTACCTTGACCTCTCCAGCCCATCTGCTTCTCAGCTTTTGGCCATCCCACCAGAGCATCTCCTGGGCCTAGTCATGTAGGCAGGAAGGAGAGAGATAAGGGGAAGACAGCAGGAGAACAAAGGAAGCCTAGGACATATAAAAAGGCAGAACACACTCACTTTGAGGGCTAACAGGATACCAGCTATGGCCACCTTCTCCCTTTTTTAAATAAACCCTGCTTCATATGCTTGCCTTGTCCTGCTTCTCTAATGTTATATGTCAACATATGAAGAAGCAAGACTCATCACTGGTAATTGGTGATATTATTAGTGCAGCTTTCATCAGATATAATCCAAATTTTATGTTTAATAATATAAAATATAATATACCTTTATTGACTTTCTAACTAATACCCCAAATATGAACTCCATATCTACACACAGTATAAAACGAAGAGTCGTTTTTAAGTCTTGATGGGGAACTGCCAAGTGGCTCCTTTGAATCAATGCCTCTCTTTGGGGTGTTAACTCAAATAAAACCTCAATTAACTCCCAAATGACACAAAAAGCAAGACACACCTGCTCACGACTGGGGCATTCTTACCAAAAAATACAATCCTGTTAAACCTCTGGTCTTTCTTCTACATAGAGGATTAGCAGATAGTATGAGAAATGTACATAGCTTTGCCAAAACCATAAAAACAACTCGAGAGAGTGAAGTGGAAATGTGATTTGTGTGTCAATTTACCACTAGGCACCACTGAAAAAGAAAAGGAGAGGATGATAGTGAGAAATGCCACCAGCACAGAAGCCACCTCACAGGAGAGATGACTGCAATGAATGTCACATATTTGATTAAGCATGTGCCCACATGTACCTCCATATGGCTCAACCTGTCCAATTTCATGTGCAGACAGCACAGCAGTGAATGCACATCTACTTAACACTATTAAACCAGTAGGATTATTTGTATTCAAAAGATGTATTTGATACATATTTCCTTCAGGATCCTGGGAGATATGTCCAGACTATGCACATAGTGTTCATGTAAAATGCCACACATGTGACATATTTAGAAAGATAAAGGGAGAGACTGGAGTTTTCCTTTTCCTTATGTTGATAAATCATCTTCCAAACATTAAAGCAAGTAGCAAATGTTTTCAGTCCATGAAATTAGGCATGTATATTTCCTGGAGCAATATTTAAATGCAGCACCAGGAAGTAATGAAAAAGCGTGATTCTAAAGTCTCCGTCTTTGCTCAAGGAGCCAGTGGGTGAGACCAGTCTTTGAAGAGAAGTAGAAAACAATGAATGTGCCAGGGGGTTGAGGAAAGTCTTGCCAGAACAGATAGGGTTCACATCTTGAGATGAGGTTGTCCTTGGCCACAAGACAGTCTTCCTAGGGAGGGAGTGGCTCTGAGTTCAACGTGGAAACGAACATGAATATTCAGAAACTAAGTGCTGGCGGAGACAGTGTGCGTATTTGTGCCTGTGTTTACCTGTGTGTATCTATAACCTTCTCCTTTACAAGCAGTTTCTCTAGTACTATCATTCTTGTGCTAGATAATCTTAGAAAAATCCCTTCTCTCTCAGCCCCTAACTTTCAATTTCTTTATAAAATAAGGGGAAGAACTAAACCAAGAGTCTGCAAACTATGGCTTATGAAACAAATCTGGCCCACCACCTGTTTCTCTAAAGTTTTATTAGAACATGGTCACACTGTGGCTTTTGGTGGCTGCGTTCCAACCACAATGGCAGAATTTTGTAGTCATTAGATAGTCCACATGATCCAGGAAGCCTAAACCATTTACTACGGAAAAAGATGCCAATGATGAACTAAAATATCTAGGTTGATTTTTAGTTTGTGAGTCTCCAACGTACAACTTACACAAAAGCCTACTCCATGTGTTTCTTGCCCTCTGTACCCCATCTCATTCTTAGAAAAATTTGATTTGGCTCACAGAACTGTACAGAGCACATAACCATATTCAAGTAAATTTCAAATAGGAGAGTGAGGAAATCAGGGCAATGCAGAGATGAGAGAAGAGACAGAGGAAGTCAGGGCAATGTGAATGCACAGCCCAAAAGCCACCAAGATGCTCTGCATTTTCCATGGGCCATTAACTTGGTGCCCAGCAACTACCACAGGAAGAGACATAGTCCCTATTCTAATTTAGAATGTTCACTGGATGTTCACCAGGAGGACCATGGTGATCTCTGGTGCAAAAGAACTATTTATTCCATGAGTGTTTGCACAAAATGCAAATCAGGTGAGATGTAGGGAAGCTAGTCCTCAACAACATGCAAGCTGTTGGGAGGAACTCAGGTGACATTGACTCTTGGATTCAAAGTCCTCTATTGTGGGCCAACTCCATATCCTAAAGTGGAATTTGCCTGCAATTCTATGACATTCCAAAGTTCCAAAATAAGCACATACTGTGCTAAAGGTGTACACCAGTAACTGGTTCCAGGAGCCCCTGTGGATACCCACCTCCACAGATACTCATTTAAACAAGTACCTTGCACATGACCCCCACACATCCACCTCGTATGCTTTCAATCATCACTAGATTACATGTGATATATAATACAATGTAAATGCTATGTAAAAAGTCACTATAAAGTATTATTTAGGAAATGATGACAGGGAAAAAAGATATTAAATATTCAGTATGGATGCAGTTTTCTTCTTCTATTTTTTTTTTTTGGTACCTGGGATTAAACCCAGGGGCACCTAACCACTGAGCCACATCCCCAGCCTTTTTTATATTTTATTTAGAGACAGGGTCTTGCTGAGTTGCTTAAGGTCTTGGTAAGTTGCTGAGGCTGGCTTTGAACTTGTGATCCTGCTACTTCTGCCTCCCAAGATGCTGGGATGCACCACCTTGTCTGGCCTTCCTCAGTATTTTTCATATACATCTGCTTAAAGCCATGGATGTGGAACTTGTGGACATGGAGGGCCAAGAGAACTTTTAGAATCAGAAAACAAATATTCTTTAATTTAAAAAAATAAAAGAAGCAGTACCCTTGACAGCCTGGTACTGCTTTGATGTAAAATCTCTCAGCCTCCTACACCAAGAGAAGGCTCCATCCATCCCAGTCTAGCTGTTTCTGTGCAGCTAAGCTGCTGTGAGGGTGAGAAGAGGCAGAGTGGCTATTGTGAGACCTGAAATGGGGGGGCAGGGAGGGTGTCAAGGAATTTCATCACTTTGGTGGTGAGGCTCCAGGTGTTGACTATAAAAAGCCCTGGTGAATGGCGATGATCATTTGTCATTTTTTAAATGGAGCTCCACAACTTTACATCTAGTTCAGTGACATGAATAATCCACAGCCTGGAGCCCCGATGCTCACTACTTTATGCTCCATGCCTAGCACAGAGCCCTGTGCAGGTCTGAATTCCACATGCATCAAATGACTGACATGCCTGTCTGAGAGATGCTGTGGATATTCTGGGGGTGTCCTGGAAAATCCTTCCCCAGCTGGGCCTCACCCACAATGTCCCAGCTCTCACCTGTGATAATCAGACATGTGAGAAAAGGGCCCAGATGTGGGCACCAAGCTCCTGAGAGTATGTCAAGGAAAATAAATTAAAAATTGAAAAGGGAAACTCTGAACAGCCAGGTGTCTACTCTTGCTCTGGTCCCATCATTGCAGGGATAAACATTTGGACAGTTCAAGACAAACACAGCTTTGGGTTCTGAACAGGCAGCGTGGTTTCCTCTTGTGTGTGGTGACTTCAGCGTGAAGTGTGTTCTTCATGCAAGCAAGGCCTCACCATCCCCTAAAGGCCTATTCTCGTGCTACCTCCTGGAACTCGAGATGCTGTTCACTGTGTAGCAGAGCCTGCTCTGTTCTGAGGGCCCAGCAGCCTGGCAGGACTTTCTCAAGGGGACCTTCAGAAAGCATCTTCAGCTGGCATCATGGGAAGCCATAGGCAAGGGGACTTCTACATGTAAATGTTAAGAGGGTCAAGCCAAGTAGCCTGAGGACCTAGTCATCACCAAGAGGGTACTGTCAAAATGCCACAGCCAAAGCAACAGCTGGCAGAGGCTTGGGAAAGAAAAGACATTGTCTTCAGCTGAAGACACAGAAGGCTGTGAGTCTGAAGGCCCACAGTTCCCAGGCTGGCTCTGTCACCTTTGGCAAGTCAAGAACTTTCCTATGCTTTGGTTTTCTCAATTGTAAGAGAGATGGATAACTGGGTAAGGCTGGCTTGCTTCCTTGTGAGGAGCCCCTGCAACACAGCAGCAAGGCAGGAAATGCAGGATGAATAAAATAACATAGCATGCCTGATCACAAGAGGCTCTCAGAGATGTGAAGGGTGGCACAGCAGTCACACTGAGGGAGCTGTTGGGGCTGTGTGGCCTCAAGAATCCCACTTGCACCACATCACCCCACCCACTACTTGGTGTCAGGTAAGGCCTTGCCTCTCCAGGGCCACAGCCATCCCCCTACTTTGTGCTATCACTGGCACCATGATCACTACCCTCATTTATCCTAGGACCTCAAACTCCCACCTTCCCCACTGGGTCTACCCTTATCCACCTGCTCTCTGTATAGCAACCATCATGGTGCCTCTCCCTCAAAATCTCCTAGTCTTTTATACCCAGCCCAAATTCTTCAGCTTGGCCTTCAAGGACCTGACAAGCTGTCTCCAATCACCTTCC
Organism: Xerus rutilus; assembly: GCA_028644305.1. Taxonomy (NCBI): domain Eukaryota; kingdom Metazoa; phylum Chordata; class Mammalia; order Rodentia; family Sciuridae; genus Xerus; species Xerus rutilus. Next base: position 41,576,079 of record CM053404.1, on the reverse strand, counting down.
TGATCTTTCTTGCTCTTGGATGCCCTTGTGTTCATGGTCCTGGGCCTCACTGGTGGGACCCCCCACTTCCTGCAATGTGCCAGGCTCCCCTCTGCTCCCACAGCTTGCTCACTATAGAAGGATTTCCTCCCTTTTGACTTTCCAGATCCTAACTCTCCTCTCAAAGCTCAACTCCAGTGCTTTCCATCTCACTAGGTATTCTTCACAGCTTCTGGATCTCCCAAGAGGTCCTTGTTTTCAAGCATAAGGATATTCTTATTTTTGGCATCTCCTGAGCCACCAAGTGTGTGCCTGGTTCATTTAGACACGGAAGCTCCAGTTCAAAGGCTTCCTCCCTGTGATCCCCTCCCTCCTCCCATAGTCTCCCTGGCATGTAAGTGCGTGTGGACACACACACACACACACACACACACACACACACACACACACATCTGGACTCCGCATCTCTCCCCATGCAGTCCTTCGGCCATGGCCATGCACGGTGCAGAAGAATTAGGATCATTCCTTGTTTCCCACAGGACTGAAAAGATGCTTGACCTAAAGTCAGTACTTGGTAACTCCTGGCTGATGCCAATGAAGATAATGAGGACTATGAGGGCCATACATGAGGAGGGAGTGCCACACTGCACAACCAAGCTGCCTTCTCTTCTGTGTCTGCCATCACTGTGTGCATTAGGTGCATGGCCGCCATTTTGTGTCATGTGAATGCCACACCCAGAATCCAACTTTGGTGTCTCCAGTGCAAAATTCACTCACACACAAGCCCAAAGGAGCAATGGAGCCTTCATCTGAGAGCCAGAAGGGATGTAGATGATGATGGCCACACAGCCCAGCCAACAGGAGGCACTTGCAAGTCCTCAATGGACATGTTCTTTCCTGGGCCACAGGGCACCAGATCCTCCCCCTCTGTCTTCCTCCCTCAGTAACTGACCTCACCAGCTTTTCTTTCCTCCTGCAAAACCCCAGCCTTGCATCTCTCCTCTTTCTCTCCTGTCCTCAGTGGGCATCAGCCATGGCTTCACAGCCAGAACCCTCACCATGGCTCCCACATGCAGGTTACACAGCCCTGTCCTCCTGGAAGGCCGTCTGGCCAGCCTTCTTTGGATTCCTGGAGCAGAGCATTCAACATCTCCTCCAGCGGTCTGAGATGTTTCTCCCAAACACAACACAGAACTCCCCCCAAGAAGGATAAGGGAAAGTCTTGCCACCTCGTTCCCGCTGCAATCACCTCCTCCCTGAGGTTCTACTGAGAATCATCAAGGTAATAACACCCATTTCCCAGTGTCCCTGCCTGATCTTTGATCTACCCAGCCACTAGGAAGTCCCTGCTCAATCTATCTCTGAGTCAAATGACTTCCAAAGGCATCCTTACTTCAGGCCCAGGAAGGGTGGCCCCACACAAAACAGCTTCCTAAGTCACAGTAAGAAGTCACCCCAAAGACATTATCCTTCTCAGGGAAACTCCCAATCCAGGCCAGACCCAAGAAATCCAGTGAGCAGGGCAACCACAGCAGGGAGCCCCCTGTGACAGGAGCATGGGCCTGTCAGTGGTGGCCCACTTGTCCTTGAGTGCCCAGGTATGTTCTGTCACTCTAAGCCTATCCCATCCATGATACTCGCCCCAAACAGAGGCTCATGAGGCCAATCAATGAAGCCAAGCTCTGAATGAGCAGATGAGAGAAAAGCAGGACATGTACAGAGAAGAGCCTTAGTTGCAGACGGGCCTAGGCAATGATGGCATCTGAATTAAGGGCATGTGGGCAGTGCTCCAAGCACAGGGGGCCATGGACAGCTTCAGCATGACCATGACTGTGAGCATCCACCAAGGACAGGATCCAATTCACACAATGCCCAGTGAGACACTGTCCCCAAACGGGCTCACTGCTCAGCCACCAGAGGACAGCAGTGACATCCCCAGAAGGCCATGCGTATGTATACACACACACACACACAGTACCCTGGACCCCGGGGTGTACAGGTCCTCAATAGGTACCTGGCATGCGTTTCTTGGCCCCACTTTGTTCTAAGATGGTCCAGCTATGTGTGTGTGTGTGTGTGTGTGTGTGTGTGTGTGTGCGCGCGCGCACGCACGCGTGCGCCTGTGTGTACATCTCTCTTGCAAGCAGAGAAAATTCAGAGCATTTTCCAACGGGCTCCTGGCCAGGATGCTGCCGGCTCTACAAATCCCTCACAGGCTACTGGTTTAGCTATGGACAAAGGGCTCAGCCTCTGCTCCAAGAGCTCACAGGGCACGTGTGTGTCATCCCACCTTTTGGCAGCCTCCAGCTTGGAGGAGGCCCAGCACAACACCACATCTCACAAACAGAGCCATCAAGGCCAAGGGTGAGGCCTCCAGGAGAGGGGAGGCCGGGGACTCACCAGGACTCTGCCGGTCAGCGTCTGGGCGGATATCATCACCCCGGCCCAGTCCTTCACGGAGGTCATCCAGCCGACCTCGGCTGCCACCGCCTCCTCTTTTTCGTCCACTGGCTTGAGAGTGCCGTCTGCCTGGCTTGAGCCATTGTTAATCTTCTGGGCCTCCTGGCAACAGAGAGAACGAGAGTTGGGACCAAGGGAACAACTGGATTTTAAATAACACCCCTTCCCAGAAGGAATCGAAGTCCAAGGGCGGCCCAGCTGAGGTCAAGGGGAGGGGTGGGCTAAGCTAAGGCTTCGACTTCGTAAAAATCAGTTTTTAAAAAGTCTTTTCTTAACCAGGTACAGTGGTGCACACCTGTAATCCCAGCAGCTCTGGAGGCTGAGGCAGGAAGATCGCGAGTTCAAAGCCAGCCTCAGCAAAAGCAAGGCGCTAAGCAACTCAGTGAGACCCTGTCTCAAAATACAAAATAGGGCTGGGATGTGGCTCAATGTGGCTCAGGACTGGGAGTGGCCTTGAGTTCAATCCCCAATATCCAAGAAATAAATAGTCTTTTCTCCATTTCCTTTAAAAATACCTTTGTGAAAGAGATATTATTCTCTGTCCATTTTAAAGAGAAAAGCCCCCAAGCTCAGGAGGGAAAGCAACCTATCTAGGGTCCCAGAGCAATGGGACAGGGTATGGTCAGTACCCTGTGGGCTTTGCCTGCCCAGTCTTTGTGACCCTTGCATAACAGCACACTCAGTTTCCTTTAAGCACATTCCCATCTCTTTATCTCAGTCTATGTGATTCAAAAGGAGCTGATGGCCCCACACTGGTTCAGTCAGTCCATTCTATTCCCCTGATAACAGTGACTGGGCCAAGGAATGGTCATGTGACCCATGCCCACCCAATAAAACTCAAACCTGGAACATTTTCTGGAAAGAGTTGAAAAAAGTAATCCTTCTGTGTGAACAAAGTCACCTTGGGAGGAAAGTAGAAGCTATAGGATATCAGTGTCATCACCTGAACACCTGGATCCATCTATGACTGAAATCCACACCAGACCTTTTTAGTTAAAGAGAGAATAAATTTCCCTTCACAGCCTTAAAAGTTCCTTAAGATAAAAAGGCTGACATCATCAGATAACTGAACTCCATGTGTGGCCCTTGATTATACAAGTTTGCACACAATATGCCCTCTGCTGGAATACTTCTCTCTCCTAAATGCTTAGGGCTTGTGCCCTCATCTCAAGTGCTCATATATCCCCTTCTCAGTGAAGTCTTCTCTGGCTTTTGAAATTGCAACTCTTTCCTTCCATGGCATTTTTCTGCTTTATTTTTCCACATAGCACTTAAAACCCCCAATTCACCCTACAATCCACTTACTTATTTCATTTACTGTCTGCCTCCTCTACTGTTGTGGCCACAGTGCCTAACAGAGTCCCTGGCACAAGTTGGCTCCATAAGCATGAATGAATGAGTGAAATGAGTATCACCCCTTCATCAGCTGTAGAGCCTGGGCTGGGGCTGCCAGATTTAAAACAAAACAAAACAAATAACATGGCATCCAGTTAAGTTTGAATTTCAGAAAACAATAATATTGCATGGACATACTTATACCAAACTTTATTACTTGTCAAATTTGTGAAAGTAACTGGGCCCATACTGAAATACCTACTGAGATTATTACTGCCATGAAGATATGTAAGAAGATGGCAACCAGCAAATTATATTTGTCATTTAAAAACCCTAGAGTTGATTTTCCAAAGCAAACCCTCGGGCCTTGAAATATGGTGGAGTATCAGAGGCAGAGGTGAATGCATTGGAGAAGCTTGGGCCAGGTGAGGCCAGGGGAGCATACAGGCCAGTCCGAAGGCTGGTGGGGAAGTGCTGCATGAGGTGGCCATGGCTGGAGCAAGCTTCACAGGAGGCTGACATTTGATTCCCAGTGTGTCAAGCCCCGTGGACTAGAACAATCCCAACAGGAGCCTGGGAGAGGGAGGCCACCAGGTGGGCATATCTGAGGGCCGTCTTCTGATATGGTGGCACCAAGTCTCTCCTAGGCCAGTCTCAGTGGCCTGTTAGGTAATGTCCTGGTCTCCAAGAAGTCCCAGCCACGTGAGACTGAACAGGTGGGTCTCCAGGGAGGGGTGGGGCCCTGATCCATGGACAGCCTTAGTAACCAAAGGTGCAGACCCAGATTGGCCAACCTAGCTCTTGTGACTCTGTGGGACCTCCCTTGTAAGGGACAATCCTGCCCGCTCCACAGGCATAGGGATTAAACAGCACCCAATGGCACATGGTATATGCTCAATCCACTGGTCCTACCAACACTCCAGCCCCTGCCCACTTCTGATGCTGATGTGGACACTGGAGAGGAGTGGCTCTCCAACTTGAGCTGGCACCTGGGGCATGAGGAGGGCTCATGAAACACAGAGTGCTGGGCTCACCCCAGAACTGTGGTTCTACCCAGTTCCTAGGCAGGGCCCATCTGCTGGCCTGGGGACCCTATTTGGGGAACCACATCTTGACCATCCTGGAAGTGCATAAGGAGCCCTGCCTTCATCTGAAATGGGACTTGAGGGTACCCTAGCTGTCTGTCTCCTGGCCTCTTCTTTCATTCAGGGCCTCCTGCTTCGTTCAAAACTGGACAACTGATGGGGACGTGGGGCAAGACAGGGGCAGGAAGAAGGCCCTCAGAGCAAGGCTCCCGTGCTTCCTCCTGAGTCCTGCCCACCAGGGAAGTGTCTGAATTGGTTCCCGGCTGCCACTGGGGGACCTGGAAGGCCAGCTCTCTGCTTCTCAACTGGGGAGCTCAGGCTCCATGGCTACCTCATAGCCCCAGGGGGAGGGAACTCCCAGGAAAAGCCCGGGAACAGAGGCCCTGCAGCGGCAATGGTTCTAAAGCATCAATAATTCCCCGCACAGGAGGCGTGTGGCAGATAGTGCTATTTTGCAGCCCTCTTACCTATTGTTTTACAAGGCATTCATTATTTTAATTACTTTATGATAGGCAAGGAAAAACACAGACTAAAGGGAGATAATGCCCTTGTTATTATTTGCTTATACTAGATGTTGCGAGCTTAATTACCACACGGGGGAGGCCGGGCTGGGGAGGGGCAGTGGGGAGTTCTGGGGGACTAAACACAGGCCCTGCCAGCGGCCAGTACCCAGGCACCCACCATCTGCAGCAGGAGGCCCCACTCTCCACAGACCTCACTCTGCCCTAAGCACCTGCAGCAGATGTCATAACCCCATGCACCAGGGAAAAGGAGGCAGAGGCCAGGAAGGGTTAAGTGGCCTGGCTGGGGACATACAGGAGAGAGGAGGGTAGGAGGCAGAGCCATTTTCTGTGCATTCTCTTGTGTAAACCTTATAATAAGTCCAACAGGCAGGTAGAACTATCTCCATTTTACAGAGCAGGTAACTGAAAGCAGGTGTCTCAAGGGACAGAATAAAGTCTGAGAGCTCCAGCTGGAGGCAGGGAGCCCACGGGGGATCCAGTCTGCTCTGCCATTGACCATCTAGGTCCCACAGTCCCACTGTGTAAAATGGGGAGACGCACACCACCCCCAGGGAAATGATGGACATTTAATTTTCCTTTTCTTTCTTTCTTTTGTTGGTAGCAGGGAATAAACCCAGAGGTGCTTAACCACTGAGCCACATCCCCAGTCCTTCTAATTTTTCATTTTGAGTCAGGGTCTTGGTGAGTTTCTTCGGGCCTTGCTAAGTTGCTGAGGCTGGATTTGAACTCGCAATCCTCCTACCTCAGCTTCCTGAGCCTCTGGGATTACGGGCACGTGCCTCTGCTGGGAATCTTAAAGGAGGTGGGTGATGTACTGTGCATGCACAGGGCTCCACTTGAAGTAGCTACAGCTGCAGCAACACAGCACCTGGTTGGAATGAGTGCTTCCTGGGGTGATCTGTTAATCCTGCATCAGCTGGGGTTCTGGGCGGGATGCTGAGTGAACTCTTACTAAACAGTTACAGAACAGAGATAAACAAGTGTAGCTTCTCAAGGTGGTTTCCCTCTAATTAAGCACTTAGTCTCTGGAGGAAGGTGCTCTGGGTGTTAGAAGTATAGTGTGACCCACCCAGGACAGCTTGGAGTGGGCCCAAGCCAAGGGCCCCTTAGATCCTTTCTGGCTCTAAGCTCCATTGGACCAGCCTCCCACTTCTGAGATGAGGAGCTCTAGGACCAGAGTGAGTCCAATACTCCCACCACACATTGCCTCAGAGGGGAATGGCACTTATTCCTGAATGGCAACATAAGCACCCGGTCATTCCAAACCTCCCACTGCCCACTGTAGAGAAAGACTAGGCCTCCACCCAAGGAGGAACTCTGAGCACGGCCAGAGAGGCTGCTCCAGGTGTCAGCCATGTGTGTGTGGCTCCATGGGTGTGTGTGTGTGTGAGTGTGCAGAAGAGAGAGAGATCCTGATGGCCACATACTCTAGCTGCCCCAGTCTCAGGAGGACAAGCCACCAGATCCTCAGAAATGGATGAAAGGATGCTTCAGCGGGTGAGTAGAAGAAAATGCAGGAGTGGACAGAGAAAAAATAGAGATTTGGGGCAGTGGTGCAGACAGGCAGGGGACTATCCCAGAATGCAAAGATCATGCTGGAACCTTCACCAGATCCCACAGTCCCAAGCCTAGGAGGATCCCTGAGAAAGGAGCTTGGCTTGCTGGGAGGACCCTCTGCAGCCATCACTCAGCTGCTGCCTTCCAGCCCTGTCCTTCCCTGCAGAGTCCAGAAAAGCAAGCTGCAGCTGCCTTCTGGACCCACATCCAAGCTCAGTGCCCAGAACAGAGGATAGGAGGGTTCAGGGTGAGGTGTGGGCACAGGAGGCTGGGGACACTGGCCAGCAGAGTGGCCTGGGTCCCTACATGGCACATGGCCTTCTCCCCATTCTTCTCCCCACAAGGACTTCCTGTTGACATGGCCACAGAGGGCATCCTCTCTCCTAGGTCACTTGTGGCCAAGGGCCTGACAGGATCCCAGTCACTTGGTGCTTACCATACTGACCACCCAGATGTTGGGTATTTGGGCATTTCTACCTGAATCTCAAGATCAAAGAAAAGGGACCTCAGAATGCCACCCTCCCCTCACTGCACAGATGAGAAAACAGCCTGGAGAAGTCACATGCCCAGTGCCACCCAGGCCAGCCAAGATATAACCTCTCCCCCACTGCTGACTCTACTTCTCTTATCTCTTGGTGCTTCCTCCAACACGATGGCTCCAAATCTAGGCCAAGTGACCCAGTCACTCCCAAGCAGTGTCCTGTGCCACCCCAGCTTGCAACCATGGGCTTTTATGTTCCCAAGATGGTCAGAAGCCTTACCTGACCTGGCACTGGTTTCAGGTGTGTGAATACCTCACTTGTCTTCAAAGGGCCCAGTTTTCCTAACAGTGCCAGCTTCCCTGGCCCAGCGCAGGAGAATAGAGTGGACCTAGGACCTCACAGCCCCCAACCCGGATCTGGGCTGTCTGTCTCTTTTCCTTCCCAAATCGGCCCCAGTACACTAGAAACTTCAGATCCTGTGACATGGTAGAAAGATCTCTGAGAATCAAAGTGAAACAAGTCCAAGGCCAGCTTTTTTTGGTGGCCTGGGGCAAGTCATTTCATTTCTTCAGGCATCCACATTCTCTTCTGTAAACAGGGGTGAGTCCTGTCTGTTCACCAACATGAATCCCAAGGGCCCTGACCTGGCTACTTAAAGCACAGCACTTTCCAAAGGCACCAGCCGCATGGCAAAGGGAGGGCCAAGAAGACTCTCACCCCAAAGTCAGAGGCCTCACAGAGCATGGGGCTCAGCACTTGGATCCCCAGCCAGCTGTACCTAGCAGGGCAGGCTCAGTTATCTCTGGCACCCCAACAGGACAC